>CM032393.1:7677804-8400334 GCA_019049475.1 Eueides isabella
TTATAAATAATATAACATTCGCTTTAACTCATTATTATCGTTACATAACATATAATATAATTTAGCTTCACCTTTAGGGTTTTCTAGGATCGGCCTCAACTATATTATTATGCCAAAAGGCATTCATTTCTATCCAGTAGTTGTCACTATTTGAAGTCAGTTGAATTTTATAGCTTAAATTTTTTTTTCGACAACTATATTGAACTGAGTGAAACACAAACCAAGTACTGTCAAAATAAGTGTACTGTACTGAAGTTCGTTAATTTCTTTCCTGTTATTTTAGCACGATCTGCTAATAAATTGATAAGAAAAATGATAGGATGTCAAATTTAATTGTTATTATAGTTAAAACTATACCTAACAAACCAAAAAATACCTCTTTCATCTCTTCCGCTCTTTTATAATTGAAATGAAGATAAAAATCCTCTTCATTTGTTAATCTAATTGAGATTTTAATATTCATTTTAATTATAAAAGAGCTTTTAAAATTATTATATCATGATATAAAATTAAATCTTCTTATCGAACTACACACACTAGATGATAGCGGCCGCATCGGTCTTTCAGGTCAGTTGGTACGAAGTGGTTGCGTTCCGCTACTGTAACTGATTGAAAGTTATCGAACCGAAATTTTAATTAATTTTTGAGTTAATAATATAATTACCTTATATTTATTTACATTAAACGTTTTCTGTATTTTTCTTCGGCTTCACTCTGTATACCGCACATGGCAGGGTAGGCACAGAAAACTTGGGAATGTAGTGTTTAAAAACGCTCAGCTTTCAGTTCTACACTTTCCACCGAATTTAAAGTATTACGTGTTGAATTGTGGAAGTCAACGTCGTATTTTGCGCCTTGTTATCAGAGCGAAGAAATGAAGATGTTAATTATTTTATTTCTCCAAATCGTGATCGATTCATCTGTCGATAAATCGGGCTGGGTCAACAATCGCACGCATGTTCCTGCGCGCCAGTACTAATAGTATTTATATTAGAAATATACTAATATTTTCCGATATTTCGTATCATGTGATACAAAAAGTAATATATTATAAAAAATGAATATTTCTTCACATAAATTTATAGCTGATATACATTGGTTATTGAGTATTTTTATTAATATTTAATATTGTTATTAATATTTTACGTGTGTAAAGTAAATATGTTTGCATAAAGCTGTTTTAGTTAATCGTCGGTGTAACGATCAGCTCCAGCTTCATCTGTATACGTTTTACCTTGTTGTACAATATTCTTAAGTATGTATTATCTTTATTCATCTTTTTGTCTTTGTAGCTGCTATCAGTCGTATTCGACTATTATCAACTTAGTTCAGAGCAGAAATGGCGCATGAGGATGGGACTGCCACTGCAGTCACTTCCTCTCAGTAGGCGCTTAGAGTACTAGACTCCTCTTCAGGCGGCGAACATCACTAGATCTATCGAGGAGATTCCGAACCAGTGAGTTTGGATGGTTCATCAGGCGATCATAATAGCGCTTTTTATATGATGTCATTTCATTCTTTGTGAACCATGGTGCATTCAATATACCACGTAAGATAACGTTCTGGATTCTTTGCAAACACATATTGTTGCTTTTGCTGCTTACGCCCCATATGTCCATATTGGTTTAAGTATCGATGTATAACTGACAGGGCTGAATTGCGTCCCATTAGCCAAAGCATGGTTCTGTATTTTAGATTCATCTGCTCTCTTTTGTGTTTAACGTGTGCTTTCCAAGTAAGGCGTCTATCAAGGTGAAATCCCAAGTATTTATCATAGTTGGCTTGAGGTAACATATCTCCACTTAGTACCACAGTCTTCTCTTCGCAAGGTGAAGGTAATGTGATTACACTTATTGGCATTTAGTTGTATGCGCCATTTACGCAACCAGTGGCTAGTTTTGTTTAGAACGGATTGGAGTTTGAAACTAGATTTATGGCAGTCCCTGTCACAAGCAAAAAGAGCGATGTCGTCGGCGTAGGTTGCCACTGTTATTTCATCTGTCGAAGGGAGATCATAAGTAAAGATATATAGTATGTGTTATCTACACACCTTTATAAAGAGGTACTAGTACGTCGTGGCGCAAACGCACAAGCATGTGAATGTAATTGCTACAGGTTATAGATTTGATCCCTACTCGAAAAAACGAAATATTTAAAATTTTTATTTCTTTAATATTTTTTATCTTTAATAATTTATTATTTATTTATATTTTCTTCGCTCTGGCTACAAGGCAAAGCGTAGCGTTATGTTCCGCCACTCAACACGCAATGTTTCAATTCCGGCAGAAAGTAGGTATGTAACGGTATGTCCTAACACTAAGTCCCACTTTGCCACGTGTGGGAGAAAAAAAATCATAGCAGTACCTTCTTATAATTAACGAAAAACTTATAGGTATAGAGTATCATTCATACCCTAAATAATAAGTAACACGTACGTATGTACAAGTACAAAAGTACACAATATTTGAGAATATATTTTACTTTAAATATCTTATATAATATTATATTATACTAGTACAGAAATATATATTTTTATAATATTTCTCTACAAATTCAGCAAATTCAATTTATTATATTTGCTGTAGAAAAGCACCGGTCCAACGTCGACTCCCTGAACGGGAACATCCCTGAGGGCATGTAGCCACCAATATTGGGTACTAATATTCTAAGCGACTGCTCCTTTATAATTGGTTTAAATGCAGGTTAGCATAATATTCTGAAATTATAAATTATAAATCATGATTTCGTTAAAAAAATATTAATTTATTTATTTTTAGTGATATTCCATATTTAATTTGATTTATATTACTTGGAACTAATTAAATTATCACAAAAAAGAGTACATCAGTCTAGACTTTTAACGTGGCAGCGCTGCCAGCGTTTCATGCAAGCACAAGTGCTTATCAAAATATGGAAGCATATTCAGCATATATGGATACGTGTTATGAATGTAGCATAGAAACTACTCCTAACACTGTTAACGACGCCCTGTCGACGTTGGCAAGCAGAACGTGAATATCCGCGCGTCTGGCGGTTTACAATGAAGCGTTTGATACTGACTTTGTTATACAGCAGTGAAATGTAGATATGGCAGAAATGAAAGCTAGAATACATTATCTAAATAGGAGCTTTTTAAAAAACCATAGTAATTAAAAGTTTAATAATGATTATTTTTTTAATTAAAAACGTAATGAACTTTAATTAGATTTAAAACTAGATAATTCATTAAATATTAATAAAAAATCTGGTTAAGTGTGAGACGCATTCACCTGGAATTTTGTACTAATTACAGGATTGTAGGCCAATGGCAAGTACAAATTATAACGGTTAAGAAACTTAAGTATGCACGTGCGTCAATCTAATATTATTTTATTATCTCCACGTTACATAGCCAATTAGACAGAGTGAACCTAGGAGCTAAGTGTTGCGACACTCCGGTTTCATCAAGACTTCTTCCTTTCTTCACTTCCTTTTCCCTCTTTCCGCTATAAAATTGTGGCTCATACTTGAGGTATATTTTTCCGGGAGCTTCGTTACAAAATTCAGTAATTTGTTTTAACCAAACAGGCTAACAGGCTTATCCCTGGTACTACATGTTAGAAAAACTATTTTATAATGAATAGCCCATTTATCGAGAAAAAATACTGGTTTGATTTATAAGAATACTTTAAAACTGAAAAATGTTAAAAAACGGGTAAACTCTTGTTGGCTGCATAAACAATTAAATTTAATCAAAAATCATGTATAACGGAATTGGTTTTTCTGCAAAACTTTGAAAAGAAAATCTGTCGCAACAGTTATCTATCTACTAAAAATAACCCACAGTACATAAAAGGATATATTCGAAACTATTTTAAATACATTACAATCCCTTTACAATACATTACAATCCCTTATCCAATTAATTAAGTTAGATAAATTGTATTTTATTTTCCTTTACAGTATACTAATAAAATAGATATTTTAGAAGATTTTACAGTTTTATAATATTACGAGAAAAGACTGGTGTGCCTCGAGAAAACGTCGTCTCAATTTTAGAAGCTGCCAGTTTGTTTCAATAAAATCTTTCTTGTTTGATATTACCAATATTTGTGTTGAACATTTACCGAATAAGGTAATTTATAAATTACCACACGTTAATAATTTCAATACAACCCATTGTACTTTCGGTCAATTGTCGAGCTCTTAAAATGTGTCATGTACCATACACAATTTTTGACACCTCCATTGAGATATGCGAGCGAAGCCACAGGATAAATCTAGTATCACATAAATAGCAAATAAGTTTATTCTAAATCGTATAAGTACACTATAATATAATTTCACGAGAAGTTATTGTAAAAAGCAAAATGGAGTCTTATTTATTGTCGTTTCGTATTTCCGCCGTTGTCCTCCTCTGGGATACAAATGCAATATGTCCTAAGTTTTGCTCACGGCAGATATACGTACACGTAGTATATGTACATACATGTCAAATGAAATTCTATATTTTAGTTGTATAAATTTTGCTACTCATATATGGAGGTAATCGATACAGTTTTATTTTATTAGTGTATGTATTTTTAGCGATATAGAGCCTACCGTAGCGCGTAATATTTACAAATTATTTTTTTGTTTTCATTTCCTCGCTCTGATAAAAAATAAATTAGTAAACGGAAATATCGTCTGCCTATCCTACCATGTGCGGGATACAGCATGGAGCTAAAGATTATTAGAGTAGGCTTTTAACGTTACTTACTGTAATGTTACCGTTACCTGTCTTGAAGACATATCATTGTTATTCCTCTTGTTATTCTTTTATAAAATAATAATATACCTTTTACTTCATTGTACAGGAAAGTATTTACTTTTTACTTAGATTTACAAGTTTTCATTTTCAAGAAGTTCATATATAATAATACGTATTCTGATTCCTTCCTTTACTAAGCGATACCTGGAAACAATTTTCTCATTTTCAGAAGACTATTTACTTCCTGGCTTTATTTTAATAGTTTCTCGTAAGGGAAAATATTGTAAGAACAAAATACTGTAACTGACTAAATAAAATATTATTGAAAACATGGCAGTGTAAGTTTCTTAAAGATAATTTATTTCTGTGAAAATTGTTTTATTGTATTGTTGTGTTTGCTAATCTAATCAATTTCTATTACAACCTATGTCTTACTTAGCTTCACTGTGTATCCTGCACATGGCAAGTCATTTTCTTGCCATTTTTGTTGAGTGTTGAGTGGCGTAACTCAACGCTGCGCTTTGCCTTATTAAATATATTATTTTTTTTATATTGGGGATTGAACCTATCGCATTTAGAATCTTAGTCTTGTGCCTCTGCGCCACTACAGGCCTATATTATATGAACAATATCCGTTTATAAACAACATATATTTCGTTGATATTTCACAGACAAATAATAAAAATATTTTTTAACATTTGTCTGTGTCTGTTTTATTGCCTATGTATGCCTTTATAAAAAATATAGTATGAATACTCAACTAATCTGCAACATAGTTTCAAATCACGGTTGTCTGTTTGAAATAGGATTTATTGTGTATTCTATACTCCAATAAAAAACATTTTACTGGCAACTAATCCCTAAATTCTCTACCTACGAGTATAACTGTGTATGTGAAAATGCGACGTTTGCATTGTTAGAATATATAATTTGCCAATTGTACAACCTTGAGGCCGTTGTGGCGCAGAAACTCAAGCTTACTGAAACGCGAGTGATTATGGGTCGATTCCTGACGAAAATATTAAATTAAATATTTATTTTCAAATTCTCGCTCTGGTAACGACACTAAGCATGGTGGAGGACTCCACCACTCAATATGTAAGTGTTAGAATGTGTGGTGTGTTCAAAAATGTAACAAAATTTAAATTTAAAAAATCCCCTGACCCAAGAATTATCACCTCGTGTAGAAAAAAAGCTAGCTAGCAGCTCTTTGAAAGTTGATCTAATTTAAAGAAAACCTAGCTATGAACCACCATGATAAACAATGCTGTTGATGAAAAAAACCGTACTCATATCATTAATTCACTCTAGATTAGATAAACACACATATACAGTTAAACAGATACGTCAAATTAATAATACGCTTTTTGTTGCGTCGAGGGTTAAAAATAAAATAAAATAAGATATGCTTAGTTTCATGCCTGCATGACATGCATGCCCGTTAACGTTAATTTAACATGGCTATTTAAGTTTCACATTTTTTCCTACGAAATAATTTAGTACTATTTAGTAAAATGAAAAAGCCTTTAATTTGCATTATAATAACATAACATCATAATAAAGTTTATGGCAACAACGCGACCTAGTTATAATTAATTAACATTTATTCAGGGAAAATCTTCAAGAGAATAAGAGCAAAATTCAACTTATTTACTTAACTACCTACGTTGCATTTTGTCACAACTCTATATATCTTGCAAAATAATGGTAAAGTGGCATTATCTTTATTCGACACTAGCGACCGTCTCGCGGCTTTGCCTACTTTAACCAAATTACTCGTTTCTATATAATACACAATACGTATATTTAATACGTATATTTAACACACAATGGCCTTAAAAACGGCGGCTTTTTTCATTTCTTCACTCTGGTTCAAGCGTTGAAATGAGGAATAGAATGGAGTGTCTTAACACGAGGTTCTCAAATTCTCACTGGCTCCCCTGACGTGTGCAGGATACAGCAAGAAGATCAAAAATAAATAAATAATAAATATCCTTAGAAAAAGAACATATGCTATCGCAGACATCTTTTTAGGAATTTCAAAGTTGCTTCAATGGTTCTTCTGTTGCTCGAACACAACGCAAAACGAATATTCTCGAGTTCGCAAGGTTTCTTTTTATTATTCTTCACGTCTATGTGGCATTATCGTACTGTAATATAGATTTCCGCAATAAACTTTTCTCGATAAATGGTGTGGCTATCCATTACGATGATATTTTTTTAAATAGAGTTAGTGGTTTCTTAAATTAAAACCTTCAATAAAAGAAAAATCAAACAAACATTTCCGTTTTATTACATTATTATAAATAAAATACGAAATAGATTTACGTATAAATTTTATTCGTTAAAAAACCTTTAATTATTTAAATTTAACCTTTTATTTTATTACTGTTCTTAAATAAAAAAAAAGTGTTACTGATACGTGTATATTATCTTGTAGCTAGTAGAAAACCGTTGGATACCCACACTAACACCTTAGCGGTAGCGAGAGAGAAAACATTTAAACCGTCAAAAGAAAGTTAGTTTATTTAATTGGTTTTTCTCCGTATTATATTATAAAGTTCAACTTATTATATGCGCTGCTGTAAATTTACATAAATGTTTTAATTAGCACTAGGAACAATATTCATAGACGTCCTACAATTGCACAAGGAATGTTATGAATGTACATAACATTACGCGCTTAACATGTTAAAATAAAGTTACTTGCACGTATTATATAAAAAAATCAACTTATATACTATATATTTGGATTTTTTGAAGATTAATTAGAAGTTTTTAAAACTACTTGAGGAAAAATATTACCTTAGTTAATAAATTATTTTATTTTGTATCAATAATAATTCATAAGCACTATAATGATTTGTTTTTATAAATTTTAATTTATTTTTAATGTACAGTATATTTTAAAGCCAAATATATTTTACGTATTCACACTGTAAAAGAATATTTGGATTTTCATCGCTCAAGCACATTTGATTCACAAATGTTGAGAAAAGTCCGCTTTAGAGGAAAAGATTTGCACGTTATTGTTTCCATAACAGATTACTGTGGCAGACGCTATACACTATCTTTATATGTATAAATTGCTACAAAGATAAAAGATACGAACGAACGAGAACAAATAATACAATGTTCTTAAAATAAATTAAGTGTTTTAAGTATATTTCTACCAAACTAGTTATACGTATATACAATCGCTTATAATAACATTAATGTTATTAATGTTATTAGGCCTGTCGTGGCGCAGCGGCACGAACGTGTGATTGTAACCGATGTGTTAATATTAAATATTTTCAATGTAAATATTTAATGTTTTCATTTCTTCGCTCTGGTGCAAGACAAAATGCAGCGTTACGTTCCGCCACTCAACACGCTATGCCTCAAAATTCGGCAGAAAGTGGGGAACGGAAGTGGAACGAAATGTCTTAACCCTAGGTTCCCAAGTTCCCTCTGCCTACTCTGCCATGTGCGAGATACAGTGTGAAGCTGAGTGAGTGAGTGAGTGAGTGAGTTAATGTTTTTTCATAAAGTACTAAAATACATGACATTTTGAGTAATGGTTTAAAATACTGTGACAACGTCAGTTACGACTCAAAATAAATATAGAATAATACGTACGCACATAAATAGTTTAAATTCAAAATGATCAAAGCATTTCTCATTTCAATGACATTACAAAATCAACGTGATGATTATGCAATTTCACTGTGACGCAGAAAATACTTGTCTCAGTTTCTCACAAAATGTGAGTCATGAAACATCCATTATTTTTGTTTAACAGAATCAAATACGAAATTGCCACAGTAATTTGTTCTACATGACAAATGTTCCGTTACCCAGTTTCCGCCGAATCTTAGGCATTGCGTGTTGAGTGGCGGAATTCAACGCCGCGCTTTTCTTCTTAACCAGAGCTAAGAAAAGAAAATGTTAAATATTTCATTCCCTTAAGTGGGATCCACAATCTGTCGAATTAGCAGTCAAACACTTGTGCCTCAATCTCAAAACTTTATTAAAACAAAATTTACTTCTCATAAAAGATACTTTAAAAATGAAACTAAACCTAGTACAGTAACGTGATCAGTCCTGTAATGCTTTCAAGGGATCTAATTTGAATTTCAAATATCTTCAATCGTTTCTTACAAACTACGTTTGAGTAAAGATAGCTTACTCCAATTCAGTATAAAGTTCACTGAAACGACTCAGATAATACTTTCATATTAAAATATCTTAAAGGGGCAGTAACAGTTACTATATTATATTATTAAGAATAGCAATGCTTATGTCTCTATATTAATTTTATGTATATGTGTATTAAATAATTTTGCTCAATCTGGCGTCTAAAGTAGAGAAGTAAATATTTGCGTTGTTCTAGAACATGTTTTATTAGTAGCTGAAATGATGTTTTTTTTTTAAATTAATGTTTTTTTTTTATTTTTTTCATATTAAAACATGTTAGATTGTTCATTGGTGAAATAAAAATTATACATAAAACGGAACTTTTTCATATTCTAAAATAACTTAGTCATGTACAATATGTAACCTTTTTAGTAAAATATTTTTAAAAAATATTTTACTTTATTTTGCCTACAAGGCGGACAGAACGTATATTTTCATTTATTTTGACATATATAAATATGTCGCTTGCTTTGATAATATTATATTATGTATTAATTAACTATATACGGCGCAGAGACACAGTAGTGCGGTTGTTGTCAGTGTCGTCCCCATTTCATTTCTTGGCTCTGGTAACAAGGCTAAGCACAGCGTTGAGTTCCGCTAATTTACACTCAATGTCCCGATATCGGCGGAAAGTTGGCAAAGGAACGAAGTAACACTAGGTTCCCCATTTGACAATAAAAAAGTATACATATTTATTCGGGGACTTTAACCTTATCAGGGTTCATTAGTTTTTCGACTATCCTGAAAAAGACCAGACTCAATTGGATAAAAACCGCTTAAATGCATGACGGAAAGCAATCACCGATCCATTTTTGGTATAACGTTATAATATTTCATACTGTATTTCCACAAATTTTATATTTTGTAAATTTACAGATTTCATTGAATTCTATTGTTGTTTATAACTAGGTCAAAAACATGCGATTCTTTGTTTTTATGTTATTTTGAGTATATATGAACACTAAAAGCAATAGAGACTAGTCAAGTAATATTTTGTCTTTGTTCTTGAATATAAAATTTGCTATCACTTTGGAAACAACCCATATATCCCAATTTTATCAAAATATTTGATTTCTTATGACGATTTAATTTTTTTTAACTTCACGCTGAATCCCGCACAAGGCAGGGTAAGCAGAAGGAACATGAGAAGGACCCAGTAGAGACTCTGCGTGCGTTATTGAGTTCGCATTGCATGTTGAGTGGCGAAACTCAACGCCACGCTTTACCTTGTTACCAGAGCGAAGAAATGAAAACAATAAATATTTTAATTTCTCGATTGGGGATTAAACCCACAACCTGTCGTACTTACAGTCTCCACCATAGGTTTCATTTGCTTTATACATTTTATGATATAATATGTACATTTTATTATAACAATAACAATAAGAATATATATATATATATATATATATATATATATATATATATATATATATATATATATATATATATATATATATATATATATATATATATATTGGTCAAATAATAAAATGATCTGTAATTAGGGCGAAGATTCAATAAAACCTATAGAATATCGGAAGTTAGGCGTCAATTTGTTGGGGCTGTCGTTTCAGATGTCGTTCCATTAGCACCGCTCTTAATGGTTTACGTAATTCGACGACTACCTCCAAGTATATACACACTGACTTAATAACTTTTTCAATAGACGAAATATTCGAAACAGTTTTCTTAAATATAAACTGTATTAATAAACCAATCTAAATAAAGCAATTTCTTAGCTTAAGGTAGTTCAAAAAAAGTATAATTTTAATACTATAACGTTTTTATATTTAAGTAAGGGAGTTTATATCTGGATATTTAATATAAATAAAAAAATACTCCTGGTGGACTTTATACAAGTAACTAAAAACAAAAATATGATTTTTGAAATTTTTTTCTGTCTGTCTGAGGTTCATTTTGACGCAAAATCTACTTTAATCTTTATAACAATACCTTAAAACCGGTATTTAAATATTTAAAACAATAAATTTAAAAAGTTAACTTTAAAAAGTGAATTTATTAAAGGAAACACGTATATTTTTTCAATTAACAAATAAGTAAAAGTGATTGTTTAGTTCGACTCATTAATCTCAAAAAGCACTAGTTTCAATTAAATAATCATTTTTGTGATAGATTGTCCATCTATATAAGAAGGCTATCATGATAATATGTCTAATTTGAGTGTTTTCTGTACCAACTCAAATGACGCAAGACGAATAGACTTCAGAAGTTCGGTGCAAGCGTTGTGGAAACGGTTAAGTGACGCAAAAAATCTTGTAGAGAGAATTTGTCCGCAATAGCAAATTTCTATCTCTATACACTAAAGTTAATATTTTTGTGTTTTAAAAATAACAAAAAATTAAGAGACTTATAGGACTATTTAAAACAATACAGTAATGTAATATATTATGTATTCCATGTATTTTATACCAAATTAAATACGTTACATATGTAGTTCGTTTAATGTTGATCATAATTATCTATAACTGCATATATCTAAAATTAATATTCGAAATAACTTAAAAAATCCTAGAAAAAATTGAATATATCCGCCACTCAAAAGTGGAAAACGGAATAACTTGTCGTTAAATTCCCAAGTTGCCTCTGTCTACTGTGCCAAGAACAGTATGTTAAGACGCAATGTTAGTGGCACAAAATAACTAACTGACTTTATAAATTTTATCACTAATATTAAGCTACATTATCAGTGGTATCATACGATTTTTTAAAAAATACCTATCCCTTATGGGATCAATTTGTTATTCACCTGTCTATCCATTTCAACTTGAAATCTCTAAGCGATCGCGTAGATCTATCAAGGACCTTAGAGATAAGAAAAATCAAATGTCTAAATAAACCAAAATATATTAACGTTTGCTTGGTGGAGTTTGCCGCGTAGCCAAAATCTACACCTTCCTGAAATTATAAAAATAGATTAGAAGTGAGATATTCTCACTCAGCTTCCCGCTTCATCCTGCACATAGCAGAGTAGCCAGAGGGAACTTGGGAACCTAGTGTTAAGACACTCCGTTCAAGTGTAACGGAGTGTCTTAACACTAGGTTCCCCACTTTCCGCCAAATTTGAGGCATTGCGTGTTGAGAGGCGGAACTGAACGCTGCGTTTTGCCTTATACGAAAGCGAAGAAATGAAAACATTAAATATTTAAATTGAAAATATTGAATATTTCATCTCCTCGTGTGGGAATCGAACCCACAACCTGTCTGTTACAGTCACACACTTGTGCCGCTGCGCCAAGACAGGCCTAATAAAATCAGATAAGAAGTTAAAATTACTGTACGAATTACTGTACGATTTTTTTTTTCTTTTCTTATCAGCTTCCCACTGTATCCCGCATGGCAATGTCGACAGAGAGAACTTGGGAACCTATTATTAACACATTATTCCGATTCTCACTATGCAAACAAACACAAATACATACATATATTTATAATTTATTTCATACAAAATTAGTACCTAAGTCCGCAAATTAGAGTTTATCAATTTTAAAAAGTTGTACTTTTCGTAGAACTATAATCATGAAATTAATACAAAATGAAATTCTTATTTAACTTAAAATATATTTAATTAATACAAAAAGGAAACGACATATAATGCAATTGTTAGTGTTATCTTAGAGCAAATATTATTTCTCACATTCCTTGAAATTACTTTACCAAAACGCAAATCTCAAACCAAAGTAATCATATTTCTGGAATTAATCTGGTGAATTTAAATCAGTTGTTTAAGCATTTTGAGGCCTTTCGTGGCGCAGCGGCACAAGAGTGTGACTGTAACCGACAGGTTCTGGGTTCGATTCCTAGTCGAGGAAATGAAATATTTAATATTTTCAATTTGAATATTTAATGTTTCATTTCTTCGCTCTGGTAATAAGGCAAAGCGCGGCGCTGAGTTCCGCCACTCAACACGCAATGCCTCAAATTCGGCGGAAAGTGGGGAACGGAAGTGAAACGGAGTGTCATAACACTAGGTTTCACTTCCTTTCCCTCTGCCTACCCTGCCTAGTGCGGGATACAGCGTACAGCTGAAAAAAAAAAAAGTTTAAGCATTTGGGCTATTTAAGAAAATAAAAAAAATATTATCAAATCACAGATACAATACCATAGAACATTGAATAATAACGAATAGCAATACATTAAATAGGTAAAATAATTGTATTTATACAAAAATAAATATGATTAATAAATCATTACATGTAAGTAAGCCATAGATTACTTAATCCATCTTAGATTTTATAGCTCAAAGTTATATTATATACCAAAAACATAGGTCGTAAATTTTTATCAAAAAATAAATAAATTGGAAATTATGAAAATTTAGTAAGGTATTCATTTCATTTTAAATACTATAACTTTTTATCTGCTTCACGCTGTATGCCACACAAGACAGGGCAGGCAAAGAGAACTTGGGAACCTCACTTTCCGCAAGAATTGAGGTATTATGTGTTGAGCGGCGGAACTCAACGCCGTGCTTTTCTTTGTGACCAGAGCGAAGAAATGAAAATATTTAATATTTCATTTCTTAGAGTGGAGATCGAACCCACAACCTGTCACGTTTACATTCATACAGTTGAGCCCCTGCGCCACGACAGGCCTCAAAAAAAATATTTTATCTATACCGTTTACAATAAATTAGAATACGTTATTACTAATTAAGCGATGTGTTTTACATATTGTATGCACTATTTATTTATCATGTAAAAACTGTTAACTTTGTGACAACAAAGGAAGTTGATTAATAAACATAACATGTGCTTAGAATTACGTCAAAAATTAAGGCACGTTTGTACCATTTATGCTGGGGATCACACCAGGGGATGTACCGGTAATTATCGCGATGACGGACGTTTAACGTAGGTGTACCCATGACTTGAAGCGATAATTTGACAGCGGCATTGGCATTACCGTTTGACTGGCATTTACGTTAGGTGATAACAAGGTCAAAGAAATCGATATAAGAATGCGTTGTAGCTATCACACTACAGATTTCTTTTTATTCCTCGTAAGATAGTGATAAAGTATATTTAAATGATAAAATTTTATCAAATAGTACATATGTAGATAGTATACAGAAAAAGTAGCACCGTCAACATTTCTATTGCTTGAAATTTAAGGAACATTAGCCAATTTTAACCCCAAGAATGAGTATTCACGTTGACGGTTGCAAGTATCACTCACTTTACTGTGTTAAAAATTAACTTGTGTTAATTTAAAATTTACTTATCGTGAAGATATACATTAACGTTTGCTAAAGTTTAGCCCCTGAATTATCATCATATTATGATTCATAAATGTTTATTATATAAATAGTATTTATAACATTATATAATTGTATCGTCTTCTTATTTAAATACTCCGCTCTAAAGCATTTTCTCACATCAAAGACATTGCGTGCAGCCTAAGGATTTAGGCTGAAGTTGCCGTGTGATTCCGGCTTAGAATAGGATCACCCTGGTACTGATGGTGTCGTAAGAGGCGGCTTAAGTGTGTGTGGTAGAGTCACGTTGCCAGTAATGGCAACACGCATTGGCAGACCGGTGTTAAGTAGTGGCTTTGGCCACTGCGTTTCGCATTAGGTAATGCGGGGCCCCGGTGCCCTTCCACCTTAAAGGACGGCAACGCTCCTGTAGCTCCTCTGGAGTTACTCGGGGCCGTGGGTGACGGTGGTCACTTACCACCAGGTGACCCATACGCCCGTTTGCCGTCTTTTTCATAAAAAAAAAATTTTACTTTTCTTATCTTAAACATAATCATTCTGCCAATAGGGTTGAACTTGTAACCACTGCATGTACGCTTGTGCGTTTGCATAGACACTGCTCAATTGCACCAAAAATTATTTTTTCATAAGCATGCTGTATTCGTCCAATTTAAATTTATATATACAACAAATATTTTGTTTTGTATCCTATTTTAAAATTGAGCGTAAAATGTCCCAATTTTGGGACTCTATATAGACTAAAATTCCCTTTCACATAAATGTTTCCTGAGTTTCGTGTTTTCTTCGTTTGTAGTTTCTGTTGTGTGTCGTGCAAATAGTGAGTAGGTACTAGTGCAGGCGGCGGAAGTAAAGTTTTTTAATATGAAAACAGTACGAGCATACATTTTGTAAATTCACGTGACATTATACATTCTGTCAAATTTTAAGTTTGCACTTGCTACATTTTATTCTGGAATAAATATTACAATGTTTGTTATCATACTTAGTATGTATGTATTTATACTAGCACACTAGCAATATATTGATGTAAATCTGAAATAGATTATTTTTGTTTCATATTTATTAAGTTCCGGAATACAGGTAAAAAATACTTTTTACAATCTCTTTTGACATTAATATTAATTTTATGTTTACATAGGAAGGAAAAAATACTATTTATAAAAAAAATAAACCGCAAAAAGGCATAAAGCAAACTGTGAATAATGATGAAATTTGATCATGAATATTTTCCTGGTAATTTTTTTTAATATATTTTGAATATAAATAGTTCAATATTCTTGATCAAATAGCATAATTATTGTTTTTTTCTTACTCATCTACATATGCTCTATCTCCTCTACCTATATATAATTAAACATGTTAATGCGAGTGGCTTTTTCCGCTCATAAATAGACGAAAAGGTTGCTTAGCTACGATTAAATTGATTCTTTGATTTGTATAATACTTAGTAAATTATTATCATTAAACTTTAAACACTATTACTATAGTGTAGTTCGATCAAATAATTCAGGGAACATCATTATCACGATTAAGACTCATCTTACATTAAATTAAAATAGAATCATTGTACCGGTGCTTGCGCGAAGTTCTGTCTCAATTATGTGCTTCTGACATCCGTAGTACACTACAGTCATAGTGCATAGAACTTTTGCCTTTATTCATTAAGATATTAACTTAGCTTTGATATTCTCAATTGCATAACAACGTTGTTTGTCTTATGCTCGTAAAAGTTTTATGTGTATAATTATTACATAAAAGTAAGGCAAAGCACAGTGTTGAGTCCCGCCGCTCTACACGCAATGCCTTAAATTATGCGTAAAGTGGGAAATGGAAAAGTGCCATAAGACTAGGTTTCTAAATTTGCCTTATCTATCCTAACACACATATATATATATATATATATATATATATATATATATATATATATATATATATATATATATATATATATATATATATATATATATATATATATATATATATATATATATATATATATATATATATATATAATATTTCAAAATTAATAGTCAATGTCTGCTCTCTAGATCTCATTTGTAGCCGTATGAACCCTGTAAAATCTACCATGTATTTCACCCCACGTTTTGTTGTACATATTTCACTCTGTCCGAGGTATGAAAGTTGTCAACTGTCGCACCTTTCTTGTATTTACTTGTTTATTATACAAATGTAGCTATATTCTATTTTTCAAATTCGCTCCCAAAAGTATTTTTTAGTAGTAAAAATTCTAATGACAATAGTAAAATACATTTCTTTTAGAATAAACATATTTTATGAAAAAAGGCGTTAATTTGTGTGCATAATTTAATAAAGTGTAAAACACTTGCTAAATGCAAAATATGCAAATATGATACACATGGAATTAGGATATTCGATGTAGAAACTTGCACTCGTCCCATTTGTAACCATTTCGGTTTTCATATCTAACAATCACTAAATTATTTATTTTTTTCAGCTTCCATATTTAACTTTCTCGAGTGCTAATTAAACCTGTCGCATTTACAGTCACTCACTTGTGTCTCTGCGTTACGACCGTCCACAATCAATGACTAAATAATAAAGGAAATAAAGGATAAATCGACCATCCTATCGATGTAGATATTTGATGTTATTATTTTCGTGACCTCCTTTCGTATCGGGATCGACAAACTTGTATAACTTTCATTTTAGTTTCTATTGTTGCAGACTTCTATCATACAGAGAAGTATTTGAGAAAACCACAATTCAAAGGAGCCTGAAAGTTATTTAAGTTTCTTTATACCAAGATAGTGCTTCAGCTTCTAACCTGGTTTACATTTTTGGGAATTTAATGGCCATTGGTTCAATTAGAAAGCTGATTAATTTGAATAATACATACCCAAAAGTAATTTATAAAGAAAATAATATGTTTATTTAGTCATAATTTATTTTTATAGTAATGTTAATCTGTGTAATGTTTATTTTAAATGTAACAACTAGTAACTGAACAATAAGCAATCTGTTAATATGGCTTCGTGCTGGATCGCATGCATGCATGACAGGGTATGCAAAGGAAATTTGGGAATCTAATGTAAAGACACTCCGTTTCTATGAACATGTTTTCTTTACCAAGCATTGTGCCTTGCTATAAAGCATAGAAATTAAATTATTAAAATTTTAGTTTTCTAGAGTGGGGATCGAACACACAACTTGTCAGGTATACTCACTCTCTCCCTCTCAGCTTCAAGCTGTATCCCGCACATGGCAGGGTAGGCAGAGGGATCTTGGGAACCTAGTGTTAGAGACTCCGTTCCGCTTCCATTGCCCACTTTCTGCCGAATTCAAGGCATTGCGTGTTGAGTGGCGGAACTCAACGCCGCGTTTTGTGTTAGATTTACAAACGCACGATTATGCCACGACAGGCCTCTTAAGTCCTCATATTAAATGGTAGATTTTCTACTAGGTCATACTACCACATATTATACTTGTTAATCAACATGGCAAAGCGTGCCCGCACAGCTTGTGGACCGCATGCTAATTTGTTCACAGTTTGTCAATTTACCGCAACAGTCTTTCATTTTATTACCGCTATTACATATACGTACACATACGTGTGTATTCGCCATAACCCCTTGATCTTTTTGATTAATTTCACTTAAATGTTATTGTGAAAATCTACAATAGGCATTTAATTAAATATTACAATGTAAAAATTACAAATATATTTTTTCATAAAAAATTCATAAAAAAATATAGGCCACAAAAATAGTTAAGTCAACTTTATTCGTCCCGTCATCAAAACATTAGAATATTTACTGTAGATCTATAATTATGAAATTCGCCAAAAAGTGAAAAATTGCAGTTCAAACAAAGGATAAAAGGACAAATAAATTGTACATTTATCCTGTGCGCATTGATAAGCATTGAAATAAAAAAAAGTATTTTAAATAAAAATGTCGATATAATTTTTTAAATATAAATTTGTCTTTAACTTGATGTGAGAATTTATAACACGTATGTATAAAATCAATTTGCGTCTGAGTACCGTTTCAGTTTCAAGTTTATATATAAAATTATACATTTTAAAAGTAACTACAGTTAACTATATTAAAAATATTATTACTTGTATTAAACTTTTTCAGTTGCTCCACTTGACCTAGAAATGGTTTAATTACCTTAGGAAAACTGAGAAATAGTGCTACGCTTTTACACAAAGAGCTTTACGCTTGATTTAAGTGCCATCGTAGCCGTAGCGGAGGCTCAAATTCAAGCATATTATGCAATCTTAAACGCTTTCTGTCACTTTTATTGAGATTTAGTTTTTTTTTTTTTTTCATTCTGAAAATAGTATTAATGTTACAATAGTATTAATGTTACATTACCATTTCTGAATATTGAGATAACACCTTCATACTGTATTTGCACCTGGCAGGGTAGGCAGAGGGAACTTGAGGGCCTAGTGTCAAGACACTCCGTTCTCATTAAGATTTAACCTTTTTGAATATTCAGTTAAGTATGGAGATTTAGTTTCACATTTTGAATGTCTACATTAGAGGTACTTCTCTCTTCTGTTTCTATTAAAGTCACTTTCGTTCTCCACTTTCCGCCGCATTGGAGGCATTGCGTGTTGAGTGCCAGATAACAACACCGCACTTTGGTACTTTTATAGCGTTAATTTCATTCAATTAGAATCATACTCACAACGTGTCGCACGTATGTGGCTCTGCCACGGAATAATAATAATGCAACATTATTATAATATTGACAAATATTATAATAATGTTGCATTATTATTTTAACATAATTTATGAAGGTTGCAACCAAGATTTTGAAGATCAATCTTTGGTATTTAATACTAAAATATATATTTATTTAGATTTTAAATAAAATTTGAACAATATTAGATTAAGGAATACTTAAAATAAAAAGAATTACGTTTTATTATTCCCTGAAATCATTTGCGTCTCAACTGTTGCCAACTAACAGGCACTCCTGACGCTTATTTTATTTTGAGGTCATGCACACACATACGCAATACGCAATATCACGTGTATGAAAATTTTTAAATCTTTTGAATATTTTTTTCACAATAATCTCGTGTACTGTATGCTGAAAAATTTTCTTTTTTAACAAAGTCATTAACATAAAACCTTTAAAAGTTTTCTCAAAGTGAATAAATTTGCGGTTTTAGAATTTATTCCTAGCACAAAGCCTTTCAAGTTTGAACTTGTAATCGCATCAGAATAGACTTGCAAAGCGTCAAAAGCCTAGCTGCATACGACTCTTCATGCATACGCAAGAGCTAAGCGAGAGGGTAAGCGATACTTTACTAGGTTAAGTTGGAATAAACGTTTGTTGCTAACTTTATACAAGCTATATTTTTGCCATAACTTTAAAGCTAAGATTTGTCGTAGCGCAAGGGCACAAGAGTGCGACTGTAGCCGTGATAAGTTGTGGATTCGATCCCCACTCGAAGAAATGAGATTCGTCACTCTGGTAACAAAGCAAAAGTTACACTGCCATGTGCATATGCCCTGCCATGTGACACAGCGTGAAACTGAAAAAAAATCAAATTTTCGTTTATAGTAAATCTGAATTATGAATTATATTATTAAAGAAAGCGTTCCTTACCAAAAACCATGTTATTGTGCGCAAAAAGTATTAAAAAGTCAATTACTGATTTAAATTAACTTCTCAGTGAATTACAATATTCTTAACGAAAAACAAATAATCAAATTTATTCTTAATAAAAAAAACGAACGAAATTCTGAAGCTTGTAATAAGTGTTTAAGTAATAGCTGGATTCGAGAGAGCTTGTTAACAGCTGTGAGCTGGTAAAGAGCACGGAATTAAGCCAAAGGTTTCGTTGTTTTTTGTTTCTTTAGGTTTTATAAAATATTCTGGAGCTAGGTTTACTTCGAAAACATTTTTATAAAATATTTTAAACACTTGTTTTAATTAACAAAATTAAATTATAAAAAGCAAAAGGTACAAACGCTCGTTTTGAATACGTAATATCTTGTTCACTAATTTATATAGGAACCAGTGAACTGTGCAAATCGTAAACAAATTTATACAATATCACATTTTGTAGACAAAGATACCAACATTTGCTGGTACTGATATATAAAACACCACTTTGCTATATAGGCAAAGAGGTATAAAAATCAACTTTATATACCTCTTTGCCTATATAGGTAGTACATGTATAGTTTCAGTCTAATTCACCATGAATGGTTAAATTATTATTTTTTATTATCTCTACAAAGAGTAAAGAAATCAAGTAAGAGAAAGTAGTAGAGTAACAAAAATTGAATACTATACGAATTCTTACTTGCTGAATGCTAAATAGTACTCGTATATATGAAAAATATCTTGCCCCAGTTTACGAATGAATAAAGAATGGATAGTGCTGGGTTCAAATCCGACTCGTAGATGTAGTTATTTATATTTTTATTACGGTTCGCGATATTTTTCTGCGTCTTATAATAAAAATCTGGTAATTGAATGATTATAATATATCGACCATAAGCCAGCAAAACAAATTGACAAATGAACGTAACCAGCCTAATTGGACGACATTCTGCTATAATGATGCATAATTCTCTCGTTATATGAAATAGCTGTGTAATTCCTTTGTATATAAAATGTACACTTTCTACATAAATTTTCAATGTTTCAAAAGATATTTACTTTTTTATTTCAAGCCTTAATTACGCTGGAAGTTACATGCCAATGAAAAGCAAGTATTCAAGTGTTTTTTTTTTTCTTATATTTTGTACATCTTTTAGAAAATATAAAAAAAGTTCTACTGCTTGTTTAATGAAAATATATCTTAGATATAATTAAGCCATGGAATTTTCACTTTATAAAAGTAATAAAGATTTTTTTGCTATGTTATAGTTTTTACGCTGTATTATGTTACAGCTATTTAATACAAAAATTTAGACATGAATTGTAGCGATGCTAAAAATGACGATTTATTACGTCCTTTGTAGATTTCTAATTGATAAAAAAATATAGAATGCTTCAAATTGTTTGATTTTTTTAATATAGTTTTTTTCTTTATTCAGCTTCACACTGTAGAGGAAACTCGAAAACTTAGTGTTAAGACACTCCGTTAAACTTCCCAGTTGCACCCTAGTTTGGGGCACTGCGTTAACTCAGCTCCGCGCTAGGCCTTGCAGGCGTTACAAGAGCGATTAAATGAACATATTAAATATTTTAGTTCCTCAAGTATCGATGGAATCCAAAACCGGTCGCGTTTACAGCCGCACGTATGTATTAGTGCGCCACGACAGGCCTCAATAAATTGTACAAAACGACTAATTTATTCCATTTTCTATAAAAAAACGTAATATTTCAAAAATTTCTTTTTTCGGGCCATTTAATCTTTTACTGCTTTTTCAGTTACCTTATCTTACCTTTAACCAAAAATATTATAGTTTTTTTTAATAATATTTATAAATAGAGTATAAATTATATAATTTTATAATTTTATTATACTTGAATTTTAAAATGATTACCTTATTAAATATTTGTCTTTTTTATATCTTTTTCCATAATAGTTCCCTATTTAAAATTTGACTTGCCGTGACAGGTACAATATAAATAGGCTTTAATTAAAATATAAAGATACAATATCAAAGACAAATATCAAAGTAAAATTTAAAATAGTGAAAAAGGTAAACTATTATAATAATTTATTATGTATTTAACCTTTTATATACCTACAGTAACACACAATAATTTACCTAAAGTATTTATATCACGTCAACGGTATTTGAATTCGTAAATACTCTTGTGCCTGTCAACTATATTTACTAATCAGATTACTTTCTGTTGCCATTTGCAGAGTAGTACCTACAATAGACTGGTGGATGGCTACAGTAGACTAAATAAGATAGAATTTCAAGAAAATAATTCAGAAGATGACGACCAGTACAATTTGTGACAATTCTACTCCCGACCATCACGTACTGAATGCAATCAGAAATCGACAAACTTTACAAAGTAATTGATCTCAATTTGTAGCACTGTGATATATACATATAATTATTGAGGCCGGTCGTGGCGCAGCGGCACAAGGGTGAGTCTGTAACCAACAGGTTATGGGTTCGATTCCCATTCGAAGATATAATATTTAATGAAATATTTAATGTTTTCATTTAAATTTTGGCAAAAACACGGCGTCGAGTTCCGCCACTCAACACGCTATACCTCAAATTCGGCGGAAAATAGGGAACGGAAGTGGAACGGAGTACCTTAACACTAGGTTTCCAAGTTCCCTCTGTCTACCCTGCAAAGTGTTAGTTTTTGCGTATTACACAGTATGTTAATATTAATCGACAATTTTTATGTTTTTTTTTTGCCTAAAGCCATATTCTAATACAAGAGTACAATATAAGTAGCAAAAAGACAATTTCACAATGAAGTAAGTTGGGTGAGAAAAAAGAGGAAAAGTTAGTCTGAGTATAAAGTGAGGCGACAAATATAAAACTTGCCACGTAAGCCAAGTCCAATGTAATATTTTTGTGTTAGCCCCTGAGAACGATGTTAAATGTTATATTATTGTTTTCCTTTACACATTACAGAGGCGTTGTAAAATGTCTATTTTAACTTTTTATTCAGAGATTCTTTAATAAATATGTGACGATAGATTGAGCTTACAGCTTTAGGTCATGTTAGTTTATTTTAAGAAAGTAAATAGGTACTATACAATATATATTTGAAATATTTACATATATTCATTTTAAATTATTTACAAATCATATTGAAAACACACAACCGTTCAGTGTTTTTATAAAATCAGCTGATACTGCTGATATAAAGTAAACAATTCAAAAATAAGGTTTATATGAATGGCCACTTTCAATCGTACGAAACGATCGGCGTATTTACAACGCCATAAAATTACATTGCTGAATCGTTTTGATTTGCTTGGTAAAAATTTTATTGCGAATATATGGCGTTCGATAGCTGGCTCGTGAAGCTTGGATGTAAAAAAGCTTGAAATGATATTTATTTGATAATTTTACATGGAATTAATAAAAGACAAGACTAGACAGTAGTAATGACCTTTTCATTTGTAGTGTGCTTGATCTTATAAAACCTCTTATAAATCTCATAAGAACAAATGCTCTTTGGAATTTTATTTCAAGAAGAGCCTAAGAACTTTTTAGTAATTCTAGAATCGACAGCTCTTTAACTAATCTTCGTTCATCCTATGCTCTTATAAAATGTTCTTTTTTATGCCACTCGACACAGATTTAGCTTCTTCTTTATTTTTATTCTGGCCTTTGCGTTCTATATTATTTCGTTAAAAAAGATTAACATGAATTATTAATATGAAATTATTAATTGTATTTTAAAATTTATAATTTGTTAAACAATATTTACAAGAAATTTAAATAGAATGTTGAAAAACACTGTTAACCATTTGACAACTATGGGGACACAGTTGTCCAACATCTAAAAAAATAAATAAATATGTAAGTATAAAACATGTAAGTTAAGTTTAAATTTTTTTAAGTAAATTATTTATTTAAAATATTTCTCAATTTACGTAAATGAACTTATTATTTAAACCGATTTTTTAAATTATATTATTGGAAAGTGACAGTTTTTGTCACACAGATTTCCAATATTTTATGAAAATATTTAAGTGTAAAATTGCCATTCAACAATTTATTGTATTGTAATGAGTATTGTGATAAATCGTTTTAAGCTAAAAAGGACATCAGTGTCTCTGTAGTCTTGGGTCAAGGTTGTAATTTACATATTATACAGTATAATTATAGGTACGGTTGTTTTACTACTACCCTCATTTTTATATATTATTTATTGCAGATTTACATTCCTTGCAAATGCGTAAAATTCATTGACTTATAGACAAAGTTGACCTGATAAAAAGGCTAATATAAGAACAATGAAACCAATTTGTTGCTTGACAAAAACAACTAACGGCTATTCATAAATGATGGTGACAAGAGCACAATGGATCCAGAAAATGAGAATGTGACATGTAAATATCCAAAAACTTATGTAAAAGTTAAAGAGTTTCAGTTGTAAAATAACAAAATGTACGTTTTATATTTGTATTTGTTGACTGTATTAACTTAGTTATGTGGAAACTTTTACTCTCCACCCGTCAAAAAACCCTTCCAAAAACTTTACTTCCAAAACCTTTTAATAAAAATAAGCGTTGAAATTTTTGTCACGACTTTTCAAGACGTAACTTATTACAATGTCCATTTAGACGATTAAAGGCACACAATTAATGAAGATTTTTCTATTGCCTTTATAAAAAGATATCGTTATAATTTCTTAGACGCTATAGCAGAAAACAATTATATTATTAAAGATAATTCATTGTTTTTGTTATATGTTTTATATATTAGTCAAAAAGCTTTTGACTATCTTATGGTTCAGACAAACCGTAGGTCCTATTTTATTGAACGGCCACAACGAAACAAGAATGGCTATTTATCAGCTTTCAATCTTTATTATATGATAGAACATATATTACAAAAAGTGGAATAGAACAAAGTTGAAATAGAACATATAACTATTATAAAAAGTGGAATATGTGTAACAGTGCCTTAGCGAAAGCCTTTCGACGTTAGTGCGTTTTAGCAAAAAGTAATAGTGCTTTAGCAAAAGTCATACTTCTTGTACCAAGTCGAAGACTTTTGCTAAAGCACTGTTACACATATTTAAAATATCTTATCCAGACTTACCAAAAAAAAAACATTATTTACTTCATCAGCTGCTAAATATATTTTTTCTGTATAAAGTTTATCTACACATTTAATATGTTTATATTTAATGTATAGACGTATGTACTCTATATTATTTTATACTACATGAAATATGGATATGAATTAAGCTACAAAGTCAACATATTTTATGTAAACATTTTACTATAGACACTGTAACATATCAACAAGTAAATTAAAAATACATAAACAATAATAAATTAATATTTTAGTTTGTGTAGTGTTTTCAGTCCATATATTAACGCACAGTTCCTTCAGTAACTGTTCGCGGTTAAGAAAACAAATATAACTAAACAAATTATAATAGATTACTTCAAAGAATTACCGTAAAAAGGCGAGGATAAATGTAGTTCAATCTACAATAACAGCGCCACAAAACTTCTTGAAGCGGTAATTATTATTCCTATAACTTCTTTTATTAAAGAAATCATAAAAACAAACAAATATTAATATATCAAATTTACACACAAAATGTATATATATTCATAGTTACGTAGCAACAAAATTTTATTTTGGCTTAATAATATTATTTACGCTGACACAAATTACCCTTTAAATGATTATATATTTTTTCATTTTACAAGAAATAAAAAGTATGCGAAGTTATAATGAATTGGTTTTTTAGGATTCCGTACCTCCAATATGAAAATTCAGAATCCTAATATGATCTTTAGGATCCTAATAGGATCTATCTTTCTTTTTCTTTTTTTAGGACTTTGGTGTCCATCTAACAACTGTAAACACAATTTATCTCGAGATTATGAAGAAATATCGAGCTGAAATTTATATCAAACAATTATGCAAGTCTACAGTTTTTTGAAATTAATGTTAATGCAAACAAAAAAAACCAAGAATCTAAGACAACACAATTCAAATATAGAAGTATTTCCGCTTCCGCTATTTTTCCTGCTTTTTATTTAATCCGCGTAATTATAACCTATAGAATAGGTACTTTGGACTTACGTGGACTTACGTTTATGAAATAAAACATGACGATGAACTTGTCCAAAAAGTCCGAAAATTAAAAATCTAAGTATCGTATGTCATAGAAAAACTCGATACAAACAAAGATTTATTGTTAATTTCATACAACATGAGTGTATGAGTCTGCAAACTTAAGCTTGTCAACTGTCATAAATTGTATTTAGTTGAATATTGAAGTTGGTACAGGGCCATTGGTGGGCGAGTCTGCTTTGCAGTCAACCATTTTTTTTAAATCATCTTATATATAGACGAGTTATAACACCCAGTTCAAGCCATTCTATACTTTCAACAGATATTTTTTTTGTTAACAGAAACATAACAACTTTGTAATGCCGGTATCTCATAATGTAAATAACAAATTCATTCACGTGTAGCCTACCAAATAAATAATACATTACTTATTACTCATCAAACCTTCACTATTTGACCTTAAATATGTCCATATTATGGCACGCACATAAATATGTTAATATTGTATAAATTGATCCTACCAACAAAAGCTTGTTTAAACAGAAAGAATTTTCCACGAACGAGTATTTTAAGCTTTTATTTGTATGATGCAACTAATAATAAGCACTCTATGAACTTTGACTACCATAATAAATAAGACTATGTATTTTATTAACACGGTAATAGGGCAAACCGCGGCGTTGTGTTCCGATACTTAACATGCAATTTATGAAGAATTTTGCAAAAAAATAGGAATTAGTGTGTTAACTCTATGTTCCCAAGTTCCCTCTGACTTACCCCTTACCAGCTTCATTCTAAATCCTGTATATAACGGAGTGCAGTGAGAAACTAACAGTAGATAAAACGATATAGCCAAACTATTATGGGCAATAATTCTATAAAAATCAAACGACTCCATGAATATAACAGCATAGGCAACTATCATTTACAAAAGGTTTTTTTACTATTGTCAAAAATACAAGGGTTAAGCATTGCATTTAATAGACTCAAACCCAAGTTTATCGTATTCGTTTTTCTCAGCACCGCTTACTACAGAAGGATTTATGACGCCACCGCGGGCACGTCCTTTGTCCGATCAAAAGGGGTCCTACGACCTTGACTAGACGGCGCCTACCATTTGTTTGTTGATGTATATCTACACAGAACTAAGTCCCGATTCCATTTTCCATTATATCTGATGTTAGTTAAATTTGTGTAGAAGGAAAGTTTTGAAGCAGCATTGGTGATTTCATTTACAAAAGTAATATTTGTGATTTTAAATGAACCGGATGATGATGTTTTTTTCTTCTTTCAATAAGCTTATCTAGCTCTAGCTTATCTAGTAACATTAATTTTGTATATTAGTAATATACAAAATTAATGTTACTTTAAAATATATTTAATATTTTATAATTCATTAATCGCAAGACCATCTTTGCATCTGATTTGTTACAATGAACAACACTCTCGACTCGACTCTCGTCGACTTTTCGTCTGGACACAAAACACTGTAAAAATGTAGCATATATAATTTGTTATAAATGAAGATAACAACGAATTATAGAACAATAAATCTATCAGGTAGTTAGTGTAATAATTTATGTTATTTAAAGAATACAGATAACTTTATTCTTACGAAATAATTCGTTTTAGAGATAGTGCCTATATTCTATGTATAAATTAGTATGCATATAATATATACTGCTACCTTACACCCGCAGTTGAACGTCGTAGCAAGAATATAAAGGCTTTAAAGATAACTAGCTATCTTATCAACGGGGTCGTTTCTTCTCATTTAACGCTAAGTGTTATAAAAGGGGCTACGGGACACCGTAAATGGGTGCCTTATCCATTATTCCCTACGTACTTACTGAATTTGACACATTTTAAAACAATTGTTTTATGAGAAATTAGCGTGTAGTGTGTGAATATATATTTGTATACATGTATATCAAACAGAAAAGTGCCACAAAACGAAAGAAATCTGAATTTCTTTTATTTTGGAAAGACGACTTTATTCTAAGCACTTTATTTAAAAAAAAAGATTTGCATTTTTATGTTTACAAAGAGTGAATATAAACAAAATGGCCATTTTTTTATTTCTCACCCGTTGCTTGCGGTTATCGCACGGTTAGTTTTTTTTTTATCAAAAGGTCATATTTTGAAAACGTCTTATAATAAGAAATTAATTTATAATCAAAAGGTTTAGTTTTGAATATAACTCTGTTTTGCATATAAAAATCATTTTATTTTTATAATCAAAAGTATCGTAACGTAATCTTTTTCTGTACCTAGATATCATGAATTATGAAGGTTCAAGCTTTTAGCTCTTATCGACCTGAATGAACAATCTCAAGATTAATTATTTGCCATATATTTGCAAAGTATCAATTAATCTTCGCCACTTATACTGTTCTTCAAGTAATGAGTTAGCGTCTTTTTGGAAAGAAAATTGATTAAAAGTCCATGAGATTGTATTAGTACAATATTTTTTAATGTAATATTTGCAATAACTATTTGAATTATTTATGTTACATAACGGTTTTGAAATGTAACAGATTAATTTCACACTGACTTTATTGTGCTGCTTTAATATATTTTCATAATGACATTTCCGCATCTTTTTTGATATATCACATATATTATTACATACACAAAGAACACATAGAAACACTTATCTCCAACTTACCTCTTAATTTTTGGTTTAAGTACCATAGCACTTTCTGTGCGTTGGTAATTTTACAGTTATTTCATTTTAACATATCTCTGCACTTTATATATGTAATCAGAAGCAGACTTTTTTTTAAATAAACAGGTCTAAAATTTAAATGGAACCTTGATGTAACACAAGATTTAATTAGAACCCTGATGTACAAACGAGAAGCATTCTTGCTTTAAAATAAAATATTGTGTTTTAAGACTTATTAATATGTTTTTTTTGTCTTCATCTTTTAAAATGTATTAAATCAACAATTCACAGCAGAAAGAACACCGAGTAACATGAATAATACATTGTAACAAGTAATATTTATTTGTAAAAAAGTAAAAGTAATAAAACAAGAAAAAAGTTATTTTTCAATTTCATCTATTCTTTTCCTTTTATATACGACTTTCCTGCTTGAAAATTAATAGATACGTTCTACCGAAAAAAATATATCATTGTTATAATTTTATGTTATATATACATTGCTAATCCCCTTGGCATTACGTTATTTTACGTTATTTAAATTTATTTAGGTACAGTAACATATATAATAAAGTAATATTGTACTTATTAGCAAAAAGCAATGTTGCAATTAAGTTCAACATAAACAAACTTATCTTACTTACGTGAAATGATGGAGCTTTGAACAAACCTATAAAATATAATAATAAAATATTTTTTGAAAAGGATGAAAGTTATTTTGAATTTCCACATAAGCCATCTATCTGTACACACAATATATCAGCACGTACGACGAGTTTCCGGGGATCCTCAGAAAGGAACGGATACGAAAACTTTACTTAAACGATTGGTAAGAGTTCGGGTGATATTTTAATATGTTTTTATTATAAGGGCGCTGGTTGTATTTTTAAACATTCCCTGACATGGGCCACATGTCACATGGTGGTTGGTATATTTTTGAGAAAAATTTGCAGTAATTTGTTAAGTCTTTTAAACTATTTTATTAGGTTTTTTCTTCAACTTAATAGAGGTATTATGAGTCTGAAGTGTCTGTACATGTGGTATACGCATGTACTCTATAAATATAATAAATTATATCTCCGAAACGTATACGCCTATGTTAATTTAATATACTTTTATTTAAAAGTTGAAAAATATATTATACATGGCGACTGCACGATGCATAGCAATGCAAAAACAAACCTTTGAAGAAATATTTCCCTAAGAGCACTTAGTTAATTTTTTTTTTTCAAGTAAATATGAATATAAAATATAAGGGTTTTAGGTATTCAATACAAGGATTTCAAAAATCATAGTTATCATTACTGTAATATTGATCAAAATGATATAATACGAAAGCATAAAAATATGAATTTTGCTTTTTCACTTTTTGAATCTGACTGTGGGTTTCCTTGTGACACGACCGAGTAAAGTGAAAAGGGGACCAAATATTGACATGTCCGTCTGGCTAGACTAGAAACAACGACAAAAATATACGTACATATTATTGCCCTTTTTGAAGTCGAAATGAACATTTTTAAACCATGCTTGAACCAGATTATAATGTAATTTTACCGTTACTTGGAAAATTTATTGCAAAGTGTGATGCCGGGACTGGTCAGTAAAGTATATATTAGATAATTTATACAATACGTACAATACATAAAACACAACAGACACTAAGTATTTATATTTTAAACTTAATGTTGTGTACTTGATATTTATTAATTTTAAATAACAATTTGGGATTTATAAAATTTCAAAGCTGATTTAACAACCATTTTTGCTACTTACACGATTTTTTTTGACATTTATAACAGGTATATTTTAATATTACACTAGTCGGACCTTATAACGAAAGTTGAAGTGAACGAAATTAATAAATATAAATAAATATAAATTATAATGAAATATTGGAAAAGAAAAAAATGCTCTGATTGAAGCAGATTCACCTACTAAATGCTTAAAGGAACGATATTGTTTAAAGTAAAAATATTGATATCTTACTCGAGTGGAATAATGGATATTTTTTTAAAAAAAGACATATATATTTGAAGTAACAAGTTTTGTATATTTTAGGTTTTTGTTTCAGCTTTACATGTATCCCGCATATGGTAGGGTAAGCAAAAGAAAACTTGAAAACCTACTGTTAAGACATTGGGTATCAAGCGACGGAACTCAGCTCCGCGTTTTACCTTGTTACAAGAGCGAAGAGAAATGAAAATATTAAATATTTCTATTTTTAAATGGGGATCGAATCATCAAGGTACCGCCTTTTCAATTATACACTTATGCCACTGCGCCACGACAGGCTTCAGGAATATATAAATATATTAATAAAATCAGTTTTACTTATCACTATTACATAAAATTATTGCCAACGATTTCTTAATGGCCTCGCGTACTTTTTGCCCTCTGGTGTGGTAGTTTTGAGAGTTTGTACAGTGGGTTCCAGGTGGCAGAAAGCTTCCAACCATCCTTGCTAGTAAAATAAGATGTTTTAATATTTCAATAGCCTGGCAGATCTTTCTTATTAGGAATATATCTGTTGAATGCGAGAATGAGTTGATATTTAAAATGTTGAAGACTTCCTGTCAAGATGTAATTGGTTGAAGAATAAGTCTCGATTGTTAATCCTTATAAATTATTTAGCTTGTTATTATTCTTGTAGGTGTTATGCGGTCGGGCTTTTGTTACACTATAATATTTTTTTTTTTGATTACCTAATTATAAATTTTAATATAATGAATTCACCGAAACCATTAAGAAATTAATATAAAGTATATCATTATTCATTTAGAAAAAATACGTAGAACAATAGAATTACTATTTCAGAACATTTAGATAGACGAGTGTAGAACTAGCTTGAAACTTAGAATGTTAAATTTATTAATTAAATTACATTTGAATAAGATTTGTGACGTATGCTATTAATCACCTTAAAATTGATACTACACTTTATAAGCAATAATTGTGTCACTCAATTTCAAACTACAGATGAAATTTTTTACTGAATAAATTTACTAATTACATCCCACAATGTTAATATTTGTTTAACCCAAAAATTTACAATTTCCTTCCAATACGCTTCACCATATACATCAGCCACGCTAGTTTAAAAAACTACTAATAGTTGGTGCCAGATACTGTATCAGGATATGATTTATTTTTAATATAAAAGCGAAAAGGGCGTGAAAACACTTAAGAACTAGTAGTTATTTCGATAGAGCTGAGGCCCATCCGAACCCGCTGCCGATAAACGCGTCAATATGCGTTAAACGTCCTCACACGTGACCAATCCTAAAATCCCGGGCCATATTAACCCGGGACATACCAACGATGCTGACCTCATCACAAAAACGAACAAACAAAGTACGTAGCTAGGGACAAACAATTGCAGTTACACACGCCTTGCCTACCGGTGGAGAAAACGTCCCAATTTTTCTGTAGCACAATTGCACCTAGGCACCAAAGAAACTCACAATTAAAATTCCAAAAGAGCATCAAGAGCCGTACCTATTAACTAACCTCGGAAGGAGCGAAGAAAATTCCCCCATTGTAAACAGTATACGCAGATAGCGTACCGAATCTCACAGGAACGCCCTTGCAGCACCGTTTTTTCTTGTCGGTACCTTCACGGTAACCAAGCAAAAGTCCAAGCTTTTTTGAATCGGACTCACTAAATCCGTAGAAGCCAACAAAGCCAACAGCATATTGCTCATCCAAAAAGAGAGAAAAAGTAAAGCAGTCTTTAATTTACATTCTTCTATATGAAATCTTGCGGAAACCCTATCAGGTATCTTTATATTAGCCTTTTATATTGGCCTCTTTTATCCACAATATTTACTTATATATGTAGTTCCCACGTAACATGATCTTGCTCATAAAAAATACTAACTATAATTTACTTTAGACTGATTTACTATAATAAAAGAGTGATGTTTCTTAAAAACACCTTTATTTAACTATATTTTTGAAACAAACATATTAGACAAAAAACATTAACTTATTATAAAACGAGTTGAACAGAAATATTTATTAGGATGATTTTCACCTTGAAGATGATTCAGTTTTGATTTTCAGGATTTTAATGCTGATTAATATTAAATATTGTATTAAAATCAAAATATTTACACTTGAATAATTCTTTTCACGACTTGATACTGAGAGACTTGATCTTGTTAAATGGATAGTTATCAATGTTATCGGTTATTTTGATTTACGCACAATTTTTCTAGTCACTACATGTTGTTTTTTTTTTATTTTTTTAGCAAAGGAAACGAAAAAGGTAATAAAAGATTATATGTCTGGTGGATTATAGCGTATTTTTTGTTACGTTACATTAATATTCGGACACTTCTGTTGTGCTATGTAAAAATAAGCATGCGCAATGCTGGCATTATAATGGCCTTTAACCAGACATTTAGCGTGTATGTCACTTTGCAATAGTCCGTGGTCTCGGGTAGTTTGAAAGAGTAGCCGTCTGTCAGTTGTCATAACTATTCAATTAAACTGCCTGCAAACTGCGGATAAACTCAAACAACATTAAATTTGATAAGCCTCATACATTCCCGCTCGGGAAACAGATATATTCCTGAAAGATCTGCGACTCTATTGAAATGCAAAAACATCTTATTGTAGTAGCGGAGCAGTCGAAAGCTTTCTACCACCTGGGACCCACTTCTAAAACTCTCGAACCCATCATACCAGAGGGCAACAAGTACGCGAGGCTAATAAGAAATCGTTGGCAATATTTTAAATATATTAGTTATATAAAAAAGATTTTATTATTTTTAGTTTTTATACATATGTATATTACTTTTTAAAACATATAGAGCATTTTTTTTTTCTAGTAATATTTTACTCCTTCTGAGTAAGATTTTATCGATATTCTTAATGGAAACGACATCGTTCCCCTAAGTATTTCGTGGGTGAATAATATATCTGCTTCAAATAGAGCATCCATCAAAATAAATCGCTTTGGTCGGGTCGTATCCTCCATTTCTCTCCATGTCCGATTTAGTGCGTCAACCCTTGGGATTGTTGGTACTTTCCGTATCAAATTTTACTTACAGACATATTTTATTGTAATAATTAGTTTATATTTATGTATTTACGTATTCAATGTTTTAATATACGTATATATCATATACGTAATAAAAAAAGATTAAATAATGATGTATTTTTAATTCCAGCTAGAGCGTAATATAAACATTTTTAAATAAAGGGTAAGAAATATCAATTATGTATTTACATTTACAAGTTTTACAATAATATAAATATATGGCTCTATTCAGCAGAATATTGTGTTGTCTGTAGTAATATACAAACTTAACATTAATTAAAGAACTAAGAATATACATAATTTTATAATATTATTTCATATTTGCAAAAGACAAAAATAATACAGTAATTAAAATTGAAAGCAACATGTAAGAGAAGAAATAAACTTGGGCAACCTCTCATTTTACTGTAAATATTTTGAGGAATAAGAATTTCCTTTGGGGCGTTCTTCCAAGTTTATCCATCCTCTTTTAAGCGAGTTGACATAGTTCTATAAAATAACACATTTATATCTTACATTTTTTCCTGTTCTTATAGCATTGAACAGAAAAAAAAGTTGTAAAAGTATCTGAAAACGGACAAAAGTTAAGTTGGTTATGGATTACACGTGTAATTTATTTTCAATGAGGTTATTTACCCTCAGTATAAGGTATGGTTCTGTTCTTGTTTATGTATATAACTTTGCGCAATAGTTGTGTTTGAATAGGTCTTGAATATGAATTCATTTTTAACACTTAAGGACTCGCTAAAGGGTCCAATGGACCCAGACCTTTTTATTTCTTCCATAACTTAAAATTTTTAACGTTTGTGACGTTACCGCTCGTATTACCTGTCGAGGATAGTGTGGCGCGGCCACTGACAGTCTCAGTTGAAAGATAGCGCGCGGTGCGCGAGTGCAACGGATATGGAAGTTGCATATGGGTCCGCTGGACCCGGTAGCGAGTAAATGTGTAAGTATTTTTTTAATTAATTTTTTACTTTTTTTTCGTAGTCTTTTAATTTTTTTCATACTTTTTAATTTATTTTGTAAAACATTGGCTACAAATGGAGCTTTGAGGCCTAATGAGGTAGAAGAATATATTAATGAAGGCCTAGAAAACGAAGACTGTTCTGAAACTAAACACTGCAAGAACTGTGTGAACACTGGAAGTAAAGGCTTTATTGAGCCTCCTTTTTTATATAGGAGAGATGCGAGGAGCGCACTTGAAAACACAGGATTTATGGGCTATCGATGAATCCGGATATGATATCTGCCTTTCAGTCATGTCAACATGTCACTATTGATGAAATGTTACTTTCCTTTCGTGGTCGTTGTCAATTTCGACAATATCTTCCTAACCAGCAAAGTTTGGCCTCAAAGTGTTTGCAGTATGTGATTGCCAATGCCACTCTGTTATCGTATGTTCCCAAACAAGAAACAATAGTTCTTGCAAAAAACTAGTGAACAAACCCTGAGATGATAACAGATTATAATACTTTGAAATGTGGAGTCGACATAGTTGATCAGATTTACAGACAAGTACATATTCTGTATCAAAATTTACTCAACTTTGTATATTTTTTTGATTATTGAATATCGGTGGCTTAAATTATAAACATCCCACAACACATCAAAAATCGTATCAGAAACATACTACCCCAATTAGAGTCAACCGTTTCTTACCCGCCTCCGCCTACTGGCCGGAAAACGCGTTGTGCTCTATGTAGTTGGATAATAGATAGAAAGAAAGTTTATTGTGTAAAATTTTGTCAACCAGTCTGTGGAGAGCATATGAAACAACTTTATATACATTCTTTAGACTAAATAAGATGTTTGATATTATAATATCAATTTGAGATGTGATTTTAATGAATCCAAAGAAGTTATTTTTTGTTTAATTTGGAAGCTCTTGTTTTGTTAGTTCTAAGATGATTGATTTAAAATTGTTATTTGTTCTTAGTCACTTAGTTATAGTAGTTTATAAAAATATAAAATAGATTTAATTAAAATAAATAATTACATTTTTAAGAACATTTGGATTGAATCTTGTGATGAATATTTGTTAAATTTGTTATATTTTTGATAAAACAATAACAGTAAGAAAAATAATAAATATAAGTATTTCATTAAGTATTTTTGTCTTTTATTTACATATAATTCTAGTCAGAAAGTAAATTTATACTTTTATACAGTAATTTCGAAATAAATACTAAATTTTAAACTGGGTCCAGTGGACCCTGTAGCGAGTATTAACGTAACAAATTAGGGCGCGAGTCCCTAAGTGTTAAGACCTATTGCTACTTGCGCTTTGTTCACTAGTACTTGTTAATATTCACGTATTAAATGTAAATCGGAACGAAGTAATATATAACAAATACTATATTTAAAAATTATGAATATTTAAATAAAATAAAAATAAATCTGACCAAAAACGTCACGACCTAATCTTGGTAAAGTGTTAATGCTCTTTAACTGCTAATCTAACCATTAATTTAGAAGCTAGGGTGGAACAGACAGAAAAAACACAGGCAAGTCAAACTTATAATCTCTTTTTGATGCGGGGGTCAAATAAAGATTATAAAAATATCAGCAGCGTCAATGTTTATATCTCATCGTAGCGTGATTTATGTGAAGTGCGACGCCTGAACGTGACACTAATTATATTTTATGCAACAAATTAATCACAAGTGGCTTGTTATTTTAAGTAATGATGCCAATATTAAAGAAAAGGAATATTAAATTTAAATTAAGAGAAAAAAATATCTAATAACGCATGGCGCGTTTGAAGCTTTGTACTCTGTGGCTTTAAAATATCTGTTTAAAAGAAGCGAGAGTCGAGTAGCGGTATTTAACGCTGCACCTACATTTGTAGATTTATAATATTAAATTACGAGAATACCGAATGTATAGCATATGTGTTATCCAAATTTACAATGGCGTTGTCGTATGAAATTGAATTAGATATAATCAATATTTTTTTTTTCGAGGTAGTACGGTAAAAGCAATATATATTTCACGGCATCCTTCCTTATGTCTCAGCACTAAATAACCTATAGCTAAAATATAATGAGTCCAACGTTTTCAAATAAAATTAGTAAAGGTCAATTTTTAACTTGATTCCTAAAAAATTAAACTCTGTCAATGTGTTTCCGTCTGTCCATCTGTGAAAAGCATTTATCTCGTGGAAATATTAAGCTGACATTTTGTATAAAATTTTCAAGTCTACTGAGTTTATCCATCAAACGTCGTCAAAAGATACAAGTTTTTATGCTTAGTTTTAGTTGCATTTAGTATATAAAAAAATGGCCATAACTTGCTGTGAAAATAAAGGAAAATATGAGAAAAATTCGGTAATAACTTGAGTAACAAACAAAGTAAAACGACGCATTCCGATGACGCCGCACTTGAAGATCGAGGAAAGAAACAATGGATTAGAAATATTTGGTGATTAAATTATATTTATTACAATAAACATAAATTTACAATTTACAATTGTTTGTCTTTAATTTACTTGCAAACTTGCTAGCGTTGATTTAGAAGCTTAAGTTTTTCTTACTCCAAAGGAATACGACCTGGATATTTGATTTTAATTTCAGCCTTATACATACAAGAAATACAAAGATAAATAATGTTGACAGACGGCCAACAAAGTAATCCTATAAGGGGTAATTTTTGTACCTTTTGAGCCATACTGAACCCTAAAAATAAACAATCTTAATGTACAGCTTGTCAAAATAATGAAAATACTTTGGCTATATTCAGTTACCGTAACGTAAACATCATAACTAGTAAGTAATTCTGGGGATTTGATTAATGGGCAAACTTCCCTATCGCCATTTTAGTCTAATAAGATCAATTGGTTACTATCCAACCCCCACACCGACCAACTTCTTGCGTTGAGGCAGATAACTTTGAGCTTAACGAGGATGGTCGCAGGTTCATATAACAAGGATTAACTTGTTGAAAGTTTTACATATATAATTTTATTACTTAAAATCCATAATAATGTCTTTTAAAATAAAAATAGGACAAAATATTAATATACTTAATCACAATTTGTTATTATATAAATAATATTATATAAAAAACAAAAAAATGTAAATACGTATATCCTATTCATATAAGTAAAATTACATATAAAGACATACGCATACATGTAAAGACATAGAAAATGAATTTTCTGTCACTCCTATCTGAAATGGGACAAAAACCAGTTCCGCTCCGTTTGCTTTTGTTCGAGTCATAAAGCAAAGAGCTAATAATGAAAAGTAGGATTTTCATTCAATTTATTTTGAATACTGCACTGAGTAATAAACTGCCAATCGTTCGTGTTTCCTTCCACAAAAAACGAAGGATATAAAGAAATAAATCTTTGTCTTTCCAACAGATTGCGATTTGTTTAGGCAATCGACGCGTGATTTGTCACTGTCTCCACTAAAGTGGGATGAGAAAATAGTTTTGACTACTTATAGCTGGATTTCTGCAGCAAAATTTACAGTTTACCTATTGAACATGCCGTACTTACTAAATCTCTACTTCGAGCTAAAGCTGTCTTGTGACTTTGCCAATAGAGTGAGAAATAAAATTTCACCGTTATACTATAACTCTATTCACTTTTAACATTAAGCCTTATCGCATTTTATCAGAATCAGTTACGAAGTAAAAATTTCATGTATAAATGTCATCTTACAATTTTACTATTTTCTTTAACTGAGATTTTGTGGCTACCTCTCTCTCAAATATCAAATATAAGTGAATTAAAAATGTATGTGAGTATATTAAACATTTATTGAATTAAACCATTTTAGTATTACTAGAATGAACTTACGCATAAATCAAATTGGAGTAAGGTCAGCGCAAAGTTATCAATGTCGTCTATTATAAGTTTCTGAGGAGGGTCGCGGGCTTACTTATCTAGTATGTACTGTATGGTGCATACATATTGCTATAGTGTGCATTTTATAAAGTCGACAGATGGAAAAAAGAATGTCACAGTCAGCAAAATTCTACACGGATCTTTTTTTCCAAACTGAATATGTTTTTAATGAGTAAAAACAATTGCCCCAACATGGTCTAAAGACATTATATATAATAATTAATATTTATTTAGAAAATGTATAAAAAATTGAACGTAGCATAAATTGATCGTAGAAATAGATTCCAGAGATGCAGGTTCAATAAATAAATATATTTCTATCTTTCATATTAACACAACTACTTGTTTGTTTATTAAATTTTCCGTTTACATTCTACTTAAATTAATTTAATTAAAAGTGTAGTATAGTATAGAGTGTAGTAAATAGTATGAGGTCTGTCGTGGCGCAGCGGCACAAAAATTGACTGTAACAAACAGGTTGAGGGTTCGATCCCACTCGAAAAATGAAATATTTCATATTTTCAATTAAAATATTTAATGTTTTCATTTCTTCGCTCTGGGAACAAGGCAAAACGCAGCGCTGAGTTTTGCCTTGAGAATTAGGCGGAAAGTGAGAAACTAGAGTTAGGCATAGAATTTGGCGGAAAGTGAGAAACTAGAGTTAGGCATTTATATATACATATGCAAATCATTTATTTGCTTGTTTATGTATATCTGTATTGGTACGTATATCTACAAATCTCGACGAGATAATGTGAAATATCTTTACCACTATTGAATAATTAGTAACTATATACTAGCGGTAAATGAAACGTTATTTATTTTAAATATATACTAGTAAAGAATACAAATTATTATAGAGCTTAATTAGGTTTTTATTATGTAATGTTATATCAATCTCAATGCGCGTATACACGAATCTTATAAGCTTTGAGGATTACCGACAAAAATAAATCAGGTAAACGAGACAATTTGTCGTCCGTCCTAATCCCCGTCGACACGTCCTTAACAGAAATGGGATAAGTGCGTATGCGAAATCGCTGGAGGCATACTTGGCCCTTTGGAAAATTGAATAATTGCTAATTTAATTTCATGTCATTGACAATATACTATAGCTTTTTTTTTCGTTTAATTATAATTATATGGTCGATATATTTGAAAAAATATAAAAATGTTACGTTGCAGAAAGTGCTTGGATTTACGGAGCTATTAATTTCGGACAATCTTGGAATCTACGAATACACACAGGTATAATTCTGATCTTGGACAGCACGTTGTATTGTGGCGATACTTGATTAGTCGTAAGTCAGAATGTGTTAGCAAATGAACTGTATATGTATTAGGTACCACAGATTCAGTATCGTAGTGCAGATGAATAATTTGTACCTCGTTACTTATAGAGTGCTTGTGTTTTAGTCTACTTTGCTTTAAGCTTTTAATTATGCATGTACATTAAATTGTAAAATAATAATTTGTACATTATTTTTAAATAAATAACACATCAACTCCATATGTGTTGTTTATTTATAATTTGAGACATTTATATAAATGACACGAGTATTCAAAATATTCAGTAATTTTAGAAAGTATCACCGGCCCCCAGCTATCTATAGTGAAAAAATGTGCAAAATTTGTAATCAACCATCTTCTTACGGTGAATAATTAGTACAAACAACAATACAGATTTTACATAATATTGTTATCATAGAGAATCATACATACGCGGCAAATCGTGAAAATGAAGAAATGATTATTTTTGTAGATTTGATCTCAATCTCACAGGAGAAAATGTAGCCTACATAAAATTATACTGTACAACTTAAAAAATACAATATTGAAGAAAAGTACTAAAGGCCCCGAGGCCGTATATTTATACATTGTTAATGAATAACGTGACCAGACCTCCTGTTTTTGCCTGTGTTCCGATGTTACCGGGACGTGTGTACATATCGTTTTTTATTAACATAGAATAAAAAAGCAAGAGGTAAATAGAATTTGGCTGGTAATGCGTGTTACGAATGGTAATTTTCGTGAAAAAAGAGAACGAAAAAGCATTAGGTAAGTTGCCAGCCTAAGTCATAAAAATCGACAGCAGTCGAAATATTCAGCAGCTAACATACACAAAAGCGTAAAAGCATAAAAAAACCAAATCAAGAATAAATTAACGATTATACTAACGAAATTATATATCACAATTAACAAACACAATACTACAAATATATAATATGTGCTTCAAAACACTCAATTCTTTATAGAACATATTGAACAAATTGCAAAAAAAAAATTTATCAGTACTTAAGTCAAAAATTATGGTTCGCTGCATATTAGTAATTTTCGTGAAAAAAGAGAACGAAAAAGCATTAGGTAAGTTGCCAGCCTAAGTCATAAAAATCGACAGCAGCCGAAATATTCCGCAGTTAACAAACACAAAAGCGTAAAAGCATAAAAAAACCAAATCAAGAATAAATTAACGATTATACTAACGAAATAATATATCACAATTAACAAAAACAATACTACAAATATATAATATGTGCTTCAAAACACTCAATTCTTTATAGAACATATTGAACAAATTGCAAAAAAAAAAAAATTTATCAGTACCTAAGTCAAAAATTATGGTTCGCTGCATATAAAATCGCCCAATCAAAAACGGCTTAGAGCAAACGTGCTTTAAGCGATCGGTCTGACTTTCTCAATGATAAAAGTAATATTTTATTTCAATTTATCACCTTTCTCTTTCAAACATATGTATCTTACATATATTTGAAAAAGATCCTTATTTTAGATTTATAAATTTAATGTATATTATGGCCTGTAGTGGCGCAGCGGCACAAGCTTGACTGTAAGCAAGTGACTGTAACCAACAGATTGTGGGTTTGATACCACGCGAGGAAATAAAATATAAAATGTTTTCAATTTAAATATTTAATATTTACATTTCTTCGCTCTGGTACAAGGCAAAACTCCGATTGACAACTCAACACGCAATGCCTCAAATCCGGCGGGAAGTGGGGAACAGTAGTGAAACGGAGTGTCTTTACTCTAAGTTCCCAAATTCCCTCTGCCTACCCTGCCGTGTGCGGAATACAGCGTGAAGCTGAGAGTTTAGCACAGTCACTTACTTACTATATAAATTATAGCAAAATCACTTGCTTGCTACATTTGTTAAACTTAGGAGTATAATATCGAATGTATGTTCGACATCGCGCTTCTTGTACCCCATTTACCCTATTAAATCAAGGTTTCCATATAACTTTTGCTTAGTGAAATTAAAGTTAAATACTTTGACATAACACTACTAAATAAAATACATTTTTTGAAGCAATTTTATTGCATAAATACGGCATTTAGTAAAATTTCGGACTATGCCATATTGTCTAAAAATAGTACAACAATAATAACTATTATGTTGTTAGCATCTCTGCAGGGAGATTTTTATGATGATCTTACGCTTTTTAAATTTAAGTTTAGATTAAGATTAAGTTACATAAGTATATCTACATATTCACAGTTCATAATAATAATTTGTAAATAGTTACTAAGTTAGTTTGAATGAAGAGATTTATTTATTATATTTATTTATTATTACATAAGTTTTTTTAAATACCTTCCATGTGCGGGCAGTTAATCTGTAACTGCCTGCAAATTGAAAATATTTAATCAATTAATGTTTTCAATGTTCATATTTATCATTCAATCAATTTACAGATTTATTATAAGTATAGATTTTGTCACGAATTGAATATAAATCAAATGATTAATCGTATGTCATAACCTACCAAAATGCAAATACCAGCTCTTACAAACAAGCACAGCTAAAAAAATTCTGAAATACTGATATTCCATTAAACAACAATTTATAACAAAGTTTTGTAACGGAAAAAAGGACTGTATAGCGTAGTCCCAAGACAGGGATCGAATAAGGGAATTACATTTAGGTTTTTGCCTCTACTTATCTTTGTAACTCGAGCCGCCCAAACCCCTACTTGACCCCAATGTTTCTTGCTATTTATATTTAATGGCAGACTCGTTGTCTTTTATTTTCAATTGCATTCGATTAAATTTTCGAATGATAAAAACTGGAAACATCGTACGTTGATGTAAATTCCTTCGTGGCATAATGGCACAAACTTATAACTGTAAACACACCGATTATGGCTTTATTATAGGTTCGATTCTCACTCAGTAGATACAATATTTTATATTGATTCCGCCACCCATATGCAACGTCTCGAAAATTTGATGGAAAATGGGGAACGGAGTGTTTTAAGACTAGGTAGCGCTTAAAAAATAATAAATTATTTTTAATGGTTAATAAAGTGTAATAAATTATTTTTCAGAAATAAAAAATCGTATAATAATACCTACACCATAACCTAATAAGAGAAAAACCAAAGACTTCATTAAAATTAGAACAATATACGAGTAGATTGAAAAATCGAAACAATAATCATCTACCCTAATAGCAAGAGTCGCTTTTATAGCGACTCTTTAATCGTTAAGCCATGTCTGTTACGCTGAAAATTTCATTTCATTTTATTTTATGGATGATAAATAATTATTACTTAACCTTTATCTTGATAATGTTATCTATATTAATTACAGCTTTATTGTCACATTTCGATTGTATGACCCTATTTTATTATACGAAATATTGTAAGCAAATTGTTATTTTAGACAAAAGTTATCATACATATTAATATTCAATTTCCTTGAGGCCAAAAAGGTTAAAAGTACCGGTTTTTTTAATATTCACGTGACTTGTCATTATTGTAAACAATAAACAGGGAACATCAATTGGTCAATATCTGAAATTTATTCCAATTGTTTCCTCCACCAATTCATTATAGGTGCTTTAAAAATAAATTTGGCTGACCTTAATTCCTGGTTCTCTCTCTTTCAGTTTCGTGGAAATTATGGTCAGCTGAATTCCCGTCGAAATTAGCTGACGAACAAAACTTTACACAACTTTTGTTGCACTTTTGTAATATAAAGCTGTAAAGCCAAATACAGTACAATAGTAGTTACGTTACTAGTATTTTTATTTTGGAAATATATAATATATGATGTTTTTTAGTTGAATTATAAAATTTAAATGTTTTTCCTCTTTAATAATTTAAGGCTTGCTGAAAAACACATGATTAAAATGCATTAAATTTCCACAACAACAATTTATATAAATGTCAATAAAGCCAGTAATATTTTTTTAGCTATACTGCAGATTATCCCGACAGAACAGAGCGCGAAACCCATGCCGTAATGCCGTAAGGCATGCGATCAGCTTAACTGACTCCGAATATCTTACGAAGAAATTACATCTCAACCGATCCGTGTAAACTAAACATACTTCCCAGATACATCACTTCATTCACTCTTTTATCTTATCATTCATTTATTATTTTATCTCATTATTAACTTATCTTATTCATTCATTTTATATTGTATACGTTTATCATTGCTTTCAAATACTGAAACCTGTATTTTATTCGGTTTCAGGCTTATACTATTATTTCCATACTCTTCTTTCAGAGAGGTAACCAATAACTGGAACTTGCTCTCTGATAATACAATAAGCACTGCATCATCTGCGTACAGCAGCAATTTACATTTAAGTTTCCTACTTTCACTCCCATGTCAGTTTTTTTTTAATGTTTGCAGACAACTATTCAAATAAAAATTGAACAATCAAGCTGACAATGCGCAAGATTGTCAAACTAAACTGACATGCCAGCTGCTACTCGCCCGCAGGCTGAGTTATTTTTATAAAGGGTCCGCTCACATTGTACCACGGTCCATAATTTCTTTCTTATAACCCTGTGGAACGTCTTTTCCAAGTCTACAAACGCACAGAAAATTTTTTGGTTTGCGTTTTGGACGTAGGCCAAAAAGTTTTTCTGTAATTATACGAGAAAAACGATCTAATCCACACGTTCTCTTCTAGGTCTAGAGCCTATTTGGGTCTTCCGCGACAGCCTGTCGGATCTATCTATGGACCATAAAAATAATAAAAAATATATTTCACATCAAGAAGAAGATACCTCTGCCTTAACTAACACCGAAATGCCGAAATTTCGATGTTAGTTAAGGCAGAGGTGTCGTCACGTTCATACATTTCCTTTTAGGATTCCGCCCATCGCTTCAAAACTTGTGGTCCTTCGCAAGCACCTTTTCATTTTCGTTTTGCAGATTAGCGAGCAATCTGGAAAATCTGTCACTCCTTGCTAGAAAAACTTATGTAGTATTGTTCTGAAAGTTATTTGTTTACTTGGATCTTTTTCTTTTTTCTGAATTCACGCTTTAATTTTTTCTGTTCTTCCACTCAGTCTTTTTGCAGATTATACTCTTTCTTTCTTCTACTTTTATACTTAACCTAAGCTTTACAATCTTGCCATGATTTCTCCTTACTCTGTACAGCTTTTCTTTCACTTTATCATCTTAACATTATTTGCATATTTTGCTAAAGCTTCTTTTTCCTTTATCACATACATTTTGTGAAAAATCCTAAAAATCATAAAAATCCTAAGGTTCTGCCAGCGTACTTATTATATTTTCCATTTCCGGATTCACAGATATCTAGCTTGTACCTAACTTTTTTTCGATATTTCTCTCTGATCAGTGTATCTTGACACTTCGAGTTTCTTATGTAGTAATTGGACGCTAAGTTTGGACATCCACTATGGCTGCGCCAATCTACGTATAGACCCCTTATTCTAGATACGACCAGATAATAATCTATTCCAGTTTAGCATCCCTAAACACTGATATATCCATAATTTTATTTCGAATACGTTAATTTACTAGGAATAGATCAATCAAACTTTTCTCTTTGCGATCAGCGCGCCAGTAATAATAGCGCATACGCCGCTAATCATATTCTACCATTGTACTAACTAATCGAGGGGAAATAATACTTCTACACCTTGACTCGCTCGTTCGATTCATGGTACGCGTACGTGTTATTGCTTGTTCGCTTGTTATTAGTCATACAAGTAACATCCAGATCTCCATCATTCATCAATCTAATAATTCGTCCTCCACTTCCTGCCATTCCGGACATGGTGTGTTAGATAGCGGTCCCCAACGACCCATTCGCCACTTAACACACGAACGGGGACGCTCTTGCACGCATTACCTTAGCAAGATGGGTGCACAATGGTGAAAGCTGTTCTCTGGAGGTAAATCTTTCATCGTGGACCCCCACTAATACCACTAATATACTTAATCAACCTCAAATCAGTCCTCAATCCTCATGAATTTTCAAGTAATAAGTAGTACTTACATAATCTACCACCAAGACATTAGTTTCACTTACAATCAGGATTCTCGTTAAAAATACGTAAATAAATACTTAACACGAATTGTTTATTTATAAACGAGGCTTTTCATTTTAAAATATTTAATTACTCTCATGTAAAATTCTCTGTCCTTTGTCATATTTTGCATGAATAAATTAAAATTATAGTTTTGCAAGCTCCATAAGTTAGTTAATTTATGATTATGACATAACATTTTCAAACAAAGACAAAAACACTAAAAGAAATTATATCCTTCTTTTGCATATATAAAACGAAAATATACTGCGTTAATTAAGTGTGATAATAAATTATTTTAGTACTAATAAAATCAGAACAAATAAAGTGTACAAATAAAATTTTAAATTACTTTGAGTTATCATTATGAATAAACAGAATGCAAATTATTCGTTACCAGTACGAAGTGACTCTTTAACAGTCATGTATAACTTTATAATTTAGTTAAGTAATTTAATTGCGCCTTACGTGGGGAACGGAAGTGCAACGGAGTGTTTTAACAATAGGTTCCTGAGTTCCCTCTGCCTGCCTACCTTATCATGTGCGGGACACAGCGTGAAGCTGACTATTATAATAGAATGGGCAGTAACTTTCACATGATATTTAGAAATTTATTAGACATGATATTTAGAAATTTATCAAATAAAATAATATATATTTCGCAGACATATAGAAGAGTATAATTTTATCAGATAGTTAAGATTAAATTTTAACGATATTGTATCAAGGGAATGATTTATTCAAATCATTTAATCTTTGTATACATGAACATAATAAAAAGAAAGGTATTTAAAACTTTATACATATACTGCCATACTAAATATACTATGCCATGGTAAATTAATAGTCGATAGAATATTTAAATATATAGTACATTTTTTGCACAACATCCGTGATTTTACAAAGTGATGTGATCGGTAAACGGTTACATCAGGAGAACGGTAAACAGTTGTAGGTACTTTAAGTGGCAAATTGCCAGAGCAAGGTCCGAGCACATCGCTAAAATCGGCGAGAAGCTTGAGAGTTACCCGTCGGGAACTCGCCAGTTTTGGGCCCTCTCAAAGGCTGCTCAACTTTAACCAGCCTTCGCTTCCGTCGCTGCGCACGGAGAATGACATCTTGGTCCATACGGCGAAAGAGAAAGCCGATCTTCTAGGCGCTCTCTTTGCCTCGAACTCGACTATGGATTACCAAGGAGCAACGCCGCCAACCATCTCGCGTTGTTGGAGCTCAATGCCTGACGTTAAAATCAGTCAGAAAGCTGTTAGGCGAGCTCTCTCTTCCTCGGACATCCACAAGTCGAGTGGGCCAGATGGCATCCCTCCTCTTGTGCTCCATTCATGTGCTCCTGAGCTGACTCCGGTGCTAACGCGTCTCTTTCGGCACTCTTACTCAGTCGGCGTAGTCCCAGATTCGTGGAAGAGCGCTCTTATCCACCCGATCCCAAAAAAAGGCGATGGTTCCGATCCAACTAACTACAGGCCTATTGCTATCACCTCCCTGCTCTCAAAAGTTATGGAAAGCATAATCAATAGCCAGCTCTTGGTTTATCTAGAGGATCACCGATTGATTAACGACCGCCAATATGGTTTTCGTCAGGGTCGCTCAACCGGTGATCTTCTGGTTTACCTAACCCACCGCTGGGCTGTGGCTATTGATAGTAAGGGAGAAGGCCTGGGGGCTTGACACTTTGGCTTTGCGTAGAGACGTATCTTCACTGTGCGTTCTCTACCGCATTTATCACGGGGAGTATTCTGGAGAACTGTTTGACTTGGTACCTGCCGCCGAATTTTCTAACCGCACAGTACGCCACAAGTTACTGTATCATCCACATCATCTGGACACGTGGCACTCTACTACTGTGCGGTTTCATAGGAATTTCCTTCCACGCACCACAGATCTCTGGAACGACCTATTCGCGGCAGTATTTCCAGGTCGATACGACATGGGTACCTTCAAAAAGCGCGTCTACCTACACCTCAAAGGCCGGCAACGCACCTGTAGCTCCCTAGCTCCCCTGGTGTTACATCAGGTGACCCGTACGCTCGTTTGCCATATATATATATATATATATATATATATATATATATATATATATATATATATATATATATATATATATATATATATATATATATATATATATATATATATATATATATATATATATATATATATATATAATATTGTGTGTAAACTTAGCCACATACCCAAAAGTGAGTTATTTCAATATAAATAAAGAAACCGAAAACTGTAACGAGGCGAAAGGTGTAGCTTTAAGTTTTGTATCTAAGCACGCAATGGATCAAGAATAAGGTGGAACCGGAAGTACAGAAGTACATCGTACTCAACTCTATAATCGTACAAAATATGTACTTACGTCCGCAAACCTAAGCTTGTCAGCTTTTATTATTTGTAGGTACTTCCCGTTGGCCTTCAATCTTAAAAAAAATTCAATGGCTGATTCAGACGCACTTGAACGATTTTTTTTATCTCGTTATCCTTACATGATACTGCCACATAGGTTAATTTAAATATGTAAAGATGAAGTGATGTCTTATATAGAAATAATACTTAATTTTAAACTCAAATTTTAATATATTCATTTCCCACATTTGTAAAAAAACCATTGCACTAAATTTGTACACATTAGCCTGATTGATCGATTACGAGAGATTAGCTACTACTGGCTAGCCAGCCATAGATATAAAACCTAAAAACGTTAATTCAGTTATGATATGAATATTTTTAGAACAAAACATCAATAGTATCATAATATAATATGGAGTGTCAAGTCATTATTTTAGGCACTCGTTTGTTTATCTGTTCTTACTGTAGAATAATTGCAGCGAGCGAGTACGCGTCAAAAATTTCGCTGTTCCTATTTATCTTTTTTAATAATGGGGACGCAACGGTGGCACAACGTTTCATGAATAAATACATCGATTGTGATTTTAGGGTAAAATAGCTCGGGTGGAAATGGAAGAGCAGAAAAAGTTGCCAAGACTATACTGAGTATATACAACATCTAACTAAATATACGCGTAACGTTAAATTTTACTGCTCAACAAGCAATGTCCGTAAAAGGGTTGCCCCATGTCACTTACCTCGTTAATAGAAGATGACGTATCAGTAAAAAAAGGTGTCTTATTGAAGTACGTAGACGTCATGTACAGAACAATTTTATGTTTTGTCCCTAAGGCTCCCAAGTCAAAGAAAACCATTGAAAATTCCCAGTGTTTCACGGCTTCTACACTAACAACTTCATCTCATATTAAAAAACAATAAGGGATGATGCGAGACTTTCAAAGCGCAGTATCAAAAGCTGTTTTTGCAAACATTATTTGTTTTCTTTTAGTTTTACTATATTTTTTAAATTTTGTTTTTTATGTTTTTGGTGTAGGGGACAGAACACCAAGATCCCTTTTAGGATCACTTTGTAGTCTGACTGTTCTTCTGTCAAGACCATTTATCTCGAGATTGCGTATCGAGCTGGAATTATTACCAAGTATTTAGGTCTACGGTCCCTTAAAGTACAGAATAAAATACCTTGTGAAGATTTGTGAACATATCGCCATTCCTAGAATAATCAAAATTTATAGGGTACACCCGTGAACTTAGAATTATGAAATTCGAAACGAAATGACAACTTTGGAAAAATTTCAAACTAAAAATTTAGAAGAATTTTATAGAAAAACAAAACAATAACAAGTTTTAATAAGAGTGCATCTTATGTTTATCAATTCTTATGAAATTTGACAAGAAATGAGAAGTTAAGACAAATATAAGCAATAAAAGTCATTTCACAACATTTTAAATGTTAAATAAAGCCGGACTCTAGAATCACCTTGCAGAGTTAATCAGATTTTCATTAAATATACCTAAACTAAACACTCAATCGGTTAATTCATTGACAAATAGACATACAGGTCAATGTTATAATTATCAAGCATTACATATGTGTTATATAAGTATATCAAATACAGGCATCAAACAAGTTGTTTTGTTTTTTCCTCAATTTGAAAAGACAAAGCACGGTATTGAGTTCCACTATTCAACACACATGTATCAAATGAAGGCGGAAAACGATGTGCAGAAATTGTGTGGATCTGTTTATCTATCCTGCAGTATAGCAGAAAGATAGTAAGGCTAAAAAACTGAATTAAATACAATTTGTAAATTATAAATTCAAAAGTACATGTATAATTTGCATTTGACTTAAATGTGGCATGTGTTATTGTGAATTTATTAATTGTATTTAATTCTATTTTTTATATATAACTAATTAATAACTGTATAATTGGTTGACTACTTCTATATTAATCTATAACTTTCTCCCAAAATTATAATATTATATTGAAAAAAGTTTTCACATTATATAATTATTTATGTTTAAGCTTTATCTTAATAAACGAATGTGCTTGAAAGAAACAAATACTTTGAAATCACAGACAAGGATCGTTTTACTTTATTTTATAAAAATATTCTTTTAAAGGCCTGTTGTGGTGCAGTAGCTCAAGCTTTCGATTGTAAACATGACAGTTCGATACAATTAAATATTTGATGTGTCCAGTACCTCGCTCTGGACGAGGCGTTTAGTTCCGCCATTTAATATGCAATGCTTAAAAGTTGATCCAATATGAGGAAGGGAAGTGTTTCGATATGAACGGAGTATCTTAACACTAGGTTAAGAGGTTCCCTCTGCTTATTCTACAGGGTAAAACATGAAGCTAAAAAAAATCTTTATAAAATATCAATATTTAGCCGACTCTGATACGTTATAAAAAACTAGACGTTGAAATGTTTTATAATTTTGTAATCCTTAGTAGGGTTCTAATTATATCTAATTCCTTTAATTGAACCTTAGAGGAGTCTGGCTCAATTATTACCGCGTGTAATGTTTTTAGCTTATTTCTTGTTCATCAACCTTTATATCTTTTACATTAAACAAAATATATCAATATTTTTTTTAATATCACTTATATTTACTATTTCCATTTACGTTTACTATTAATCTAATAGCAACGCAAGCGTTTTTGTGTTGGGATTTTTTATTCCATTACTTTTTAAATAAAATAGTTAACAATTAAATATAATTAGCTTATGAATTCCCAAGAAATATTTTCAGAGAAAAAATATTATACGAAAACATAAGCGGGCCGATATTATTCTTAAGACCCGCAGGGCTTCCTTTCCATTCTTATAAAGGCAATTCAAAATTATGTAGACAGTACTTTTCAAGCTATACGGCCGACCAAAGGCAATCTTGTTTCGCAAGCTTTGTATTCATTTTCCCTACACGAGGCCCTTTTTGTTTTGACAAATGTGTTGATACTGTCCGCAATTGTGGCAAAGGATAAATTGAACCCGTTTTTTTTATAATATCCAGCTACGAAACGCTGTGATGCTCGTTTTTATATTTCGTACATTTCATTTATTCGTTTATAGAGCACTTACCTTTATTGAAAACCGGATCAAACAAATTTATGAAATCATCGTCTGAAAATTTCATATGAAAAAATTTAAATTATTACTTTATATTTGAAGTGAAATTGTACCTTATTTTTTTTTAGTTTAATGCTGTATATTGTTATCCCATTTCCCAATTCAGTGATCCCATTTGGCGTTTTTAGAATAGTTAAGAAGACAGACAGACAGAGCAGTAACTTCGCGTTTTGCTTTGTTACCAAAGTGAATAAAATAAAATATTAAATTTTTCATTTCCTCGATTGAGGATCGAACCCACATCCGGGTCCGATGACAGGCTTCTACTTTATGGCTTGTTTTCTTAAACACCTATAAAAATTATGTTCATCAATATATTCAGTGCTATAAAGAGAAATAAAATACTTATATCACCACCTGACGACACTAACGGTTTAATAGCACCTCAAGATGACTCGAATAAGCAGTAGTCGTAAAAATAGTTCATCTTCTTGATAAGATATATTAAACAACACATAAACCGACCAACAAACAGTGCAATGAATACAAATTTAATTTTGTACATTAAATAATAAAAATATAATATTCTTTTTTTAAGTCATAGGGACTGTTATGTGCAAAAGAACGATGCGTTATTCTGTCCCTCGTTGACTTCAAAATTTATAATCATGTGTGTGTGAGTTAAAATACTTAATATAATTATTTATAATATCTAGAAGTTCCTTAGCAAATATCAACCTCACCATCTCCATACGTCATCTGAATACGTGGCACAGTGCGGTTTCGTAGGAACTTTCTTCCACGCGGCATACATATGTGGAATGGCCTACGTGCGGCAGTATCTTCAGGTCGATACGACATCTTCGTAAAGCGCATCTATCTCTACCTTAAAAGCCCACATCTCCCCAGTAGCTTCCTGGTGTTACACATCATCAGGTGACCAGTACGCTCGTTTGCTTTGTCTTTTCCATAAAAAGGCTTTGAAAACATATTTAGCTAAAATATTGAATTCCACTACAAAAAAATATTACGATTTTAAAACATTGAGGTGGATCGTGGCGCAACTTAAAGCTATTAAAACAATTATTTACAGTATTAGCTTCTTTTTATGTACGTACTTTCATTACCAGTGATTCATTTTACCAGACATAAGAAGTATAGTAATTCTTTGCGAATACTGATCGAATACTGCCACAATTGTTTCAAAGTAAACACAAGACGTATGTATATCATTTTTTCGGTTCGACAATGTTTATTCAAAAAATGAGAATAGAACTGGAGATTCTTACTTTACAAATTACATTGTCCAATATTCATTTTTACGAAGGAAGTACAACGACGTATTTATCATGTTGAAAATATATTATAAATAAATTTACATTACTATCTATACAGCATATGAAACCAGGTTTTTTTGTTTTTATTAGTATTGAAAATTCATTATTTTTAGAGAACAATATCGGCATTTTTTTATAAATATATACGATTATTACAAATATATATATATATATATATATATATATATATATATATATATATAAATATATATATATATATATATATATATATATATATATATATATATATATATATATATATATATTATATATATATATATATATATATATATACATATATATATATATATATATATATATATATATATATATATATATATATATATATATATATATATATATCGTATATATAAATGGCAACCAAAATGTAATGTCTGAATTTAAATCTTAGTTTGGGACAAGCGACACTTAATTTTTCTTACAGCAAAGTGCTTAACATAATTTATGTGCATTGTGGCGAAGTAAAGCCTGAGGAAAACGCGTTAAATTGAAATGCACTTAGCATTTAAAGTAGACTGTTAAGAAAACTTCCAATTAACGTGCACTCATTTTTTTAAACTGATATATGTATATTTTTATACTTATCAATAGTAACCATAATAAAATTAACCATATAAAAAATTACAAATTATTCAACTGCGGTATAAAAAGAAAACATTAAACTAGTTTTTACATATATTTTAATATTAAAATTTATCTAACACTATAAATATTATAGTTGTATTTTGAAAGAGCTGAAAATATATATTTTTAAGTACAGACGTGGCGCGGATTACTACGCATAAATTTACCAAAATAAAACATGTTATTGTTGCGGCATAATTTTTATATAAATCCGTATGAATCCTCACATATAGATAAAAACTGAAGCTAAAAACACGTTGTATACTCGCCCTACTTGATAAGAAAGGTAGCAGGTGGGAGGGATGGCTAGTGATACGGCATTCCCACTTTCTGCTGTATATGAGGCATTTTGTTTTGAGTGTCGGAACTCAACGCCGCGCTTTCCTGCCTCGTGAACTAGTGCGAAAAAATTAAAATATTAAATATTTCATTTACTTGAGTCCCCACTTGATCGACCCACAACTTGTCGCGTTTACAGTCATAAGTTTGTGCCCCCGCGCCACAACAGGCCTCTTGTTTTTAGGCTATTTAATAACTTTTGTTCACATGTTGAAATATTTTAATACGAATATTAATTTTCAGATATATAGATAGATAAGAGAAAATTTAATTTCATTACATTATACTTTATTGAAATTATCTGATACAAAAGGTCGACGCTATAAAACATTAATTTATATACATTATTAAATCAAGTGAAAAAACCGATCACGAACCGGACGATCATATTATCGGCTGAAATTTATATCTCTAGCTCACGTGATCTCAAAATATAAGCTGTAATTTTTTCACTTACATTATTTATAAAGAATGAAAACAGAGGGTTGCAATAAGTTTGATGAATCTGTGTTTGTGTGTATCTGTATGTATGTTGGTGACATCGTAACTCTCAAATAGATGAACTGATTTTAATTTAGTTCCTATGTGTGTTTTAATCCTTAAAAGCATTATGTGATGCAAATACTGTATTAAAAAGAAAAAACTTCACGTAAAATATATTTTTTTCATATTTGTTAGATACAAGAAAAAAATCTAACCACCTTTACCTTTACAGTCATAACGCAACTTTCCAAGCAAAGCAAACTCTATAAAGCAAATAAAAATATTTAATAAAGCTAAAGAATTTAAGCTTTGCAAGAACAGGAAAACTTTCAATTACAATTATATGCACGTAACAACCGTAAAGAACACTACACCTGTAAAGAATCCAGAGAAATATTCAGAAGCAGGAAACAATACAGTCGTTATACATCCTGAGTATGCTTTTTCATAAACCTAAAGCCTCATTAAGAAAAAAGATTTTTGCAAAACATAATATGCGTTGTGTGGAGTAATATTCATTTTTTTATTTTTCTCAGCTACACACTGTATCCCGCTGAGAAGGTAGAGGGAAGTTATTAACTTACTATTAAGACTCATTCACTTCCTTTATTTATTTTGTTATTTGATTACCTATATCGTATAGATAAGTTATAGTGAATCAAAATATTACATCATTCTATTCATCATAGAGACGTCGTGCATTGGATGGTGCTTATCTTAATGCCGCGTTTTAGAAAATTACGCTGTAAAACATTTTCAGAAGAACAAACTAAAATAGTATTTATTTTTAATCAATAAGTATTAAAACCTTATAAAATGGTTAATTCTTTAGATAAAAGATAAACATACCAAATGTAATATTAGAGTCATAGCTCTACAGACATTTAATTTGTACGGATTGTGTTTTCATAAGTGCGTGTTCATAAGTCTTGACAAACCGTTCGACACAACCACGCGCACAGTAATTAATAAATTTAATCCACCCTAATCGCGTATTCCCTTCGACCGACCAGCGTACGAATACGAGATAAAATAGCAAAATAATATAATTACTGATTTACTATATTACTTTAAATTCACTGTAACAGTCATCTTTTATACCTGAGGTTTGTCAAAAGTAGATATTGCAAAATATTAGATCTTCACATTTCATCTATTGAGAGGCGTGTCAGTTTAGATAATATATAATGTATATTTATATATATTTATTTAAAACCCATTTCATGTATAGATATTTACTACAGATAATCTCTTGTCATATATATTTTAATAGTTGCGTTCGGCCGTATTAATATGGAGCTTCACAGATCAAATTGTTTTGTTTATACATGTTGTATGCATATCAGCAATATATTACACATAGTCTATATTAAATTTCAAGCTCTATCACAAGCTGGAAGAATTTCATATTACCACTGTTACGCAACTATTTGTCAAATTCCATGTATTACTCAACGCTTTTAATTAGTTAGCAGTTTCATTTGCTATTTTCAATAAGAGCAAAAAGTCGTAAAATAAGACTTTAACATTATATATATGAAATAGTTTTATAAATTACTATATAGTACTAAACGAAATATATCATTTAAAAAAATGGAAATTCTTGATTGATGTATATATGTGGATTGTGGGTAGATGGAACTGGTAGGTGGAACTTCCCTGGCGGCTTTAAATGTGTATTACATAACATTATTATATCATTACCATAAATATTCTTACCTGTGCAAAAACATCCATAGAATCAAACACCAACGAGAGCAAATACACTGAAACAGTTAATATCAGTCCATATCCATTTAAACGGTACGCACTTAACTGAAAGTTTATGCAGTCGACGCGGGCGTTAAGTCGCGGGCGGGCGAGCGAGTGGTTATACCGCGCGCCACCCGAGTAGTGGCGGGGAGCGGGGACGGCCACAGGCGGCTAGGCGGGGGATGTATCGAACGCATGCGTTTTTCATCCGCGCCCGGTCTGGCTGACGTCACGCGCGATCCGACGGGAGCAAGTTAGACCTCGGCCTCGATATCCTCGCACGCTCTAACCCCAAATTAACAGATCTTGTCTATTTTATACAATATATCTTGTTTTGTGGCGTATAATTTACAATTAACATTTTAACCTTTTGGAGTTGAAGTTTTAAGTACAAGTGTACATTTAAAAATTAAGGAAGATTAATGCTAACATATGTGATACACCTGTCCTTATGTCTCTTATACCTATGTCGTGACATTCATGTTGTCATTTTATCAATAAATATTAAAAACAGAATAAAATTAATATATATTAATTATAGCAACTTATAAAATAAGAGAAATGCCGCCTATAAGAGAAATGTTGTTTTTTCGTTATTTATTTAACGGAATAAATTTACTTTTTTGTTTAATTTCTTTTTTTCTCATAAAGATTATTAATTGACAGAATATTGAACAAACTTATTTGTATTTATAGCACTTCCAAGAACTAAAATCATATTAATTAAATTCAATAAAACCATTTCTAAAGGGCAATTAATGGAAAATCTTTGTTACAATAATTAGTTGAAATTCTTTGAAACGATTTATTCGTTTGCGGTATCACATCCACATCCAAAAGAATGCTGACTGAACTGTATTGGATTAAACATAATACATTGAATAAAGAGTGCAATTCCTAAAGTACACAGTACACTTTAAAAATACAAAAAAAAAGTAAAAAAAGCATTAAATATAACTACTTATATTCTGCAAATATATTCTGGGTCGAACCTATTTAATTACAAACTGAAACATATATCCCAATGGGGATAGATACAGCAGTTTAACATCCCGAATATAACCTAAATATAAATATATGTAAAACTCCATCATTACTGGTTCACTGACATACAAATCACAGAGGAAATTACTCAAAAATTTCAAAAGTTTGGACGCAGATAAGTTAGAACTAATGCCAAGAATCAATAAGATCACTTCAAAGTATTTTTGAAACTCTTCGACATATCTGTTTAATATATGCATAAGTAGGCAGCCTATTCAAGTTCACGATTCAGATTTTCTTATACTAAATCCAGGTGTCACATAAACTTCGTCATCATCATGACACTATCACACTAACATTACTAAAACAACAAAAGTTGTTCACTGAACTTATTCAAACCTCGCTATCGCATTCCCAAGAGAGAACGGAGTTCCAAACTACTTAAGAACACGAGTTTTTGTCAAGGCATTGGAGCTTAGCGCTGACATTGCGCGAAATATGTACTTATAAAAATATTGTAATAGTACATAACAGTTATATGTTAAAAGGTTTTGATGTGAATGCAATTTAGCGGGTTATTCTATCAAACATGATATACTTAAATTAATTCATTCCCTACTATATATGTTGATGTTTATTATTTACTATTTTAAGGGGATTTTTTTGTTTTAACTTTATATATATATATATATATATATATATATATATATATATATATATATATATATATATATATATATATATATATATATATATATATATATATATATATATATATATATATATATATATATATATATATATATATATATATATATTTCAGCATACAAATATTATTAGCAAATATTCAACATTTTCAAGAACTTTTCAAGAACAAGGGAACAAATATTCAATAAAATCACGAAGCCAATGTACAAAAAGGTGATTTGCTTTATTTACTAACTAAGAAGTGTTACCTCATTATTATTGAAATATAGATTTCCAATATTATTATAACAATACAAATTCCTAATACTACCTACATACTTAAAATTTAACAAAGAAGGCTAAAGTCTGTATACAAAAATTCCTGGTCACCTCGAATTGCTGAGCTCAGCCGTAGGATATTTTGCGCTATAGTATAAGTTTAAGAAGATGAAATATCATTAAAAACTGAAATATTACTGGCTCTCCTTACAACTCTTCTTTTCCACTTACTTGATTACCGCTGATACGTGTTACTTAAATTTATCCTAACAACTTCTAAGTAAGCTTGAACGGATGCAGAATACAAAATCCGATTCGTATTTGGATTGTAAAAATTTGACCACGTAATACTATACCGTCGACATTTACATTCCCTCACTCTCCTTTATACAATCCTGTACCATCCTGCGACTCCCTCGTACCTCAAAGAACGGTGTAAGTTCTTGGAGTCGAACACCCTACACTTCCAGCCCCTTTGCTTACAGTACAATAATCTCCTTCAACTATCCCAATATCACAGTAAATGCTATGGAAGTAAAAAAGTTTATATTTTACTGGCCAAATAGAAGGGCTTTGAAAGAGATGAAATCAAACGGTCTCCGTTAGTAGGAATATTTAAGCGTAGCCTTAAAAATAACTGTCTAAAACAACATTCTTAATATATCTATATTAAATATTCTGTGTACTATACACTTTTATGATTGTATTATTATATCATAATAGTAATAAATATTATTTTAATGAAAAAAAAAATGTTAGTAAAGCATCTTTTATTTTAGTATTTTTGCTCATTAGTAAAACTGTGTCACAAATATCCAAAATCAAATATCTTAATTACTTACGTACATCTGTACATGCCCATAATAATATTACACGTCGCACTTTTTAGCCTTACGCAAAATTCGTACATCAGAATAAGCAGAAAAAGCCTAGTGTCTACGCATACGCCGTTCCTTACTTTGCGAGTTTGGGCGGTGTAACTAAACGCCACACCTTGTCCCATGAACTCAGTAAAATATACATAGAAAAATAAATGGTTATCGCTCGTAGAGTGGATGATAGAATATTAATATTTTCAATGAAAAAATAGTATCACATATTTAACAGCTTTAGACCTTGTTGAATTTATTTAATTCAATATACGTTTGCGTTTACTGATATTCAATTTGTGCCTGTTTAAAGTTGCATGTGGTGAGTCGTGAGGGAGCGCCTCGAAATTTATTTTCGCTGATGATATTAATTCATCTGTACGTTTTCAAATGCTATCAACACTTTTATATATTTTTACATAAATACGCTTAAGCATAACAAAGAAGATAATATTAATAAAACAAATTACTGTTATATTTTACAATAAAGAAACGCTAGTAAAAACCTAAAGAAAGAAGGGGTAAATATCACACCAATCTGTCCCCTGCTCTTTGTTTTAAGTTTTAAATTCAGAAACCATGAGTCCCGGCTGTGGATTATAAGTATGAATTACAACGAAACGAAGCATATATGCAACGATTCATACATTGTGAATATGCATACATATACTAATTTTCGCCGAATTTGAGGCATTGTGTGTTGAACGCTGTGCTTTGCCTAGTTAGTAGAAAAAAAAATGAAAATATTAAATATTTCGTTTCCTCGAGTGTGGATCGAACCCTCAATCTGTCGTTTATAATCTCAAGCTTCTGCCACTGTCCAACAAAAAGTACTATTAAAATATAATGTCATACATGCTTATCACTAAAAAATACCACCAAACCTAATAAAATGTATTGAGTATAACAGCAGTGGTTTTTACTACTCAATACACTTTGCTATATCCTTACTTACTTATACTTAGCTTCACGCTATATGCCTAGCGGGATAGGCAGAGAGAACGGAACGCCAAACTCGTCCACTGTCATCGACCTCATTATACATGCCCTCCGGGGGATCTTCATGCTTTTTACGAGACCTTCTTCCAGTTTCCTCGATACTGTGTTTTCGAACGTCAACCGAGGCCCCCTTCTCACTCTCTCACCACTCACTTTTCCTTCAAAAATGTTTAGTGCTATTCTTTCTTCAATCATCCAGTCGACGTGCCCAAACCACCTATGCACGTTCTTCTTCATTCTCACTATGACATCCACGCCTAGTACCTAACATTCTGTGTATCTTTTCATTGGGTATGCGATTAGCTATACATTCTTATTCTGTAATATCCGTTTCGCTGCCGTATAACAAAGTCCGTACAAACACTGCATTGTATACGGCCAAACGAACAAAAAGATCTAATCAAAGCGAAAAGATCTGATCTATACAACCTCTTCCAGGTCTAAACCCTCCCTGGGCCTCCCAAAACAGTCTTTCGGATCTCACTTGCATTCTTCTCGCTAATATTTAACATAAACTTTACTACCTAAGCTAATCACAATGATAGCCCTTGCGCAATATATCTGTGAATGGCCTTGGCCTTTATACAAAGGCATAATGACTGCACCTTCCCCGATTTTCAGCAGAAATTGCACAAAAATCAAAACAGGTCCAAGACGTGTGGCCCACTATATTTGATCTGCTCCCGCTGCCTTATCACATTTTAATCTTGGTGTGGCACTCGCAATTTCAAGACACAGCGTTTCGTTGCTACTTGAGGCAGAGGTGTCATCACAATCATAGATCTCCTTTTAGAATTCCTCCCATTGCTGCAAAACCTGTGGTTTGTCTGTTAAAAGATCACCGTCCTTTGAAAGCATCCTTATCTACAGGTTAGCGAGCAACTCCGGGAACTACTCATCTCTCGCCAGAAAAGCTTTATGTTTTCCCGAAAGTTGTTCGTTAACTTTTCATCTCTTTCTTTCTCAGAGTTGTCCCTCTTCGTCTTTATCAGTATTTTCGTTTGATATTTTTCTACTCTTTCTTTCATATCTCTCTCATGCTTTTATCCTTACCCGAGGCTTCATAATCCTGCCATGCTTTCTTTTTTCTGCTGCATATTTCACTTCATCATCCCACCATTCGTCTCGTTTTTTGTTGAAGCCTCTATTTCCTTTACCACATACCTCTGCCGCTACTTCTGTAATACCATTCCTTAGATTCTGCCCGCATATTTCAATATTTCCATTTCAAGATTCGCAGCTGTCTAACTTCTTGGAAACTCTTTCATGATATTCCTCTCTAATCGGTGGTTCTTGAAACTTTCAGCTTCTTATGCGGTGATTTGGTGCCAAGCTTGGATAACTAGTGCCACTGCGCTAACCTGGGAACAGACTCCTTATTCTAGCTACGACTAGGTTGAATAAACAGTCGCGTGTCCATAATTTGGTTTCGAATATGCTGATCCGCTAGGAATAGATCAATCATATTTTTCTCTTCCGTTCGCTCCCATTTGTTCAATCCCATGTTTGTGGCCAAACATCGTGTTTACCACAAACAACTTCCTTTCCTTGCAAATTTCCAATATAAGCTTCCCAGCCTCATTCATTCTCTTGTCACCATACTTCCCTAGCACTCCTTCGCAACCGCTACGCGCATTTCCGACCTAACCGTTCAAATCACCACATTTTATTAGTGTTTCATTCCCTCTGACACAGAACGTCCCTGACGCTCTCCCAAAACTACTAACAACATTATGGAGCTGAGGATATTAACGAATACGCCGCTAACAAGAAAACTTTTCTTATCCCCAGCTTGAAGCGCATTGATCGCCTTGTACTCTATCATAGCTCTAACCAACCGAGAGGACAATAACACGCCTACGCCTCGACTCCCTCGCTCGCTCTCTGGTATGCCGGCCCAGAAAGCGATTCAGTTGCAAGGTAAATCGGTCGTGTCATTGCCATTTCGCCTGGTCTCAGTCACATAAATAACATCCAGATCTCTGCCTTCCATCGCATCTAATAATTCATCATTTCATCCATCCCTCCTCTTACATTCCACGTAGCTATTTGTAGCCCCGTCCTCCACTTCCCGCCGTTCTGGACATGGCGTGCTGGGTGGCGATCCCCAACACCGAATTTGTCTCTACTTATGACACCAAAGGGGACGTACTGGTGTGAGTTGCCTTAGCTTAGGGGGACGCCCTAACAGTGCGCGCTCGTGTAGGGCACATTGTAGTGGATCGAATGTTGCAGCCCTCTAGAGGGCTGGCAAGGGTCCCTGCGAGCAAGCCTTCCATCGTGAACCCCCTACTTTGCTATATGTATCAATCATTTTATGCTCTTATACTTCTGCTCTTCATAAATATTATTAAATATCATACTAGTATTAAATTAACATAAACTTCAAAAACTCCATTAAGTGCCAGTCGGACATGCTCACGGAGAGTTCTGTACAAATTTCAAGCCATCAGGTTCAGGTTATTAATTTCATTAAATGTCAACAGGCACTTATTAATTTGACATGTTTTTTTCCTTTGTAATACCTATTTTTTTATCATTTTAGGATTTTTCCTTTATTTATTTTGAACTTTCTCACTTTTTATTGAATTCCATAGCTGCAAGTCCAAGGTGAATTCATATAAAATTCAGCAAAAGCGATGGGTAAGTTCTCGTATCTTTTGATTAGGTTGACTTAGAAGCTTACTTTTTTTCGTACTGCAAGAAACCATAAAGCTGAATGTTTGGTGTTATGTTAGATTGTTACCTCCACGTGACGGAAAGACGGACACCGAAATGATCTTATTAGAATTCCGTTATTTCCTTTAGAGGTACGGAATTTGAAAAATGAGTTAATATTATTCATAATTCTTCTATTGTACTTAAGAAGTTTTCAAGATTTTTTTGCACAATAAATATCTTACAATATTTACCAATATTCGTACACGATTGCGGTCATTTGAGTAAGCTTGACGCAGTTAGGTACATATATTGAATAAAAGAATCGAAACTTTAGTTAATTAAGGCACAAAAAAATTCAAATAGTTAAAATGTTTCTCTTTCCGTTGATGATAAATATAACATAATTATACCTGGTTAGATATTTTAAAATTGACGAGTCAATCAATGAAAGTGATGATATATATAGTTTTTTCAGGTAAATAAACATTTAAAAATAAATAATATTGTATCAATATACACATTTCAATCCTTACTACTCTACAATATGTAACAACGGAAGCCAACCAATTATAGGATCACTTTATTGCCCGCCTCTCCATCTGTCAACCATTTATCTTGAGATTGCATGCAGATATCAAGCTAAAATTGATATCAAGTATCCGGATCTACCATCCTTTGGACCCAGAAAATGAAGTCAAGTTCAGGTTTCTAATTGTATTCCTTTTTGATGCATTTTGTATGATATTCACCGCGTAATCAAAATCTATACGACAATTTCCGTGGACCTACAATTATAAAATGCACGAAGGGGGATTTTATAATACAAATGAAGGATAAAACTTAAAAAAGAAAAAATAATAGGTATTTCACAGAATAAAACTCTTACAAACCTATATGTGTAGTTCATTTTATAAAAAAATAATGAATACACCCCGCAAAGTAGAGGTTATCAACATAATTTGCTGCTTAAACAAAACTTATACAGTATTTTCCGAAACAATGATATTTTTGTTTGTCATTTTTTTCGGTTGTACTTCCCGTTGACGTGACGTTGAGGTACATTACATAATTTCAACATACATATGTTATTATGTAATGTTCCTATAAAAAAATACTTATTGAAAATATTAAGCTCGTAAAAAAGAATCCTTTAAAACGTCGCCTATAAATTGTGAACCTGTAAAAACAAATAAATATAACAGGTCATTGTGACTGAACATACAGTAAAGTAAGTTTGTGATAAATCCATTTTGAAAGAATTTAATAAAAAATTCTTTCATCAAACTCGCTTCCGAAGATGATCGATCACTCACACGTGCTTCACTAAACTTTCACTTTCCGCTTCATAAAATGATATTGTACATCGTTACACATTTTACAAGATTCTACCAATTTTTTATGTACATCAAATAAAACCTACAAAGATATAAAAAAAACTGTTTCAATGTAAATAAATGGCTAAACAAAAATATGTCTGCATACATAAATCTGTTGTTATATATAATGTATTATTTATATTTCTCTCTCTATAAAAAAACTGTACAATTAAGCTAAACTTCATTTTAATAAAATCCATTTTAATCTGTATTTCATATTATCTCTCCACCAAAGAAAAATGTAAATGTAAATTCTCTTACGCCGACAGATAAGTAATGCTATAACTTTTATCAATCTAGTTTGTCCTTTAGTCGTTCTCTGTCATGTTCCATTTAAAAAGAACAAAAAAGCATTCGCATCGTCTTGATATAATTACAAACCAGAACATTTAGAAAAATGAAGCTAACTTAATTGTGTATTTTCATACCATTTTTGCTTCTCATTAAGTGTTTGAGTAATTTGAAAATATTACAGTTTACATTGCATAATAAATATATAAAATATCACATGTGTGCATTGGACGTTTTTATAAAATAACCATACGTCCCGATTTTAGCCGGACAGTAGGCGTAAAATTAAAAAAATAAGCACCTAACTTGCTTATGATAAACAATACTGAAACCAGATGTCCTATTTTATGTCGAAAAAAACACGTAAAAACACGTAAGAATTCAATATCCATCGTAGTTTGAAATACTACACTTTTTGATACCACATTTTTTTAAAATGTTCATTGTTAAACCCAGTATATGATGTGATAAACACATTATTATTTTTAAAATTATATTATTACGAAAAACATAGTCAATTGTATTAAACAAAAACATAGTAAATTAAAACAAACGAAACGACATCTCTTAGAAACTGTAAAGCAACCACAGTCATTTTACAAAAACAAACAATGTAGATTACAATACGTTAGTGAGGATAGAGTCTTAGTGTGAGAAGCTAACAATAGATGACGCTGTTTGTAAATTAGCTTTGGAGGTCAAAGATTTTCTTAAATTTTCTCTGAAAATCATAATGTTATCTATATATAGAATAAAAACGTAGAAAAATATTAATATTTTTTAATATTACAAATTATTTTAAAATATCATATTAATGAATAATTAATGAATATTTTAAGAAGATTAATTTTACATTTTTAATTACTATAAAAAATAATAATCCATTGGAATAAGCTAAGAAAGAAATGAAGAAAGGACAGAATGCAAGATCAGTGTAAATGATACAATATTAGAACAAGTGAATGAGGTAGTATATCTGGGAAGTATGTTTAGCAGAGACGGAAGATACGAAATAGATGTGGAAAGGCGTAATGCATTGTTGAGACGGCGAAACGTCAGCATACCTGTATTACTGAAGAATAATGTAAGAAAGATGAATACTGTAGAGATGCGTCACAGTGAGAATGAAGAAGAACGTGATCAGGTGGTTTGGGCACGTCGAGCGAATGAGTGAAGAAAGAATGGTAAGAAAGATTTATGAAGGAAAAGTGAGTGGTAAGAGAGGGAGGAGGAGACCTCGTTTGACCTTCGAAAACACAGTATCGACGATACTGGAGGAAGGTCACGTAAAAAGCATGAGGAGCCCCCAGAGGGCTTGTATGAAGAGGCTGATGACAGTTTACGAGGCGAAAGAGGTATGCCGAGACCATAGCGATTGGCGCTTCGTTCTCTCTGCCTAACCCGCTAGGGATATAGCGTGAAGTTAAATAAGTTAGTAAGTAACCTCAAAATAAAAATAAATGAATATATTTCATTAACATATCTTCTTTTAAGCTCATGGCTTATACCCAATGATAGTAGATCTGTCTCCTGTAGTAATTAGCGACTTTTTTTTATATAAAAGCAAGTTTTTCGAGATATTATTGAATAAGAAATGACAAGCGGCCATTTTTTGTATCGACTTATCTCTGAATTCCATGTATCTATCAGCTTCTTAATTTATCTCAACGAACACATGGTAACATAAGCGAAGCGTGTTAACTTTTAAAGATTAAAAAGTTAATTTTAGTACTTATATTTTTTCAGGTGCAAGTGATTTTAAAAACCTGTCGACCTTACTTACGCCAACACGAAAAAAGATATATTTGGCCACTAAGTACTAACCTAGCTAAAACAAAAAGATAGCCGTTAAAGTTAAATAAGTAATTATTTATTTAACACCTTTACATTGACTTATTAAAATTACTAAAATGCCTACAACTAGCAAAGGTCAATCTATCAGATAAAGCAATAAATATAAAATAACATTGTTTTATAATTTACTAGTTTACATACGACACTGGCATTTCGCTTGTAACCGGAGACCGGTCAACTTGAGACCCGTCAAATATTATGTATCAAGGTCGCCTTGGATTCAGTTTCTTTTAATTTTTTGTCTTATTGGCGCCCATATTTTTATTGTTGGATTTTTAACGTTATATACTAACAATAAAATTGATATCAAGGCTCCTACAATCCGACTAGGTAGTAAAAGTTTCAACAATTTGAGGCCATCAAAAAGTATTAAAAAAGTGAAATTACTAAGTCGCTCTTTTAATTAAGTTCTGCTTAAATAAGGCCTTTATGGCTTGCTGATTACCACGAACGGCTAGTTGACAAGATGCTGCTATGTGGCATGCCGGTATGAGGTGTGCCGTGGGTCATTTACGTATTCAGTTTTTAATAAAGTTAATAAAGTCTTTGATTTTCTAGGTAATTGCACATTTTAAATGAAACAAATTTAACCAGATTAATAGCTTATATTGGATTTTGAACATTTTGGGAAACCCAATGTTTCAAACACTTTGCAGTCCGTCACCGTCGCAGGTAGAATGAGGTAGCATCTGTCTGTCAGTTGAAATAATTATTATATTAAGAAAACGTTACTCGGCGCTACCGCCAACGTTTTCTTAATTGCTTCGCGTACTGCCCTGAATTCTTGCAGAATGAATTGAGTCAATGTGTGTTGCCTTTCCCTCTGGTGTTGTGGACTTCATTTTTTTATTAGTGGGCCCCAGATGGTAAAATTTTCCAACGATCTTTTCAACGATCTATTGAAATTATATTGATATTTTTATATTTCAATAACCTCATTCTAGGGATATACTTTTCACTGGTCCCACAATGGGCTGGTAGTGACCAGTGAAAAGTGATATTCCTTTGCAGTGTGCGGGTGCATATAAACTTGATTGATTGTGACTGTTACTTATCATACATCGTCAAACAAAGAGAAACGTCAGAGTTAGGGTGAATGAACACATTTCCGATATGATCCGTATGAGCATACAGCGGATAAGCCCAACCGCTACATCAGGTTTCCTAAACCCCACATCCCCGATAGGAAGAGCAGATATATTCCAAGATCCCTTTAACGAAATAATAAAAATCATGTGAACTGTTAAGCACAAAAGTAAAAAAATAAGTTAATTTGAATTTGATAAGCATTTAAAAATATGACCTTAAAAAATATTGTGAAAGTACATGAAAGTAAAATTTAACATTTTGAAAATGAAATAAAATGAATACTACCCATTCTAAGTAACATAAAAGAATAATACTAGAAACTAAAAATATTCCGTATCACTTGTGTTTTTATTATTCGAGTATTTAGAAGTGGAGTAGAGTCGCGTGCGCGGGCAAAACGGACGAGGTCTCGAGCCGCTTAGAGAACAGCAAGTATCGTAAGTAAAAGTAACTTTTAACAATACCTTGGCGGCGCCTGCGCGCTGTGTACGTCAGTTTTGCCAACTCCTACCGTGGGGCAGTACGTGTTGCCCGTTCGCACGTTCATTACTCCCGGCCAACGAATATTTCGCTAGTGTCATTTCCCTATTTGTTTTTCAAATACGTGACCTTCAAACGCTTTCCCTATGGATTGGTTCAAATTTAACTGTGAATAAATATCGTATAGGTGAATTTTCATTCTTGAAATAATAATATTGAATAAAATTAAATAAAAAACTTCTTATATTGCAAGTTTTGGATGTTACGCTCACTGGGTCGTAAGTATTTTTTTTATTATTGGTGTAATGTTAACAAATAAAACAATGAACTGTTTAAAACTATCTCTGCAAAAAAATATTTTTTACAGTTCTAAGAATATTAAGCACTTTTATCAAATATAATGCAACACAGTCACTTAATTACATATACATAGAATTTATTACTTGATAATATTTGCGTTAAACGGATTACATGTGTTGAAAGTGGATGCCTATTTCCCACCAGTGAATGGTCAGCAGGCTAGTCGGTAAACGAGGTATTATGACCAACTTGCAATCGTATCAAACAGGTTCCAGTTATTGTATACACGTGTTGGTTTGCCACACCAAACTCATATAACACAGTTGTCCCATAGTACATAAACCTGAATTATATCATACAATAGCAACCTGAAAACAACGCGTGCGAGTGATTGTTACTATTTACTTACTTATATAAACAGCTCTTCTCTATTTATAATTTAAAAGCTATCTAATAAACTATAAAAATAGAGAATAAAAAAGATTCTCCAATAATGACTAATATAAAGCTTAAAAATAAAATATATACCTACTGGCAACTACTTTGCTCATGACTTAAACATACGTGATAATTTGCTTTCCCCTATCTGATTTGTAATGCGTTACGAGTATCCGCTATATTAGTGGTACTAGCTCTGAATTAACAATCCTATAAGTAAATGTTACAATAAAAATGTAAGACTAGAAAAATGTTAATTTGTAATCAAAGAACGTTAGCTATCAACATAATAGTATAATTGTAATTGCCTTCCCGCTATTAATTCATGCGCAGATATCGCGACAATGAGGAAATTCGTTCAAGTTTTTTACCACTTCGTAGTCTATTTTCCGGTGATTTCTCTTTCGTAAACTGTTTATTCTTACTAACAGAATAACAGAAATGTATCATTATGCAGAAATATAGCATTTCAGAGAAGAATTTATAATATGATCGTATATAAATCAGATTTAGTTTTTTATTCAATTGGTTTATATACTTATTTATTTCACTCCGTATTCCGCCGTATTCCGCACATTGAGATAGACAAAAGAAACTTTGGAAGTTTGGAACTTAGTATTGAGACACTCCGTTCCGAACTGTGTGAATAATTTTGGTGGCGTAACTCAACGCTGCGCATAAAGTTATTTCTTTATATCATAATAATATTAATAACAATGATTGTAAGGTGAGTTTTAAAACAATATATACAATATAAACTTAATCAATTGGTTTAAATGTAAATGCCAGAATAAAATTTATGTTTGATAACCTGATCACGAAGCAACTTAACTTTAAATCAATACAACGTACCTCGCCGCTAGAACATAATGTATTAAATATAAACTCTTGTAATATATAAATTAGAAACTGTCTAAAAATGCGTTCTTCGCACGCGCCGTAAATAGTGTTCGTCTTTAATGAAAAATATCCATCATGTGCAAGTCAGATATACGCCGTTACATTTGAGTCGCATTCGTTCTAGCGAACTTCAGAATAAAAGGCAATGTACCTTTTAGGTAAACCTACTAATTTGTTATACGTATGCACTCATTTTTAATGAAATGAACTACTAATATTAGTTTATATTTTTAATTTTCGATAGGATCTATAGGTTTTAATTACGCGGCGAATTTTATACAAAAAATGGAGCAAAAACGATGAATAAATGCTCGTATGTTTTAATTGCAGTGAGTTAAAAGCTTGATATATTTTTCTGCATCATGTGACATTTGTGTGACTTACCTACTTACTTACACTTATCTTAACGCTGTATCCCTAGCGAGGTAGGCAGAGAGAACGGAGCGCCAAACGCTACGGTCCGGCTCACCTCTTTTACCTCGTCTACTGTCCTTTTCATAAATGACCTCCGGGCGGTCCTCATACTTTTGACCCTCCTTCAGTATCGTAGATACTATCTTTTCAAAGGCCAACTTAGGTCCCCTCACTCTCCATGTGTGACCGTATTTGATATATAATTTCATTTAAAAATTTCTCCACAATCTCGAGATAAATGCTTTTGACATACAGAAACCTTAAAATACTTTAGGTAGAGTAACATTGTCAACAACACTTACTGAATTAAGGGTTGTTTACTCAGAAATAAAATTTTTTAAAGTCAACAAATGAAATATAACAAAAGTTGTCGCGATACGGCTATATTGCAAACCACTCTAAGCAACAAATAGTACCTATATTAAATATGTTAAAACATATTAATGTCATAAATGTAACGATAAACAATAATTATATATAACACGACATTATCAACGTCAACAAATTTAAATTCAAACTCAAATATTATTAATAAAAATAAGAAGTTATAAGCTTCGTTTTCTGAACATCAAACAATTTACCACCAGTTCACTAAAATTACTGCCTCAGACCTGAGAAGAACTGGCGAAAGAAACTCAGTGTCTTATTTTTATTCAAATCTTTACATTATATATGTATGTGACAATGATACATTTGAAATTGCCTGGAGCGAGAATTTTATTTCCAAGGCAACATATGATTTTATTTTCAAAACAATCAAAATATGCAAAATATTAACACTACAAACACAGATTAGCTTTGGCGCTCTGGTAAAAAGTAATAATTTAACTGTAAGAAAGAGACTATTAATAAAGGTATTTTGATAGGAACAAAGTGCATGTTTGATAATAAGTTCACAGACTACCTTTGCCTTCCCTGTTATTTGCTGGTATAGCGTAAAAATAATAAAAATCAAATTTGCTTGTAAATCTAGACCTTAGAGGATCTTAGGACCTTTTTGATTTTTTTTTTAAAAATAAAAAAATTTAATTAAAGCCTTAGGTATTAAATTGTATTCTTTAGATTTGTCCTTTATTAGGGTTATTAAAATCGATTTTATTATTCGAATCGTATTCGACCTCTAGAAGGTGGCGTAATTATTAACGTGGTCGCGAGTCGCTCCACTGAACACTTTCGAACGACCCCACCGTATACAGAGAGCCTGCTCCTTATGATTGGTAATCTTATGAAAACGATGACCTTCAAATGTATCTAAAAGACTAGTTTTGCGTGAATCAAAATTGTATCAAATGATATTTCATATGAGAAAGGATATAATAACGTGTTATCTGAAAGACCTGTTTTTGTTTGACACTAGGTACATATCAAATGGTGATATTTGATGTTAATATAACAATATTAACATACCATTTTTCTTTTAAAATATAAGAAAAAGTGTTTAAATAAAATATTACACATATTCTTTATTGCTTATTAGATAAATAATTATAACTATATCCACCTTGAAAATTGTATCATTAACTTTTTGATACTTATTTATTGTGATAATATAATTATTTTTAAGTCTTACTTGTCATTTTACTATATAAACGATGTCATATATACATATACAGATTTTAAATATATTTTTTTCAAATAAAAATATTATATAAGCTAATCTACTTCCTACCTACTAATATATACTTAATTTAATATATAAATACATGCATGAACTAATTAGGTAACTAGATTTAATTATAAACAGAACACAAAAATGCTAACAAATTTGGCAAGTGCTACATTTGCGTATTTGGCAATCGTAATTTACTTTTATGAATTTATGCTTATAATATATTACGGGGACAAGCAAATTATTTCAAATGACAGTTGCTTAATGATAATATTATTTTTAAAAAGTTAGTTGAATAACGTAACCTATGATAGTTATTAAGGCCTGTCGTGGCGCAGGGGCAAAAGCATGGGACTGCAAAAGCGACAGATTGTGGGTTCGATCCCATTCGAAGAAATGACACGAGTTTTCATTTCATCGCTGTAGTAACACAGCCCGCAATCGCATAAGTTCGGCGGAAAGTGGTGAACAAAACGGAGTGTCTTATCACTAAGTTCCCAAGTTCCCTCTGCTTATTTTGCCATATGGGGGATATCCCAGCGTGAAGCTAAAAAAAATAAAAATTATAATTATAATTTGTGTATTTTTATTACCAAGTTGATCCCAAAAGTCCACTTGTTCTTCGAAAAACATTACCTGTAGAGAAACCAGCGATGTGTTTGTGCAACCTTTAAACAATTAACTTTAATGATAATAATTGAAGATACTCTTACTCAATTTTATACCTGGTATTTTTAAATTTGTCGACATTTTCAGATTATATTATATACATTTCAGTCAAATCTAACGTACTTAAATTTACGTTTAGTTAGTCAAATATTTATTAAGATATGTTTGTTACATATTTTTAACCTTAATGCAAATCTTACAATATTTTTTCTATAATTAAAACGGTTGGTTAAATTGTAAAATATTTTAGATGTAATATTTAAGGAAATAATGTTCAAATATTCCTCGCATGACGCTCGATTCTAGTGCAATATGTGTTTCCCAGCCAATTGGATAATGAGATGTTTCGACAGGTGTTTAACATTCGACCGGCCTCTGGCAGACGCTGTACCCGACGGCACCGACAGGTTTGACACATACCGACCTTCACATTTGTAATCACCCGCATCCAAAAGCATTATAGACTTAGCATCAAAGAGCGCGGCAGTCTGCAAAATAATTAAGTAATATCATAAAAACTCATTACATCATTTCAATAATAGAAAATAATAAAAATTTTACTATGCAAAAGATTTTAGATATAATTTGAACATTTCGATTTTTCATATTCTTGTAAGATAAAAACTATACTAATCTTATAAAGCAAATTACACTTATGAAAGAATTGATTTTAAGCAATACATTGTGTAATGATAATTTCCCGGAACAGTACGTCTGTTATTATCGTTGTGTTACATCTGAAAGTTTCTATTTATTCTAAACAACGGCTCTCCGAAATTGTAACCAAAGGCTTGTTTTATGTAATACAAATCAGTCGAAGTGATGCGTACCGAACCCATTCTATTCTCTAATACATATATGTATATTTATGTTATTCATAATATAACCTTTTAAGGTCAATTATATATAGATAACAATCTTAAGATTTGTAGCATTTTCATACGTTGCTAAACGAGTGCTAATTGTGCCATCAAATGTAATTAAATAAAATTCCTTAATTAAAATAATATTATATTACTTTATTTTTTATAGTATTAATAATAAATATTTTATGTTAAATTAAGCTAAATGCAAGTATATTTCATTAACATATAGTCACTGTAGCAAGTGGAAATATTATATTAAAAATAAATACCAATTATAAATTGAAAAACAATAAAATCATATATTATATGTTACTTAATTTCTGGCGTTAAAATATTTTCAAAATTTTTGCATAATATTAAGTATGAATAATGAATTTCATAGATATGTGGAAAAAAATTGCTGGCTGTAGCGATGCGCTCGCGCAGTGTCGCATATGAGTTGACGCAAGCTGTGAAGCAACACTGCATGTTACGTGACCGCGGATCACTGCTCTTCTCGACCTATTTATATTTCAGCGAAAATAAGCCTTAAACAGTGTATTGTTATTTAAATTTATTTTTAAATTAATTTCAAGTCAAAAGTAGACTGTTGTCATTTCAAAAATTGACAGTATATTATAAGTACTTCTGTTTAAATCCTAATATTTTGTCGATTAGGGCCTGTTATAGCGCATGGCCGCAATCTTGCGACTACAAACACGAACGATTATGGGTTCATTTCCCAATCAAAAAATTACATATTTACTTACTTATTTATCTTCACGCTATATCCCTAGCGGGGTAGGCAGAGAGAACGGAGCGCCAAACGCTACGGTCTCGGCATACCTCTTTCGCCTCGTCCGCTGTCATCAGCCTCTTCATACACGCCCTCCGGGGTTCCTAATACTAGCATAGTATTCCCAAGTTTTCTTTGTCTACCCTGCTATACGGGATAGAAGACACCTGGGTACGAGTTAAATTCTCTCGCACGGTGAATGAAAATTCCGATACCGTAGAAAACTGACAAAAAAGTAACCTATATTTTGCCCCATAGATAGATACAGAAGGTCCTCTATCTGTCTAAATTGTACTTTGTAAATATCTAATATGCTTATTTAATTTGATAAATTAATTTATCAGTCTTGAGTTAATAGATTTATAAAATGTGCAAAAAAATTATTATTTTAGTATTCCACGTTTATTGTAGGGACTTAACTAATATTGCAAATAATAGAAAATATAATAAACATTGTTACTTATAAAAATATCATCTAGATAAGCGTAAATTAAAAAATCTTAAAAAAGATTAATGAAATATAAACATGATAAAATCCTACGATTCTCATAAATTCGTATCCGTAATTTTACATTACAATAATACATTTAAACTGTATTTAAATATTTACATTAAGGTCGCTCATGGACGAGTTACATCGGTTACGAAGCGAGATTTGAACCAGCGCCTCTTGAAAACCGTGTCTCTTATACGCTTTTTACAACTTATTTATGTTAGTTAGTTGCTTAAAAAAAGTAAAAATAATTAATAAATAGCATTCTCTCTTGCCAAACGATAATTCTAAACAAATTATCTTTTCGGAAATCTGTAAATCGGAAATTTGTAAAAATCTCCCTACAGAGATGCTAAACAACAACTAACATAATTTTAACAAACGCATATGTTAATTACATACGTTAATTACACTAATCGGTAACGTTTTCAAAATAATGAAGGGTGTAACAAATAAAAGTTATCGCCATTGAAAACCAATCTATGGAACAATACACATATTTCATAGCGTAAAGTTAAGTATCAATACAAGTTGTATTTTATTGTTTCCAAAACATAGAAATAACGATATTGCAACGCAAATATTTGTATTGTAGTCAAAGTATTAAAAAATATATTATTAGTCTCTTATAAGAATGATACACATTAAAATATAACACCAATGCGTTCGTGTGTTTATATATGTTCAATGTATAAAATAATTAAACACGTAGATAAAGCGGGCAAAGCCGTTAGGTTCTTAAAATTTAACTGTGCTATTGTGGTCCTTCATCATAGATCTTTAATCATAGATCTTTAATATTACATTTCAATTTATAATACCTAACTCCTTGAACATCACTAAGCTAGCATTTCACTATTTGTTATAGTTTAACTGGACTGTTATGGTTATTGATCGGATGTTTCAGATTATCGATTTCAATGTGTCAATCGAAAACGCTTTTCACGCTTAATAGCTTTTGTTAAATCGATATTTCATAATTTCTTATTGATTAAAAAATTTGTAGATTTTCGTCACGACACTAAACCACTTTATTATGTACGCATTGAATTGCTGCTGGACCCCTACGATAGGGTTTATATAGAAATTTTAATCGTGTAAAATTGTTTACAATCAAATATATCGTAATCAAGCTTAATAACTACAAAATCATAGATTTGTGATCCATTAGCTATTTAAGCAAAGAAATTTTATAAATATATACATATAATACACACGTTCCATTCATCATCATGCTACAACGTTAGTTATTTTAGTTAGTTGTAACGTTACTTCTTCTTTACTTTAATAAAGATCATATTATCCCAGCTGTCTTTCTTACTGTCTAAAAAGAAAATCAATACTATGGCATTAGGAAGCATCCAAGATAAATCTTCTGAAAAATATATTTAGTTAGGTTCTCGCACACTTCCATAAGACTTACGGAAACATCATAGTTTATATGATAATTTTATGTAGTAAAATAATAAAACAACATCGACTAAAAATTACATCCTTTTACAAATTGCATTGAATTATTATGATTGAATATTCATTATTTTATAACAACACAAAAAACATCTTTTCAATAAATTAATATTTATTTGCACTCGTAAATACGATCTGGTTTTTGTGTGTGCAACCGACGTTCATCGATTTATAAGACGTTATCACATCGATAAGTATTTAACTATTTATTCTAAAATAAGTAGTAAAAATTTAAGTAAATTATATCGCAACTAGAAAATAAAGACTATAATGAGATAGGTATATAGTAGGTATAAATTACCTGTACGCATAATCGTTTGTAAAGTGCTATTAATAGCGGCAAACGATAAATTATCACAGCGTCGCGCACGCGACGTCGGAGATGGGTCGTTGACCTGTCTGTGGGTTTATTCCAGTGTGGTCCTGCGGGGTAAGTGTAAAATTCCTGCTTTGTTACTCACACATATTATAAATTTCTTTTTTTATTAAAACACCAATCATACCTTCTATATAAAAGTCATATATAAAAAGCTACGCTGATTAAATACTTAAAACAATTCTTCATTTTTGTTCATTTAGATACTGCATGTTGAAATTAAAATAAGGACAAGACTAATACGGTCAACACTTTTTAGTTACATTTTTAATAATTTCCTCAGTAACACATTGCAGCAAGCCTATAGTACACACTTCATTACGAATTGAGTAAACTTAGGTAATAAAACCTGTTACGCCCACAAAGTATTTGAGAAATGTACAAACATTGAATAATACCAACTATTGGATAGCCGTTCACGCTCACACATTAATGTACTGCACATTTTAAATTCAATTAAACATATTTGTTACAATAATAATAAATATTTTATAATTAATTAAAAATTAACTTCATACAAATTATTAAAATAATATTGAAATAATACATCATGCCAGCGCGGTTCACGTAATAACAAAGAATAAATTGATCATGATGAAAACAGTTCCACGTCGTCGCGTTGCATGCAATGCCGCGATACTATTTAAATGAGCCCGCGTTACAAAATATCTATTACCAAAACCTATTAAACTGAAAAATAGGTATTAACGGCGGAGGAATTAAAGTTTAACTCTATTAATAAATAAAAAAATAGATATACCTCGACATGCTGTAAAATATAATAGTTATTATTATTTACTCTATTTTTATCGAAATAGAAAATAGTTTTAACTTTTATGGTATATATAGTATTCTTATATTTATTTTTAATACCTATCTATTAATACAAATAATCTGTGAGAAGCTTGACATTTTGGATTTGCGTCCTGGGAAATAGTTTAACTTGGTACCTGCAGTCAAATTTACCATTCCTACCACCTACCCTACATACATGGCATTCCATCATGGTGCGGTTCTATAAATATATCATGCCACTCGCCACACGATAGCGAAACGACCTGCCTGCGGCAGCGGTTTGGACTCGATACGGCACCTACGGGTGCCGTCAAAAAGCGCTCCTTCCTCCGCCTTAAAGACCGATAATGAACTTGTAGCTCATCTGATGTTGAGCAGGGGTCGTGAGCGTGACCCCCCTGATGGCGTGGTGAATATGTTTATATACCATATAAGTATCTACCACCAAAGAATTATGACATTATTAAACAGTTTTTTTGTTACAGAAACCTCTATGTTATAAAAAAAAAGGTACAAACACCAATACAATTGAACGTTTTACTGCCTCTAAACAAGTAAACTACAGTAATACCCCATAGGTTTAGTACCATTACCATTTTTATTTATTTTTAATATATCTTTACATAATAAGTGTAACGTATAAATATAGGACTTGAGGCCTATCGTGGCGCAGCGGCACAAGCTTGTAACTGTAACCGTCAGAACGGAGTGTCTTAACACTAGGTTCCCGGGTTCCCGTCTAACCTGCCTCGTGCGGTATACAGCGTGGAGCTAAAAAAAAGTATAAATATACTAAGATTTGTATTATTTTCATTTCCACAATATAATGTCAACTTGTCTCTGTTGTGAACTTTCACTGTTGTGATTTTTGTATCACCCACGACATTTAGAACCAGCGTTAAGTAGTGGCCTTGGCCACGGCGTTTCACATTGGGTGATGCTGAGCCCCGATGCCATCCACTATATTTTTTTTATATATAATATGCTGTGGCCCTAGCGGCCTCTACAGCGTCACCGGGTTTTGTGCAGCTCCTCAGGTGTTGATCACTCACTATCAGGTGACCAGTACGCTGCTTTGCCTTGTCGTTTCCATAAAAAAGACACTAGCAAGGTAAGGTTAATCGACGTCTGCATCGTTATAATCAAAAAGTTATAATTATCTTTTTCTTTTTACTCGACTGACAAGAGGCAAAAAGGGCCACATCTTACCTCGTGCAATCGGTAAAATAAACTCTTGCAAATTCTTTGACTCAATGGTCTCCTTAACAATACGTTGATCGACGCATGTGACATGAGGAACGGGCATGTCGTTGTCGGCCAATTGTTGTTTCCATGTGATAAGTTATCAACATCTTTGCTAGTCACGATTCGGACGTATCTTGTTCGTTTTGAACTTTCTACATTATTAATGCGATAAACGTTAACTTTGACTTATTTGTTACTGCATATAAAAAGCACTGCATCTTTTGCAATTATTAAATTTTCTGCAACTTTTCTTGCACTCGGTATGGTAGCATTATTTCTGGTATATATTACATATAATTTATAATTTTAACAAAAGTGTATATTAGTATGGTAGGATACATGTAATGTTATAGAAGTGTATGATGTTTTTGTATTTCCAAATATTTGTACTTTGGTATTCCGGCGTTTGCCGCCAAGGTCTGTTCCTGCTCAACCTACTCTACGTACTCAACGTTGTACGATCTTTATCGACTTCGATGGCCAGTCCGTTGATTTTCATCTTGACATTAATTCTAAAACATATATAAAATATTTATTTTACATGAAAAAAGTGATAATTAAAAAAAATGTAAATATTATGTAAATATATGTTTATCCTGGCCGTAAATGTGGAGACATTGACCACTGAATGTTAAGATACTGACCCACTACACGCAATATAGAGTGACGGGTTTGATACATTAGAACGGATATCTTGTCATAACTAGCAGTATACTCATTGCACCTTTGACCTTGCACGTACTACTTTCAAAATGCCGCATTCCTCTTTATAACACGACATGTTCACGATCTACCACAAGTCTATTGTTCTTCACTGAACTTATAACGTCGTTTTATTAGATACAAAGTCGCGTCATACATGCAAAAACGATTAATTAGAATCCATGTGACCTTTCCACATTTTGTAATTATCTATTACGAACCTAGACGTATAGGTTATATGTTATTGAATAAGTGTAATTACTTAGTAACATCTTCATTCGTATTCGTACAGAACGTTAACCTTCTATTATTGTAATATTAACATGAAACAAAGCACCGTTCCTGTAATATTCTCAGTTACCTAACAATAAAGAAAAGGATTCAGGACATTATCTACACTTGTCTTTTTTCTTCATATATATTATATTTACTTATTAGCTCAAAACCCCACTCAACTATATTTAATCAACAAAAGATGAGCAACAAAAGCTTTATCTGTGACTAACATAAAATACACTTTAACAAAATAATTAATTAATAAATAAATAACGAAACTGTGCAGTTCTGTTTGTTTTGAAAAATATTAAAAGACTTGAGGAAAAAAAAGAAGGGAAATCGTGTTTTTTTTATTAATTTTATAAAACACAAAAGTATTTTTAATATATTTGAATTACATTTTTATCATATTGATATATTCATTACTTCTTTAATTCTTTGTAAAATTTGATAGTTAATTACTAAATCCACTGTTAATCTAGTCAATAATACACGTTAAAATTTTCGTTCTAACACAAACGAAACCTTGACGATTTCTTCTTCGGTATTTTATTCCAAGCTACAAACATAGAACCTTGCAGAACTTTAACATAACAATTATTTTATGCAAATGAACATACATAGTTGTGTGGTTAAAAAGCAGCAACAAATATGACTCAAAACATTCAATCTCTTGCAGGCCATTGTATTCAAAATCGATTATCAGTATGACCGTGAAATATTTAAGCGAAGTTCATGTATGATAACATATGTATTTTAATAGTAAATAATGTTGTTTTTACAATTCAATAAAATCGGTCAAGTGTGACATCCCATCGAGGATTCTGTACCACTTTCAGACTTGTAGGTCAACGAGAAGTACAAATTATAACAGTTAATTAGCCAAAGTTTGCGGACGTATGAAGTCATTTTATATGAAATTGGCTACAATTATATGCTTGTAATGATTTATTTCTATGAAATACCTATAAATTTTCATAACTCTAGGTCCACAGAAAGTAAACAGATTGTTCGTAGCGATATCATTGTAAATGCAGCAAGAGTAAAGCATAAACACTTGTATCTCGTTTATTTAGCTTGATTTTTTTTGGATCCAAGGCACCTTGGAGACGGACAGGAGAGTAATATTATAAAGATTCTGTATTTACATTTTGAGGTGATTAACGCTAAAAATAGTTCTACTTTATATTACGATGTATATAAGGCCTGTATGGCACAGGGGCACAAGCATGTAGCACGCACTGCAAGCACTGTAGACGCGATCGGATGTAGGTTTGAGTCCCAGTCGAGGAAAATAAATATTTAATATTTTCACATTCCTCGCTCTGGCCATGCGCGTTGTGTTCCGTCACTCAAAACATAGTCGGCAAAAACTCTGGAAAGGAAGCGTAAGAGGTTTTCTAGTCAAGTTAATAATTAATAACTAATTTGTAAACTTTTGGATGTTATAATTAAAATACAATTCACGGGACCTAGGCTAAGTTTTGCATATTTGTTAGTGATGACTAAAAGTAGATAAAAAAAAGATTTGTTAATCGATATTTTGCTACTTTCCACTTATATATAATAATGCGAACATATATATAATAATGCGAACATCTTTCACTTTTATTGATATGATAGAACATAATAATAAAATATATATCTTTCTAAAATAATGAGAGTTAAATATGAGTTGTATAGTATTAGTACAAGAGGTGCTTTCAATGTATATGACTTTTCTTATTGCAAGCCTTTCGTAAAACCGAATTGTTAAAAATACATCTATAGGACCATACGAACGTGATTACATCGTCGTATATATTACAGACGTCACCATCGGTTCTAGTGAGTTAAGTATAACTTAATGTTATTATGTTTTATATTTTGATAACATTAATACAATACATACATATGTATGATGACAGATTTCTATAGGAGTTTCCTATACGCTTGCACATGATGGTATTTAAGGTGCCGAACCTCAAAACGAATAAAACTTTCTTGTCCGTCTGTCAAGACTATTTACCTCGATATTGCATGGAAATACCATCCTTAAATAAAAAAATAGTTATTGTTTAGATAACCAGCGCATAAACTTGAAATTAATTTTATCAACTCTTATAAGTTGTACTTTCTGTTGACCTACAAACCTAAAATTGATGCAGAGCTCTCGCTAGGCGAGTCCCGCTCGCACTTGACCAATTATTCTTTACTTTCACACAGCTATGTAAAGTGCAGTGCAATATTTAATGTGTGATGTGCAGTATTATTAATCGCAAAAAAATCCAAATCGTGATTCTTATAAATAAATATCAGCGTAACAAACTACTGGATTTAATAACTATATCGTGACGGTGGGCTTCCGACAGGTGTTGCAAAAAATTGGAAATTGGTTATTGTAAATTATAAACACAAAGTACAGTTCCAAATTCATTTATATTAATATCTATTGAATAATGTGTTTATAAATGTATATTTTATTTATTTATGCATGTAAGTTCGTTAACGAGCTAGTTAATTTTTGTATACAATTGTTGATTTTAAAAGTGTTAGGTTTTTTAGCATCACTGTATCCCTCACATATTAGGATAACACCTATTCTCCCTTTCCGCCGAATTCTTGAAGCATTGCGTGTTGAGACGCGGAACTTTGACACTTTACGCGTCGCTCGCTTATGCCCCTTCGCCACGTTTGACCTTAAATTATAGAAGTTGTTAGTAAAATTTACTTACGAAAATTAACTTTATGGACTTAGACAGTAACAGCCAAAATTTATTTTGTTGATCGTTTTTTTATATCTATATCACCAATACTAATGACATTTTATGCCCAATCTGGAGTTTCTATTTTCATTATAAATATGGGTCTGAATGTATCACACTTAACCTGAAAATTATCGCTAAACTATAACACTATTCGTAGCGTAACTTTTAAAATTTCTTTTTCCTTATATGCTTACTTAATGAAATAAAATCTGCACAAGTCATCAAAATATTAGTAAATAAGCAAAATCTTTACTTTTACATTAAAAAATAAAAATATTTTTTTATTTTTTAATGTAAAAGTAAAGATTTTGCTTATTTACTAATACTTTGATGACTTGTGCAGATTTTATTTCATTAAGTAAGCATATAAAGAAAAGGAAATTTTAAAAGTTTTCGCCTTTATAGGATCTACTATAATAATATTACTAAATATTATTAAATAGCTTTAGGAACAGTTAAAAACTGTCCTCTTTTTTGTCTTTTCTTTTTGTATGAAATTATCGTAAATCTATATAAATTAAAAAAAAAGATGTATATATCAACAAGTACTTAATATATCTACAGTAAACATACTATATATTAATCCGATACCTGCTATGTAAATGCTTAGATATGGAAATCTAGTACATTTAGGAATTTAGGTCATTGCAATATGTCTATTAGGCCATCTGAAACGCTTCATGTCATTTTAGGTACAATATATTAGACTAGATCGTATTAAACTCGATTAACCTACTATTTCGCATCTTGTCTGTTACAGAATATATTTTGATGAAGCAACTTTTGAGCCAATAATAATTATGAGAGTCAACATTACGTGGACGTAATATGGATTTTATAATACTATTAAAATATAATGTAGCCCACGTTAGAGTTATTATTGCGTATTTGAAAACGAAAAGCATTGAATAAATAATGATACATGTTAATAATGACGAAATAGGCTGTATAATACTAAAAAAATAAATTTAGCCTAACCACAATCGAAAGTTACTAAATTGGTTTGCTAAAATGAAAAATCTATTAAAACCTACTTTCAAAATATTTATATTATTATTAGTAGACTATGCAGTCAAATATGAAAACGACAGGTTGTCCCAGTTTTTTAAATGCAATAATGGAACACAATGAAATACTGCGAATAATTAGTAATATAGCGATTTAAATTATGCGATTCGATACACTTTTTTATAGATGAAGGCATACACAAAAAGATACTAAAATTGGTATCGCTATCGTCAATGTCATTTTCCAATAATAATTGATATCATTTTAAAGCTGTAACTAAACTTGTTATTTATTTTTCTGTACATAGTATGTGTAATAAATTTATGATGCAAAGATTATGCATTTTTATAGAGGCGTTGTAAGCTTTTATAATATTTATTTGTCTGCTTCATTTATTTCTCGTTTTTATCTACATTTAGGCTAAAAAATAAAATCTGAAATTAATAAGAATACCTTTATTAGATACGACTGTCTAGAAGTCACTAAAATAATATACATATAATCGTATAAAAGACCCGAGTCCTGTCGTGCCAGGGGTACAAGTGTGTTTCTTTAAAAGCGACAGGTGCAATCGAAACTGGAGAAAATGAGATATTTAATATTTTCAATAGAAATATTTAATACTTCATTTCTTCGCTCTGATATTAATGGGCAGCGTTAGGCTTCGCCACTCTTTTGGCAGAAGTGGGGAACGGAACAAAGTGTCTTAACACTAGGTTCCCAAGTTCTCTCTGCCTACCCTGCTATGTGCGAGACACAGCGTGAAATTGAGTGAGACTATACCAAAGCAGGTAGAGGGTAAATAAATTCCAAATGAATAAGCAACTTGCGTCATAGAGAAAACAATCGATCTACAAATCGCTTTGGTACATGCGTTTCGTACTTATATTTTGACACTTTTGTCAAATTGTATTTTTGACATTTTATTATATTTAAAGAAAACAATTTAGTAATATTTTTTATAATCTTAATCTAGTTGCTGTATTTTCCATTGAAAGTACATTGTGCTGGTATATGTAATACACATGACACAAATCAGTCAACTTTAAAAAAAAAACATATATTTATAATTTCTGAAGTATAATTTATCATGGATATGTTATTTTAACATAAAGATCTTAAAATGACCTTTGTAGTCAATTAAGCGATAAAAAGATTATTTTGATTAGCTACCTGCATTTAAAAGGTTATTCAAATTTACATTAATTTACTATAATGATCAGACTTCACCGTGAAGTGTGAAGTTACCGTGAACTGTAAAATAATTAAACAGCGGACTAGACCTCAATATAGCTGTTAAATGCTAACATAGCCTGCTACATGTAATTACTTTACATTACCTATAGGCTAGGAAAACTTAATCATAATCATCGCAGCCATTGGCCAAAATTGAGGTGTTCTGGACGGGTAGCTTTTAAGCTTCTCACCGATTCACACAGCGATATGCTCGGATCTTGCTCTGGCAATTTTCCATTTAAAGTACCTTCAAATCTTTATTTGCCAGTGCTTCGAACCAGATTTGATATGCCTCACGTTTGCCAAAAACAGCAAGCTTGCAAGACGTATCAAACCAAGTCGGTGACTTGCCACTATTTAGCACTATAGAGCTAGGAATAAAAAGTTTCCACTGGGCTTGTTTAATAATTCTCAGTGCATCGAAAATTAATTTTATAGTCCCAATTTAGCTCCCATGTTTTCCTAAAATTTGTTTACTCAGAGAAGTAGTGAACATGATTCATAATTTTAAGATTTCAATGGACCATATTCTTTTGAACGCAAAATCCTCAGTAAAATAAATTAATTATGATAGTATCATTAACAAGGTTAAGTACCTAGTACATGTTAATAGCTTCACATTGTAGCCAGCAGATAGAGGGTAGTCAAAGGAAACCTAGTTTTAAGACACATCGTTCCATTTTCGAAGCATTTTGTGGAGGAAATTTAAATAACACATCCTACAATCGGAAATTGAACCCACAACCATCGTCATTATAGTCAGACGCTGTGCTGCTACGCTACAAGAACCTCTACATTTTCATATAGGTATAAATATTCATATAACTTTCTATTTCCAAACCCAAAATAATGTGTTCGCCAAAATTTTATAAAAATATGCCAACGTCGTCAAATACGTATAAAAGAAATATCTCTTTCGAATAAGGATTACAATTAATAAGTTATAACTGGTTCTTGAATGGCTCTTACGAGATGTTTTATGGACTCCTATACATAATTCACTTTATAATACATATATTACCTAATCGTTGAACAAACTTCACCTCGTTTCGATATTTGAATACGTAATCTTATTGTTTTATGGATCTTATAATTTCAAACTTTTATCTGATCAGCTCGTAATTTAGTTCTAAACAAAAAAAAACAAGTCAGTTAGTTTAATAGAAATAATAGTCGGGACTTTCTTTTTTTAAATATTTATATATCTTTTTTAATATTTGCTAAAATAGCATTCTCTCTTGACATAAGAATAATCGAACGGATTATCCTAAGACAACGAAATTTGCTTAAAATCTCCCCACAGAGATGTGAACAACATAAAAAAGTTGTAGCAATCATAATAGAATTTCAACGTTTTCTACGTTGAAACTAGATGAGAATGTGTAGCTTAAAGTTCAGAGCGCTTTGACGGAATCCAAGAGGCGCTGGTGAAATCCGTTATCTAAATGAATATTAACCGGGACTTATTTTGGCCCGTTGTGAAGATTTAATTGGTTCCGATTGTTGAAATGAAGTCTGGATTTTTATCTTTGTTTACATAATTATTTTCTTAAAATTTTAATGATTATATTGTTTTTATTAGTATAAGGGTAATATTAATCATGATATATTTTGAAATCCTTGTTGTCGTTTAATGTGATACCTATGTTGTAATAAGAAAAAAATCAATTAAAAATATTGCAACGTAGCACAGCCGCTATGTTTAGTAATAGTTTTTTTTTAAAGTCATCAATCTAAGAACATTTGGATTGCTAATCTAACGATATCTCAATAAAGAATCTCATATATACGCGGAAGGAACAAAAACCGTCCTTGGCAGTCAAGTAATAAAATAAAATAATCTACAATATTAAAATAAAGTCTATAAATATTTTTGTAACTTTATACAAATGAATAAAAGGCAAAATTTTGAGTCGATATTATGTTTGTCGCAAGTTTTACCTGTTAAAAATGAATAAAAAGTCGAATAATTTATAATACTACTTGTACGAGATTTGTTTGTTAAGAATTTGTAAAAAATACTTTAATTTTATTTTTTAATCTTCACTATAATAAAATAAATATAATAATAATATATGCACATTTATATGATTTGTTCAATAGCCTTTGTCCAATAAATATGATTTTAAAAAATGCTTTTTACTATAAAAAAACAAACAGATACTGTCATTAAAGCGAATATAAATAGAAATCTTAAATTGCAACATAAGGCCAAAGAAAAAGAATTGAAAGCCTATAAAATATACATATTTGCAGTCCGTATGCGCGACGTCGTAGCGTCGCTTACGTGTACATTAGGTAACGAAGATGCGACACCGAAACGGTCGCGTAAATGCCAGCGTGATTCCCACGACTACCATTGTACGCGCAGTGTCTAGTTCAACAATTAAGAACACTATTTATGGCTATGCGTGCCCTGTTTACTTATTTAGGTATTCCAAGTATGTACGATTTGATCGTAACTGGAGATATAAAGTCTGTTATTACATTTTTAGCTTTTTTGGAGTTTATATCTTGTTAATGACCGTTGTGGCGCATGACATGACATGGGAGTGGTTTGTACTTTGTACAGCAATGCATTGTAATGCAAGTTCAAAGTAGTTACTATATATAGGTAACGTTTGCTTGAAAAAAAATATTTTGTAACAAAACATAATCAAGGTCCTTTACCTAACAGAATGATTAAAGAAAAAGCTCCCTCCTTCCTTCAATCCTTTAACTAATGATGATACTTGATTTCTACTTGGCGTGGCACATGGCACAAACGTGTAACTGTAAACGCGAGTGGTTTTGAGTTCCGTCACCACTCGAGGAAATGAAATATGTAATATTTTCATTGCCTCGCTCTAGTAACGAGACAACGTTGAGTTCCGCCACTTAACACGCAATATTTAAAAATTAGGCGGAAAATAAGGAAGTCAAAGTGTCTTCATACTGCTTACCTTTCAAGAGGCCATATATTCAAAAGAATTTTTATCTAATTTCAATATACTAATTATATGCATTATGATTATTTAATTTTTTACTGCACTGTTTTATCTTTAACGCTATTTTTTACATTTCGAATTTAATGTATTTTCTATTAAATAACAAAAGTACGTAGTTTATATTCTTTTTACTTCTGAAAACAGAAGTGATATTTCATAAAAAAATATAGCATTATAACAAGATTATAACTTGCATCTTTTATTCGGACGTACGTACATACATTTAAACAAGTATTTCATGTATCAATTAAAAGAAAGATAATTGTGAGATTTGTAAGGCATTGTTAACCGTGTGACACGGAACCTACGTATAAGGTACAGGATAAAAATTATTGTAGGTAGGTATATTGAAGGTCGGTCTCTGTTACTAAATAATAACGATTTGTTTCACCAATATGAATATGTTTGGCCTTGTCATAACAAGGCAATTGTGAAATAGAAAAACAAAATGAAATCAAAATATATACTTAAATAGTCACTAACGCTATATAAATACTAATTTGCAACTTTTTTACAATGTCTACGTAACAATTTGTTGAAGAGGAAGTTATTTATATATATTGACAAAAAAAATAATAAATAAAAAAAGATAAAAGAAACAAAAATTTGGTAAACAAGAAGACATATAAACAAAATTGAATATTATTTCATACAATGCAACAAGCAAGTATATATTTATAGGAGAATACATGATGCTCCAGCATCAGTTATATCATATTTTACTAGGCTCATATTTCTCTTTTGACACTTTAAAAATATCATATTTGTGGATACAAAACTTTTATTATTATGAATAATAAAGTGAGCTTATAGAGAAGATCTATGTTATAATTTTTCCGAGTGTGTAGGTCAAATATTTTAAAGTAATAAAGTGAATCTCTATAACTCTCTTTTGCTCGGTTAAGTTTATAAAAATAATATATAAAACACAATCTTTGGGGAACGTGAAAAAAAAATACACGAGAAGAAAAGTCAAACTATTAACTTCTACAAAAAGTCTCTGATCGAACCAATAAAATCTCAATCATTCCAGTAAAGTGCCTGCACCAGGTGGATTTAGTTTCGTCAATTGAATAAAATCGAAATAAATCTTTTAGACAACTTTGTCGAAAGCTTTAGTAAATTAGCTTAGCCTATTCGAGGATTTACGGTAACACGGTAGCACTAGCAGTGAGATAAATTCCTTATGAGTATGTTGAGTGAGCAATTATTCTATTGTTATTGGTTATTATTCCATCGGCGAGGTCGAAGCAGGCGTGCACAACGCGACCCCGGGGCGCGCCTTGGGACACAGTTTTTTATTACCAGCCTGCTTGCCGAAATCACTTAAGTACGCTTTCATTTTTACTATTTGCACCTCTGGTTTAATTATTTCGATATGAAACGGCTTATAAAACGCTACCTCATACAGTCACGACCGACAAGATCTCGATCAATTAAGATTATTAGATTAATCATGTGCATATGCACAGACAACTTTTAAGCAACTAGCCTTTAATATTATATTCACGTTTTCCTTTCGAATAGTACAAATACCTAAGTGCTTTCAGTTTTTATTGCTTGTACGGTTTTCACATTTGTTTTATTTTTTCACACATTATCGCCAATCACATGATTTGTCACTAAAACGAATATTTCGCCAATTATATCATCTCGCATGCCTTAAAGGAGGCGCAGCTGATATTAAACGAAACCGGTCGGATGGCATTTGACTTATCAACTCTAACATTCACCAAACTATATTTAAATAGTTTCATTGGTATCACACTAGGATTTCAATTGATAAATAAGGTTGTTCGATAAAAGTATGGGTAGTAAATAGTGGCTAAAGAATGTTGGTTGTTGCTTTATTTGTGTAACATGACTATACTAAGTTTAGGTACGTTGCACAATTATTTTTAAAGTAACTTATTTTTTTTTATTTAAAAAAAATATTTTGAACTTAATATGTACTATGTCTACACTTTGTTGTCTTTAACTACTTTTTTTTCAGCTTCACGCTGTATCCCGCACTAGGCAGGGTAGGCAGAGGGAAAGGAAGTGAAACCTAGTGTTATGACACTCCGTTCCACTTCCGTTCCCCACTTTCCGCCGAAATTTGAAGCATTGCGTGTTGAGTGGCGGAACTCAACGCCGCGCTTTGCCTTATTACCAGAGCGAAGAAATGAAACATTAAATATTCAAATTGAAAATATTAAATATTTCATTTCCTCGACTGGGAATCGAACCCAGAACCTGTCGGTTACAGTTACACTCTTGTGCCGCTGCGCCACGACAGGCCTCAGTCTTTAACTAATCAAAGTAAAAAGCATCAGTATACATATTTTTATACACATATGCATTAAACTAAATATAAATTTAAATAAAGGCAATGTTCTTGCCACTTTGAAGACTGCATAATAATATGATGACATCCGGACATGGTATTAACGTTAGTACTCATTGAACTATCTAAATTATATTCCTATAAAATGATCAATTAAAGGTCAAGAGACACGTAATAGGTCACTTTTTTGTTATTTCCAACAATAGTATGGATGTCGAAAATGTATAAGTAAAAGTAAAAGCGAGTATTTGGACAGTGAATCACTATACAGTCATAGAAAAAACACATATTGATAGAATGTTTGTTATTTTAATTTGTCGTCCAAAATAGTAGATTTTAATGCTTGTCACATGATATTCTCAAAAATTTTTGCGATTTTTCTTTTAATTTAATTAAAGTTAAAAAAAATATTTCTTATTTTTTCTAACGTAGGTACGTTCTAACTAGTGCAGTGCAGTTTTCATTTATTTTTTTATTTTTTTCAGACCATGATCAGCTAGATATGTCGACGAAAATACATGCAAAATATGAGGTAGACCACATCCCCGAAACAATGCGGGACTCACCACATAGTACCGAATAACTGACATTTGGTACACGCTATCTGTTAAATTGAGGTAAGTTCGGTTCCGTTTTACAAAATAGCCGCCTTAGATTAAATTTACTATTAAAAAATCACACCATAAAAAAATATATATCATTAATATTTACGTTCATAATTAAGTTGTAATTTATTATGTTTCACTTTTAAAACAAATATTTATCCATATCCGGTAATAAGCACTTCCCGAATTATATTAATTAAGTAATAAAAAGCAGTGCCCTCATTTAGTAGAGAGAAACTAACACACTTTTGTGCCAAGGCCGACCAACAAATTGATATTATTACATCGGGCGAGAGTGCCGGCGCACCAACCTGCGCTTGCGAATTCACCGCTTGTCACGTTTTTATGTGACTGCAACGCTCGCCAATTATTATAAAGTCTTCGGTCACAAAACGACTCATTAGGAATTCTGCAATAGACTTATAGTCTAAGAAATCAGGTGTTTTGAAAGTTAAATAATTAAAATACATAATGAATTTTCCAAGCTTCACTTTGGACATCAAGAGTTCAATGTGCCAGAGCTAAAATTAGCAACATATGAGCAACTCGTACAACAAAGCTTGATAAGAAGCAATACGTTCTGTAATCTTTTAAAATATGACCCTTTGCTGACGGGATTTAATTAAAAACTGTTGTCGCATCGTTGCAAATGATTCACCAAATCACTAAAGTTTTTATAATGTGATAATTATTTTTTCAATATCTCAAAGCCTTTATGGATTATTTTAAAATATTAAAGTTTCAAGTGCAATGGGTCAATAAGGTCTATTATCATTTACATGAGTATTTTATAACAATGTTTAATTGTATTTCATATTATATTAATTCCATTTTTTTATTGTATTAATTATATTATTTTGTATTAATTCCATTCCTGTCTTGGCGCAGCGGCACAAGCGTGTGACTGTAACCGACAGGTTGTGGGTTCGACCCGTACTCGAGGAAATTAAATATTTAATATTTTCAACTTAAATATTTAATGTTTTCATTTCTTCGCTCTGGTACAAGGCAAACGCGGCGTTGAATTCAACATGGGTGGCGCTCAACACGCCATGCCTCAAATTCGGCGGTACGGAGTGTCTTAACACTAGGTTCCCAAGATTCCACTGCTTATCCTGCAACGTGCGGGATACAGCGTGAGGCTGAGCTGAGCTGAGCTAATTCCACTTTTTTTTCACCAGTCAATTGCGAGTCTTACATACATTTTGTATGAAAAGAGCTACAAATACAAGTTTGTAATGGATTTTTTCCTGTAAAATACACTTGCACTTTTCACTGCTCTTGCGTTGACTTACGAGTAAAAGCTTAATTATATCTGTGCTTCAAGGCATCGTCTTCCTGCATATTTTATATTATATTTTTCGGGATTATAACTGTAATTTGTCTCTCTGAATGACGGACAGGCGCACTTGAATAGACAGACGGAAAATAATCCTATAAGAGAATCCAAAAAAAATACATATTTAAATGCTGTCTAATATCTAACTAAATCAATGTTGTGATACGAACTATCCTGCATAGTTTAATGTGGCTTATATACGTTATTTATTTGATAACATTTTACAAATCTTTAGAATTGATATAAAATTATTATTTGATAAAAAATCACATGAATACATATTTAATTATGTCTTCACTTCTATCACACGCTTGTGCCGGTGCTTATAAATGTCAAAATATTTTCTATTTGTACAAAATTGCACTTTTTTATACAAGAATATAAATTTAATCTTTTTTCTTGGAGAAACAAAGATTTCGACGTTGCTTGCATACCACTCTCTACTCTCACTCATAAGGGTGTACCATTTTTATACAAAGTCCTAGAACCGAACTCTCCAAATGAACTACTACTCTGAAATACAAGTCTGAACTACAAGCATATATCGGCACAAGCATTAGTCTATTGCAAGTGATTGCGATATCCAATTCTCATCAATCATGGGTCACAGTGTAACGAATCATTACTAATGACGTGGTAATGTTGATATTCAAATCAGACATTTGAAATCATATTGCACCGGCGCCTATTCTGGTATAGACACTACTGAATAGTGCCTAATAATATTTGATGCGATAATGTCGCTGATTCTCTCCGCTTCATTGAATACGTCTATACAATATGTCATGTTTAGAAATATATATAGAAAAGCAATTCAAGTTAGTTTACATAACAAATGAATACTTAAATTAGTAGAAACCGATTTGTCATTACTGTATTATAATATCATTTTATGTTTGATTTCTTTTAATCAATAAAAATCGAAGGTCAGCATTAAGTCATAACATTGGATGATCATATCATTTTCAAAAGCGATTAAGTTCCATGAAAAGTATAAGGATAAAAATAATATTTATTTTTTTAATAACTATTAGTCAGTAATCATAACAGTTTATATATAAGCTTCTCTTTACCTCAATATGTCATATAGTCACTGTCCACAGTTCATGACGTCAAATATTCTATAGTCTTCATGGGCCGTGGCTTATGGGTTGCGGTCGATTTTTTTAAAAGACATAATAATAATAATATCAAACAATAGATATAAATAACATATTTTATATTAAATAACTGAAATATTTAGTATTTTCAAATTAAATGTTTTATATAATAATGTCTTTGATTTTCGCGATTGTTATACATTTTAAATGAAACACTTTTAACCGGATTAATCGTACCCGTGACCACGGACTACTGTAAAGTGTTCGAAACGTATGGTTTCCAAAAAACATGTTTAACAATAAATATATGCGATTAATCCGGTTAAAAGTGTTTCATTTAAAATGTTTTGTATTTCAATTTTTTCGCTCTGGTAATATGACAAAGCGCGGCGGCAAAGTTCCGTCATCAACACCAACAATTCGGCGGAAAGTGGAGAATACGACGCAGTGTCCTAAGACTTCCGTCCCAGAATCCCTCTGCCTATCCTGACATAGTGCTGGATACAATGTGAAGCTAATAAATTAAGTTGTGTACGAATTTGTATAAAGCCAATGTGAACTTACGCCCAAAATAATTATATATATTTACAAAAACTCACAATCTTCACTTGCATATTACGAACTACGAGTATCACACATTTACACAAATACACTAAAATATTTTTAAATAGTTCGATATTAAAATAATAGTTGAAAAAAAAAATAAGCTAACAGTATTGATAATTAAATTTCAAAATTATAAATGAACTAGTAGTTAACTAGTTTAACTACTTCACTTATACACACAGTACAATACTATACAGAAACTTATAAAGCTATATAGGTAAATATATTACCTTTTTTAAGTAATTAAAAACAAAATATAAACAATGCCGATGGATGAAAGGAACTTCACAAAATTAAAATAAATAACATTTATTTATATTTTCAGTTATTTTAAAGTATTAAAACACAACTTTTACAAAGTATTGTGGGCTTAGAAACGTATAATTTAACCTAAACGTTTTAAATTGTGAAATTCTTTAACATTATTAATTGCAAAGAGGTAATGAACATAGCCTGTTTCTGGGTTAACCCAAATAAAGTCATGAAATAATGTATTTATACATAATAAGATACTTGTTTCTATATTTGGCACATACATTTTGTAATAATAGACAAGTAAAGCTAGTCTAATAAACAACAAATCCATTAAAGTGAAATAAAATACAGAGTTAATAAAACAAACTTTAACATGGATACTTCGAAATATATACCTACATATGTACATACGTTGTAAGAAACTACATTGATTTATTTGTAATATATAAATGACATCACACACCACAGATTCAGCTCAAAAACACATTTTAACATTTTTTCAGGAGCTGCGTAACTTAACTAATGTTGTAGGACACTGCAGAACTGAATACAAAGCATATTGTAAGGGACTTTCCATCACTGTAGTGCGTTTGGACATGCCCTGCCCCGCGCAATGCTTTTAGTTGATAATTGATGATACAAACTTATTCACCAGTGCATAATATTGAAATATGTTAAAAATGTTCATTGAACTATGAATCATAATATATTAAAATCAAATGATATGTGGATATTTAAAAGCAATTCTCAGAGGTCTCTATTGAATTGAAATTACAAGTACAAAATGTCAAGGATATATTGCTCTTAAACTATTCATATTGGTTGTCTAATAAAATATTGAGAAAATTCTTCCCTAACTGTGGATTAATACTGAAAATAATAATAATTGAGATCTTGCAATAAAAATAATTTGCAAGATCTGTTTTTGTAAAATTTCGGAATAAAATAAAATATTTTGTTGTATTGACTTGTTTGTAAATATTTATTTATACTTATAACTCATTCACTCATCTTCACGCTCTATCCCGCACATGGCAGGGTAGGCAGAGTTAACTCGGAAATCTAGTGTTAGTCCGTCCGTTCCACTTCCGTTTCCCACTTTCTGCCGAATTTGAGTGTTGCTTGGCGTGTGGCGGAACTCAATGCCGCTTTTTACCTTGTACTAGACCGATAGCGAAAAGCGAGTGAAAATATTGAATATTTAAATTGAAAATATTAAATATTTCATTTCCTCGAGTGGGGAGCGAACCCACAAACTATCGTTTACAGTAACACGTTTGTACCGCTGCGCCACGACAGCATTAATTATATAACAATGTAGGTATTTAACATAACCTTACAAGTTTTTTATACAATGCAGAAAAACCGATACATAATTGCTTCGTATCTTTGAATTCCGTTGAAACCTTTGACGTTTTCTATACTCTAAAGAATTTTTAGAACTTTCGCGAACTAGTGTTTTATTAATACAAAAAAACAGGTGTCCGGTTAAATCAACATTTCAGCTTCATGAACGAGATCCCATAAGGGTTCAATTTTACCTTTTTAGGGACAGAATTTTAAACACTATATAAATTAATTGATCAATCCTAACTACTAACCCAACAGATAGCTTAGATTCGAAACTTTCCGTGACAAGAGACGGAAATAAAACTGCGATGTATCGAATTTAGGCGAATGAACATATAAACCTAAAACTTTGTTAATTAAGTTTATTCGATAAGAAAAGTTTACAAAAAGATGTATTTTATTTTATATCTTCTAATAAAAAGATGCTTTTAATGCTAAGGAACTCGTTTATGATTCAGACTTATGTCGGTCCTCGTTAATTATGCACTGTGACATGCCTCAGGGCTACTATCGGTGTTACGTATAAGATCAAGACAATTCAACACGGCTCTGCTCCACTTCACATGTCTCAGAGCGGTCACGACGCGCTTGTCTTATGTTAGGTATGTTCAATATCTATGCTGTATTATTTTATTATTACAGACCAGTGAATTTGAATATCTTAACGGCTTCTATTGACGGTAAATAAACAAGTTAAAATATGCAAAACTAAAGTAAACATAGTTTTTATTCTAGACAACGACGAAAGTAAAAGTTGCGTTGCCTTGCATAAGTATTCTCCGGTTGTCGGCCCAAATGCAGATATATTGCGCTCGAACAACATTTAACTAAATTAATGGGTACGTTTTTACTTTTCGCATTTGTTTAAGTACCACATTACATTTAATTTAGACATGAGTTTTAAACGTAGAAAATAAAGTTAAGTCTACTTACTAAATCGTATATACCAAGATTTTAGATAAAATAACATTTTATTATCGAATTATCTAATTTTAATTTTTTAAGATGAATATAAATTTTGATATTTTACGTAATAAAAACGTTCCATATAACCGAACTGGCGGTAAAAGCGGGTTGAGTGCGTTCCGTCGTTGCGCAACATTGCGCAGCACTCCGTCACGCGTCGGGCGCGAATGCCTGCTATGCAATTCTCTATTAGACTCCAGATATCGTCTGCAGAATGTGCGACCCTAACGATGCAAGTTAAACTTATTCGAATAGCACACAAGTAGGCCGCAACCTTTACATCATTGCCCTTACTTTGCAGACACTGTCTATCTGGTCTATGAGCAGTTTACTGCTTCTTTTATGTATCCTTATTAGTTTAGCCACAAAACTATCAAAATTATCAGAATTATATATTTTATAATGAATATTTGATAAATATATTAGTATCAATTTACTAAATAATATTTGAAAACATGTACCTATAGATACCTCTAAATTTAAGACATTATTTTTTATTTTCATTCATACAATATATATATATCATAAGAAACCATAATTTATACATTGCTAAAATAATAAACTTATTTGATCGTTTAATTACATAATGAACATTACATTATTTCCGTTAAACGACTAAAACCCTGGCGTAACTAGGTACCTACATTAAATTAATCTTACAATCTTCGTACATCTAAGGAATTACGGCCTTGGCTAGAATAAGGCATAGAAAACGTACTGCCCTTGGCTTACAGCAACAATGATAGATAGTGATGTACAGCACGCCTGTGCATACCACCTACTAAATTGTATAAGATTATATGTAACTTATGAATCATTGTGGTAATTCACCTATAATTACAGAAATATCTAAATAAGAATGTAACACAAATTATGCCCTCGTGAGTTAATGAAGCAGCGTCTGGATTGTAAGAGATCGCTTGAAGCTTTATCGACTGTAAGTGAACGGTTGTGGGTCCACTGTCTACAAATTGGCACATTAAGTATCATCCACAATGTTGGAATGACGTTTAATCTCGTTTTCAGTCAACTATTATAATTTTGAGGCCTGAGGCCTGTCGTGGCGAAGCGGCACAATCGTGTGACTGTAAACGAAAGGTTGTGGGTTCGATCATCACTCAAGGAAATGTAATATTTAATATTTTTAAATTAGATATTTAATACTAAACTTAAACTTAAATTTAAAAAAGCGTATAAAAATTTTGAACGAAGCAGGATTTGAACCCGCGCCTCTGGAATACCGTTCCAGCGCTCTGACCACTAAGCCATTCGTTCTCACCGAGCTCCGTCGAAAATTCTTATACGCTTGTTACAACTTATTTTTGTTGTTAGCATCTCTGTAGGGAGATTTTTACAAATTTCCGCTACCCAAAGACAACTCATAAGAATTATCGTTTGGCAAGAGAGAATACTATTTACTTTTTAAAATCTCCCTACAGAGATGCTAACAACAAAAATAAGTTGTAACAAGCGTATAAGAATTTTCGACGGAGTTCGGTGAGAACGAATGGCTTAGTGGTCAGAGCGCTGGAACGGTATTCCAGAGGCGCGGGTTCAAATCCTGCTTCGTTCAAAATTTTTATACGCTTTTTAAATTTAAGTTTAGTATTTTCTGTCCTAAGTGTGGAATAACACTTTAAAACATAGTAAAAATATTAAAAAGTAAATAGTATTCTCTCTTGCCAAACGATAATTCTTATGAGTTGTCTTTGGGTAGCGGAAATTTGTAAAAATCTCCCTACAGAGATGCTAACAACAAAAATAAGTTGTAACAAGCGTATAAGAATTTTCGACGGAGCTCGGTGAGAACGAATGGTTTAGTGGTCAGAGCGCTGGAACGGTATTCCAGAGGCGCGGGTTCAAATCCTGCTTCGTTCAAAATTTTTATACGCTTTTTAAATTTAAGTTTAGTATTTTCTGTCCTAAGTGTGGAATAACACTTTAAAACATAGTAAAATATTAGATATTTAATGTTTTCATTTTCTCCGCTCTGGTAACAAGCCATATAGCCAGTATATAACTGATTATTCACTTACTGATTTAAACTATAAAATCATGTACGTTTTTATTATTTTTTATTAAGTGTATCAAAATTAAACTCATAGATTATATAACACTGAATAGTGTGTACAGTGCCTACATCTCGCTCTCATACTTTGTAGCTTCACGCTGTGTGATCCCACACAGAGTATGCAGATGGAGCCTAGAAACTTGGAGTTAAGATACTGCCATTCCCCACTTCCACTCTTATTAAGAGGCTTCCGTTTCCCACTTTTCGTCGATTTTTTAAGTCACTGCGTGTTAAGTAGCGGAAGTCAACGCCGCACGAACATACAGCCATCGCGTTTATAGTCGCACACTTGTGTACCCGCGACGGCCTCGTAGATACGCTTTAGTTGGTGTTAAACTTTTTTAATAATTAATTTTCGAAAAATCTCTGAGAGTAGTAGGATAATAATAACTGCAACAAATGAAAAAAGAAAATATAAAACGTCCTATATATTATTTAATAAGTAAGTATTAAAAGAAATGTAATATGTACAATCATTTTGAATCGGAAAAATCATTAAATTACCTGAAATTGGAAAAAATAACTAACTGGAGATGTTATGGATGTGACATTTTAGATCTTGATACAAATTGATATAAGAATTACCATGTCGGTTTTAGTTTTCGTTATGAATATAAAATTATTTCAGCTTATTCATTAGTTACAGATAATTTCGGTTATGAATAGTGGATATTTGAAAAGATTACTTTTTATACAATCTGCAGCTATACATATGTTTATCTGACGGCGCGACACAAACTAGGGTAAGATGTTCGAAAGTCTATGTATATATGTAAGTATGTAATTTTTTTTCGATAAACTTTAACTAAACTTTATCACGTTTGGTTCCTTTTACACATATTATAAAACATTATGTCAATCGTTTCGTTTTAGACTAGCGATCGTCATGATGACCATAATAAAAATACACCGCAACAACCAGACGCCATATTTTGAAAATAAAAAAAGAAAATTAAACGTTTATTTTTAAGTCCTTTTGGTAGAGTTGGTATTCAATAATGCTTTTAAAGTTCAAGTCTATTGTTAGATTTAAGTTATAAAGGTTACCAAGTTATTGAACTTAATATTTAAAAAGTTTAAATAATTTCTCTTAGGCATTTCTGTGTCAATTATAATCTATATCTGTATTTTTTTAGTAAAAATTTTTATTTAACTGCAATTACTGATTTTAATTTTAGGAAATAAATAGAATTAATAAGCCAAAAGTAATGGTTCAACATTCCTTACGTTTAAATTAATTTTGAACAATGTTTGCCCTCCTTGAAAGTTATAATATATTTTATAATATAGCATTATTTAACATTTTTTAATTAAGTAAGAATTTAACTCGGAACGATTAAGCAAATAAGCGTACATTTATTTAAATTGTTATCCGCATATGTTGCAATATCGTGGCTATTTTTAATATTAATAAATTTCATTTAAAGTAGCGCCACACTTTTTCCGTGATAGGGTAGGTAGTGAGGATACATCCTCATTGCCTCCCTTAAACACAACAATATTATCAGCCTAATTTAAAAGATACCACGGTGGAACTCAATGCCAGAGTTTGTCAGAACTAGGAAATGGAAATAGTTTAGATACTCTAAATCTCACTTAGGCATCAAATCCAATGAGGCACGACGACCTCATCACGATAACTGTAACTATGTTATTGATGTTTTAGAAATTGTAGTCACACTAATAGGTGGTAATACATGATGCATTAAAGAAATGTTTGATCACTACTTTCTCCATTGTTATAACTAAAAAACCGTAACAAAGCTGTACGACAAGGTTTTTGTACCGCCCCTTGTCAGTTTTAATATTATAATATTATAGGTAAGTCTTACCTACCTATAATATGTAAATCTGACTCAGTATAACATTTTCGGAAGGCTTTAATTCATAGCTTTTTGTACGTGGTGAAAAAACAATATTAAATATAATGTATGAGATATGAAAAAACAATATGAGATATGTTTTACGTTATAAATATTTTACAGTTACTAGTTAATAGTTAATATTAAAAATTTAAAATGAAAAATTGCGAAGGGTTACTTCTACTTCAATTTGTAATGGTAGTATTAGATAGAATGCCGCTTAAATATACCTTCTTGCAGATCAGACAACAGATTACAGCATCTTGAAAGGATAATAAACCTACAATAGCTTCTTCAGTCACGCCTAACCTAATGTTATCTCATTAAGTAATAATTAAAGTTCGAAACAAAATTGTATACCGTTGTAATAATTTCGCGGTGAAATATTTAAGAATAATAATAATAATTTGAAAAAATATACATAATAATAAAAACTATACATGAATTCTGCGTTATATATTATAGATCTAAAAGTCCTTTTTGTTTCTCTTCTTTTTTTCTATATCTTTTTATACGCAATAAAATGCAATTTTTAATATAATGCATACTGCCACCTAGTTTGTTTATTAAGGACAAGCAGTTTTAAGATTAGCTATCAACCAACAATCTCTTCCCCTTCATAATATTAGTACCTATAGAACCATCGATATACTAGATGTCTTAGAACTTGACTTATATGTTATTTATTTCTTTAAATGTCAAACTATTGCGTCATCGGATTGTTTCAAATCCGCAAAGCATAAGAACTCATATTTCGATTTGTGCCGAAAATTACAGTATTTGTGTGTGAAAAATAAACTAAAGAAGTAAGAAATTATTTATTTATATAGATATAATATTAAAAAATAACAATAAAATGGTAATTTCAAAAAAACTGTCATTTGAACCAAATGAATATTTAAAACACCATAACATAATCCATAGCAGTCAAGGGCAACACTACATATAAGACATATTTAGCATAATATCCTGTTTGTTAGATACGGCAATCATATCAAAAGTTACTTCTTAAGTAGATAGAGCAGTAATATTAGTAAATTATCGTAGCAAAGAGATTATACTCGTATATAGGTAAAAATAAGAAAGATAGAGGAAAACAATACACACAAGCGGAATATGAAGTATCTGGACAGTACGTTTAATTATTAATAAATTACCATGAGTAATTATTATTAATAACGACGTTATACGTTCTATATTAATCTGCTTATTTCGAGTTTATTTAAAAAAAATAATTATGCGTATTGAATACCTTCACAAAGATAAAGAAACAAATGTACAAATCACACAATAAATCGGTAGAATATTTTGGTAAATATATTAAACGAAAGATTTTACTATGCCAAAGGCCAAGAATCAAAAGGTCATGGGAATGGCTATGTAACGATGAAACTAAGTATATTAGTGAAGAATGACAGTATATTTTTTAATTATTACATTGAATTTTTAAATACAGCTATTAACTGCGTAAAGGTTGTTCACGCCACTACGTGAATCGCGGCACGAGCGCAATGAATTTAAAGATATGCATCTAATCTATCATAAAACAGACATATTACATCTGATCTCGTCATCTACTAATCCTTTCCATAATATCACTATAGTTATTCAAGCAGTTTTCAATGAAAATTCATTATTTCGCAATGATTAAGACTTGATTGATCTACGCAATAAAATATGAATTCAAATAAACCAAAAAACATTACAAAATGGTTTAAAAGCAATTAGAACATAATCTTCGATCAATCAAAGTGATAAATATCAAATTTATTACCACAGTAACACAATTAATTTAAAGTAACGTTATAATATCTAAAATATATATATGTATATGCTGTACAAATCTAAAGGGTTACGACAGTGGTAATTAGGGAAGAGCTCTGACAGGCATGTCTAATATATTTTATTTATTGTACACTCGATGTACCAGTACTTACCGATGTTATGAATTAATTGCTCCGACTCAACAGTTCTCATAATAAAACTAAATTATAGCCCTGGCACTTTAGTTATATGTAGGTATAAATGTGCCTACATAGTAGTTTAAACTTACATAACATCCTATATACACGTAATATACATCCCAATATTACATTACTTATATCATGCTAATCAAATTACGAGAAGTGCTATTATTGTAATAGGGGCCTGTGCGGCTTCGTCCGCTTCTTTTCCGTTTATAATTAATTGAGTAAAAATTGGTTGGTTATTTATTATGGTGGTCTATACTGTTATTGCACTTAGAAAATTTTTATAAACATTTTTTTAAATCTTATTTCATTACGGTCGCAAAAATTATTGTATTTAATAGGTGAATGTTTAGTACTTTCATATCAAAATATGCATATGTTTAGGTTTCAGAGATCAGAAATTCACGCCATCGCCAAAAACATTTTATTTTCATGAGACAATACTAACATAAATGAAAACATATTTTAAATATTTCTTTAAATATAAATAGTCTCATGAAAACATACAAGCTTTTAACAGCTTTTGCTTGCTGTACTTATATGTAATCAAGAACCTTACCTAACGTAACATAGTTTATTTTTAAATCTAAGAATTTAGGTTAGTCTTAAGAATGTTGATAGTTTTAAAAAATTGCAAAAAATATCGAAAAATTTGATTCTGCACGCACTGAAATTGCTTTAATATTGCATCAAAATATATAATACAGTAAAAAATCTAACTACACGAATAACATGAGATTATTCCACAGTAAAGAGGTATGTTAATTTATTTTCTTCAGCTACATCAGCTAATGGGTGAATAAATATTTTTAGTGTCCCTGAAGCAAAAGTTATCATTTTCATTTGTTATTTATAATTTAAGTTGATGACAGCCTTTTCGAATATGTAATGATAAGGGCCAGGTCATATTGATTTTTTTAAAGGTAACTTTGTTGAAAAGATAATCACATATTAAGACAGAAAAATATATGAAATATTGAATAAAACAGATGTTTGGAGATTTTTATTAATGAAACAATAAAATACGATCAGTCTTTACAGCAAAATTATCAGTCTACTAAGAGATCTTAAACAAATTACCTCGTACTTATCTATTGTAGAAGTATATATTAAAAAAATTACTTAAAATCGCTTTTAAGGTGTACTATAATAAAAAACATTTCTTTTAAAAGAAATTTCACAATTACTACCATTATATTGTTATTAATCGAAATGTAATTTAGCAAAATAGTAATTAATCTCAAAGACTTAAAAGAAATTAAAATTAACTTAACGCCAATAATTTTCCTTTTTAAAGAAAAATATTTAAAATATTTTAGACTAAGTTACAAAAACAAATATTACACTGTACCGTACGTTTATATCATAATTAACTTGATATTTGCTTTTTAAGAGATCTTACTCTAAATGTAGTTTAATCAATGTTATTTTTATATATATCAAAAACAAATGAATTTGAAAACGAAAAAATTTGTAATTGTAAATCGTTAGTATAGTTAAAATATTTTACTCATCTATAAAGAATCCAAATGTAATGCCTAAGTAATTGATCTGGATATGGATTCGTCAGAGTCATAATAAACATATTATCACTTCATAATAAACATATCATCTCTTTCATGAAATACTTTTTAGAGAAATAACTTCAACAAACATATTTTGTGGTAAAAAATCACATGTGTTAAATAAAAAGTACGTTTAGTGCTCAAAATTCACACAAATTATGACAATTATTATTTAGAGATATTTTTATATTAGTAAGAATGTTTAATGTGCTATATTATATTTTGAAATTAATAGCGTTGAGTTCCGCCACTTAGATGAGTGCAGGAGCTCAACTCCATAGCGCGTTCGCAATGCCTCAAAGATTATATAAAACAAGACTATAGAATATACAAAGCTTGCGGATATTCGAACCTTCTGAGTTTAGCGTCTTTTATATTTGTGCAGATATTAGGCTCTTTGTACATTATAAGATGCACGAGTCACGACGCGATGATCCCTCTGCTCCCATAGTTTTAAACTAAAGTTTATTTTAGTGATATACTGTCAGAAGCAATTTTGATCTTTATAAAGCTTACAGATACATTGTAAGCTAGCGTGTTAAAGTGGATAAAGAATTATAGTACAGTATATTTTTACTTTGATTCTATTTTTTTTACTTGTAGATAATATGTTCGAAGTTATCCCTGTCTTTTTTGGGCAATTAAAAAACATAAAAACTGTAGGTTACCTTTAATCTGGCGACATATGCTGCAACGGTTTCGTCTTTAGAATTTTAAAAGATACTAAAACGTCATGCATAATTTCTGCTTAACTTAAACTGATTATGGGCATACAAGGAAGCTCTAAACTTCTTATTTTTTCTCAATATTTTTTGTTAATACTCCAATTCTGTTGGCCATACGTAAATATAGGCAATAGACCATATTCTAGTGAACCTTCTCTAGATGAAAAACAGGCTGATTACCTAACCTAATGTCATTGCTGGACATATGCGCCTTCGATAGTGCACGGTGGGCCTCTATCAGAAGTCAGCTAGAGCAAAAAGTTGTGTAAATGTAAGGAAACTCATGGAAATCTACTTCAGAGACCTCACCCACAAATTGGTATCAAAAGCAATAAGAAGGCTGCTGACAAACTGGCGGAAGAAGTTGCAGCCAGTGAAGAACACAAAGGGAGCACACACTTCCTCAACTCGACCGAAATCACGACTGACAAGCAATAACATAAATATTTGGCAATGGAATACTGTACGTACATATTGTTTAAAGAAAAATGACACCACTTAAAGTGCTATCATATTAAGTTAGTAAAATAAAACAAAAAATAATGAAGCAAATGTAAAACCTATAATATTAACGCTATAGAATTTTGTCGTATAATTTTAATTAGGTTACTAGTATTTATTCTAAATGTTATAATATTCTCGATATTATCATAAGAACAAAATTGTAAAGATAACTAACAATCTTATAAAATGTCTCCGGTTACGCCGAAGAAGAGTAGTTCAATATAAAAAAAAAACAAACTATTGTCTCTAAAAACATTTAAATAATGAAAAAAAGCGGGCGAAACCACGCAAGACTACAAGTTGAAATCTATGCTTTGGATCATCTGTGATAAATGCACTATGAATATTTGATGACAACTTGTGGTAAATGAAACATACAAAATATGATTCTCCTCTCAATGAAAGTTACGAGCAACAAGTAGTTTTAAAAATATATTTTTCTAGCAAATTCAGGCCAAACTGTTACATATACATATTTTACATATACATATTTTACATTTTACATATTTTGCATAAATGTTAGTAGATCTTTTGATAATACGTTACATAAAGACCACTGTTTGCGAACATTTATGTTGAATTAGCAATTTACTTCTATAAAACAAAAAGCGCCAGTATATATTTATTATTACTACTATTATGCTACTAATATGTCAGACATTCAATTATAATGTAGCATATTAAAGTTCTTAATATTACATAACATACGAGTATGTTAGATTGTATTTAATATAATTATATAAATCCATTGATTTACTCGTATATAATTATATTAAATACTTAAACCAAAGTAAAGTGATATATAAAAAGCTAAACGGATGTTAATTAATTGAATAAAAAATAGCGGATACAACAATAAAAATAATTGTACGTCAAATTAGTCGTTAGTGAATGAGTAAACGATAAAAAATTCCGAGAACGATGCGACCGTAGGAATCGTCGTGGAATTTAACGGAGGCGGCAGACGGTTCGTCTCTTACGCCGGTAATAAGTACTAAACAATCCTAACTTTTAGGTATTTTTGATTTTTCATAATTTAATAATGACTTCCTTAAGGGAATGGATAAGTTATATAAATATTTTTAATATACTATATTAATAGGTATATCGCGGAAAATATGTGTCACCAAGATAAAATAATATTCTTGTTGACTATAATGAAATGTAAAGCTTTGGTTTTCAACAATATAATATAATAAGTAATAAGTTGTAAAATGCATAGAAGAATATGTAAAGTGAATATTTAACCTTACTCGTAATATCACCTGACCTTCAACTGCATTCCGCACCGTGTCATCCAGGATGCAAACTATTTGTCGGGGCAACAACCTCGACAAACTAGACTAGACAGACAATCAGCGCTAATTATAGCATTCCTAAAACTGTACAATATGTTTTACACATACAAGGAAAATTGTCCTCAAAATAAAATGTTCAACATATCTTTTTTTACTATTATCTGATTCGTTAACTAATCCATATTTTAATTATAGGCTAAAATGATTTCATTTTACCAATATATATATATATTGGTAAAATGAAATATATATATAGAGGGAACTTGGGAACCTGTGTTTAGACACTCTGTTCCGTTCCTCAATTTCCCAACTCAAAACTCAACGTAACGTTTTGTCTTGTAACCAAAGAAATAAAAAAATAAATATTTAATTATGAAGAAATAAAAACATTAAATATTGAATGTAAAAAAATATTAAATATTTCATTACGTCAAGGGGGGAGCGAACCTACAAGCTGTGGCGCTTACATTTACAAGCTTGTGCCTCTGCGCCACATCAGGCCTCTTAAACATTTATAATATTTTTATTATTTTTTTTAGCACTGAAACTTAATTATTCATGCGTAGTATAATGGTAGATTGAAACTTTAACAACACTTACGTGTATATGTATAAAAAAAAATATAATTGTATCCTGTTTATTTACGAACCGGTGACGCGTAGAACTGACTCACTGTCAATCAATTTCATAGTGTACATATTACATTGTCACGATACTCATTCTACGCATTCACTATACGACTGTGGTATTTTCACCTCTCCTGAGATCCAGCTCCGTAAGTCTTACTTTTATACTTTTATCAGGGTATACTTGTTGACATTATCTCACTCTTATGTTATAATTATTTATAAAAATATAAAAGAATTTTTAGCATTATTCTTGTTTTTATTTTTGTTTATTAGAGTTACCAAACCAACGTCTTTGCTTTTACTTACCTATATCTATTCTAAGAATTATATTGACTTACTAATTGATTACCTAGTCACTTTTGTGCGCTATTTATTTTGTTGCTGTTAAGAGCTGCCTACAAAATTATGTGATGTTGATATATTGTATATTATACGACTTCTGAACACTAGATGGATTAATATTTCATTAATCTTTAGAGGACAGAATACTAGATACAATTTTTTTTTCTGTTAAAGAAATATAAAGGCAAAATTGAAGGGAACTGGAAATAATGCATAAAAAATAACAATTGACAAAACAATATGTAGGCGGGAGCGACAATGTAATTGATAAGCATAATCACTCAGTGAATCAAGTCTGTAATTGTACACATAAGCAGTAGATATGCTGTCCTTATATGGGTTCGATATCATTTGGCACGCGCCGTAGGTCACTGTTATTAGCGTAATTGTCTGTCGTGTGGGCGAACCATTGTTTATTATATTACGTAAAAAATTGCCTCAGCTATCTATAAAAAATACTATGATTTTGATGACAAAGATACTAAATATGACTATAAAATTTAAGAGAAATTAGTACGAGTTATACAAAACTCTCAAAAATACAATTTATTTATAATTTCCTGAAAATTATCTTAATGTACTCATATCTTGTAGAATTGTGAAATATTTAAAATCAAAACTTGATATTTGAAATCTATTTACATTGACAGAAACTGGAGTTACTGGAAAATGGGGTTTTAGATAAAGTGTAGAGTTTGAATGTAAAATTATTCATTCATTCATTTCTTCAAATATGGCATTTCGAACGTGTCAGTTGAGCACAGTGTGAAAAATTATTAAAATTTGCAAAACAAAATGTCAGTGACAGATTATAAATGTTATTAATATTTTTTTTTTCACTTCTTTTCTTTTAAAAGTTGTCAGCAAAGATCAATAGAGGAAATTTGTTTAAAAATTACTTTTTGAATTAGCTGGAAAATGTTTAATAAATCACGTAAGTACATTTTGTTATAAATCACGTAAGTAAAAATTTTATTACATTAGTAAGTAAAAGTTTAATAAATTGTTATTGCTGTAACAAAAATATGGCAACTTTAAACTGGATCAATTTCGTGACTGTCAATCAGAGATGTAATGGTAAAATGATTGCATATTTAATAAGTATGGTTTTATAATAATTTATATCAGTTCACTCAAACGAATGCACGTATATATTTCTAAATTTTGATATGTCATATAAAAACGACATAAAGAATTTGTTCAAGTAAGTTCAATTTTGTAAGCCTAATTATCCACTTTCAGCCAATTTTTGGAAGAATTAAGTGTATTGTGGCGAAATGTTTACGCTTTTAATATATACTATTTCGGTATTCATTTTTGTTTTTTGACAAATATTGTTTAACATCATTGTTTGTTTTATTTGAATTCATAAAAAAAAATGTACTTTCGTAATCAGATGAAGTGGCGGCATATAACTAGCAAAATAACTAGCAAAATAACATATAACTAGTAAAATAATATAAAACAATAACGAAGCACGCTTAAACTTACTTCCTATTAACTCTTTATAGCTTTATACGAGATTTCGGTAGCCCCTACTCGTTAGACACATTGCATAACATTGACTACGGCGATTCTTTTGGATAATGCGAATGTTGATGCTCTTAATCATAACGGCTCTGTTATGTTTTTGTTATGTATCGCTTTTAGCGGAAGTTAGCCATTCCGACTTTCTTTTCCGTCTCATTTTTACGTTAATTATAATCAGATCTGATGAACTCAACATTACAACATATTGTTAATAAAAAATAAAATAAATAAGTGTTTAGAACTCTACAATCAATATTCATTATCAAGTATCTCTTGAATAAAGATAAATTCTATTAAATAAAGAGAATGGAAGAGTCTTGTAACAATCTATATTTAATTTTTACCTATACCATTATTCATTATTAATTCTTTTTATAATTAATTGTAAGAAAAGTAAAATAGAATATAATCTTAGCCAAATCTTGTCAAGACGCAGGTGTACAAGCGTGCGGCTGTAAACACGACAGGTTGTGGGTTCGATTCCCACTCGCTCTGCTAATAGGACAAAGCGCGGCGTTGAGTTCTGCCACTCAACACGCAATGACGCAAATTAGACCGAAAATGGAGAACGCAAAAGAGTGTTGTAGCACTAAGTTCTCTCTGCCTACCCTGCCATGTGTGGGATTCAATCTGAATTTATTTGTTTAGTAATAAAACTCTTATTATACAATTTAAGAATTTTAATGAAAATAAACATTAGACTTTAAACTTAAATATTAAATCGAAAACAATTTGATCTCGGTAAAAGGTTTATCTTTTATGACTGTGGTTTTAGTACCTTACTTTGTAACAAATTTACAAAATATACATGAATAACTTTCAATCATGTTTAAAGTGAACCATGTGAACTGTATGTTACTCCTACTTCGAAGTGGTAACACACTGACCGCCATGCGCCTGCGCCGATGCCTACTTGAATCGCTGACATAACGGACTTGTAAACTTGCCCCGTTACTTTATACCTTTATTCAATGAATATAATTATATTCGTAAAGTAGTTTATACTGCAGTGCGTACCAATATTAAGTCATAATTAGACCATACAACTACATGTAGAGCTACAATTGAAACTTGACACGATTTCCCAATATAAGCAAAAAATATCTTATCCGACAGAGCTGATTTCCCTAATTGATGTGAACCGCAAGTAGGCAAATCAGCTATTCAAGTCAGGTCATCATTTTATATTTATGCTGTAAAGTAAATTGTATTAAGAACGATACCATTAACGTCACGTTCTTTAGGCTTACCCGTTACTGCTTGTAACGGGTACGGGCAAGTTCATAAAGATTGTAAAATAGTCTCTTTTAGTGTCTATACTTAGTAAAATAATTATGATATAGAACATTAATGTATATGGAATAAAATGGTTACGAGATGATTCTTATGCACGGAGGGGATATTCTAGAGAATTGAAAGACTGTTTGCTGGTCAACTGCTTCGGCATTGAGAAAACCACGCCCTAGAGCAATTTGACAAACCTACTCATGCAATAACTTTCACAATAACAAATAACAATTACCCTCAATTTATCTCTTGATATTTTCTTACAAAATCCTATAAGTAAAGTTAAATAACATCCCGCAGATTATAAATGAACCCTTAATTTATTTTAAATTATGGTATTACAAACATACTCCAACTTTTCTATTTTATACTTAGATATTTTTAAATTTTATACCTAGTTTGAAATGTAGCGACTTCACGTAATAACAGCTTTCAATAGCTTTTTTTTTTCTATCTACAAAAAAAAGGATTCATATATGGCACTTACATTTATATTGTACTGACAAATCGGGGCTTTGATCATATTATCACGTTAATAAAACAATGAATTTCATGATAACGACCAAAAAATGTACCTCCAGACTCTAGTTTCTTTTCGTGATCGCGAACAAACTAACAGGCAAATTGACAAAAATTTTGTTAAGCGGCTTTTGGCTTTTATTATCAATATATTTTATCTTTTATGTAACTTTCCTATAATAAAAATTTAATTAAATCATTATATAGTTATTATGATATAATATGACTTTTTTGTTATATATGTTTCTTGTTTTGGTATTTTATTGGGTCCAAAATGTTAACTATTTAACAATTGTCTTTTTAAATAATGATATATTAGGTAGGTCTTGCTTGCTAGTAAACAGTTAGCTGCCTAATTCACCGATTGTTTTTAATTGAAGTTTAATACAACATACAATACATAACAAATACAACATATTGCCGGCTTTTTGTTAATTTTCACATGAATTCCGGAATAATTTTATAAGTGTTGCCATAATAATTTTTAACCTACTTCCTTAGCCACAAACATCGTAAAAGTAGACCATTTTAACATCGAAATATTTAATTGTTATCTTATGCAATTTGGATGAGGCATATCGGAACAATTCATTGTAGATGGCTAATTGTAAATGTCGAAACGCCATTGTTATTTTGTGATGCGCGTGCGAACATTCCGCATCGGGTATTGTTAGATAGACTATCGCTAACTTATATCAAAACCCTGTTATTAGAATGCAATAGTAAACATTGATTATATGCTGACGGCTGAATATTTCAAACAACCGACTGTGTTCCGCGGCCTTAATTTTCTTACTTTCCCTTCTATTGTTTTTGTTTTAAAATTTAAAAGTCAATTTGTAATTAAAATATTTTAAAAAACGTTTTAAATTCAAATTCAACATCAAATAATGCTTATTATTTTAATATATTGTTTCTTATAGTACATTATTAAGTATTAAACACTGGTGGAACTTACGCCGCCCTTTGTCCTTTTACCAGAGCGAAATATTAAATAATTTATTTAGATTATTAAAACGAAAGATAAATTAAAACGAAACTACCAACCTGTCGCGTTTACAGTCACATGCTTGTACCCCTGACCAACGACAGGCCTCAATAATAATAGATTAACTTTTCAATTTCAGATGCGACGGCAGGCTCGGACCTCAGCGGGCGGCGCGCTTGTTGTGCGTTCCGCCTCTGCTTTACAAGGTATTGAATTACAACAAAATAAGGAAAAAATATGAACATAAATGATATAAAAAACAAATTGAAAATAATTTACATTTTTACTGCACCAAGTTATTTTATACCAAAAATATAAAATGTCAATATTAAAAATAATTTCAACCTTGTTTTGCTTTTGAGGCATTTTAATATTATTACGAAGGGATAATATAAAGACATCTCTTGATATTTTTACTATATTATTAGTGTTATTCCACTCTAAAAAAAATATCTTAATCCTTTTAAATTAAAAATTTAGTACATCTCTTGATTTTTCTCCAGTTCTTCTTTCATATACAATAAAAAACTGGAACATTATTTTTATATTTACCACGATTGTACGAGTATATATACTTGTATGTTATATGTGTCTGACACTTAGTTAATACGACTAAATTTATGTTTACTAATTAAGTGCTTTAATAATAGTCATTGTAATTAAGTTCTTTAATAATAATTCGCATATATTACTTAAATAATACTCATTGATCTCTCAGCTTCACACTGTATCTCGCACATAGCAGTGTAGGCAAAGGGAGTCAGGTCACTCCGTTCCGTTCAAGGCAAGTCTTAAGTCTCGCCATTCCGTTCCTCGCTTTCCGCTGAATTTGAGGTATTACGCGTTGAGTCGCGAAACTCAACACCGCGCTTTGCCTTGTTGCCAGAGCGAAGAAATGACAATATTAAATATTTCACATCTTCGAGTGAGATCGAACCCAAAACCTGTCGCGCTTACAACCTCACGCTTGTACCCACGCCACGACAGGCCTCAATAAGATAGACACATTGATTTTTTTTTCAGTTTGGCTGTGGTTGCTGCTGTTTGTTTTTCAAAACGAATTTCGGATATCAACGTCCATTCAACCAGGAGTAAGATAAAATATTTTACTATCAAAAACACTGTTTACTCATAAATGTAACACTTTGTGAAAGATTTTTTATCATTACTAATGTATTATAATTTATTTCAAACTTCAAATTAGCTATAACATGCAACATCGTAAAAGATATTTTTTTTTACTAGCAATTCACCGCGGCTTTGCCCATTTGAATTATACTATCTAATTTAATTACTTACTTAGCTTCACGCTATATCCCTTCCGGGGTATCCTGGGTGATCTTCCTCCAGTATCGTAGATATTGTGTTTACGAAAGTCAACCGAGGTCTCCCCTCCCTCTCTCTCCTACCTTTCCTTCTTTCATTCGCTCGATGTGCCCAAACCATCTGAGCACGTTCTTCTTTATTCTCACTATGACATCCACACTAGTACCTACCATTCTGTGTATCTCTTCTTTGGGTATGCGATTAGCTAAACTGACATCGCATATCCTACGAATAGATCACATCTCTGCAGTATCCCTCTTTCTTACATTCTTATTCTGTAATACCCACGTTTCGTTAATCTGTCCACCTAATACCCACGTTTCATCCATTCGTTCATCTGCCGTTTAACAGCGTCGGTACCAATAATGCATTGTGAACGGCCAAACGCGCAGCTATGCTGACGATTCGCCGTCTAAACAATACAGCTAAGGCCCCGATGACTTTGTTACCGGCAGCAATATATAGCCTTTCCACATCCATTTCGTATATTCCGTCTTTGCTAAACATACTTCGCAGATATGTAAGTATTTAATTTACTAATCTCAGTTGTTTTCTTGTTAAAATAAATTATCACTTTTAAGGCAATATCTATACATTGAAAAATATAATATTAGTTAAACGGATAGAAAATTAATACAATAATCTCTATTTAGAACACTATTACATTAATAGATGTCCCCTTTAACATTTTTTTGAATATATATGCCATGTAAGCCTGTATCATGCCAGTGATCAGTTACAGATTTATTTATTTATTTTAAGTGTAGAGTATAGGAAGGAAAATCAATAATTTGTGTTCTTTGTCGAAAACACCATTCATTATTTTACTAATAAAAGCAATGCGAAATTACATAGTCCATACTTTCCCTTTAATAAATTTAATTTAAAATCAACAACACAAAAAAAATATAAGTTATTTTTAGATGTTCATAGCGAGCAATTTTCTTGGATATAAAATTATATAGTGTGTATTGTAAAATATCTACAGTACATTTATTTATCTTTACAGTATTTGGACTTTGATAATCTTCCTGAAACAAATTTTACCTGCGCCGGGAAGGTAATCGGTGGTTATTATGCGGACCTCGAGACTTCCTGTCAGATGTTCCATGTCTGCACTGTTGGACAGCAAGATGAGCCCATGGATATTAAGTTCCTTTGCCTCAATGGTACCGTTTTCGATCAGGTATATATTTTTTAAAGATTAGTTATTTAATAATTATTATTTTGCTGCTATCAATAAAATAAATATTATGAGAACATTTCAAAGTATTAAAATTAAAATATTACATAACAATACATGAAAATATAAAATATTATAATATTATCGTATTCACATTAGTCATAGATAAAGTACTTGAGATTTTTTTTATTATAGTAGCGACTCGCTGACGGCTTCGCCCGCTTGAATTACACAATTTTATTTACTAAGAATATTATCAAAAAATGTATTTAATAAAAAACTAAAATTTCAGCTAACTGAATACAAATGATTAAGCAATTTTGTCGAACTAAATATTTTAAATCGATATATGTTTATTTTCCCAACGAAATATAATAAGCATTAAATATTGAGGAAAGGTTGCAAATATAGTATATAGTATATTTGAAAATTTTACTACTTTTTTTTGAAAATGTTTACTTAGATTAGGGCATTCAAACACACAGACAAACAGATAAACAGACAAAAATATTTAAAATCACAATTTTAGCCTTATTATATAAATAAACGTTCCCTGAAAGATTTTTTTTAATATATCTTTCATGCACATATCGTGGTCAGTTACAGATTTATTATAAGTACGAGTACAGTTATAGATACAGAATAGCTGTTTAAACTGTACAATGAATATAAATTAATAGTAACGTATATCATGAAATTAGCGATTCGTTCGTAACTTTTCCGCGCTGGATTACACAATTACTTATTTATTTGAATATTTTTGTGTCCTGTCTATATTCGCTATCATTTTAAAGACATTATAACGAAATTTTTGTTGCTTGAGATAGCCAGTTTACCATTTGTAGCAATTTTGTCGAACATAATATAATATCTGGATATAGCGATGTTATTTAAGAGATGAATTAAACAAAAACTAAAAGTTAAGGAAAGTTTTCTAAAATATAAAAATGTCTTAGGTAGCAAACATGCCTAAAAAGAATCCCTATGTAAAATTTGAAACTCGTAGCAATTATAGTAATGAAGTTGAATACAATCTATTAACCTTAAAAATAACTTCTTATAAATTATATATGGCAAAATCCAATCTCAAGTAACATGTACGCCTCATAAAAGGCTTATGCAAAATTTGGGATGTTGAAAATTTATTTAGATTTTTTTTATTTGTATTTCAGGAAACACGAGTTTGCGAGAGAGTGGATGAAGTGGACTGTACTAAATCAGAAAAGTTTTATAGTCTAAATTTAGAATTATATGGAAGCACTGCACCACCCATAATACAAGCAGATCAAACTAAGCCTACAGTTAAACCAACAGAACAAGCATATTCCCCAAGTAAGCCTAGTACGTCAGTAACCACGGATCCGTTTGCCAATGAATCGACAACTACTGAAAAAAATTTAAGCCCTTCAGTAGAAACTATTGATTCCACGGAAGATCCAGTGCAGGAAGTAAAAAAAGATGATAAAAAAATTACACCAACTTACCCATTGTTATCCCCTAAGCAAGAAGAATTAAATGAAGGTAGGTTGTAATCCAATGCTTATTGCTTATTTTCTAAATTGAATCTTAAAATTATTATTTGATGTTTCATTTCCTCGCTCTGGGAACGACGCAAAGCAAGGTACTGAGTTCCGCTACTCAACGCGAAATGCCCTGTTCGCCAATTCGGCGGAAACCGAAGAAAGGACTTAACATAATAGGAACAAAGTCTCTTGATACTAGACTCTCTATACAATATACTAATACAATATCTGATGCACACAACGTAAAGCTTATACAAAAAGTATTATAATTTAGCAATTGAAGACAGTACAAAAGTAAAGTAAAAGTATTTATTATGTTTAAAACAGAATATGAGGAAGATGATGATGCAGTAAATGAAGAAGGTCAAGAATACGAAGAAGAATATTCTCATCCTACTACAACTACGACCATTCAACCAATAACGACTACATCTACAACTACAAAAAGGCCAACAACAACAACAGTTTTGTTGCAATCCAGTACTTATCCGACTTCTGCTCCTTACTTAAATTCTTCACCATCTCCATCAGTATCTTCATTAGTACCTTCAATACAATCAACTTATACTCCATATGTTACTCCTTCATCTACTCTAGATCCTGCTCTTCTATCACCACAAGAATTTATCTATCGGCACCGAGGTCCTGGATCGGAAGCTATTTCTTTCCAAAGACAAAGTTTTCGTCCTGCCGATGGTGTATACATAACTCACGCACCTCCTCATCAATTTGATCACTTTCAGTATGAATCCTCAAGAACTGCACCTCGGCCCGTTGCGTCTCGACCTGTATCATTTGTTCAACGTCCACAACCAACTCCATTCCGACCAACCACAAATGATCCCCGTGATCAAATGTTACGACCAGGCTCAAAATCCAACCCCCCAGATAGAATAAAAACTTCTATAAAACATAACCCACAACCTTTTCCTTCACATTTACCTCCTCAGCAGACGTTACCATTTAACCCATTCTACTATGATCGAAAGCGTAGCGACGATATAATTCCAGAAAATGAATCATCTTTATCAGCCCGATCTGTTGCACCACCGACTTTAAAAGAAAAAACGATGCCAAAGCCGAAAAGTCCACCTCGCGTTATTGTCACAGCAAGCGCATCCGTAAGTGACAGTAATGGCAAAAGGTTAAATTACACAGTCGGTAACGTAGTAAGTGCTGTGAAACCTATAGTGCATATAAACTACGACGATTACAAAGAATCTGATCTTATTTTTGATCCATTCTTTCTTGACGTTCCAAAATTACAATCACGAAGAAAGACCAGATCTAGTAAATATAAAAAGATTGTTACCGTACCCTCACCAACAACTGTACTGGCAAAAGTGACAACGAAAGAAAATACTTCTTCGTTCTCCCCAATAATCTTACAAGTTACGACGACAAAATTAACATCGACATCAACCACGCCTACGACTACTGCTGCTTGGAACCCGGAAGACTACGTTGACGATAACTATGAACCTCATGCATATATTCCACCGGCGCCCCCATTAGCAGTTTTAGTGACTAATGATCAATTTAAATATAAAAAACCGGAAAGACAATTTATTAGTGAGACAATGGAAAATAAACTCACAGGATACAAACAAATAATCAATCAAAAGGAACGACCAAAACTGACGTCATCTATAGCGCATACAATCTCTAGTCAAAGTGTGGGCACTGAGGCTACGGTGCCGGTCACCTCACCGAGTCCTATAGAGGCGCCCGCCTGTATCACTTCGCGCTCCACTAACTGTCGGATTCGTGCCTAATATTTAGCTCACTTAATTCATAGATAAGTAGTATCATATTTAAATAGGTAGTAAAATTTAAATGAATTAATAACATTAAATGAAATTAGTTCTGCACAATATGATTCGCCTTAATAAAAAGGCAATAATACATTTTTTATATTTTTTATAGTAAATAAATAGGTTATTTAAATTTTTACATATTTATAAACTACTTATTCATTAAATTACTGTACATAATAGTTGAATTGCATTCGTTTATAAATAGATCAGTGTTAATTATTAATGTAATTTTATTTTTATTCTGGTTGAGAAATCAGGACAAATGTAAATAAATACATGTATGTATAATAATAATTTGGAACATATATATTAAAATATACAATAAGTTTCATATTTAATGATTTCATTTTATTCCTAAACTCAGAATTAATAACAACTACTTTTTTTTATAGTAGTGGTAGGCAGAGGGAACCTGGAAACCCAGTTTAAGACACTCCGTTTCACTTCCATTCCCCATTTACCGCCGGAACTTAATGCCGCGCTTTGCCTTATTACCAGAGCGAAGAAATGAAACATTAAATGACTGGAGATTAACAACTATTCGATTCGATGTTTAAATAATGTACATATATATATATATATATATATATATATATATATATATATATATATATATATATATATATATATATATATATATATATATATATATATATATATATATATATATATATATATATATATATATATATATATATATATATATATATATATATACATATTTTTAACATATGAAACATAGATTATATATATATATATATATATATATATATATATATATATAATCTATATTGCATATGTTAAAAATATCTTTAAAAAGATTTGATTTTGTTGAAATTGAGCTAATATAAATGAATTAACGCTTCATTAATGATAAATTTTATTATACATTAAAAACTAATACTTTGATTTTGCTTGGGAACAAAAACTACAGATAATATTTTTTATGCTTTTTATAAGTTTCCCCTTTTTTTATCATTTTTAAGTAATTAGACGTACTAAAAAGGTTGAAAGTATTCACAATGCTTAAATAATAAATATGACACATTTTTGAGAACTGTCATTAACTTAGAAATAGTATGGCATAAGGGCATTCCATGACCAACTGAATCCTTTAAATAAAACTATTAAATAGACTAAATATATGAAAATAATTAAAATGCCGAACTCTTTAATGAGCGTTAGTGAGTTAATAGATGCTGCTTTCGGAGAATATGATGTAAGTAACATTTAAACGATTAAGCAATGAGCTAAGTAATAAAATTAGTAGAGGACAAAGTTCATAATTTTTCTTTTACAGCAAAATATTGTAAATTTTAATCTTTTACAAACTATTCTTATTATTCTTGCAAAACAATTACGGCTTTTACAACGACGGGTTGAAATTGACATGGATCTTGGTACATTTCGTACAACATCTACTTTATCTGTTACTGAACTAAAACTTCAAGCAACAGTACCTAAACGACAGAAAAAGAATGTAGAAAATGGTAAATCAAGGGTGAGTACAAAATCATTAAGCAATGATGTGCAAAAATCATCAGAATTTTCTTCCTTGAAATCAACAATGGAATTATTATCACCTATGAAAGCTAGTACACAATCACCTTCGGATAAAACTAGTCCTACATCGAAAAATCTGACAAAAAACATATCATCTAAAGGAAGTGTTCTTAAGCAAGGCAAGGTAAGGAAGGTGGCTTTATTATAAGCATCATATTAATAAAACAAATGATCTATGAAATTTTAAGTTTTATATACATGTATCTTGTGTAAAATTTCATTCAGTTTACCTCACAAGAACGCAATCATGTCTTGGAAGCATTCGAACAACAAAGGGAACGTGAGTTAAGGGTGGTTACTCAGGTGCTTGAAGAAATATAACTTATTTATGTTTTGGTTTTTGTTATTTTTTGTAATATTACAGGTCTCTTTATTTATCTCTTTGTATGATTCTGGGATACAGGTAAGTATATATTCACATATAATATCATCAAATAAACCATTAGCGTGTTACTAAGTGATTTATATGATAAATCTAATCGCAACCACTAATATTAGTGTACAATGATGAAGTGATGATAAAATTTATTACTATTATAAAAGTACTAAATTGACATTGGCAATTATTAATAAGTACATAAATTATTCAGTAACGTTAATTTCTCTTACTTTTTATAACACAGAGAGCTAATTCTCGCGAAGAAGGAGAAAAAACACCAACACCTATGGCTTCATTAGATTCAATGGGTAAAATCAAAAAATTGTTTTCCTCATATGTAAAAAATACTCTATTTCTTTGGTCTAATTATTTATTTAAACGCCAATTTTATTTACAGAACTTCAATATGAAAAGCTTCTTGTTGGTAATATATTTTATTTTGTTCTGATTATTATATTTGATAAACATCATCCAATCTATAATTATCATAAATTTTTGCTCTGCAGTTGAGCGAGTATCAACGGATGAAGTAGATAATGGTAAAAACTTATGAACAAAATTTTAATTTAAATTAATATTTAGAAGTTCATATTTTAGCCTTATAAATATACAAATAATTTAAGAATCTCTTCAAGAAACCAAGACAGTTCAATTATCCGTCGTGACTAAAGAACAATTTGACAATTTGGCAAAAATAGTAGAAGAATTGCAAAATAAATTTGGCTCTATTCCGAAAGCAAATTTACCTGATAATATACAATTAATGCATGATCTTCGCAAAGGTGCCTCTTTAACTGATGCTATGGCAGCCTTACAATTATCAGCTCGATTAGAGTCTGCAGAAAAAACTCTAGAACAGATGATATCTTTGATTACTGAAGTCGCCAATCAAAAAGGGATAGATTTAACGATAGACGTAAATATAATTCTTTTGCATTGGTAGTGCACCAATCTTGTCTGTTTTACATATATACAAGGTGGTGTCTATATTTAGTTACCAAATTTTAGAATGAAATTGATTGGAATGTAACAACAACTCTCAGTGGACCCGATAATTCACAAACTGCCCAAGAATCTAGAAAATCAACGTCACGTAAGCATTCTAAAAAATCTCAAAGTAAATCGGCACATGAAACAATAGAAAATATACAAAAAGAAACAACTGAGGAAGCAATGGAAATGGATGAAAATTTACTACAACTACAAAAAGATCGTATTACTATGCCTGAATTAAAGTAAGATAGTGATAATGATACTTATATTAAAAAATAAATTTTGTGACTTTAATTTACTAATGACTGACTAATAACAGGGAAGCGATGAAAGAACTTTATGACAGCCTTATGAAATCTGTTACAAACGTTACTTCGAAGGTAACCTCAAATGCAGAAGATGCCTTAAACTTAGCTCACGTATTGGGTAGTATTAATGATCATATTATGTTTGACATATTCATCTTCTGATGTACATAATTATTTATTATTTAATATTTTTACAGAAGGCAAACTTAAAATCGTTTTAAGTTTAGATAACCGAATGAGCGAATTGGAAGCATTAATTTCTGAATATGCTGAGCAAATAAATGTATTGGATACCGGACTTTCTTCACAGGCATTTAATTTATAATATACCTTGAAAGCATTAGTTTTTATATGTTTTTGTTTTAAAGTCAAATATTACTTTACTTTATAAAATAGATGACGAATTATCAAGAACAATTAACGCTAATGCAACATGATTTGGAATCAGGCTTAGAAGCTATGGGTGAAGCTCTTGCAAACACTGGTGGTGACACTACAGGTGCTTATAAATATGAATTGATGATACAATATCAAAGTCAAACCACGTAGTTATCTGTGAAAATAAATTAATCTTGTTCTAATGTGGTATTGCATTAGCTAGTTAATAATAGTGTTAAATAAAAAGCAAAATACGCAGGTTTATTTAGACTGAAATAGGTTATTACTTAATCTAAATAACAATAGTTTTTCTTCCATTTCCCTCTACAGGCATTACATGTTTGGTAGAGTAATTCGACACCGAGCTTCTCAACCATCGTGCATTTAAACTTTTCGCACTGAGCAATAATAGCCTCTTGTATAATAAACTTAAACAATACGTTATTATTTCTATGATGATAAATTACAGCTTATAATTTTATTCACAGCTGCAACTGAGTTAAATTCAAATTTCACAAACCTACAATTGGATTTTGATATTATGAATATAAAACAAAAGGAACTAAAGGAAAATCAAGATTTATTGCTAAACAATATTCAAGTATTCAATTTTCTTTATTTACGACGAATTATTTTATGACGATTATAAACACCAGTAATGTATAAGAGCTTACTTTGCATCTTTAATTCATAAATGTTGTTGATATCTAAATAAGTATTCATTTATTTTTTTTTAATTTTTCAAACACTGAAGACGTGATATAAACATTACGTGCACTGGCAGATGACATATTTATATCTCTGGCTATATTTATACTTGGATTATTACGAGAGTAAATCAAATATGAACCGGAATTATTTTTTTATGGTTTATTACGACAAAATTGTAATTTGAAAACTCACAATTATTTTTCTACATAATCTCCTGATTTTAAAATACATTTTTCCCACCGGATCGGTAATTTCTTGATCCCTGTATTGTAGAATGAAGGTGGTTGTGTCTCTAGCCAATTGCGCACGAACGCTTCCACTGCTTCATCACACCCAAATCGTTGCCCTCCAAGCACTTCTTCCATGGGCCCAAAGAGGTGATAATCACATGGTGATAAATCTGGGCTGTAAGGAGGGTGTTCTAAGGTAGACCAGTGCAATTTTTCCAACTCTTGGCAAGTACGGGCTGCTGTATGAGAGTGGGCGTTGTCATGCAGTAAAATGACATTTCTTATGGGAAATCCCCGTCTTTTTCGACGATACGCTTTTTTTGCGTCACAAAGTACCCGACAATAGTACTCAGCATTTACTGTTCGACGTTCATGAAGGAAGTCAACGTGTATGACTCCTTTAAAGTCAAAAAATACAGTGGCCAAGACCTTACCGGCTGAGACACGAGTTTTGGCTTTCACAGGAGCAGATTCGTTCTTCTTTTTCCATTCCATGCTCGCCTGTTTCGATTCAGGATTGTAATGATGGACCCAAGTCTCATCACAACTCACTATACGCTGCAAAAATGTTTCACCCTCACACTTGTAACGGCTAAAAAGCCGCTGGCACACCATCAAGCGATTCATTTTCTGTTCTTCGTTGAGTAGACGCGGAACCCACCTTCCGGACACTTTTCGAAATCCTAGACTATCCTATATTGTGTCTTCTTTAGTGCCTCATCCTTAAACTGTGCCCCAAGTCTTCTTAAAACTTCGCGTGGTTTCACTCCCTCGTGAGCAAGAAACTTGATTATAATACGTTGCGCAATGAACGGGTGTACCTTTTTCTCTGACATAGTGGTGGCTACTGAGCTAATGCACATTCAGCGACCCTAGCGGCCACAAATTACACGTAAGGAGTCACTTAGTGTCCTACAGAAGCGCTACAGACCTAGCTTTACCCACTTGCATGTTATAAATAATCTGGTTTATATTTGATTTACTCTCGTATAATTAGATTATTTTATTTTATTAGAGTATAATATTTTATTAACACAGTTTGCGCATTTTGGCTACTTTATTTTTGGTACTTTTATCTTTACAAATGTCAATTTGTGAGTTATTATATTTTATATGTTTTGTATATAAACATATATTTGTGTGTGTTTGTGTTTGTGTATGCGTGTGTGTGTGCGTGTTGTACATAACTTTTGTTTTTAAGCGTTTTTTCCAACACCCTTTCTCACATTCACAATGGACACCCCAATTGTGCAACTTATTAAAAATATGGTAGAACTGTCTCCGATACTTTACTGCCGAATAGGAAATTTCGAAAACGACATCGACAAAACGTGTGCCGTACTTAAGACTGTAAGACACAAAAACCGTTATATCAGATTCTTTTAATATCTATAACGTAGTAAAAATAAATTAGTGCGCAAAGTCTATAGTTTACTCAGCCTGGTAGTAAATTCTTCATTGAATTTATATTTTTCATAGTACCTACCCCTTCTTCCTTGTAAAAGTTGTATCTGTTGTTGTAAATTATTTTATTAAGTGAAAACAATTTATTTATTTTTAATACGTTTCTTTGGGCTAATTCTGTGCGTTTTCAATTACGTTATTAAGATATGATAGTTTAATGAAATAGTATAAATCTTGTAATGAAATATTTTTATTGCCATATTTATACAATTCAGTCTTTATGGAAACAAATTGAAGTTCTTGTCGCATCAAAATCTGATCGCGAAGAAGTAGCTGATGCATTACGTGATAAAGCTGGATTAGGTGCTTTAAACGGTTTGGTTAATCGAGAACAATTTGATGCAGTAAGAGGCGATTTTGAGAAACGTATAGGAGCTGCATATGATAAGTTCAATAACCAAGAAATTATATGGCAGGTTAGTGGCTGATAATAAGATTGAATATAAAGTGTATATATAGCGTTCGAATGTAGGTAGGTCGTAGTTAGGTAACATATCCATCTTTTCAAGATTTAATATTGTTTCAGAAAGCCATAGATGATTTACTTAGAGAGCTAAGTGAAAAAGCAGATTATGTTCAAGTAGTCTCGCTACGGGACGATGTCAATGAAAATCTCGAAAAATTGCGTAATAAATTAAACTTTATGATGGATATAGTTGGCGAACCACGTGCTGCTGCAATATCAAAAAAACTATTTCGAGATGCAGCATGTCTTTCATGTTCGTCCCCTGCACATATGCAACTAGACGAATCTTACCATCCTTCCATGCCACCTTTTTTAAACGTACCGCGACCCCATACTACTGTAATGGACGAAACAAAACCAAAAGATAATGGTGACCATAGCATCTGCTATCCTGGTAAACCTATACCGCACCCACCCCACGCTAGGTAATATATTTTTTTAGCGCATTTAATTTTATATGAAATAATTATATTAAAAAAATACTAATTCAATGAATAACTTTATAATATGTAAGTTATTAGGAAACGTTACTCTAATTATAGATCACACTTTTGTCATCGCTACTGCGGTGGATCACACACCAAAATTGTACCCAACTTGAAAAAAGCTCCAACTGAAATTATAATAACTTCTGCTGATCGCCATGAACCAAATGTTGTTTCAAATGGAAATGTATTTATAACTTTTTATTTAACATATATGAAATACTATATGTACTATATATATTATACCTAGGCAGGTTCATGTATATAATATACGGACGGACAGGTATCCATATAGAAATTAAAACATGAAAATATTAAGCTAAATTGCGTCTGTATATTTTACACATTTAAATTTGTACATTTTCTTGAATTACTCAAATTGAGACAAGCCTATATATATTTTAAATGTATAATTTAGCTAACAAATATTTACTTATATAATATTTTGTCTAATTAAATTATCGTTATTTAACTATTTTATTTTATGAAGGTCCAAGGCTTGCAAGAGACTCAACCGCCTAAACCATGTATTCCTTGCAATTTACCAAAAAAGGAAATTCAATCTTTAATAACTGAGACAGGTAAAAACAGTTGCAGCATAGATTTTAACATCGTATTCCTTCCCCACCTTCAGCCTTCTTACAATAAATGCTGAAGCCAACTTACCTCCACCACACTAATCACTCTTGTATTAGATAAAAGTCATCTTAATTTAACATTATAAATGTTTGGAATGACCTATAATATTATAAAAAAAACCGATAAAAAATAAATACCTAAACGTTTCTTTCATGTAGATATCTCACAACATGAAATAATTTCGGATTCTGTATCAACACCATTGGATTTTATACAACTTAAAGCTATGGAGCAACCCGGAAGTATTGGGTCGGTATCGTTAACACCACCTCTTCCTGACGAGGAAAACGAAGATGATTGAACATATTATTATTAGTAATATGCTGTTGTAATAATAATCATTAAATACTTCAATAATAATGTTGTGTGTAATATACGACGCTATACTAATTTGCAGTTGACTCTTTTGGTATTTTGTGACTTTTATCGACCTAAGGTTAATGCTGTTAGTCCTGATAGTTAGATACAGTCTCTGCTCTTTAATTAAAGAATTAAGAGCGTAGAAGAAGAAGCGTAATTACGCTCTAAATATTTTCTTAAATGAGAGGGTGCCAATAATTCTAGCCCTTTCTTTATATTATTATCTAACCTTATTCACTCAATCAGCTTCACACTGCATCCCGCACATGGCAGGGTAGACAGAGAGAACTTAGGAACCTAGTGTTAACACTCCGTTCCTCATCCTTTCCTCACTTTTGTGCGAGCGCCTGCTACAAATTTCTTTTATCTGTGTTCAAATACTGAAACTGATCCAGATCGGCGACAAGCTCTCGCAAACCATCACAAGCCACGGCAAATAGGGTGTTTACATCTTGAGGCTTGTGGAGCTCGGCAAACCTTCACGAGCATGTAAACGCCCTTTTAAACATTATAACATCCACTTTTTGCTTGTCAGTGTTGCAAGTTTTAAAATAAAATCTGATAGAAAAAAAATGTTTTGATTAAAACGAACTTTTCTTCCTATTTATTCAGGCCTATCTGAATATATTATGCTTGTGTATAGTTTATTATAATTAATTATAATATAATTTCAGTTGGCTAGTTGTGACGCATAGACAATAGGTAGGAACATGTCAACTTGCGGATTCAATTACCACCCGAAGAAATCAAATATGTAACATTTTCATTTCTTGAGCTGAATTCTGCCACACAATACGCAATGCATTTTCAATAGAAAGTGAGTAATGGAAGTGTCTTAATAGGAACGAAGTGAATTAATACTAGGTTCTCAAATTAGTTTGATTTAACTTGTATGTTGAGTATGGACGTTGGGATTGACTGTCGACTCAATGTCGGTTCAATTACTACCAATATCTCTGAAGATTGCAAAACCGAGTCGTCATGTGTTATGCTTATTAAAAGTAACAATTAACTTTGAATGGAAATAAATTAATGAGAACTGAAAATAAATATTGATAAGATTAGGTGTTGAAACGTATAATCTGTAGTATCATAACGCCCAACGGTAACACTAACAGCAGGTATGTCAAGTTGACGTTATTATGAGGCCGCTGACGTCGGTTGTCAAAAGTCGAATCACATTTAGAAAAGGCGATTTTCTTGCTAGTTTATCATTTACTTAATAGAAAAATTACAATTAATAGCTTTCTCACACAGTCTTTTATAAGGCATCTTCTTTTATTGAAAATAAACAATTATTTATCATATTTTGTTTTATAACAATACTATATAAAACGAAATGCATAAAATAATAGAATTTCAAGCAGTTGTGCTAGCAGCTGGTAGAGGTTCACGATTACCTGACGTTGGAGGAACAGTATCGAAATGTCTATTACCAGTTGGACCATATCCTGTACTTTGGTATTCTTTAAATATGTTGGAAAAACATGGTTTTCAAGGTATTTTCCTTTTTTTGAAAAAGCAAACGAAAAACCTAATATTATTATTTAATGAAAATAAGAGAAATACTATTAATTATATTTTTTAGTTGAATTATAAAGTAACTAAACAATATTGTTACAGAAACTATGGTTGTAGTACTTGAAGAAGACAAATCTAATATTTTAAATGCACTTGAAAAATGTCCATTGAAAATTAAATATGACTTAATAGTTATTCCCTCATCATATGACGACTGGGGTACAGCCAATACTCTAAAACACATTAGCAGCCATATTACAACTGATCTTATAGTAGTATCTGGTGATCTAATCAGTAGTATTAATTTAAATGAAGTTTTGAATCTATACCGCAAACATGATGCAACTCTTGCAACATTATTCTTTGACAATGGTCCAGAAGAGTGGATTGAAGTCCCGGGATTAAAAAGCAAAGCTAAACCAGACCGAGATCTAGTTTGTATAGACAAAGAAACAGAAAGATTAGTCTTTTTAGCAAGTGCTAGTGACTTTGAAGAAAATGTAAAATTACCAAGACTGCTTATAAAAAAGTTTCATACAATAAGTATGTATAGCAGGTTATTAGATGCACATGTGTATGTCATGAAAAATTGGGTTATAGATTATCTTGTTAAATGTGATAAATACACATCAATTAAAGGAGAACTAATACCACATATTGTTAAGAAGCAACTTACAAGACCTAAAACACAATTGGAGAAAAAAGACACATCTGATAAAAGTACTGATGACAAAATAAATATCTTTGACTTTGCCCATGAACAAGGTTATGAAAGTAAAGTGAGAGCAATGTCTATGTACAATGACCACAGCTTGGGTTCTAAAGGAGTATACTATAATGATACTCTCAGATGCTATGCTCATATTCCAAGCAAACAAACTTTTGGTATTAGAGTAAATACTCTATCTGCTTTTTATCTTTCTAATAATAAGGTATTTAATTAAATCTTTCGTTATTAATTATTACATAATTATATATCATCAAGGTCATTGTAGCACAGATGCAAAGCATCTGACTATAAAGCTGACTTCCTCTCTTACTTCATTAATCATTTGCATTTCTTCATTCAATATCCTCAATTGGTTTTGATAACAACTGATAAGAAGGCAAATAAGGTGGTGTTGAATTCTGCAAATCAACACAATGTTTAGAAAATTAGGTATTAAAAGTCAAATAATGTATCTTGATACATACCAGTTGTTCTGCTATATGCAGAATACAGCATAAAGGGCAATGAAGAAGTAAAAGTTATAAATTGAATGATTCCACATAAAATATACTTTTAACCTACTTTTTCTTTTTACAATTTGTATAGAAACCAAAATATTTAAGATTATACAGTTTTATTTAAGTAGTTATTTCAATTCAAGTCTATGAGGAAATGTAAATAGTTGGTCAAATTGAAAATCATATTTTCCTTTATTAAAATAACTTAAAATATCATCCAGTTAGCTAATTACTATTGGCATTTGTCACATAAAACTAGTTGTTTGGTGCAGGTTCATTTACAATTTCTTTTCTTCAGTGTCACACTGTACCTTTAACATTGCAGAGTAAACAGAGGGATCTTGGAAACTTCCTTTCAAGACACTTCGTTCCGTTCTCCACTCTCAGTCTAATTCGGACAATGCTCCAACGTGTTGGGTGACGGAACTCAATGGGTGCAATTTGACTTGTTACGAAAAAGAAAAATCGATTTTTTTTTTATTTCCTCAAGTGGGCATTGTGGTTCCTGTAGCATTTACGGCCACATGACTGAGCTCCTGCCCCAAAACAGCCTATTGCAATTTGTTGGAGAAAATAAAATGATATTATAATATTATTTTTTAGCCTATTCATTGTTTTGCCTTACCTTATTTTGCACTGCCTCCCACCTCGGCATATAAGAAAAAATTATATTGTGTTTATATTTCAATAATTCTAGTGCTGCAGGGAAGATAAATTCTAGATATAATTCTATCTATAAGCTCATCTTTTTTACTTTATTTTTAGATTTTATCAAAATGGGAAGAAGTGACCGGTACAAAGCTCACAGAAAGGATTCATTCAAACAGTGATGTTAAAACTAAACAAATAGATGAAACATGTACTGTCGGCGAAAAAAGTGTAATTGCAGAGAAAACTTCAATTAAAAGCACATTTATTGGTGCAAACTGTACCATTGAAAACAAAGTTAGAATAACAAACTGTATAGTAATGAATAATGTCACTATTAGAGAGGGGTGAGTTTATGTATATAATTATAATAATTTAAATGGTTGTGGCTACGTGTGGCGGAAGGGCGCAACCATACGATTATAAAGAACGGATTATGAGTTTGAGGAGAAACTGAAAAAAAAACATTTTTTTCTTTCACTTTATGTGAGTACAAGGCAAAAAAATGAGTGACTTAACACTAGGTTCCCAAGGTCCCTCTGCCTACCTACTTATTTTTTATTTCTCTACGCTCACAAGTAATATCGTAAGGTTACGCTGACACACTATATATAAATAATTTATTATAATAGAAGCTTAAAGCTCATCTTGTTTGCTGGGTGGCTTGAGTGGAGACTAATCCCACAACCATAACGTTTACATTAAATACTGTCCATAAATAAGTCTTATTTAGTTTGTAATAAGAAAAATCATTTATATCGTGACATAGCGTCACAGAAGCCATTGTGGTGCAGTGGCACATTCTGTGACTGTAAACCAAACGATTTCCACTCGAGAGAATATATAACGGTCACAATACAAATTACGGCGCTGAGTCCCGCTTATCGAAAAAATGTGCCATAGAGTGTCTTAACTCTAGATTTCCCTTGCCTACCTTTGGTATTCTGCTAAAAAATATATTATTCTTATTATTATTTCAGATGTGTACTTCAAGATTGTATAATTTATACTGGAGCAACTGTAGACAATGGATGCAATTTACAGTACTGCCTTATTGGACCTCATCATGTTGTGCCGTCTACGTCATCTGGCAATCACAAGCTTTTTGCAGAAACAACTGATAATATGATCACACTTGGATAATAAACTCTATTTTATATCATAGTGTTATAATTTTGCTAACCATTCATTTTACACATATTTTTTAATTATTATTTATTATACTAACATTATATTTGTTATTATAAATAAAATATTTATATAATTCTGTTTTTATTATGTAATAGATTACGCTATTTTGCTTGTGTCAACAATTCAACAAACAAAATTTCGTAACATCACATTTATTTAAGAATTAAGACATGATTTTTAAGAACGAATTTAATTTGCAAACATATGTTTTAATTTAATAACTTGTAAGTGCAAAATAGGTGTTGTGATATCGTACTAAGGTAGTACGATATCTTACCAGCTGTGACAACGAAAAGAGTTCAAAAATCATCAGCAGGGCTGGATCTACCTAAGGGCTGCTTGGGCTGCAGCCCAAGGCCCCAAGGCTACAAGGGGTCCCCAGACCCCGCTAAAAACAATAGGCGAATAGGGTCATTCACGGCAAAGTCCCATTCTTCACTTTACCTGACACCAATTTGAAGCGTCTATGTATGAAATAAATGTTAAAACGTAGGGGTTTTAGTATATAAACAAGATCATAAAGATTTTTTTTTTTTTCAAGAAGGCCAAAAAAATATTAGTATTTTTAATATTATCGATCAAATAATCGATTTTTAGGACCAAAAAACTCTATATGTAGTACTGAATCGATATTTCACCCTTTATTATTGACATATGTTTTTTTTCTGTTTCGATAAAAACCGCAAAATATACCTATATTTTTTATACCTAATCTCATTTAACAAAATGAGAAAAGTCTTGTGCTGTCGACGTTAACACATAAAGCTCCGAACTAGAATCCTCTTATGTTACATCTGGCCTATTGTGTTATACGGATGTGAAGCATGGACCTTAAAAGAAGACACCATAAGACGAATAAGGGCGTTCAAGATGTGGTGCTACTGTCGCATGCTTCGCATTAGTTGGACGCAGAAGATCCGTAACGAAACTGTGCTACAGCGTATCAACATGCCCCGTAAAATGATGCAGACCATCAAAAAGCGCAAAATAGAATACTTAATCCATGTTCTGAGGCACGATAGATGCGGGTTGCTACAGCTTATCATGATGGGTAAAGTGGACGGCAAAAGGCGTGCTGGACGACGAAAAAAAACATGGTTGAATAACAACAGGGAGTGGACCGAAATCAAATCCGTAGAACATTTTTTCCGTCTACCATTGGACAGAGCAGAGTATGGGAAGCTAGCGGCCAACCTTCAGGATTGAAGAGGCACCCAAAGAAGAAGAATCTCATTGTCATTGTCTTTTTGTGCAATAAAGAATATATAATAATAATATTAGTAACCGACCGAAAATTCGGTTTCAGTTTCGGCCAAAAATTTTATTTTCGACCATAGTTTCGATTTCTGCCAGAAAATAGCCGAAACTTTCGGCCGCGACGAAAGTCGAATATTTGTCTATTGTCGTTCTCACCCACCACGCCCGAGTGCCGCCACTCAACTACTTCGCCTCTTTCATCTTTGGAATCGGTTTTTACTTTGCAATAAACTATAATATAAATAAAACATGACCGGAATTTCATAAATCCTGTACAATTTTATTGACATATGATTGTTCATGATAATAATTTTCTGATACCGCGGTATTCTTGGGACAAAGACTAGATTTGAAACTTCAATTGGGCCCCCACCACCTACCTCTGATAACGCTATTAGAAAAGGTGAGGTAACTTACGGATGTCTACTTTAGCTATTTTCAGAGCATATTATCCTATCCTATATTACTTTGGGGAAATGCTGCAGATATAGAATCTACATATATTCGACATTTCTATGTAACTTGACGTTTAAAAATGCTTGCTGTGGCTTAATTGACCAAAAAATTCTTTGATTTTGATTTTAGTTTTCATAAGGCTCAGAATTGCTTGTATAACCTTTTTTATTTCATAAAACAGATAATTAAATAAATTTTGTATATAAATAGAATATGCAAATTTATGTGTAAAAACATTAAAATGCACTGGATTTTAGTAAGCAAATGAAAATTTTAATATTTTTAAGAAAGTTTCGGTATCGGCTGAAACTAAGAGCAAGGGCGAAAGTTGGTTTCGGTTTCGGTTTCGGCTGAAAAAACTGTTTCTGTCGGTCGCTAAATAATATATCATTATAGAAACAGTTTTTTGACATGGCTACTAGTTGAGTACTTATATAGGCCCCTAAGTAGTTTCAGCCCAAGGCCCCACAAATTCACGATCCGCCCCTGATCATCAGGCTGACGAAATTTATGAAATGAAACTGAGTCTTGCTATATTCTTTTTCATACTACTTTACGAGGCTTAAACAGCTTAAAATTTATATTGGTGATTAGAAAAGTAGAGTCATAAAGTTTAAAATATAAAATTTATTATTACGTCGTTATAAAATTTTCAACAAAATAAAAAAATATTCTATATTTGATATTGCAACCTTAAATATTTACTATTGTCTGTATGACTTGTGTTAGCCATGAATCGTTTACTTTTTTTATTGCCTGGCCAAACACATTTTTCCATTACAAAATAATTAATATCAATAATTAAAAAATATCAATAATTAAATATGTCATCATATCAATTCAAGAGATTTAGATCGATTGTATACAACTAGTATTAAGGATTAGATCCAAGCAGGGGATACGCCGCTCCTAAAGGCCGTCGTAACACCTATTTGATAATTATAGACGTAAAAATAATATAATCCACAATATTTTGAAAAATATTTTATTTTAAGTCTTAAAGAGTATTGTCATATTCTTAGTACATAAATAAACTACTAATAAACATACACTTGTATTTACAACGAACGCTATTTACAAAAATTACAATAAAGTATAAACTAAGGCTGGACGGTAGATATAAAACAAACCATTGCTTACATAGAAACACTAAACTTTATGTTCTGCCAACGGAAATGCACTATAACGACCGACCATAAAGTTTAATAAGTTTTGCCAAGTTTAAGTGTCTCATAAATATTACAAATATTTCAGGAATTTTATAAATGTTAAAATGGTTTTGACAGTCTTAAGATAATGCATTTTCATTTACTTATTCAAGTATCTCGTCCTTTATATAAAAGAAAGTATTGCAAATATAGGTATTTGCCTGCTTTTTATACATTAGCATTTACGGCCAAGTATCTGAAACGACGCCAAATCGTTAATGTAACCCCTAATCGACACGATTATTCATTTTAGGCATTGCGTTTTGATGTATTACTAAATCATTAAGTATATATAAATAAATACTTTTAATCATTATTATTCAAAATTAATTTGTATTAAATTATATTTCGTTGTGCACATGTTGTGTCACCAATTTATTATCTAAAATTCTTTTGTTTATTTTATATATACACTTATTGTTACATAATTTAGAAATGAAAATACACCCTGTAACAGTAATTGGTATCACTAGGACCATACATCGCAAATTACCTTCAAAAGTCTGACACAAATTGCTTAAATAATAAACACAAAGAGATCGTAATTTTTAAAATATACGTATTACTTATCCATATATAAAGCCTCTTCTCTTAATTTATTAAATAAAAAGACTATATATACGAATAATATATTCTGTCATATGTTTTATAGATTACTAGCTCTCCAATAATAGTTTGTCAATATCAATCCAATAATAGTTAAAGCATTATAAAGTGATCTCCACAAATATGGCACAACTATCTGTTGCAATTGTCATAAAAACTCGCTGACCCCCTGTTTGGTATTTCGGCGAATTCACGTTTCGGTGTGCATAGCTTGCTACTGAAGTCAACGTTACGTTTTCTGTAAATTATTTTATAAAAGATTGGTTAGTTTATAGTGAAAACATTAGAAATATTTATAAATTTATCTATAGAAACTGAACATTTGAGAACTGTCGTGGCGCACGGCCACAAGCGTGCGATTGTGAAGTTGTTAACGCAAGAACACGCAATTCCTTAAATTCGGCCAAAAGTGCGAAATAGAAGTCTATTAATATATAAAGAATGTTTTAACATTAGGTTTCTTCTGCTAAATATGGGATACAGCTAAAATAAAAAAAAAACTGAAAATATTGTTTTAAAAACTTAAAATTTTGTCTAAATTAATTTTCCGCCAACTGTAGGTAGGTACATGTACAAAACAAATATAATCATATTAAATAAGTTATTTATTTTAAAAAAGAAACAAAACATATACCCTCTCGTCGGCAGTTCCATTTGATCGACAAGAACAGACTTGACATATAAGCGGTCGTTACACCACAAAATGCAAAGCGATCGCGGCTCCAGTACATTCATGTCGTACTCCCACGATAGCTCCACCTGGAGTATTAATTAGACATAGAGAAAAAAAAATAGCAGATATTTAAGTTTTTATATAGATATTGTCGTAAAAGAAATTATTATTAGAACAAGAAACAAATTGAGATTAGTACATAAAATAGTGTAATTCAAGCGAGCGAAACCGCAGTTAGTTTTAAAATACACCTACTGACATAATTTGATAAAGTAACAAAAATTTAAAACAATTTTTCGTATTCTTAATAATAAATATTATTCTTAAATAATTTCTTACTTATAAAGAAAATATATTAAATTTTGTACGTTTTCAAAATAACTATTTTTTTCCTAAGTGTGGATTAACATATCTAATAATAATAGAAAAAATCATTTATGTTTCTTACTTTTCTAACTTTACCGCCTAAATCCATAGGATGAGTTACAACTATAGTATATGAAGTCCCATGTTCTAACCTGAAAAAATAGACCATATCAATAGAATTTAAAAATGGTATATAAGTATATACAAATATGGAAAATAACTGTATCAATGTCATACTTCACGTAATTATTAGGTGTGAGATCCATTCCTTTTATAACACCCCGGTCCGATAGTAGAGTCACTTTTAAAAATCCCTAAAAAAATATTGTCTTTATAAATATGTAAAGAAAACACTGTAATAAATATTTAAGCAACACTCTGTTTACCTGTACCCACGATTCGGCGCCTTTTGGATTTGCCAAGTGAATTACTACTTTGTAATGACGTTCTGAAATGATAATTATATTTTTTTCTTATTAAATTAATATGATGTAGAATAAAATAAAAATAAAATAAGTAAATTAAAATGAAAACTATACTTTCAACATTTATTGTTTTCATTAATAGTGTATTACGTATACGTACGACAAAAGGGTTGTTCTTTTCCAGTATTAAGGAAATATTTGGCTCCAATAGTGTCCTGTTCTTCTGAAGGGTACACTTCGTTTTCTGTCTGATTGTTTTTATTCGTTATTAAACCAGGTGAACTATCTGCGTGAAATCTGAGAAAATATAATATAATTAATGTTAGTTGATACGACTCTCTTGAATATAAGTAATAGCATAAGATCACTTATTTTTAAGTAAAACATTGACAAGATTGATTATATATTATTTCAAAACAAGTGTTAAAGATAAATCACATCCGGGACACGTAGTCATTAACAACAACGACTTTTTCTATGTTTTTTAAAGTGTTATTCCACACTTAGGACAGAAAATACTAAAAAGTATTTTCAAAACAACGACTTTTTAAATTTTACAGAAATATAGGTTTTCTTGTGAAAAAGTCGACAAAAATTGCGAGATTGCAATTTAATTTAGAGTGTAAACTCGTCAAAATGTAATTTCACAAATATACATTAATTATTGCAGTAGGTTTACTTTAGAAGGTGCAATACTAACCCCATTATCGCGCAGCCGTGGCCACAATGAAAACATTTACCAGATACAAAATGTTGATACGACGGACATTGATGTCCTAAAACATAATAAATAGGTATAATTTTTATTACTTTACGGGCTTTTCCTATAAAGGGGGAAAAATATGACAGTGATTTACCTATATAAGGACATTTTCCATTGATAGATTCTGTGAAAAGCTTTATAGCTCGCACGTGATTACAAGCAACTAGAACTCTAGAAGCTTCTTCTAAACCTTGCTTCACTAATGTCAGAGGAATTAACGGCCCTTCAGTTAAATCGCAACCAGGTTGCTCCTTTCCGTTGTTTGGATAGAAATCTAAATGTCCAACGGGCTGAGACATCCCATATCCTGCCATAAACACAAAATCTGTCGCACCGTGGAATAAACACATGGGCAAATTAGTAAACAGCAATAATATATATAATAAAATATGTACTATATATACAAAGTATTGAGTTTAGCTTTTTAGCTATATTTACATATAAATACATATAGATATATTGTTAATACATTAATTACCAACAGCAATAAGCTCACACGGAACGTCTACAGATGTTATATTAATGAATGGTGGATATGTACAATATATAGTGTTAATAAAAAGCATGAAATATAAAAAAAACATAAATTGAGACATTCTCGTGTGTAAGGCAAAACATATACAATAATTAAATAAATTAGGTACTTGTAATTGTTATTAAATAGCTAAAATATTTAGATTGATTAAACAAACCAGTTATATTACAAAATACATATTTTACCTCATACAAAAAGAATTGCCTCAATAAAAAATTACATATTTACATGAAATAATAATCGAGCACACACAATACATAAGTACGTTTGTAACTTTACCTAATAAGAAAATGCTTTTGCCATCTGTATGTATAACGTCTACTAGTTGTGCGTCAGTTGGATCTAATCTAATATTGGTAGGCATTCCTTGAAAATATGGTTCAGCTGGATCAAGACCAGTTATTCTTCCCAAGTCCTGTAATATTTAAAACTAAATCAAAGATAATATGAAATGTTATACATATATAAAACCTTAAAAATAGGTTACATATGAAGTGAAAACTTATACATACTTGCTAGGGCACTAGCGTACGGTAGAAAATTCAGATAGTAATTTGAAAATGTGAAAGAAGAGTAAGCAATAATTTTAAAATAAATAACTCCTTTTTCATTATTATTTGTTGAATATCATTTTTCCGTAAAAAAAATCATGTAACAAAATATTTGCATAAATACCTTTATTCTCTCTCCCGCATATCCTGCTGTATGCGCTCCTAGCGAGTGTCCTATTATATGAACATCTAAAGGATTTAATCCATGATCTTTCTGAAATATTAGATAGAGAGATAATAAACATAGTATAGTGAAGCATTATTTTTAAAAATAAAATATTTTAAATATTTTTTATATAATATTATAACGTTTATAATTTTTTATATAATATTATAACGTATCTAAAAGCTAAAAAGAAAGCTGGTTTGCAATGATATCAATAAAAATTTTGCAAGCAAGTCTTTTAAGCGACAGTAAAGATTAATGGGTTATACTTGTAGTGTGTTCACAAAGTGGGCCACTTCGAGGCCGACTAGCCTCGTATTTGCAGTCGCCTGAGTGTAAAGAGGCAAGCTGCCTCCCGCCCAGTCCACAATAACAACATTAAAGTCACCAGCTTTCACCAATTCGTCTTTCATCTCGCTAACCTGTTTTAATATTAAAAATAAAAGATTTTTTAGCTTCGCGCTCTATTCCGGATAGAACAGGGTAGGCAGAGGGAAAACGGGAGCCTAGTGTTAGAACACTTTCGTTCTCCACTTTCTGCCGAATTCTGGATACATTGCGTGTTGAGGAACACAACGCCACAATTAGTCTTGATACTAGAACGAAGGTATCAAAATATTAAATATTTCATTTCCTAGAGTGGATCGAATATTTCCAGTAGCATGCTTGTGCCTCTGCCACGCGATCTTGTCAAATAAAATAACCACGAAAAAGAAATTATTTATACAGGAAATTTTGCACTTAAACAAAAAATACCCTAAAAGTAAAATTCCATAATGAACGTAAAATTTAAAATATGTCACAAGCATCATGGTTAGATCATTTCAACGAAGATAAACCCTATTATTAATTATATTATTGTATGTTTTATAATTACTAACGTACGTATTACACGGACTATCGCCGGTAGAAACAATGCATGTTATATAAATGTGCAATATTCAAATTATAGATATATTATATAAACATTAAAGTTATGTTTTTATTGACAAATCGAAATATTAATACCATGTATAAGCTTGAGGCTATAATTACGAATATAATTTATTAACACGATTTTCAAATCGAAAGCACCGATCTTTAGAACCATTAAAAGGAAATTAGCGCGTCTTCGTCTTCGTAGACGAAAAAAAATCGAGCAGACTATTAAATAGTACAAAGCATTAAATGTATATTGAAGATAATATAAGACTAAAGAATTAAAAACTTATGTAACGTGTAATAAAAAATCGGTTCGTAATTGGTATGTAATATAAGTGTAAAAGGCACGAAAAGAAACAGAAATTTTAGACAATTAACGTCACGAACACATTTTTCAATTTGAGTTTAGAACAATTTTATTTAGGATTATTTCTATAATTTCTTTACAACTTAATTTGTAAAGAAATAATTGGTGAATGACATGACATTTGCTCAATAAAATAATAAAATTTGAAAATTATACCTTCTACGAATAATTAAAATAAAATCTTTTTAGACGCCAGACATTGCGCCTGGCTCTAAATACAACGGTTATAGGATCGAATCCCATTCGGCAGATGGCAATAAGACACAATTACAAGACACAAACAAATTACATTTTTTTTAGTCATCTATGCTTACCCAATTAGATAGAGGAGTATCAATGAATCCATGGATTATCATTTTAGTGAGACGTTTCGGACTAAAATTTGATTTAATTATAGTTTTGTTAACATTGACATTTAATATTTGTCCGTCTGTAGGGTTCTTTATTGTGTATAAAATGAACCTGAAATGAAAAATACATATTACGATTGGGTATTTAGTAATTACGCAGCTAATTTTGCCTCGGGCGTAATAATAAGTAATGTATCTCAGAGAAGGCAAATGTTGCATATACTTATTATTGTTTTATAGACACAATTCTTCTTATCATGTCTAAACAACTGCGAGAAGCTTATATAACAAATGAACGTAAAGTGGCAAGATCACTTACAACTTATAAGAGAACGTACAATATATTTTTAGCTTTACACATATTTTATAATATTGGAATAATGTTAAAACTATGTAATAAATCCCTAACAGCATATGAGTATCTGCAAGAAAATTTATAATGTGAGAATTTAACACATTTGTTACCTGGTATTAATAACGACTCTAGGCAGTGGAAAGACGTTAAACGGGCGATGTATTAGGTGATACCAACTGCGAGTTATGTTTAAACACCCTAGTTCATCATAGCACCTAGTTTCATTTTCAACTGTAATGAAATGTCAATATAGTAAAGTTATAGTTATTATTAATTTCTTCTTTTTTCAGCACTGCTTTGTATTACGCACATGGCAGGGTAGGCAAAGGGAGCTTGGGAGCCTAATGTAAAGACACTCCGATCTGTTCCCCACTTTCTTCCGAATTCGAGGCATTACTTGTTAAGTGGCAAAACTCAACGCCGCGCTTCGCCTTATACTAAAACGAAGAAATAAAATATTAAATATTTAGTTTGTAAATATTAAATATTTTGTATCCTCGAGTGATGATCAAACCTACAACCTGTTACGACTACAGCCACATGCTTGTGCCCTTGCGCCTGCCTGACGTGTTACGTCTTATTAAATTCGAAAACGTGTTATTAAATTTTTAAATTTATTTTCTACCAGTAATAGATAGTTATTTCAGAAAATACTTTTAAGCCAATATAAATTATTATATTAATATAAAAAAAATAACAATACAATTGCAATTGTAATTAATTAATTAGCATTTAGTCATAAAATTAAGTACTTACATGGTAGCCAAGGTATATTTACTTCTATCCTGTCAGAGCGCGCCCAGTTAAAGGGGTCCAATATACCCCCGAATGCTGGTTGCAAGCCCAGCAATATACACCATAACATCACACGTAAATGTCTGTTAGTCAAATAAAGCCGTCGCATAATACTTCTATCGTACCTGAAATAATAAAAATATTGTATAATATTTAAATAACGTATTTTTGCTTATCGTCAATTTTGTTGTATCTACACTTAGTAATCTATAGTATAGTAGTTATCTATTTGTTAATTTTATACAATTTAGAATTTTTATGTTCAAATAAAAATGTATTTATTTAATATTTTATTTAATAAAGATTTTATAAAATTGTGATACGCAAACGCTTCGCCACATTTTGTGTCGCGAGAACACTTCTCGACAATATATAAAATAAATTTGACTTTCCCCTAGTTGATTCTGACGATTTAGTCTCAGTAGATCTCAGTGTTTGCATGAATTTTATTCATGCTATTCTGTATATAAATCCTAAAAATGAGATATTTACGTACACATCAATTTATAACACAGCGGTTGAGTTGTTGTAACGTAAAAATCAGTTTGTAAGTTTCACAATGCACACGCACTATTATTATGATAAGTACATATAAATCAATTGCAATGAACAATTTAACGCGTTTATTATAATGTACAGCGAGTAATTTCCTTAAGTTCTCACCAATACTTGATTCTGGCATGCGGAAGACATGCGTGTTACATTTCTTATGCAACTGCTTATGAGCATCATTATGTCTTGGCACAGTGCGTTATTAGGTACTTCGATCCTATTTTTTATATAAAATGTACATAAGAAACAATTATTATTAATGATTATTTTATGCAATCATGTTCATACACTACTTTAATATTACTAGGGTAGGTAGAGAAAGATAGAAGATAGAGTTTTAAGTTAATTATAATTTAAGTTAATTGTTAAAAGATATATTTTTAATAAAAAAAACAAGTTTAATTCTAAGAAGAAATAAGAAAAGAATTTTGAGAATGCTCAGCTCGTTCCAGCACGTCAAGCGAAAAAGGGATGAATGAATGTCTAAAAAGATTTGTGAAGAAAAAGTGAGTGAGAAGAAGAGAGCGACTGGGTAGGGTCAGTTACCCTTTGAAAATACAGTATCGGTGTTAATGTAAGACATTAGGTGGATATTGGAGGCATCATGTGTTAGATGGCGGTCAAAATCAGAGTAAAATTAAAAATAACTTGAAAATAATAATTCCCAAAGTAAATTACTTCATTGTCCATCAAGTTACAGTCTGTTTACGTTGTCCTACTGTGTAATAACGGCCTGTAAAATATTGACGTTTTTTCTTTACTTAGTATCAACATCAGTTAATGAATGTTATTGATATTGGTAAATTGGCAAATAAAAATTTGAATAAGCAATTTATGATTTATTTGTCAAGAACTAAACGTGTGTAAAAATATATATATATATATATATATATATATATATATATATATATATATATATATATATATATATATATATATATATATATATATATATATATATATGACAACGACGATTTTATCTACAGTATGAGAACTTTATACTCTATAATTTACTCTTAAATTAGCACGAATGATCAGATATACTGTTTCAAGTATAAATAACAATAGGTAGTTAGATAAAACGTAACGGGCTTTGAAAAGTTCGTTAACAATAACAACTTAATCTGTGTTAATTAGTCTAACTTTTTATTGGGTTTCAAAAGTTATAACTTTTTATATGCTAAAACATAAAGAAATTTATTTAGTTCATTAATAATCTGTATAATTTCTGCGACTTTATATACATTTATCTCCCACTCACTTACTCAGCTTCACGCTGTATCCTGCACATGGCAGGGTGGACACAGAGCTAAGAAATGAAAAGATTAAATATTTCATTTTAAAAACATAAATCATTTTATTTCATTGAGTGGGGATCGAACCCACAGCCTATTGTGTTACGATCCTCCAAATTTTTAATATTTATTAATCCATATTTAAATAAACAGTTGCGCAATCGATTTTTTTATAAAACAATTATTATTTAATGCATGCCACATTATAAGATTAGATATGCGTTAAGCGTCGTAAAACAATTATTTTATTGAAAGTAATGTTCGGCTGATAACACAACTATTAACAACTTTCACTTTATATATTTGGCTACTTCTATTAAATTACAGTCCAGTAATAATGAAGTTTTTCATCTGAAGAAGCATAACGCGAAGTCTTAAAATAACAAAATCAATAAATCCACACTATGGAGAGCGGAAGTACTTCCTATGTGACGCAATAACGATGCTCTGATATAACTAACGATATAATAGGTAAATTATCGTCGTGAGGTAGGTCAAGCGTTGCTTTTGTAGAGTACCCTAGTTATTTATTACTACTAATGTCTCTGTCGGTTCTTATAAGTCTTACATGCAATAAGAGTATATAGTTATAGTTTGTTAACATTTCTTGTTGTGAAAAGGCTTTAAGCTGTCGTCAGCTTAATTATGTGTCGTAAAAGCCCGACGGCCTTTACGTAATACAAATATTTAAATGTGACTCAGTCTCAAAGGCTGTCATAATAGGGATTTTGTATTGTAATGTTATTTTTGGAGCTTTTGATCTTAGTACATTATGTGTAAGTAAACATAGATATTATCGGAATACATAAAGGCTGATTACGCATGTTCGGAATTTAGCTCACATATGCGGTTCGTTAAGAATTTGCTATGCGTGTTCTAGAAGTTACTTGTATTATATGGTTTTCTAGGAGAGTATGTCACCTGGTAAGATGCAACTGTTTATTGGAGTACATATAATTCTTACTCTAGTACATACATATAATCTCTAGTATATCTCTAGTAACAAGAGTAAATCATTGTCTATTATTTTGCAATGTGCCCTTAAATTACCTCAACAAATAAAATATAAATACAAAATATTTTTTTAATTCGCACTAGTAGTTTCAGAGATAAGAACCTTATAATAAGCGAACGCTTTAAGTTTATTTTAATAATATAACAGTATATACAGATAACAATAAATATCCGTCTTAGTGGCCTTAGAGGCCTGTCGTAGCGCAGCGGCACAAGCGTGTGACTGTAACCGACAGGTTCTGGGTTCAATCCCCAGTCGAGGAAATGAAATATTAATATTTTCAAAATAAACAGTAGGTTCCCGGGTTCTCCTCTGCCTACCCTGCCTTCGTGCGGGATACAGCGTGAAGCTGAGTAGAGTTAGTATAATTCAGCGCGTCCGAGCGTCCAGGAAATATATGAAATATTAGGAATATAATTACATACTTTATGAAGGTATTGAATACAATCTGCAAGGATGGTTTAGAAAATCGGCTGTTCTACTAGAAATGTAAAATAAATAGATCTTAGACTATGTTACTATAATTGGGCAACAGGTTCATCTGCAAGAAAAAAAAACTACAAATAAACAAGTCGCACGCTTGTTGCCTACCCGCCCGTATGTTTTCCCCTTCGTTGCCTTTGTCTCATACATGCATTACCGGAGGTGTATTGCAGAATACCTAGCCAAAGTATAAAACGAATAATATTTCATAACTTAAATTGATTCGAAGTATTGTATAAAAAACCAGATTATACAGACTGCCGGTAATATAAACCTGTTTTTAATTTATGTATGAATTAAATGATTAATAGAGCGACAAAACACCTCTTTAATACTATATTTACATGCTCTTTTATATAGATATATACACATATACTACTCGGAATAGAAGACCTTATTTAATTATGTATTTTTTTCCCTTTAAAAGTAAATTAAAATTATCCATATTACAAGTCAACATTAATGGAAACAAAAAAGAAAGATTATCGATAAAACACCTTTGACTTGTTATATCTAAAAACATTTTTGTGTAACATTCGTGTATTAACGTCATAACACCAAAAAATATAGCAAAATGATCAACTTTGCTAATCTGACTGATCTGCTTATCACTTATTATAGAAAGAGAAATATTACGAAATTATAAGCGTAAAATTGGAAAACAAATAAAATGTAACCTTGTAAGAATTTAGATTGAACCTATTGCCTTTTAAGGTACACATAAGATATAATGAAAAATTATTAGAACTGGCCACCCATCAATGCCTTTCTATTCTAATATCAAGGTTGTATTTGATCGTTAGTTAAAAATATTTAAATTATTTATATCTGTAGCTCTTAGGATAATTTAGTTTATGTATATTTACATATATTATACATTTTGATCAATCCATTCATTATCATAATTAGAACGTTAATATTACAAATACGGGTTTAAAATGTTACTTGTACACTTTTTCTCTCATACTCTACCCCTATTTCGATACACTAAATGTGGTGAAAGACAGTGCTTTATCTGGTTATAAATGTGGAAAATCGAATATAATTTATTCGCTCGTTTAGTGGAAATCAAACGAATGATTCTCGAGTTGACAATGGGGCGTTATGCTACTGCAGCACGACGGTCTCGCTGCTATATGTAATAAGATTTTTATAAATAATAAGATTTTTTCCACCAGGATAACATTTATACTGAATTTCCTATGATATCAATTTGCAATATGATATATGCAATAAGCATTACAGGCTGCATCATTCGCTTTATAAATATATCCAGGAAATAACGTGCGTCGACTGGCATAATAATGTCAACCGTATTGTGTTCTACGGTTACTAAAACGGCAAGTGGTGTACTTTTTAAATTATATAGAGATGGACATATCTAAACAAAGATTTAAGAAGGTTATATTGATTTAACGAATGTTTTCATAAACGTATCAAGCATAAATTATAAGCCTGATACTTGAATTTTAACATTTTAAGTTACCATAGAATACAAGTTAGGTAACTCTAGTGAAAGATTTCAACGCGCTACGTATGCGTGTATACTAAAATCTTTTAGACGTCTAGGAGATAACGTTATGTAAACTTAATTATTGCAATCTTACGTTAAGAAACAGATGAATGTGACTTTAGAAATGTTATTTGATAATCTGATTTTAATATTCACGAAACAATAATAACATACAGATAATCAATGATAACATATCGATAATAATGTAGGTACTTAGATTTGTTGAAGAGAAGCAGAGAGACATTACTTTTAATTCAAGTTTTTATTTAAGGTTAAACTTTAACTTTTTAAGGATAAACGTTAAACAGTAGGGTGATAAATGTACTACTTAACCGTAGTGAAAATTCATAATAAATGTTAATACCTCATCATTATTACAGCTTTACGCTGGAAACCGCACGTGACAAGGTAGGCAGAGGTAGCTTGGGAACCTTGTGTTAAGACACTCCGTTCCATTCCCCATGTTGAGGCATGATGTGTTAAGAGGTGGAAAATATTAAATATTTAACTACATAATTTATCTACGTAACTATATTAGCTCACTGTAACCGATCTGTATTGTTTGTGAAAGGTCAGTGGTCGGAGGTTAAATATTTACTAATTATTATATTTTTGTTTAGCAAACCTTGGCACATTTTTTTTTTTATAAAAATGTTTGAATTATAAGAATATATATTTTTTGTAGCTAGTATAGAAAAATTCTTAGTGATGTTTTTATATATACTTTATAAAAAAGATATCATGTTTATATATATACTAACAAATAATTAATAATAACAAAAGACAAAATCAAAGTCCCGAATATTATATAGTACCTTTAGCATAACCTCCTTTAACGTTGATAAAGCGAAAGTGGAAATACAGGCTTGAGAAAGGCATTTGATCTGCTCTGAAGCATAGACTAGTTTATTAAAGATATAGGTGCAATGATTTTAATAAATAGATTATAAGTATAACACCATTTACTACTGAGACAAATTATTAACAATACATATAATTCTAAATTTAAAACACAAAATAATCTTAGCAACTAATTTTTATTTTACTTATCTATCTTAAAATATTGACATTATCTTAACTATTATCATAATGTAATATATGATTATGTGCTTTATAATTCTAACGCCACGACTATATTTTCGATATAATAGCGACCTATCAAAATATATTTATTAATAATGGTATGTATTTCAAGCTATACTATCTTCGGGGTCAATGATCTTGACGCTTTCTCATTGCACTTGTCACTGTCACTTTTAAACATATTTTAAACAGAAAGCTTATAAGTGGTAAGAGAAAAGTATACTACAATACCTAATAAATGACATTGTATTTAAGAAACGAAGACACTTCTCTAAGTTAATTGGAAACAACAAAGCACAAATAAATTTACAACACAACCTTATTTATTTGAAAAAAAATATATGTATTAAGTCAGTCAAGCCTAAATGTTCATGTAGTAATTTAATATTTTACATTCCTTGACGGATGAACGAACAAAATATATTTAAGTAAATCAATATCTATGTTAAATAAGAAATAATATTCCTTGACATACTTGACTATTGAAACAGACAATCTAAATTCTACTACTTCTACTAACACCCTATAATGCAGATACTTGATGCGAAATAATACGTGTAGGTATATATCTAGCATAATATTATGTATATGTTTTTCCACTTGTAATGAATATTGTTTCGCACCAAAATTTAAAGTTGTCCATAACTACCGACAAGGAGAAATTGAGAGACTTGAGGTTGAAACTGATCTTTTATTCTCTAGAAATATTAATAATGGGGTCAAGAAGAGAAATCTTTACTTGTTTAAGCATAAATATGCTGCAATAATCTGTAACGAATGCTCATTATATGCCATTTCTGTGTAAACGACCGTGGTATTTGTAACGGATAAAATTTAACACCACATAGTATACTCGTATGTACGAGTTCTCTTCTTCCCCATTCTTTTCACATTCAACTAATAAGTTTCAATGTTAGTAGTAAGATAAGTATACTGCTTATTATACGTACCAAATGCTAAGAAAATAAATATTATTATCAAATTTTAGCTGCTTAATGTTTGTACGTAATACTTTTATTATACTAAATGGTATTTAAATGGCTATAGGCTATGTTACATCACGCTATGTTTGATTACTTTACCAATGGGATTGGAGTACACACTAAAAATATTGCAAAAACAGAAAAGCTTGAGAGCTTTTGTTGTTTTTCAGTTAGAAGTGTCTGTACGCACGCTGTTTATAATAACACAATTCATTTTATTAAATAAGTAATCGTACTTTGAGCGGACGAAGCCGCACACATAAAGCAAAGTGTAATCACATTAATTGAGTATAATTTTTAATAACTAATATCTTAGTGACTATTAATATTAATAAAGAATATACAAGGTAAATATTTCAAATCAATGTAAAGAATATAACACGGAAACTATACTTTATATAATAAAATTATTTAATTTTCATTCTTATAAAAAAGTTTTTCAACTATTACAATAAGAAAAAATGCCTTTACAATAAGAAAAAAGACGATAAATTCTTTCAGCAATACCTAATTACTTATTTGTGCTTCATTTTATTATTAAGTAAAAGATATATTGTAAAATGTATAATAACTATGATATTAAATGCTTACAAACATTTTATATTTTTAAAAAATATGTATTTTTATTATTAATACTTCGCATAAATATCATCTTTCATTATTATACCCGAATGGACATTGAACCCACTATCATCTTATATATAGTCATGTGCTCTACATGTGCTGCTTATGAATGCAACAACGATCATGTTACACAAGTATTAAAAGTTTTGAAATAAAAATATATATTTTTAATATCCTAGCTCTAATAACAAAGCAAAATGCGACGTTAAGACCCGCCATTTAACGCACAATTTCTCAAAAATGCGGAGAGCTGTGTGTCTTAACACTAAGTTATGTTTATGGTACAGCATTAAGAAAACAAAACTTTCAACAAATTATAGTCGACAATAAAGGAGGAGAGTCGGCCAGTTATTTACTACATGTTTGAGTAAACATTGCATTGACCTCGGCTCCCAATTGCACACTGGCACGGTTACATAAGTAAAAGCGAATCACTGGGTCACATAAAATGTTTTTATGTTTCACGATGTTAACAATTACTTTTTAAGTTTCTTTTTATGAACATTAGGTATATTACTTTTGTTACTTGGTTCTTGCCGTTGCCTTTATATTTTAATTTAAATACAATTCTAAATATCTACTACTGTAGTAGGTATATAGCGAATGTATACTTAATAATAAATATAATTTGAATAATTTGAACTTCAAAAAAACCCTTCCGTTTTTACAGAAAACATATTTTTTTTTCACAAAATTTATATTGTCTATGAAAAGATTATAAAAATATATTTTAAACTATAATTTTTATAGAATGTTCAGAAGGTACTTTTTACCTATGATACTTGTTTGTTTGGTGGACGGACTTTATGACTTTTTTATGGTAATATTCATTTTTTGAATTTCGCATCCCAAAGGGAAAATTCAGTTACGGTTACGACTCAACGAGAAGTATCCTGTAGGTTAAAACCTATAGGATACTTCTCGTTGAGCTACATTTGTGAAATTTGCTACGAAGTAATAATTTCCAATAAAAATAAAGTCTGAAATAATAAAATATCCGAAAAAAAAATTTAATAAAAAAATATATATTTAATAAAAAAATTGTTACAATTTTAGCTATATTTGTAGTTAACTTCATACATAAACAAGTAACTTTTTTGACCACTCCGTTCTTCAAAAGCTCTCTGTTCCCACTTTTCATGGTAATCTTGAGCCATTGCACGTCAAATGGCGGAACCTAACGCCACGATTTGCCTCGTTACCAGAGCGCGAAAATAAAAACACAGTATTTACAGTCGCCCAGTTATGCCCTGAGACGTAACGAATTCATAGGTGTGTCAACTTAAGTTTGTCAACTTTTATACTTCCCGTTGAGCTACAACCCGAAATTTGTACGAAACCCCTGTTTAAGAGGTTCGACTCACATATGACCGGCCTTAAATCTGAAACATTTGTGGTTTTCGTACCACGTACCTATCTAAACATATAATAAAATGATCAATGATCGCTGTTCGTTCATGGAACATATATGAGAAAATATATTATTGAAAGCATTTATCAATGTAACGTTTCTGTCCATTTGATTAAGCCATTGTGCACACTCATCTCAGAAACGGCTGTTAGTTTGTTCATTTAAGGGAATTCGTTTTTGAAATAAGGGTTCTAATTTTTTGATAGTAATTCTATCATTTTTTATAGTAATTTTATCTAAAAATTAGATGCTTAAGCATAGCTTTAAACTAATAATATTTTTAGATTATGAAAGTAATTCAGATTATATTTAGATAGGTAAATAATAGTGTAGAACAAACGGGCGACACCGCCGATTCCCTGTCTTTATCCAAAAAACCTCATACATAACTAAAATAATTAACCACGTTAAACAAATATATTCACATACAACGTACGGCCGTGTCCATGACATAGCCGCACCTCATATGCTTTCTTAATACCTATTAGATTAAGATAAGATATGCTGGAGATAAATTAATAAATAAAGTTATGCAATGATTTCGTTAATATGATATATTTTTTGACAACCAGTAGTAGATATTTTTTTAACGTATTATGTAAATGGCATCAATATTATTCACGAATGATAAAATAAAGTAATTACATTACTACGAGTGCAGATTCCTGTGTATTATTTTAATAATAATTTATTCTTTATATTTAAATATGGTATGTACAATAAATTTGACTTAGGTATTATTTTATGAAGGATTGAGCCAATGAGGATTGAGTCAATGAGAGAAAGTATTTGTTTTCTCTAAAGGTGGCTTCTCAAATGCAAAGTGTATTGGATTACCCACAGCAGATGAAAGTTATTAGAAAATTGATTGCTTTCAATATTTATGAGATACTAAACTATTATATTAATATTATACTACTATCGATAAATTAAAAACTTTAAGAGGATTACCAGGTTAATAGCTGTGTGCAAACATTCTTTAATTAAAATATGAGGTTCAATCTAAGTTTAAATCATAATTAAATAAGAGTCTTTCATTGGTAAGACTTTTACTTAATTATGATTTTGCTTATAGTCATAGATATTAAATGTCATAGATATGCATACAATTATATAATTATAAATCTAAATTAAGAACCTATTGCCATAAATAGCGTTGTAGAATTTAAGATATACAGAGCTTGAAGGAACTTACTAATTTAGTTTTTAAATATTTTTTTAGAAAATTTAGGCAAATAAATATTAACTTATTTTGCACTAGTTCAGTTACTAAAATATAAGATATCAATAGTATATATAGTTTCTAATATCAATGGTTATGAATCGACCCAATCAGCTGATTGGTAATATTTGTTAAAAAAATATTCATTGCTCTTTATTATGATAAAATATTTTTAAATTTTAACTACAAACTATAATAACAAAAACAATATCTAAATATTTATACACACATATATGTATGTACAATGTATGTACACGTCTTTCTCGCTAAACGCGAATATTGCTACTAGTCCCACGCTGTTCATCCGCTTGAACTTAATATTTATTTAATATACAAAAAATCAAAACAGCTGAAGCTATAGTCAATAGATATTAATTTAAAAGCTTTTAATTTAAATTTTTTTTAAAATAATCATATCTGCCAAAATATTGGTTTATAATATATAAAATTGGTTAAAAGTAGTATGTCTTTTGCTCTACATCTAAAAAAAGTTTACCAAGTATCATAATATTCGGTGGAGTAGTTTTATATGAAAGAGTAACAAACAAACTCACATTCACGTTTATAACACTATTACTATTATGATTATAATTTATATATATAATAATGTTATTCCTACATAACAATTCTCTACAAAAAAAATATACTAAAGTAGTCCGTTAGTTTTTACTATAATAAACTCTACGTAGAAGGAAGTATTTAGAGCTCTGGCTGACATAATCCCGCCTAAAGACAACCATTAGTAAACGTCAGGTTGCAAAATTGGAAAATAAAGTACACGTATGGTTTTTATGCAACGTTACGGAAACTACAATTTGATAGAAGCACAATGGTTTTTTTTTGGTGATCTAGAACCTACAACGCAACGGTTATGTCAGAATCAATTGAGGTCGGTTAGTAATACCACGTAGGTCATTAGGCCACAGTTTGAGGTCTTTCCAATATGTAACAACATATAAATAAAAGTAAATACCACCGTCAAAAATGTTTTATGCGTGGCATAAGTTAAAATTTTGATGTAGTGTGTTTAGAACTGAATACAAAATAATGTGCTGAGTATAACTATTATGACCGTCGTAACGTAGTGTCACACTGGGTGACTAGAACATAATATTTATGTTCTAGTCACCCAGTGTGACACTACGTTACGACGGTCATAATAGGCAATGCCTTTTCGGAAGAAAGATTATACAATTATTTTAATTTTTCCATCTTCAACATTTATTGTGTTTACATGTATATTAATATAATAATTATCTCTAAAGAGTGAAAAGTTGCATATTAACACAATGTTTCTCTGTCTGACCCTAATGCATATGAACAAACGTAATCCATAATCTTCTATGCGCGACGTAATAAATATATTATAATAAAACAAAGATATACACATCCTATTTTCTTAATCAATATTTTTTATTCAATCCTGGACTAAACTTTTTTTTGTACTTTTGAAACAAGTTCAATAATTTCTCTGAGCATGTAATTTTTTTTTAAAGTTTTATACCATTATTACATTTATTAAACCCATCTTATAAATAGTTATTCGACTTTTTTAATAAGACTGAATTAAAAAAATGTTAAGACAAACAAAAATTAAAGATTATCTTTTATTTTAAATTAATGAAACGAATGACTCGTATGATATTACTGCCGTATCGTATGATATTAGTTAGTACCTACCGGGTCAAACCAAAAATCTTGTTTATGGGACTAACAGAACAGAGAACAGAAATCTCAACTTAATGAAAAAAAATAAAAACCTCCTTTTTTAAGCCGGTTAAAAAGTATAGTGCGATATTATTTTCCTCATACAGTTTTTTTGTGTTCACAGAGTTAGGGGAATATATGATTTATAAATCGGGTCTTGTACACGTACTGTATATATACGTGACTCAAGGTAGTGCTTAACTATTAATAATAGAATAGCAGTAGTAGTAAAAAACACAATGAGATATTGTTTGACTATAAATTATTATCGTTACTATAGGCTTCTCGTTGCTTCTTAACGAATGCGGAAAATAGTTTTCTTTGTACTCAAATTGTAAATTGTTTGAAACAATTCGTTATTTTTTTTAGTTGTTTCAAATGCTTAAACTACTTCCTATTCATGCCCTTTAGAAGTTGATGCCTCACTATCAGCTACTAACTATTTTTTTAGTAGCTGACAACAAAGTTGGATATTTCTACTATACTACAGTAAAGTTAGTCAACTTCACAATCACTTTTCGTTGATTATTCTTCTGCCATATCCACAGAAAAATCATGATAGAGGCAAATTTTGTTTACCATTGCAATTTTCACGTACTTAGAAGGAACTTCGTCAAGGTCATTGGCTATTTGGAATGAGCATTTAGGTTAATAGTAATTTTAACATGTTAAGCCTTTTAGCGTATCGGACCCGGGTACCATAAACTGCATTTCTCAAATCGTAAACATTCTCTACTGCTTGTAAAATTTAATTTAATTGCAGGTGCATTCTAAAACGAATAAGCTTGCTAGATTGTTGTTTTAAGTTATTAAGTGAACGTCTTTGTGGTAAACTACCTAGCTTTTATGAATGCACGCGATGACTGTGGCTGAACAACACATAAACTCTTTAAAAATATCTTCCAGGTGTCAGCTACGTTTTTGGATTGTTGTAAAATGTTTTATGGAATTTGGCTACATCCGGCCATTAAGCGTTCGATAACTTCAATCATCTTCTGAATTGTTAACACTTGAAAAACTATTGGTACCTACTTTCCCATATATTTGAAGCTACACTTACAAACATTAATTAAATGAAAATGTTTTCTGAAGTCGTGTAACACCTTAAAAACCTTGAGAGGGCTATAAGGTTAATTTTAAAACATATTAGGGACGCAATTTGTATACCAAGCAAGCTAGAAGCAAGCAAGCGCGACTAAGCAAGCATCAATTGCTGAATTTTAACAAAAGTTATAACATCATTGTATTATTTATCAATATTCCGATAGATATTTTATCTATTTCTGTATAATTTATATATTAAATAAATAAAATACATATTCCTCTTACATATTGTATTTTTTTATTGTATCGCTAATCATAATCACACGTTAATATTTGGATACATTTTAAAATTAAGATTTACGTTAATATTTAAATAATTTTGATAGAACATGGTAGAAAGCATTATTGTGTATGGCAATTGCTAACTACTAATTAACTAAATTACAAAATGTAATGTGTATACAATAACCTAAAGTCCGGGTCGTTAATGTTTTATCAACCTGTGCAATGTTTTGCATACCTATGTATATGCACGAATGCAAGTGTTACATAATGGTGAATTTTACACTCTGACGGATCTTCCTGGTATGTATTCATCAGAGACAAACTTTAATTTCACTTATACTGATATAATTGATAGACTAGGCCAGAATAATGAGGGGTCGAGTATAACTTGTAGTTTTTTCAATGTTAAATAATTTGTTTTTTTATTGTTGTATTTCATTTTTAACATCTACTTATGTATAAATATTTGTTTCACTTAAGTTTGAATATAAATATGAAAGTAAAGAAAATTATTGTTAAAGATTGGATTGAATTTAAGTTTGTTTAAATTTTTTAAATATATCTCCCATGTACAGACAGTCATTGTTTACAGATTTATAATAAGTATAGTTAAATTTATTTAGCTTTTATCTATTCTGATGTAATACCTTCCAAAACAATAAAAATCCAAAACAATTATGTTCTTAAAGATTACGGTTCTCCCTTATTTAACCATGCAAAAAAAATACGTGTTACATAAACCAACGCTGCAATATGTCTATCTAGACAAAAATCGAGAATAATAAATAGAATTCATGTTTTCTTATCGTAACATATACACTATAATCGTCAAGGACGTTTAAACCCGTTCTAACATCCTTATGATATTCTTTTACAATAACTAAAATTTATAAATCTCCAAACAAAATTAACAGTTAAAAAAGTTTTGTATTTAAGTTAATTTTCAATAAAATTAATTTATGAATTGTATTTATATAAACAAATATTTATATAATTACGAAAATTGAGTTTATTCATTTATATAAGAATATGTATATATTTATTAATTTAAACTGATTAGTGTAGTCAAGTATATTATACTTAATCAAGAACATCATACATTTTGCAATTACACCTACTTCTCTAGGCACTGAGTTTAAGGACAACGCCAGACCGGTCAGCATGTGAAATGAATACTAATGTATCAATAACAATTAATCACTATTGTTATACAAAAACAAAATGTTATATATTTATAAAACCTGTTTTCGTCCTATTTTTTTCCGTCTCTGTCTAAAAATGCTAAAATAAAATGTCATATTTATATAAAAAAATACGGTATAAGCATCTTTACTTACATTGTAAATTATTTCTACTTTTGTTATTGCACTTATATCAAAAATTACGAATTGATTTTCTCTGACACTGTCACTTACGAATAATCCAAAAAAAATACATTTTTGTGCACTCAATGAAAACCAATGAAATAAAAGTTTAAGAAACAAGAACTTAAGCATAAGATTATAAACTCATAAAATGTATATGTAATATTTACTAAAGCTAACAATTTTACACTATCGTAATGGCAATCTTTGATCCCCGCACATTGAGACAGCTGAATGGTTAGACTGCAACATTATTTTCCCAACACTTTCCCAAACTGATAAATTACAAGTTATAAGTTGACGTAAGTGTAATAGATTTTCCATTGCCTTATCTACTTATAAATATAAACATCTCTATTGTGTATTATAATTTTCTATTCACATATTTACCTGAAATAGTGTAGCTTTTACTTTTAATATTAATCACAGCGGTAGTTAAACAGCTATATTATTTTATATAACATAAATAGTATTCTTTTTATTACTATATATAACAATTTGCATACATGAATGAAACCAAATGGCGAGTTAGACGACTATTATCATAAAATAAAATTTTAATTTTCCGGATTTTTCTCATTTTCGAAGGTTCCAGTAATTAGAAAGCGATTGGTGTTGCAAATGACTGGTCATATGGGCACACTTGCTTAATGCAGCGCACGCGTACGTGTGCGGCTTTCGTAGTGGATACCCAAGGCTCCTACGTTATCTATTGTGTAACTAGCTACTGTAAATAATAAAATATTATCTTATATTCAACATCATCCTTATTAAGAGATACTTAATACACATTTGATTACCATACATTCACATTTTTTTTAATTATCAATAACAAAGATATGGCGCATTAATAACTTAAAATGGCATGCAATTAATACAAATTTAATATAGAGAACATACATTAAAAGGAAATAAATATAAATACATTGTGTTAACAATTTAATGAATTTGTAATATCTCTTGACTTCATTTTTTCAGCTTTACAGAGAGGCAGAAGGAACTGGGGACCTAGTGTTAAGACACTCCGTCTTTATCAAGATACTTTGTTTCTCATATTTTACAGAAGTTAAGGCATTGCGTGTTTAGTGGCGGAACTCAATGCCGCGCTTTGCCTTGTTACAACAGTGAGGAAACGAAAACGTAAAATATTTACATTGAAAATATTAAATATTTCATTTCCTCCAGTGAGGACCGAACCCACAACCTGTCGCGGTTACAGACACGCGTTTGTGGCCCTTCACCACGACAGGCCTGTGCATAAAAAGAAAATCACGTTTAGTTTTTAAATAAATAAAAAATAAACGTGATTTTCTTTTTCCTATTAAAAATATTAATTAATAAATTATTAACCGTAACTGTATCTTTTCAGTTTCAATTAAGTTAAAGGAACTATTTGACAAGTGAACCATATTTAAACTTGACTGGTACCCAATTGGGAAATTATCCCTTTTCAAGTTATTAGATAACGTGGTTTAATGATAATAACTAGTTAGACTCGTTGAAGCAAAATAAGTAAGCAAGCTCGTTTGGAATAGTAATAATTAGGCAAAGGTCTAAATAACTTTAACTACTATAGTTATTAAACTTTAGCGTTGACATTTATAGGCATTTAAGACGAACTTTAGGTGAAATGATATCTCAGGTGTTGATTAGAATAAAATCAGCCTCTAAAACAAGGCCGTAGTTCAATTGCTACACAAATTTATTGTTCAGTATTACTGAGGTCATATTGCTTAAGCATACGTTACATATTGTATATTTGGAAGTTATTAGAGTTAACATCCTCGTTATTTTTGTCTAGAATGTTCATAAAGGTTTATACGAAAATATAAACTGTAAATAAATACTACTGAAGCACTACTGATGTTAAATAAATAATTATAAAATACTTAAAAAAATGAAACAACTATTATTTTTTGTAAATTTATTATAAAATGTTGATTGACTATAATCTATCTGTTTGGAATATAATTGATATAAAAAATAAAACTTGGCTATTATTATGTAACGACTAATGTTTAATGTGTCTAATATTGCAGATACTTCAGTATTAATTACTTTTATTTTCTATACTTGTCCAAACCTACACAAAGTAGGGAGTTGAATTCTTATACTCTACACGCAATGACTCAAAATTTAACAAAACAAAAATGGGCCATGGAAGACGTTAAGTTTTTTCTCCATACCTAACATGCAGGATGCAACGTAAACCTCAAAAAATATGTTATGCGGTTTTTTTATAATATAACTATTACTTTAAATTTAAGCTTTATTTTTCTATTAACGAATTTTTGAAATTGAGCAAAATATGTATTTTATTTGTAAACTGCAGCTTTGTAATTGCTTCTGTGTTTTACCACAAAAAATATCTAGACAGCTTTCACTTTGCGCATGTATTTTAACATAAATTGATATTAAGTAAATATGATAAATCATAAGGAAACTGTCATTAAAAAGAAAGGTGTATTTTTATTATATAACGAATTTAATCTATATATATATATATATATATATATATATATATATATATATACATATATATATATATATATATATATATATATATATATATATATATATATATATAAAAGTAGTAGTAGTACTTTATTATTTAAAATAATTAATCAATGAGATAATTTGTATTGTTGTATCAACAAACGCTTCTATAACGTAACGCTCGCGTTTTTCTAGTTACGTTGATGTAGTTTGCAATCAGGCGTAGATATCGTTACGTTAATATACTCTAACTATTCATTACTAGTCGGAAGTATTTCCTCAATTTATACCAATAGATTTACTATAGTAAACATTTTGATAGGAGTAATGCCGGCTAGTTTATAGGCGGTGCCGGATGGAACTCTATGCTACATATATATTACGAATTTTGCGTGTACCGGCTTAACTCCGTGATATAACAGACACAATACTATATTTTAGCAGAAATTAATATTAACATATTTAAAATGTAATAAATATATTTCTAAAGATAAATTAAATATATTATTTTTTTACCTTCACCCTATATTCCGCCCTTAACAGAATAGCCAGAGGGAAGCAATTAAAACACTCCGTTCCCTTAAACACACTTCCGTTTACCCACTTTTCGCTGAACTCCGGAGGCCTTGCGTGTTGAGTTTTGCGTGTGAGTTAACAAAACGAGGAAATGAAAATATAAAAAAAATCATTTGCTCGAATGGGAGTCAAACCCACAACCTGTCGCATGCTCAAAGGTTTGTGCCCCTACAACCGGTCAACTAGACGTGACATATTTCAATTATTCTATCATACAACAATAAAATATATTGATTCATTAATGATACAATAAAATATATTGGATTATTAATGTATTATTAAAACCTATCTTAGATAATATAAGTATTTCTAATTTATGAAAAGATGACAACAGAAGTGACTCTGTTCTCATGAAATAAAACAATAAATTTCGGTACTTTTATTTTCTTTGTTGTGAAGTATTTAAAACATTTTTTGCCCCACATAACTTATGCTGAGACCTGTCGTGGCGCAGGGGCACAAGCATGTGATTTAACACGACAGGTTGTGGGTTCGATCCCTACTCGAGGAAATGAAATATTACATATTTTCAATATAAATATTTTATGTTTTCATTCCTTCGCTTTGATTGTTATCAAAACGAAGGAATGAAAAACCTGGTCTTAAATTCGGCGGAAAGTGGGGACCGGAACAGTGTCTTAACACTAGGTTCCCAAGTTCTCTCCTATAAACCTACTCAGCCAAGTGCGGGATACAGCGTGAAACTAAATAGAGAGTGAGTATATTACTTATTAATTCGTAAATAATAAATTTAATAACGTATATCACTTACCAAAACACAATCAGCTGATCTAATAATTCACTGGCAGTCTTACTGAAAATTACTTAGAAATTCGGTACTGACAAGTCACTAGTAAGAACTTTTAAATATTGCCAAACTGATTTTATAACGCTTAAATATTTTATGGAGAGATTGTAATACAGATACACATTGAATCGAAATTGTCTATAAGCGGTATCACGTAATTTTGTGGACAGAGTGTTGCAAGCGGCGGCGGTACGCGTGTGAAGCACGGGAAAGTTCTGCTTTAACTGTTCTTGTCTCGGCTGTCGGTAACGCGCGAAGAAACCAGCGGCGAAACTAGATTGTGAATACAGATGCTGTCTTAGTTAGTGCCGTTCTCCTCAAAAATAATGTCAAGTTAGATTTTGTTATGATATTACTTGTTTATAAACGAAATTTATGTAATTAACTTATGTACCTTTCTAAACACTTTATTCATGTGTTAAATTTAGAAAGTGGTAATTATTTATTTTGATTTGTTATAAAGGACAACCAAAATTTTACACTTTAGATGCCAACGTGTTGCAGTTGGTAATGTATACTCACAATGAGTATGAGTTTTCTTCGAGTTAATATTTATATTATAAAATTTGTTTCTTTTATTATCTGGTTCTCGATTGACTCGACAGAATCTGTACGATGTACAATAATATAAAAAGATAACATCAATTACTTAATAAAAGCAAGGGCATTATTATACGAGCTTTCAATAACTTTCTCAAGGGTGTTAGCAGTTTCAATAAATATATATAAAAATAGTTTTGAAAATATCTTTTACATAAATCTTGAACGTTATTACTTAATATTTTAATGCCACTAACTATTTAAAAACATTCTGCAAGTGTGTTAATTGGAACGGAGTGTCATAACACTAGGTCTCACGTTCTCTCTGCCTGCTATAGCAACGTGCTATGAGTGGGATAACGCGTGACACTAAAAAAATATAAAGACAATCAGACCGATTTACCGATTCTAACTCAGCAAAGGACTTAAATTCAAATATGAGACATGTTCAAGTAAGAATAGCATTCATTTAATAAGTTTTATTCCTGTAAATAGTAGCACTATTCATAGTAAGGGATCAGTTTCATTTTGTTTATTATTTTTTTTTGTTTCGACACCAATCAAAAAATAAAATAAAAAAAATTAAAACGGGTTTACCAAAAAGGTGAACCAGCTTAATAATCACACAATCTATTAAGATTCTGTTTGTATTCACATAAATACTATTTATAACATTTTATTTATTTATTTAAAAGTATATTGTCACTCAATATTTTTAAAGTAGCAGTATATAGATATCAATCCGAACTGCACAATACATAATACGAGTACATTTGTTTAGTTTGCTAAGCAAAATTACTTTGGTAATATTTAGTAATATTTTTACGCCTTGTCCACTGTACGTTATTGTATATAACAATACATAATAATTTTATTTAAATGTTTTTGTTTCAACGACAAATGTATGTGCACAATAAAAATAAATAATTTTGTTCACAGAACGCTAACAATGCTTGACCACCAAACACAAAATATATATGTAGGTATATTTATTATTTATATTTTCTGAGGGAGAATAAATATTTATATTGAATCTGTTTTGGTCGCTCATAGATTATTCTATCTAGTTTTATACTACGTGATTCATTAAGATAGAATTCAAACTTCCACATAAGTTTAGTGTCGAGTTGATGAAATAAATTATTTTACTATCCATATTAATTCATTTTATTACTCAATATTGATTATTACTCAACTAAAATAAATCAGAATTTAATAGTGTGTTTGTAATGGAAAAAACAAGAACATACACGTCATTAAATACACGTAACATTACTTTAGTTTATATTTACAAATAATGTAAATGTCTAGGTAGAAGTTAATCATAATTTAAATTATATTTAAAAACGTTTTTATAAATAAATTTCATACTGCACATTATATAAGATATGAGTCTTTCCTGCGGCGCAGCTGCAAACTTTTGTTCTGAAATTATCTAAACGACAGGTCAATTCAGTACATTTATTACTTAAAAGTTTTAGAAGACTCGTGTAACGGGGTCATATCCAAGATTACAGTTGGATTGCACATCAAAAATATAACATGTACCAATATTGGTTAGAAATTGCAAGTCTGTGGCACAATCCGATGAACTGAATCGTTGTGTAACGCTACCGAGATTCTTATTTACCAACATAAATTAACGTCGATTGTTTCTTGCCATTAATAGTAAAAGTAAAATATTAGATAAGATAAAAACACTGTTGTACTATAAATACAATTTTCTGGTTCTGCATATCTAAAACGAAAACACAAAAACATAGAATTGTTGTGGAATCACTGTCTTGTGTGTCTGTCCGTCTATCAAGATTCTTTATTACCAGATCGCGTGAAATTATCAAGTTGAAATTAATATCAAATATTAATTAATTTAGTTCGGTTCCTTGGAGTACCAAAAATTTAAACTGGTATGTCAAGTTCATAAAAAGATACAAGCATTTATGTTTTGTTTTTGATGCATTTTGTATGAAATTAATTGCGTAATTAAAACCTATCATGCTCTTCCCTACAGTTACAGTTATGAATCATTATTCATTGTTATTTCATAGGAAAACATATTTCAAACTTATACACTTATATTTGTAGGTCATTTCGTATTAAATGAGTGCATACAACGTAAGTGTATACAATAACAGCAACCATATGTTTGTAAACTACACTTCGCCGTAGAGTCAAAACCGGAAAATTTTAATTTAAAGAGGTATAGCATTTACCGTACAATTAATACAATTGGTAATATTGGCGAAAATTTACCATACAAATAAAGGGAATGATCTGATATCTATGTCTTTATATTTATATCAGAGACAAGCAGCCGATTCTACACTACTACTAAACTATAAAATAATTTATTAAGTATTTTTATTTCCTTTTAAATAATCAGTAAAAACATCCTAAATAAAAAAATATTGATACATTTTTATTATTTAGGATATATATATATATATATATATATATATATATATATATATATATATATATATATATATATATATATATATATATATATATATATATATATATATATATATATCCTAGGATCAAAACCTGCAAAAACGTAAAATTCTTATCGTTTTAGACGACTAATTAGACAGATCCATAATTTAAAAAAATATGGAAACCTGAGGGACATAGAGTTCTGATGGACAATTGTAAACCGCGCTTACAAAAAGTAAAAGTTAAAAGCTTGGCTCCAAGACCTTAGCCATCCGACGCTAAAATAACTCCCCACTTCCCTACTTTTCACCGAATTTAAAGCATCGCATGTTGAGTGGCGATGACTCAACATGAGATGCTTCAAATGACAATATGACTCTTAAACAACTAAAAAACATCAAGTCGGGGTGTAGTGACTAGTTTCTATGAGGCCAACTTGCCTAGCTTTCCAGATGATTGTATCACTCGTACTCTAGTCACTCGAAACGCTAAGGCCCAATACGATATGTTATTGCATGGGCACAAATTTAAGAGAAATTTTCACGAAAACTTCTGACATGACAAATTGGGTTTGTTTTATAGTTAACTTGCATACTTACGTCTTCTAGGAGTCGAATTAAACCAAGCTTCTTTCACCGTATCCTAGAAATCATTCCCGGACGATGCCTCAACAGAACACAGCGCCCACTGAGACTCGCTTGTAGCAATGTAATTGGATCGAACGGTGATCTTCTTCTTGGATACACAAAAAACTGGCTTAAATAGCTTGGTCCGAAGAAGACAGCTAGCCTAATATTTTTTTTAATGAACTTAACGTCAGAGCCAAGCACTGACACTGCAGAATGGTCGAAAGCATTGTTCCTCGGTCATCAATTAATCATTATTATTAGTTCGAGGCAAAGAGACTGCCCAGATCATCCAGCTTTCGTTTTCGCCATAGATACTATCTCAAGCAACGACAAAAATTTGCCATTTCTCAGGAACAAACACTCTCTTCCATCCCTACCCAATGCAGCTGTAAAGAATAGTTCACTTTCATAACTCAGGAGTAGCTAAGCTAGTGGTGGTTAATACTGCGAGATACGGTATGGTTCAAAATACTCGTGTTACAAGAAACTATAAGTAACAATAACGATAAACGTGGACCCACCAGTTTTAAAATAAGCTCCCTATGTCAATTTGTCCGTATTTACTGAATATAACACTACCTACCAAAATACTTCCACTTATCTAACAATATTATAAAAGTTACATAATAGCAATTGTATAGTTAATTCACAACAATCGCAATTACAATGTCTAATAATTAAGTATGCAAATTAAATTTATTTGCTAGCTTTCAGCTTAACAAATTTAACATACCAACACGCCACATGTTACTATAGATTGAGTCATATATTTTATTGCAAATAAATACCTACTATATTATTTATTTCCTAAAATCGTAAAAAACGAATTAAGTGTGTCAGATTAAAGTGTGAACCGAACCTAAGACACAGTTCCAACGCCATTCATGCAATGTATGCAATATATGCATGCATTTGTAATGCATGCGTTGTATGCAATATATGCACGCATTCATGCAATATATGCATGCATTTGTATTCAAGAGATTACTGGGGCGATAAATCGAGCTAGCTATTTTTAGAAAATGCCGTATTGTCTATTTTTTTAAACAATAAAAATAATATTTTTTGTAGAAATTACAAAACATTAGAATGTGTAAAGGCAGTCTACTTTGCCGCAATTTTCCATAGTAATAGTAATAGTAGCTTATATAGTCTACCAGGTAGTATAAGGACCAGAAAACCTTGGTTGCAGTTTAGAATTCTCCAGTTCGATTATTTTGTTTTATATGTTTAATTTGTATTTTATATTAATTTCCCTCAACCTCCCAAAACATCACGCAACGCTCAGTCAATCGGATACCCTATATGTATGTATATAAAAAGTCATCCATCCAGCTTAAATCTATTTAAAAAAACAAAATCACTCATTCATAAGTGATTTTCATTTTAAAATATATTTAAGTCACTGATACACGACTTTACACGACTTTATTTGGCCTTTATGAAAAAAGAAAAATCTAAATATTTTCCACAATTTAAAGAAAAGTATATTTCGTCACTACGGTGTACAACAGTCGTATAATGGGGTAAAGAGAATGTCGCCCATTAATATCTAATTAACTACAATACGTGACTGCTGCCTATTTCCTATATGATGTCATTGTAAATTACTTGTTACAGAGTAAAAATTTAAACATTAATTCTATTAGAAGGCATACGTTGAGCATTCGTTGCTTAATTAGTACATGCTGTGATTTGTGATCACTAAGCAAGTCACCTATTACATTACATAAGCCAAAACGATACTATTAGTGAACTTTTTGTTGCTTCACATTACTGAACCTACTAATAAAAAAATATATTTCTATTATGACTTCAAATGCTATGGGTACCACACATTTGCACAACAATCTATGTAGTTATTTCCCAATCCTGGTTGGTAACTTAGTGGTAGAGCTACATAATGTAATGTCTTAAGATGCCTAAAATTCAGAAGTGAGGAGCAAAACAACACTTAACCTGAAAGTATAAGGTGATAGATATATATATATATATATATATATATATATATATATATATATATATATATCTATATATATATATATATATATATATATATATATATATATATATATATATATATATATATATATCTATATATATATATATATATATATATATCTATATATATATATATATATATATATATATATATATATATATATATATATATATATATATATCTATATATATATATATATATATATATATATATATATATATATATATATATATATCTATATATATATATATATATCTATATATATATATATATATATATATATATATATATATATATATATATATATATAGGCAGCTGTGTGGGCAGAGGGAACTTGGACCCTATTCTAAGTTCTGTAAATTTTATTTGAATTTATTTTATATTTTATCAAATGGTACACCCACATAAAGGACAATTAAATACTCCTGCTAAACATAAGAAAGGACACCCAATAGAAGACGTACACCATTTTGATTAGTGTACAATACGCTAAAAAATGCATATCTTCCTTAGTGTACAAAAAAGTCCCTTTGCTTAACAAAACACTTACCATGGCAAGGGAGGACCTTGGTTTCGAGGGAAACTTTAAAAATGTTGTTTTAAATACAAAAAACTGTAAATTTTAACTCTAAGAGAAAAGGTTTGCGGAAAACACTAATACTTATATTTAACAGTTATTATGGACAATTTTAACTGACCTGAAAAATTATAAAAAAACATATATTCGACTGAAAGTTCTATACAATTATCATCTACTTTAAAAAACATATTGGTAATCCACTGACGGAGTAATTCAAAATACAATTATCTTAAAGGAAAAGATGGATTCTTAGCAACGCAAGAAATAAAAAAGGATATATGCCGACCTCTTATCATTATCCCTGATACTAATAAGCAGGAGAACTATTATTCTCAAATGACTAGAACCAATTTGATGAAATGGATAACATAAAAGCTCACTCTATTGTGCATTCAAATTATCAGTGGCAGAGAATCAAATAAATTTTAGCCCAACCGTATGAAAACCAACGCTATTATATTTGATGATAAAAATAAATCAAAATCCTTCTATAAAATTGAACAGTTCCTGAGCAAACATGGGTATATAGTTGTAAGGTAAATACTAGTAGTATTTTACTAGTCTGTTACTGCTAAACTTAAACCCAAAACAACAAATATAGTATATGGCAACAAGAAAGTTTCGAGTTCAAAGACATAAAAATAATTAAGCGAGCCATTTCCTTTTATAACTTTATCAGATTAGAAATGATCTCGTGGTCATGTTAAAAAGATATAAAGATATTTAAAAAAATAGAGGAAATATTAATTTATATAATCAATTATATTTCAGTTCATGTTGGAATCAGAAGATTTTTATCTATTTAGTATATTTTTCCAGATTCTGCTTAGGAGATGAGCAAAAACATGACTGATATTTCACTGAAACCATTGTTTTGTTATTATATTTAACTAGTAGTAAAAAGTTATTTGCTAAGTAACTTTCGTATCATCGCTCATATCAATACCAATATTCCATTAATAGCAATTATTACATATTGGGAATACAGGGTGAATGACTGTGGCGCCCTCATTTTTAGTCTACTCTAAAACTCTAATCTTTAACTTTATAGACCCCAGTATACTACTATTGCTTGTAATACTGCGTATTGCCCATTCAGCCTGGTGACGTGGTAAAGTCTATTCAAAATCACCAGTAGTTTAGCCAAGCCAAAAAAATACGCAATACCTGCGTATGGTCATGATTCTCTCACTCACTGTGAAGTCATCTCCATACAGCGTACTTTACCCTCTAGTTTACTACTGTGAAACTTTACAACGCCGTAATTTAAATAATCTTGGCTTTAATTATTTTCGGCTTCGGCTTTTATTATTTTCCTTGTATTCTTTGAAAGGGTTCACTCTAGTAATCATAACCATAAAATAAATTTGTCTAATGGCATCCCTGATTTTAAAATTTGACTGTGAATGTGAATGTCAAAATTACAAGTATGGGTTCAAAAATGACTGATTAATTATGATTTAACTCGTGAATAAAATAAACTAAATAAAGTAAACAATTCCTTGATAATGTCATCTACAGCGTCTAAATTAGTTTTAAGCCTATCATGTGCCATCACAATTGGAATCGTTTCATATGTGCATGTCAAACAACAAGCAGATAGGTATTTAACTCAGTTATCCTTATTATTTAAAGAATTAAAAAATAACATTTTCCAAACACTACTATATTGTAATGATGTAAAGTTACAAAGAAAAAACATGTTCTCTTTTAATTGTTGTTTTTATTAATTGAGAAATTTTAAACATTCTCAATAGTTAAAAAGTAATACAGGATATTGATAAGCTAAGATCTTTATTTATTGCTTGAAAGTCAAGGTTCTATATCAAAGGTTTCCACATATTTAGTAATAAGCTGCATATGTAATAAAAAAATCATAACTTAAAATAACTGACTTCTGAAAAATTGCAGTTAAGTCTAATCACTATTAAGACATGCATAGCTGGCACTACATACAAATACATCTACTGCTTTAAGTGTCTCAACATTGTGATTTGACACTATTCTGACCATAACACTTAAATATGAGACATTGTGAGTTAAGATTTAACATTAACATTGTAGTGCTGAACTTTGCCAGTTCAGCGCCACAATGTGACATTTTGATTCGACAGAGATAAGAAATGAAAATAATTATTTCTACTGCATGGTGGATGAACCTGTCTAATGTCTGAAGATGACCTACTATACAACAATGGCCTTTTATCTATATATATTTCTGTACTAAAATTATTAAGCTGAAGAGTTAATTTGGCTGAACAAGCTAATGTTGGGAAATAATGATGTAAATAAAGAAAATATATGTATGTTAAATCTTCTTATTTCGAAAGTCAATAATAATATAACATTATAACCTAAAAATATCACTTTGCATATAATGATTTAACTTTTCCTGCTTAGAATATGTCATGTTCATACTACTCTTATTTCCATTTGACCATGCATTGTAGCCAACTAAATTGTTTTGTTCTTTCTCTTTTATTAATATGTATTTTTTTATTCTTTTGTCTTTGTTTTCATTTTGTCTCCACTTTTAAAGAATTAAGAACCCAATAAATACACTTACAGGAAATCGTAATTCTATAAAATAATGAGATTATTACCATATATATATACATTTATATATATATATATATATATATATATATATATATATATATATATATATATATATATACATATATATATATATATATATATATATATATATATATATATATATATATATATATATATATATATATATATATATATATATATATATATATATATATATATATATATATATATATATATATATATATATATATATATATATATATATATATATATACCTTTTTCTTTGTATATTTTAACTTTATATATTTTAATATATATTATACCGTCACTTTATATACATTGTTACTTTCCAAATACACCACAATAACATTTATTATAATAAAAATCTTCTTACTCAAATTGCTTGTTGTGTTAAAGGAACTAGATAAAAAGTTTCTCATAAAAATAAAATTTATTATATGAAAATAATAAGAAATAAAATTTATTATAGAAAAAATAATAATAGCAAGGTCCCCGACTTTTCCAAAATTCTTTATCAATTTCCCACTCGGTAGTCCAGGTAGGGTTACCAAATATATGTAATTATGGGTGGGATATTTGTCTCTATTGTTATGTAAATTCTTTAAACCTACTTAAATTTTATTTTTCAGAGAGAGGATGCACGAGGGAGTTATAAGAGACACTGAAAGACAACAAAGAAGAAAAATAGAAAATTTGTATATATTAGAAAAACAAAATGAACTAACCAAACAACTTAAAAAAGAATTAGGCAACTCATAATAAAACAAATGTTATTATTAGATGAATATTTATTGTACTACATTAATATAGATAATAACTACTGAAATTACTTTTTTGATTTAAGCCAGGCCTTTAAAAGTACATCTTTTAGATTCAGATTTGTACCAGTAGGCTCTTTTTTGTCATTAAAGTCCACAAAACCATCTAAACGTAGTTTTTCTTTAGCTACAGCAGCAAGACACTGAAATGTTTGTGGTTCCCATGCTGCAAGATCTGACAGGGATTTTCTGTCCAACATCACATTAGATCGTTCTAAACCTTCCCTTAAGGCAAAAGCTGTCATGTTATGCTGTGCACTAGCTGCTGATATACGGGTATCCCATAAATCTTTCATATCTTGTTTCTTCAATTTTCGTGCTTTAGTAGCGTAAACTAACGCCCGATGGACATTTCGTACTGCAACAGAATAACAATTTCTTCGCCGCCCAATGTAATGCGCCGCCAACTTAAAAATCCTCCTCTTTCTCCAAAATTCATCAGGTCCTCGAGCTCGCACCCAATTGGCAACAGTTAAAAAGACCATAACTGTTTATAGTTTTAAAATACCCTATTAAATAATCAATGGTCACTCTAAAAGTAATTGTTTACTAGTAAATAGCAATACTAAATAAATATATTCGTTATTTTTAATTTTATTTTATGAAAAATACAATATTTAAATATTATAACCTAGAAACAATTATGACAGTTGACAGTTAATGTTAACAGATAATCGAATGTTCAAGTTGTCAGATGTATTGTGACTGCTATACATGCAACGATATAAATGCTATTTCGGCCTGTAGATAAATCGACATCGGTACTTCTCCGCATTTGACATAAGAAGCATCTCACCTAGAAAAGATAGGCCTAGTTATGTGTTTAAAAAATTAAGAGGCTTAGACTCATGCAAATAAGGGCATCAAAATGCAGGCTCAGCAAAAATAAGCCAATTTGTCATACCAATTTATTAAATGAGTTGAAATTCACTCTGAACTATAAACATATTTAATGGCGTATATTCGAGTCTGCTAGCGTAAAATCAAATAAAATTCTGTATAAAACTATTGGGTCGTAGGTAATAATAACAAATCATATATACGTACGTCATTTATTTATTTTTTTTTTTTTTTTTTATTAGATGTATCATGCGATCAGTCGTTTCGACTATGAACAGATGTGATGTTTCCTGTGACATGTAAGGCGTTACTCCCATCAGAGTCAGCCTTTTGTTTAAAATGCCAATTTTATTCATTGGCTATCATGGTCGAATATGTCCCGTCGCTTTTTCAGGCGACGTATACTTTCTGGGACATTCAGTTGGCTAGCAAGATGGTTTGGGTGCTTTTCCAGGCGATGTTTATAGTAAGCCCCACGGAGTCGAGCTTCTTCCTTCACTGTCAGTATACAAAGACTGTCATGAACCTCCGCTGTTTTAATAAACCAAGGAGCATCCGCTATTTGTTTTAGTATATAGTTTTGAACTCTTTGGACCATCATTATGTTTGCGTTACTAGCTGTACCCCAAAGTTCTATGCCATATAGCCAAATTGGCTTCAGAATTGTCGAGTAGATTAAGATTTTGTTGTCAATAGCCAGTTTTGAGTTCCTGCCCAAGAGCCAATAGAGACCTCTGTATCTCATATTAATTTCATTCCTCTTTGCTTGAATGTGATTTTTCCAGGTCATTTTGCGGTCCAGGTGCATACCCAAGTATTTAACGGAGTTGCTGTGAGGGAGTTGAGTGCCATTTAAAAAGACAGGTGGGCAGTCTTTCTTACGCAAAGTAAATGTTATATGCACTCTGGCAGCAATTCTCCATTTAGATAGCCACTTTTCTATTTGGAGTAAGCTGGTTTGTAGTAGCCGGGTAGCTTCGACAGGACTTTTATTTGAAGCAAGTATTGCTGTGTCGTCAGCAAATGTCGCGGTGGTAACTTGTGTGCTTTGTGGCATGTCAGCTGTGAACAATGTGTACAGAACGGGACCCAATACAGAGCCCTGTGGAACTCCTGCAGTGATTTCATAGAAGGAAGAGGTACAGCCGTTTTCTTTAACTTGAAAAATTCTATTAGTTAAGTACGACTTAAGGACTTCATAGAATGTGTGCGGTAGCAGTATCTTTATTTTGTACAATAGGCCCCTATGCCAGACTCTATCAAAAGCTTCTTGGACATCTAGGAAGGCGGCAGAACAGTATTCCTCCTTTCAAAAGACTTTCTAATGGTTCTGTACACTCTGTGAATTTGTTCTACTGTGGAATATTCTCTACGAAATCCAAATTGATGGTCAGGTAGAATGGATCTTTTTACCATGGCTTTCGTAAGTCTGCTAGGCAAGCACTTCTCAAATAGCTTGGAAATGGAAGGTAGTAGGCTAATTGGTCAATAGGAATCTACTTCATGGATAGGTTTTCCAGGTTTGTACACTAATATGATCTGAAAATCTTTCCAATATACCGGGAAGTGACCTACTCTTAGAATAGCATTAAACAAGCCACAGAGATACACTACGCCTTTACGTGGTAGTTCTTCAAGGATTTTTTTATCTATGAGGTCGAACCCTGGAGCCTTGTTATTATACATAGATTTGACAATTTGGATGATCTCTCGAGGGGTTACTGCTGTTAAAGGTAGGTCAAGCTGATAGTCTTGATTCAACATAGAGTTAATATCTGAATCATCTGTATTGGGTCCCGGTTCATTTGGCATGAAGACTTGGCTGAGGTGATTAGCAAAGATCTCAGCCTTATCTTGGTCTGTTCTGGCCCAATCACCGTCTGGTCTCCGGAGAGGTGGTTTGTGATGTAACGGCCTATCAAAATTTTTGCATGCCTTCCACAGCGAGTAATCTGTTGATTTTGTTGCCGTAAGACCTTCTAAGTATGTTTGAAGGGCAACATCATTAGCTACTAATATTGAAGTTTTTAGATCTTTGGTCGCTTTATTGAGTGCTCTTTTGTCACTGGGGTGTCTACTTGTGTGCCATACACGTCGCAGTCTTCTTTTTTCTACTATTTTTATTCTTATTGATTCTGAATATGTTTTGCATTTTAGGGGACGTTCGGGAATTTTGGGTGTCGACATCCAACAGCATTCCTGTAGAGTTGTAGCAATAATTTTGGAAGCTTCATCAATATCGGCGCTAGTTTTCAGCTTTATGTTCAGGTGTAGTCTTTCATCAACCAGTACTCGGAACCAGTTCCAGTCCGTGCGTTTGTTATACAACTTCAGAGTTTTCTCACGTTGTAGTGCTGTTGTACCGACTGTTAATATTACTGGCACATGGTTTGAATCTACTTCTAGGCATGTTTCTATTTGGTGATAGACACTAGATATGCCTTTAACAACAAAGAAGTCTATGACGTCTGGTAATCTATTTGGATCAGAGGGCCAGTTAGTGGGTTCGGCAGTAGAGATTGGACTGAGATTATGTTTTTCCAAGCTTTTCTTGAGTTCCCGACCTCTAGTATTTGTCAACCTTGAAGCCCATTGGACGTGTTTGGCATTCCAGTCTCCACCGATTATGAAACGAGGGCCCAAGGAATTAAACAGCTCATTGAATTTTTCTTCTGTTATTTTGTGTTTTGGAGGGCAGTATAAGGCAGTGACATTGAGTGAACCATTGCGGTCTTCTATGGATATGGTTGCTGCTTGTATATGAGGTTTTTTAAATTGTGGAAGTTCGTAATGTTTGATACTAGATTTGACAATAACTGCTGCTCCTGCATGAGCAGTGCCATCAGGATGGTTAGTGGCATATATGTTATAGTTTTTTATGTGAACTCTGCTGCTAGCAGTGAAATGAGTTTCAGAAACCAGTAGTATATCTATGTTGTGTGCTTGTAAGAGAAATTTCACGTGTTGTTTCTTAGGAGACAGTTCGTCTAGGTTCCATGTTGCTATTTTGAGAGATGTCATTTTGATATCTTGCTCACAAGTGATGACATGAGATTAATTAATGTACTCATTTGTTGAAGGATTAGATCAATTTTCTCCGATTGTTTTAGGAACATGCCGACCATTTTGTCTGGTGTGCAGGGGACAACGTCATTATTATTTTTGTTATTTTTTAATGCATCAGCGTATGCAGTTGATTTTTTTTTTATCTTGGTTCAGACTACCGTTTTCATTTGAAGGGGAAAGGATAGGAGGTTGCTGAGCTATATGAATTTTTGTTTCGCTTCTATTTTTGAGGTGTTGCTGTTTATTGGCTTTTCTGAGAAGTATTTCTCGATATACTTCGCACCCTTTGAAGTTTGCAGGGTGGGCACCAAGACATAAAGCGCATTTTGCTGGCGTGTTACGGTCTGTTTTTGGACATGCTGCCGTTTTATGAGTTCCTGCACATTTCACACATCGATACGGGCCCATACAGTAGTTCTTAGAGTGACCATATTGTTGGCATTTATGGCACTGAACTACTGTATTTCGTTTTCGTGGATCCTCAATGGTGACTGACTGGTGATAGATATACTTTACAGATTTAACAGCTTTGTTGTTAGGACCTTGTTGAAGGTTTGCAAAGAAAGTGAAGGTGGGCTTTTTCTCTGGTCCAAACTTGGCATTGATTATTTCCCCAACCACAATATTTCCGGTCTGTTCTAAAGCTTCTTTAATTATTGCGACTGGTGTTGTGTGGTGAAGGTTTCTTATGACAATTCTGTATGGACGTTTGTCTTTCATGTTAAACGTATACCCAATAAGACCCCTTTTTCTTATGACATCTATGACCTTTTTGTATACATCAACATTAGTGCAAGTAATCCTTAGTTGATTGTGGTTGACAATTTTATAGGTAAAATCTGAGTAGTCTACAGCAGCAGTCTCAAGGAGCTCTGTGAGCTTATTGACATCTTGGATGCCATATAGCATTATAGGAGGGGGCTTGATGACTTTTCTTGGTGCTTCCTTATGTTGTTCTACATTATCTTCCATGTTATCCACTGGGAGTCCACTGAATTTATTATAGGTCTCCACTCTCTCAGGGGATGGTGATGAGACTTTTTTCCGTTTTGCATTTCTAACGGAGGGTACCCTTTGCCAAGTAGGAGGGATGGGGTCTTGCATTTCTACGCTGCACATGATAGGGTCATTGGGGATGCTTTTAGTTGAGTGCTGGCTCACAGTATTGGTGTCTGCATTCGATGTGCTATCTGTTGACACTGTGTTATGAATAGCTTTGTCACCCATGGAGCTTAGTGACGCACTTCTGGGCCTATTCATAAACAGCCCAGGATGAAACGCTTGCTGAACTAGCTTCTTATTAGTTTCCTTAGGACCAGTAGCATTTACTGATGGAGGAGCCTGGGTACCCACTCCTCTACAGTCTTCGGTAACCAATTTCTCACTCACAGGCCCGGGTACCTGTGAGCGCCGGGTGCTAGCCGGATTGCATGGCAAAACATTATCATTATTCTCAATCATTTCATACTAAATTTGGGAGAGTAGTGTTGCACTTTCCCAAGGCACAACACGTCAGATTTTCGGGATGACACCCTAGCCTTTGACGAACCAACGTCTCTCTGCAAGGCAGCAGATGCATTTGATTTCGGAGTTTGCATCTCCTAGACTAACTACCACCCAAGGTTAACGTCGTACGCACGTCACCCAAGGTACGTCATTTATTAACTTTTTTTTTTTATGGGAAAGACGACAAACGAGCGTACGGGTCACCTGATGGTAAGTGATCACCGTCGCCCACGGCCCCGTGAAACTCCGTGAGGTGCTTCAGGAGCGTTGCCATCTTTTAAAGTAGATGGGCACCGCGGCCCGGCATTACTTAATGCGAAACGCAGTTACTTAACGCCGTTCTTAAATGCCGGGGGTGGTAACAATCCGGTCGAGTCTGCCCATGCGTGTTGCCATTGCTGGCAATGGCAATGTGACTCTACCACACGCACTTTAGTCGATGTATTCTATTGTATGTATATATATATATGTACATATATATATATATATATATATATATATATATATATATATATATATATATATATATATATATATATATATATATATATATATATATATATATATATATATATATATATGTATATATATATATATATAACTTATTTGATGTGTTATGTTGTATATTTATAGAGCGAAGTTGTTACAGTGTTTTTACGTAACGCATCTGTGCACATAGTCTTTTCTTGTATAGAGACCTGTCGTGGCGCAGTGGCACAAGCGTGTGACTGTAACCAACAGGTTGTGGGTTCAATCCCCACTCGAAGAAATGATCTGTGGTGTAATGATGCTCTGGAGAGTTGAAGGAGAAGGGGAGACCTTGTCGTACCACTGTTACATTACGTTCGAGGTCTTGACTCAAGCAGTACTAGGTGCCCGGCCTTAAGGCCCATCTCGTAGATTTCCACACCTATAGTAACGAATTGGTGCTCTCAGAGGTTGATGGAGAGCACTGGCCTGGCCGACGAGGCGTTAGCCGGTCTTCAATACTTCGGCCGGACCAAAAGCTTGACCAGGCCCAGCAGGTCGGCCTGCAGGTACGATGTATCCTGAAATAGCAGACCTGCGGATGTCTTGTAACCGGGTCCGACGAGCATACACAAGGTGTAGAAGGAGAAATGATGTTGACCCTGCGCTCGATAATCAGCTGAAGCTGAAGGATATTTAACGGGAAGAAAAGAAAGTGTAAAAGTAGTCTCTGCAACTCGCCATTAAATTAGCGAAGAATCAAGCGCATCAGGAGTTATTGTCATTTTTTGCCAATCTAAATAAATTAAATAGACTTAAGTTTTTAATATAATAACCCATTTAAATGCTTAAGCAAAAATCGACAAAATATTATGCATTTATATCTCGTTAGCTGTTTCTAAGATTAGCGCATATAAACGCGCGCACATCACCGGTGCCACACGATCGTGTTTGTTAGTTGTTTAAATTTTACTCACCAATAAAAAAGTATCAGAAATCGAGATTATAGACTAATCTTTAGGAATAACAATATTTTAACCAATCGAAAGGAGATTTTAGAATATTTTTGAAAAGAAAAGATCAACATTTTTTGGGTATAAAATCTTGAGAAACCGTCCATTCAAACCTACAACTTAACGTTTATTAATTTTGCCATTTTAATCAAATGAAACAAAAAACTACAACATTAAGGATATTTTGCTATATATTTAAATAAAGCATATATCATAGGATAGAAGTTACGTAAAATATATTTTTCGGGCATTTTTCGTTTATTAGACGTACTTATGGTAATTATTTATATTTTTTTATGTTTCTTAAAAGGTAAAATCGCAGGTAAGATTTAATGAAAATGACTTCCTAGAGAAGGTAACCTTTATCAGTTTGGCTATCTATCTACCAATAATCCTGCATATATATCTATTATATTAAATCTATTCTAAACTTTATTTACTTTTTGTACATTTTCAAAGTTATAAAAGTAATAAATGTGAAATTCACTGTCTAAATGTACTTACAACCAAAAGGCAAATAACAATTATAAAAATATTATTTAATTAGCAGCATTGTACTGTTGAGTTTCTTCAATTTCACTATCTTCTTCATGCATATTATATGACACACTGGAATCTTCAAACTTGTCGTTAACGGACATTAAGTGTCTTATATTAAAATTTTTACTGTCTTTTCTATATTCAGCAGTTCTACACTTATTGTTAGTTATTGACTTTAAAGTCATGATCTGTAAAAATAAACTCATGTGTTGTAGGCATCGGAAATATTATCCTGATTATCAAGAAGGAAAAATATAAGATAAAGGCGCCGGGCTTTTTACTGATTAACACAATAACGAAGAATGTGGATTTAAAAAAATATCACAATAAGTACCTGTAGATTCGATTCCAGAGCATGGAATATATTTAAATTCTGAAAAACAGACGTTGGTTTCCAGAATTTAATACGTAATATCTGGAAATTTAGCGCAAAGCTTGGAGCCTTTCTTTGCTTAGTCTCCAAATTTTATTAGAGACTTTATACGCTTTCCGTATCTTACCAACTATTAGGCTCCCTCTTAAAATGCATATAATTAAAAAAAAAATACTAATGGGCTGAAAATATCATGTATTTAAAAACAAGGTATACATACCTCTAATAAAATAACCACTAAAAAGAAAATTGAATGTGTATACATTGAAATCTTAATAATTCTATTCATTACATCCCCACAACCATTGGTATTTATTGAATAAGTATCTAACTCTTTTAAATAATTGGTAATGCACGATCCACTTTTACAGCAACTATAATAATAACCTGTCATTAATTGAAATTTTCATTTAAGTTAAAAGAAAGTAAAATTATTCTGATTGAATAATATTAATTCCATTGCATACCAAATTTTCTGTACAAAATTTACTGTTAGTGTCTACATCCTAATATGTACCTATTCCTTAATTAAGAATTAAGAAAATAATATAATTTTTCAGTTGCCTTTTGCAATGCTCACTGGAGGAAATGAAATATTTATAATTTACAATTTTCTTCGATTTGGTAAGTAAAAGCGCGACGGCATTCCGCCACTCAACACAATGCCTCAAATTCGGTGGAAAATAGAGAATTGAACGGAGTGTCGTAACACTAGATTACCAAATTTCCTCAGTTTACCCTGCCATGTGCAGGGTGCAGTGTGAATTTGAAAAATATATATAATAGGTACCTATAAGGCACACTGTCCGTTTCAAAATTTTCTTTTGATTTTGTATCTCTTAGGCGAACAGGTTCCCAATCATCTCTCACCTTATCATGCCAGTCTTGTGTAAACCAATCTTTATAGGAGTTTAACTTTAACAAACAAAACGAAATGAAATGAAGATTAATTTCCGACTGTCAAGAGAAGGATCATTAGTTAGAAACTAGATTCTTACTCCGCAACATCCCAAACACCACTGCAGATTATCAATAAAATGTTTATGCTTCGGATACGCTCGATAATGTTTCATACTTTTAGAAATATAATTAACTGTCATTTCCTCACAGGAGTAAAGTCTACGGACGCACAGAGAAAGTCCCAAAATGTTTATAATTATTATCCACACTATGCACATCCAGAGGCGACAGCAAATCACTTTTGCTTTAGTGCTAAAATCATAATAGTATTGTCAACTTTATTTATAAGTTATATATGTACTAGCCACACATAGTTTCAACTAATGTTCACTTTCAAAACATTACGGGTCGTAGGTGCTTAGTGACGGACTTCAACGCCGCGCTTCCGCTTACTGGAGGAAAATAAAAATAATTGAATCCCTAGAGTGGGAATCCAACTTACAACCATCGCCTTTGCAGTTCCACACTTTCAACACATATAAACATAAATTATTTGATACCCTCCGAAATTTCGGTTGATCAGTGCATCATAATGAAAAATAATTACTCAATTGTATATCCGTAAGCGATCGCGTATATTATGTAAAGATTGGTCGGAAGCATTATTATTCCAGAGAGCAATACAATTGCATTAACGAGATCAGTTCCCGTCATAAACAGCATATCTCCAACACCTATTGTTTCATAATATTATTAATTAAATTTTATTTACAATATAAACTAGGAAAATACATTATATTTGTAACATATTCTTCTATTTTCACTAAAGAATTTCTGTATTAATTTAATTTCTTGTCTTATAAATGAAATTTTATACTATACAATCTCTATAAAGGACAAAGCCTTTATTATTTCTTTTTATCTAATTAAAAAATATTAAGATATATTAATCAATATAGGTCATCATGGGACAGTGAGCTTTCATATAAACGCGATGTTTATGCAGTTTAATTCGTACTCGAGGACTGGATAAAATTATCGTAAAACAAAATACGAGGTTCAGTTCCTCTAATCAATACCCAAAGTCTCAAATTCAAGTGGAAAGACTTTGCCTATACTGTTACATAAGATAAATTATATTATGCAATCTATAAAAGCGCAGCGGCACAAGCATGACTGTAACAGACAGGTCGTGGGTTCGATCCCCACTCGAAGAAATTAAATATTTAATACTTTCAATTTAAATAAATAACGTTTTCACTCGATCTTCGCTTTCGGTCTCGTACAAGGCAAAACGCGGCGTTGAGTCCCGCCACTCAACACGCAATGCCTCAAATTTGGCAGAAAATGGGAAACGGAAGTGGAACGGAGTGTCTTAACTCAAGGTTCCTAAGTTCCCTCTGCTTATCCTGCCATATGCCAGCGTAAAGCTGAGATAATATAAATATTGGTAAGATAAAGAGACTATTTTTTTACTTCTTTTTTGTTAAAATTTACATAAGTTTTAATAATATTTATACGTATGAAGTATAATCAACTTTCTTAATACTTGTTTATCAAATACTATAACCTTGAAGTAATGCTGTTGTCAACAGATGATAAGTCTTTAGGCCTCACTTACATAATACTTTAAACTACAAATAATATTAATATGTATATTTTTTGATAGAAAATATATAAAGGTATACACTTTTTTATATTTACATTTTCAAAAGATATTTAATAATTAATACTTACCGAAAAAAAGTAATAACGACCAAATAATTGAAATGATAGAAATGAGCCATAGCATACTCGAAGACAACACAATAAATGGACTATTAGGGCCATTATAGTGCATTTTCAATTAATTATATGAAATTATAACACATTTATTGACATTGACAAAACAAAAGATAGAGATATAAATAAGACTTCATATTTATCAAGACCTCTTTGGTGAATAAAGAAAAAGGTAAAATACAAAAATATTTTATTTAAAAATTAAACAAATATACATAAAAACATATGAAAACAAGGCTATTTTATATTCAGATAAAGATTATAAATTGTAAAAAAATAACATTTTTCAATATGTAACAATCTTATTAAGTAATCCTTATTACTGTAGTTTATATTTTTATAAAATATATATTTGATTTTAGTGTTAATAACATTGCCTCAATTAAATGATAAAATTAATGATTTCATCATCCAGTCCGTCGATTTCCTGATTTAAAAATATATATACAACATATCTTTTTAAAATCAGAAAATCGACGGGCTCTATAAATATGCTTCTTGACTTACTGAATTTCTAAACTATATAATGACATAATATAATTTTTATTCCATTTTTATATACATAACACATATATACAAAAGTTATTTAACAATGATTTACAAAAATATTCCAAAATGTGTACAATATTATTCTATTTCTGTGACGTCACCCATTTTTTTAACATTAGGCGATACTTCAAAATCGCATCCCGTACTGACTACTATATCCTCTATTTTGATTCCATCAGCAAGTTCCGTCAAAATTAAACCCTTTTCTTTGTCTACTTCAAACACACACTGAAAACAAAATTAGCTGCATTACGTTACGTATATATACATATATATATATATATATATATATATATATATATATATATATATATATATATATATATGTATATATATATATATATATATATATATATATATATATATATATATATATATATATATATATATATATATATATATATATATATATATATATATATATATATATATATATATATATATATTCACAAAAAACGTTATTTTTCTACTCATAATTTAATAAATGTATATTAATTATAATATGTTATATAAGATGGTGGAGATTTGGAGGCCTAAAGAACTATTTACTAAATAATGAACTTCTTTATTTAAAGAGGCAGACATTAAGGCCTGCCGTAACGCACAAACGCCAAGTTCGATCCCGATAGGAATAAATAAAATATTTAATATTATTACTTTTTCGCTCTAGTAACATGGCAAAGCGTGGCGTAAAAGAAGAAGGAAAGTGGGAACGGAACGGAGGTTCCCAGGTTCCCTTTGAAGCTGAAAATGATTTTCTAATGACTAATAAATGACGTTGTTATTACTTAAGCTAAGTGAGCAGGGGAACGGATGCAGGGCTTTGTAGGTCCTCTTCCGCTGTGGCAAACTCCGCTCGTTAAAACGAGCGCGTTGGGTGGACTATGCCCGGGGGAATACAAGCACCTGCGTTTTAAATCGCAGGTGCAGGAGATAGGAATTCAAAAGAAGGGATGAGCTATAAGCCATCTGGGCTGCTGGAATGATATTAAATACATTATTATACAATGGTAATAAATAACAAACAACTGCCCTACTGATCAGTTGACATTTTGTCAGGACCGAGGACCTAGGACCGTATGACGTCATACTTAATTAATAATATAAAAACTATTTCTTATCACTTAATCTATTTCAGTTCTATATATATATACTTCGAGACTTTTCTCATATAGAATAAAAAAATCAATTGAATTCACATTAAAACACGGTAAATTAACACTCACCTTTTCTGTAATGATCATGTCTACACAATTCTTCCCAGTGAGAGGCAAACTGCACTCGGGCACTATTTTGTGGCCACCATTTTTGGCTGTGTGCTCCATTGTGACCACTACTTTGGTTCGAGGCGCCGACACCAAATCCATTGCACCACCCATGCCTTTTACCATTTTACCCTAGGAAAAAAAAAAAAATTATTTAACAACATTGAAATTAAGCAAATAGTGCGTTAACTACTTTTAACATTTAAATGTAGACATACTAAAACATTTATTAAGCTTCACATTCTTCACTTCGACGATTATCCGAACGACCACTCTATTAAGCCCGCGCAACTTCATCCGACAGGAAAGAAAAAGAATTGAAGACATTTTCTAATCTACATGTATTATATCATTATTTACAATCATTTCTTTTGTACTGATTAATTTCTCCCGTGAGTCCTCCATACAACGTGACATTGGCGAAGTGAACTGTGCTCAACTGGCACGCTCGAAACGCCATAATTGAAGAAATGAAAGAATTGAAGACATTTTCTAAAGTGTCATCTGAATTGATGAGTTATTTTATATTTACAGAAATTCCATTTGATACGTGATATTACCATCTAAAAATTATTTACCCAAACAAAAATAAACTGGTCAGTCACTTGAATGAAAAATTGAATTTATAAATATTTTAGCGTAGGCCAGAACAAAAGTAGTTGTGTATAATTTTACAAACACTCAAGAGTTATTTTGGGCACAGGGAACCTGGGAACATATTCTTATGACACTTCCGTTACGCACAGAGCGGCGAAACCGAAAGACGCGTTTTGCCTCATTACCAGATTGAGCAAATAAAAATATTCAATATTTCATGTGTGAGTTTTGCAAAGAATATGTATTTTAACGCCACATATGTCACAGGTACAAATACGGAGACGGGCTAGGTTCACTTTCACATATGTGGATACGGATACGGATATCTTACACATCACTACTAATATTTAAACGTTAAATTTGTAGTTTTTATAAACAACATTTCTTGCGCTGCGTTCTCAAAACATAACGATTTGAAAATAAGGTTCCCTGATATAAATGGTGAAAGTAAATAATGTAGAGTACACAAGCTTCTTACAGGGATCATCCAATTAGCTAGATCTCCATATTTGGACACTTGCATGGCTCCAAGGATAGTGAGATCAATATGGCCGCCGCGGATCATTGCAAAACTGTCATCAGAAGAAAAATACGATGCACCTGTGAATTATAAAGCCTATATAATTTCAGTTTCACGTTGAATCTCGCACATGGCATGGTAGGCTGAAGGAAATTGGAAACTGAACTAATCCCAGTGTTAAGACACTCCGTTCCGTTCCTCACTCTCCGCAGAATTTGAGGCATTGCAAATGGTGCAACTCAACGGCGTCCTTTGCCTTGTTACAGTCAAAGAAATTAAATCTTTAAATATTTAATTCAAAATATTCTATATTTCGAGTTTGAAATACGTGTTGTTTATCTCGTATCAACTATGGAATTCCTATTTCATAATAATTTTAAATAGACATTGTTTTCAATAACATTTGCTTGTTTATATAATTTAATAGTAAGCTAGTTTGTTGATTCAAGATTCCAGAACATTCGCTAGTATTTTGCTAAATAATTCATCACCATAAGCGGGAATCGAACCTTGTAGGTTTGATCTGCACGCGTTAAAACGACCTCATTATTATTTGTTGCTATAAGATATTTTAAAATTATACAATAAATTATGAAGTGTTTATTTTTACACCACAAAAGATTATGTGTTTTATCTAAAGATAATAGTTATCCAAACAATTTGATTCAAAAATTGTCACTAGGGCAGTGCCAAAAAAATATTTTATCAGTATCACACTGAAGTATCGCAAAAAGCGGTTATACACACTAGGGTAACTCGACTAATTACACTTGGGTAACAAGACCATTTACACTAAGCTAAGGTAACTGGACTATTTACACTAGAATTACTCTACTATTCAGACTAGGATAATTAGACTAATTACACTAGATATACTCAACTATTCAAACTAGACTAACTAGATTATTTACCCTAGAATTACTTAATTATTACGACTAGGGTAACTAGACTATTCCTACTAGAGTAATTCTATGAAACTTTATTTCACATTCAAAAGCTGTGCCACTGCACCACAATAAATATAGAGAAATGAAACATTAAAGTGTACATGCAGGATACAACTTGAAGCCAAAAAAGGACTTACCAGGTAAAACTGTGACAGTTTCTTTGCCTGCATTAATAAGATCAGCGTCGACATTATCTTCAGTAGGGAATGGTCCCAGTCCAAGAATACCATTTTCCGATTGCAATAACACTTTTACATTTTTAGGTATATAATTACTTGCTAACATTGGCATTCCTAATTAAAAAAATAAATTATTCATAGTACATATTAAACACATATGTATGTATATTTTAAATTATAGATCATTTGTTACAATTATAAAACATTACTACAACTTGTAAAAGTTATAATTAGTTTTTGAAAATGTATAGAAATTTAAACCGGGTGAGATTATAACCTCTGTCTCTTATAAATAGTATAAGTATTATGATCCTGCTATACATACTTATCATATCCAATAGAGAGAGGGCTTGCACTATTATTAAAATGGGTTTGAAGCGAGGCAAAACGCGGCATTGAGTTCCGTCACTCAACACGCAATGCCTCAGATTCGGCGGAAAGTGGAACAGAGTGTCTTAACACTAGGTTCCCAAGTTCCCTCTGTCTACCCGGCCATGTGTGGGAAATTGCGTTAAGGCTGAGTATGAGTTTGAAATCTGCTTTATTTTAATTTGTTTACCAATACCAAAAGTTTTATACTTCAGTGTAAAATTCAATTTAAAATATGCTGACATGAGAAACTATAACTTATTAACATTTTTAAAGAGTTATTCTATACATGAGAAAGAGAAAATGTAGCAATATAATGAATATTTACCTATACCCAAATTTGCATGCATTCCATCTTTAAACTCTAAAGCAGCTCGTCTAATAATTTTTTCTCTTACACTATCAGATGATTTCTTGTCCGTTAACTCTTTAGGCTTACTGACAGTTTTCCTTTCGATTCTCTTTTCAAATTTGTTTCCCAAAACTATTCTATGTACATATATAGATGGTACATGAACAAAATCAGGATCAATTTCATCAACAATTTCTTCAACTTCAGCTATAGTAATTTTGGCCGCTTTACACATGGCTGGATTAAAATTACGAGCACTCTTTCTAAATATTAAGTTTCCATGTTTATCGGCTTTCCAAGCTTTGACTAAAGCAAAGTCACCAGTTATAGCTTCCTCCATGATATAATTGATACCACTGAATTGTTGTTCATGCCGTGGGTTACTTGCTATGTCAATCTATATGACATTAAAAATTTATTATTTCAATACATTCTTTAACAAAAATACTGATCAATTTGAATTAAACAATATTAAGTTTTTAAAAGTTTTGAGATTGTCTGACTGTGTAGGACAATTATAGGTTCCAAGTCAAGCTTATTATTTTTATTTCTTCGCTCTTGTAAGAAAACAAAACAAAAGCTGACATTTTGTAATCTAATTTATGCATTGGAAAGAGTGGTTTATCACTGGGTTCCCTCTGCTTACTCCTGAATATTATAAAAACATGCATATATTTATATACACACATATATTTCTCTGGTGTTGCAAACACATTGGGTGAGTGAGGTGAAGACAACTAACAACTTTATCCCTAAACTTCAGCAGAATGTGTAGAATAGAGTATCTATGTTTTCTTTGCCTTGTTATTTTGGGATTAAGTGTTAATCTAATACAGAATATCTGAAATAATTATGAAATTTGACAACATGACCTACCTTACCATCATTAGTATACTTAATTGGTGAACCACCTTCATGAATTAAAGTTCCATATCCTGTTGGTGTGAAAAATGCAGGTATTCCTGCACCACCAGCTCTTATCCTCTCTGCTAATGTTCCTTGAGGAGTTAATTCTACCTATATTATAAACATATACGCCAGAGCTGAGGTTATAGTGTTCCACCATTGTTACTTAAGGAATACTATGTATCACTAGGAAATTACAAAAAGTAATTAAGATTTGGGTGTTTCTAAATAATAATTCTATAAAATATTTTGATATTCAACTTTGAATAGCGTTTAATCACACATTGGATCCATTAAATATTTTATTTATAATAATCTTCCTTAGTTCTCTACCAACTTTCAGATGCTTGAATTTATTTATAAGCTATTTCACACACAGTATATTATCAAAGTATATTAAACATATATTATAAATTTAAAAAATATTTTAAATTTAAAAAATACCTCAAGTTCACCACTTAAGAATTGTCTTTCAAATTCAGCATTTTCACCAACATACGAAGATATCATTCTTTTAATTTGTTTCTTTTTGAGTAATATACCCAGACCAAAATTTTCGACACCTGTATAATAATTAAGATTTAAAATCAAAGTACCTATAAATCACTATTTTAATTTGTAGGTAAATAATGTTGTATGCTTATTTAACTTTAAACATCAAAAATACCTGCATTATTTGAAACAACTGTGAGGCCTGATATAGATTTTACGTTTACTGCTTGAATAAGATTTTCTGGTATGCCGCACAAACCAAATCCACCCACCAGTAATTTCGAGCCATCTTTTATATCATTTACAGCTTCATTGATATCATTAAATATTTTACTTTTCTTGACTACCGTGCTAAATGTAGCACTTGATATGATCTGATTAGTGACAAAATATTATTTTACAAAAAATATTTATTTAAAAAAATAGTTTCATTTGATTTTAAAAATACTAACCGGTGCGCATTTTATTATTTTTGAAAAGGTTTTAGATGGTAGTTTTATGAGAACTAATTTGCAAGTAAATATGGACATGTTTATTCTTTTCAATAACTAATTTATTTGTATATATTAAATATATAGTTATTTATTCATTGGCAGCAAAAAAAATAAAATTGGAATTTTGTTTATTCGAGTAAACTCTATTTGATAAGACTCACGTAATGCGATACACTGGCTTACGTTTTGTTTCTGATTAAATGCGATAACAAGCAAAGAAGAAAAATATCGTGAACGTGAGACCGGTAAACTTTGGAGGTCAACTAGCTACATAAATAATTCTAAGTAATCATTTCATCGCTTAAAATATTCGTTTTCATATAAAATTCAAAGATATTGTGAAGTGTGCGTCACAGATGTCAGATACATAAAAGGCCGATTATACGTTTGTGTTGGTTTGACAGGCGCCCATAAGCTCTAAGCCTTTATATTCGTTGGTCTCCCATCTGCATCTAGACGCTTGTAAAGCGCGTTAGTATGTTGCAAGAATGCCGAATGTCGATGTCGAAATAGTTTCTGCCCTTGCGATATATATTTTTTTAAATATAAGTATAACAACAATTCTAGTGTATTTTAACACGACTATTTAACTTTTTAAGTTAAATAATTGAGATATCATTAAATAAACCATATTTATTAGATCGGTGAAAAGCTCTCACAAGCCACGACAAACGTTGTGTTTACACGTTGGGGTTTTGTGGAAGGCCGGCAAACCTTCACAAGCGTATTAACGCCTAATACGTTGTAACTTTTATACAAAGCAAGTAGGAGAGCATGTGAAGTCTACTCACACAAACATGTAGATAGGGTGTAAAACAAAACAATATATTTTTTTCTTTCTATCTTTCTTTTTTGTTTTTATAGGAAGTAGTTGAAAGATAGAGGATATCCCCTATATGCTACGAATAGGATTAAAGTAAGCACGACAAAAGTTGACCAAGCGCGTTACCTTTTTATTTTTAAATTGTGCCATATACGCCATGTTACTAATTATACTATAAATTGGGATTGGACAGAATGATAAAATATCTACAATTATGGGTTAACAATATAGATAAAAAAAAAATAAATGTGCAAAGTCGTGAAAGCTATTAACCCGATGTGCTTTTCCACAAATAATCCTATCTATTTATTATTCAGAAAAAGGCAAAATAAGAAACAATTACTGTGTTATCCCTTTAACTTATATCTGTGTTAATTTAGTAATCCTTTAAACGACACCTTCAAAAAAATTAAAAAGATACTGGTTAAATAAAAAATTTAAAAACAATGTCACCAACAGATGTGAGATGTCAACAGATGTAAGAGCTAAAAATAATGAGAGTCGACTATTTCAAAAAATAAGTTCTGACTTGATTGTTAATGCGAAATGTCAAGTCTACATATATATCAAAAACTTGATAGTTTTGTAAAAGATTTAGTCCAGGCTCTATGACTTGCTATGAATTTGCATTGCCACTACAAATGTTACATGGAATAAGTAAACAATGCTTATTTTCCGCGCAATCTGCCCAACAAGGCAGTCACAGATTTTAGGTTGTTCTTATATATAATTTGTTCATGATGATTCCACTGAGGATTCCGTACCGATTTCTTTATTGTATGTGAACTGGAATGAGTATTATAAAAGTTCCCAATCTAAGTGATGAAATGAAAGAAAATGAAGCTTATTGAACTCAGATAAATTTTAAAGAGGAATTAAGTCACCTTGATATAATTTTTTGAGATCTTTTGTATCAAAGTGCTCCGAATATGGAGGGCATTTATACATGCATGCTACAAAAGTCCTAATTTATATTTATCAATTTCTTTTCTTATTCATAGATTTCGTACAATCCCTCTGCTAACGTAGAGCCCATAGGTACTTCATCGATATTGGTTATTTTGCTGTCATTTGATTGCTCCATTTTCCTATAAAAAATAAATATTTACCGATACCTCATTTATAAAAAGTGGATGGAAAGTCTGATAAATTGCTATAACAGCTATATCTTTGGGCTAAACAATAAGGAATGTGCACTTTAATGACATTTAAAGATATAAATAAACCTCTAACGCGGAAAAACGCTCTTGCAGTGACCGCGTAACTACATAGATATGAAATAACTAAAAAAAATACAGTCAAACACTACTTTTTTGGTATATAAGATGTAATAAAATCCCAGACAATATGAATTACTATTTATTTAGTGTTTAGGAGTGAAGATGACCATACTAAAACAATCAAATTTGTTAATTTTGTTAATATAAAAATGTATATGAATGAATATTCATTTTAAGCTGTGTGAATATATATCACAATTTGTAATAATAATACTTGGCATTACAATAAAAAAATAAAAATCTTACTTAATTTTTTATTAATGACTGTACATGAAAAGGCACTCAATATTTATATAATGCATAATTTCTTATAATATGTATATTAAAATAGGCAAATTAAGTGAAAGAAATTATATATAAAAGCATGTAATATTAATCTTATATTTATTAGATGTGAACTAAAAACTTTACAATAATATATTACTTACTGGCACTGTTGAGTTACTTATTAACTGTACACACATATCAGCCATATTAGGTATTACATATGAAAATATTATTTCAACGTAAAATTCTTTTCATATATAATAAAGCACCAAAAAGCCACACCATCATTTGAAATGGGTAAATATATTTTTAGAACAAAAAGCATCAGAAAAAGAAATGTAATAGCATTTGTAAGCATTATAAAATAATATCATTTTTAGAGTTATTGTTTGGCATGATAAATATGTGGCCTGAAAATATAAAATAAACATTAATTTATAAAAAATACATTGAACTATGAGGCCAACTTACATCTATGAAATAAGCTCTTCTAGAAAATGCACTTTTTTGTTACAGAACATACCAAAGCTATAGGTACTAATTACATATAATTTTCTACAATATCATTTATTTTGTTATAAAATAAATTACTTATGACTTAAATAAATTATCGTTTACAAACATTTCTAATACAGCTATGATTTAGCCACCTAGTTTGTATAATATAGGTGGACTTTGTAATACAAAAATACAATAATACGGCGTGAATGAAGAGCCGCTATTACAGATTGGTATATTCTATTATTAGGTGTAGAGACCATTTATTCATAAAAAATATATTATAATATTAATTTGTATACAAATTTCTTCAAATAAAAAAAAAATGCATAAAGTACAATATTTTTTTATTATTTATAATTGACAAACATATTTTGAACTGTAGTGACAATAATGCTTTTTATTCAAACACTGTGTGTTCTCGTACATCGTTACTTACATATACTAAAACATTATATTTACTCTAATAATAATTTCAATAAAGTCTGCCAGATCTAGCATCTGTAATAACGCCCCATAATTCTATGATAAATTCATCAGTGAATCCAAATTCTTGCAAGTCGCTGTTATCGATGGCTTCAGCAAGTTGCATTGAGTTTGTTTTGCCCTCGGCGAGATCCCACATTTGCGTTGCTAATTCACTGTCATTTATACCCATAAACGATTCTAGTAAAGCGTTTATTTTATCTATACCAGCCTTCGATTTTTCATCATGCTGTAAAAAAAGATTAAATAACATTATTTATCATAAATATTTTATTTAGAATATTAAGGGCGATAATGTATAAATATCAATAGAAAAATCAGCAATATCAAATTTAAATATTTAAAAAAGCCGAACTCATATTAAATAAACCTGTAAGGCAAGTTTTTAAATAGCTACAGCGGCAAAAAAATGACGAAATTTAGGTCTATGACTCTTAGGTATTAAATTTCGTAAATTACAGCTATTACCCTAATTAACATTCATTATTTGTTAATTATTAAAGGAATTAGAGGATCTGCTGAAATATGAAAAAATCAATGGTGGAATCAAATCCATTAGTTTTCTATATATTTTAACCTAACCTAACCCAATATCGAAGGGCCACGTAGTTATAGTAACACTAACAAAAAGTAAGTAGGTACACTACCTACCGTACCTATAACTTACAGGGATACATAAATATGTATGTACACAATATTTTATGTAATCACAATTTTTATAGAAAAACAAGATGTTTCAATCCAATAATAAAATTTGTTTTACTAAAATAAACCAAACAAACTACTAATCTTTATTAGTAGTTTGTCATGTAGTTCACGAAAGAAGTCTTTAAATGAAGTACTTCAATAAGATTTCGTTTATATATCTCTACTTTAATATCAAATAATGTACTTCAGTAGTTAATTTAGTACATTGATTACTTATTTATTTGTCGTTCATGTGTGCTTGAAATGTTAACGTAAGGTAAGGCTAGGTTTAAAGTCCTAAGCCTGCAAGTATTAAGGAAAATCTGTGGCTTTTATTACTTTGTTTCTTAGGTATTAGTATTTTTATATGGTAACCATAAATTGTTTTAGAAGATATATATTTTATGGTAAGTAATTAATTAAGTTCATTAATCGACCATTAGAGTACATCTTAAAGCGAGTCTTTGCTTAAAACAGTCAATTACGGAATCAATATTTTTATAATAATAAATCCCGTTTAGAAAACTCGAATAGTATTAACAAAAATCAACAGGATTATTCCAAAAGAAAAAACAAAAAAAACGAAATTCAGGGTTATCGAATCAAAATTATTATTTGAAATTCAATTCATTAGTCTTTGCCTTCGCAATGTATTTAAGGTGAGGCTACTTTTTAGTATAAATTTTTTAGAACTTATACAAAAAAAAATATGTTTATCAATAAATATAAAAAAAAAATATTATAGTGAGTAAAAAGAACTTAAAATGGTTTGGATGTATTAATTTGATATAGAAATAAAAAGTAAAAATTCATTTACATTTTTTTATAACCGCCGACATTCCTAATAAAGTACATAGTTAGAAATAAATCCGCGTGTTAATAGTCACAATAAAAACTAACCTCATTTTCTATCGTAGCTTGTCCATTAGCTTTAAATCTAAGTGTTTCTTTGCCAGATCCATAATTTTGTTTTCTTCCAGATCTAGCACTGCCAGTTTTCGGTCCAATACTTCCAAACCCACTTTTCAAAGGTTCTACTAGTCTTATTGTAAATGTTGTTCCTTTTGGAATTTCTTTGAGTAGCTTTGCCACTTCATAGTGTCTTTTCCCGATCATGTTCTCGTCGTTTAATCTCTCAATGTGATCGCCGACCTAAGGACACAATGAGCAAGCTTAATATGATAATAGATTATTTCCTACTAAGTTCTGACGAGGCAAATGACCTGCCATTAAATATAGGGCAGTGTAATTCATTGTGACACGCTTAGTTCATTTCCAATAAAATATCAAACCTTCCAAACGATTATGGCCATTTAGCATGATATTTTTCGTCTGTCCATTATATTAATACCTCTATTTTTTTGTTGCATGGATTCAAGATTCATAATTTATAAATTAATATCTACCGTATCACATGTAGATGTAGTTACGTACTGTTTATATATATATATATATATATATATATATATATATATATATATACATATATAATTTATTTTCTTATTATGTGGATCGATAAAAAAATGTTGATCTAAGTATTTCATATGTTAATTAACATACCCATTATCACCCATATGTATATTTTTATTATGTTTTCCTACTTGTTATAATTAGGATTTTACTTATACTTTAAAATTATTACGTGCATTACAATATTAGAAATTACATTTGTCAATTACTCCTTATTTTAACATGTGTTATAAGATTGTGTTACTCTAGTACCAAAGACTTACCTCAATGTGAGGTATTCTTGCAACAATCGATCCTTCCTTTATTCGTTTAATGAAGGCATATCCGGCACCATTGTCAGTAATAGTTAATCCTAGAGAATCTTCGGTTTTAACTATTTCTATTTCCTTTGGCCGGCCCTTTCTATGAGCGAAAATAAAATCTTCTAATCCTATTTGACCGCCGAGTAGTTTTTTCATATCCACTTTATGAGTATTTAGCGTGCAGAATAAAATCTGAAACCAACAAAATGGACAATAAGTAATTTACTTTTAGGATATTATTTACATATTTGAAGCTAAATCATATTTTAATTGTGTATAAATCAAAATACTTCTAGAATAATACTTCAAAACCACAACCACGGCATTTAGCCTGACATTTATAATCGACGCAACATTGCCTTTATTTTTTATTAATAGCTCCTATAACATTGCCATAAATCTACTTCTTATTAATAGTACATACATATTTCATTACATTTTCGTCGTCATAAAGTTGAATGTGAAAACATATCTGTGTATTAACAAGCAACAAAAATATTTCATGTCAAGGCGAAGTAAATTGTGACAGAATTCACAAAGCGTTAATTTTTATAAACAATAATATATTAATTATATTATTGAGCTGCATTCCTATCTTTCTCTCTCTTCTAGTAAGGTAATACGTAGTATACGTGATTACACAACATTTTAGAATGTATTGCATTATTACATTTTATGTATTTTTAACTTAATGTTTAGCTGAAATTTGTTTTCAATTCTCAACTAACAATAATAATTATTAAATAAAGCAGAAATTTACTTAAAGCTATACCGAAGACGTAAAACATGATATACAGATTGACGCTGTCTTAATAGTTACTAGCTGTCCCGCCAAACGTTGTTTTGCCATAAAGAGGAAAACATTTTAAGTTTGTTCAACCTTTATCACTAAGGGGTTTGAGAAAGTTAAGAATTGTTTATAAAAACACCTTCGCAAATAATGCATTATTTTAGAACAAATTGGTTAGCATAAAAAGCTACCTAAAAAGATAGATATATCCAGTCGCGGACTTTTTTAAAAAACTTTAAAAGGAGAACATTTCTATCATACATGATTTTTGCGAACGCACGCAGCGGAAACTCTCAATTAGGAAAAAAATCCCCCGATTTAGAAACATTCTTAATTGGTGCTCCGGTCCTATTGGTCTTAGCGTGATGATGTATAGCCTATAGCCTTCCTTGATAAATAAGCTATCTAATACTGAAGAATTTTTCAAATCGGACCAGTAGTTCCTGAGATTAGCGCGTTCAAGCGAACAAACAACTCTTCAGCTTTATAATATTAGTATAGATGTCGTTGCAAGTACTATCTATACTGAATTGCGTAACGTAATATTTTACTTCTTGAACTCACTAAATTAATCATATCTTTTGATAGAGTAAACCGATTTTGATGAAACAAAGACTAAGTTATAACTCAAGTTGCGTATATTTTTTGTATATAAATATTGTGTGCATTGAATTCGTCGATTTAATGTGATGTGCGCACAAACAAACATACAAACAGACAAACAGATAAAAATTTCAAAATTGATGGAAATGGGTTCTGTTACTTATCTTTTCACACGCTGGCTATTTTTTTTTTTTTCAATTTCTTCAATGTACAAAAATTACTTTTCTACAGATTTATTATATGTATAGATGTTTCGAAAAAAAATGGCCTAAAGTAATCTGGCGGCAATTTAAGTTGATATTGTCATCAAAACAGTTGGATGTTGCAAATAACAAATATAATATTCTATGTTAGTATACAATATACAATTATATAGGATATTGTCAACGATTTCCATAGTGTAATATAAATATATAGGTAGTCAATTTGCATAACTTTCAACTTTCGGGAAATGCGAATGTGTAATATTGTTTGAATACATAATGGCAGCTTAGTCTTCCGTCCGGTCCTTGACCCACGAGCAGTAGGTTATCAGACAGCGATGACTACTACTATGCGTTTACCTTCGAAAACAATTTAAATTTAACCTTATAACCACAACTTAAAAGTTATTTTACCAACTTTTAGTGTATATATTTTTATGCTCAGTCAAAAATAATCCGTAGACCGTTGGCATAATAATCATTTAACATAAAATAGTTGAAAACGCGGATTTAGGCAAATTGTAACAACGTCGATCACACACGAGAAATTGCCGGCTGCGCCCCTGGGCCGTTCTACTTCCTGGCCGTTCAGCCGCGCGTACTTCCGCAACGACAGTTTTGAGCCAATTACATAAATATCAACGATGTCATAACTTAGTTAATAATGTCACTGTAAGAAACAAAAACTATTGGTCATATATGTATACAAGTATATAATATGTACACAAGTATATAATATATACACTTGCGACTAAAATATTAAATTACACAGTCAGGGTGCGAATTACCTACCGACTGAGCACTTCAATGGTTTCAATTTGCTTTGAGAAAGTAAACATTTTTATTCTACGAAAAATATATGTAGTATGTATCAAGTTTGGAGTTCGCTTTTGGGCTACATATATCTAGCATCCGTCAAGACACCAACCACAATTCATAAGAAACTTTTTTAATAATAAATAAGGTAATCGTTTATTCGATTTTCACGTCAAAATCTAGGGTCAAAATGAAAATCCTTCTAATGTAAACCCTATTTAATTTTTATTACATAGAAATTTACGGCAGGGGATTGTTGGAACTGCCAGAATCCAATATTTAAAACATATCTAATAAAAAATTGGTTTATCGGAGCATAGTCAGAAAAAAAATTCTTCTCACAAAATAATCGTGTAATCATTTTTGTAAATATGTCTTCTCCCAAAAAATTGCTTCTGCAGTTGGTTGCTGCAAATACTTGGCTTCATTATTCATTTCAAAAATGAACATTTACAATAACTAAATTATTTACTACTACTAACTGATCTCTGGACATGTAAGAGAAATCGGTTAGATAATTTAAGATAACAATGTTGAATACCGATTAACGTTGGATTTAAGAGACATCCAATAATCAATAAGTAGCTGAAATAGTACTATAAATATATTTAACAAAAAGTAAAGAATTAAAATGCTGATTAACTAATAGTATCTAAGTTCAATTTAATAATTTATGTAATATGAATAATTTCAATTAAAACAATCTTAAACTCACTCAATGACCTTAATATTGTTATTATAAAATATGAAGAAAATGCCAATGTCATTTTCGCTAATTTGACCTTTACAACGCCTAGGCGAAGTGCCACGGTCATCTATTGTCGATTGTGTTCTTGTTTCTGAAAATCTTTATTTTTTCAACCATAAAGGTTGAAAAAATAAAGATTTTCAGAAACAAGAGTATGTAACGTGTATGTAACGTGAACAGTAAATGTGCAATTTGTACATAATGGAAAGTGGTGATAATTTAAAGTATACAGGTAACTCAGCTAATTGAATCCGTATTAAAGAAATGAGGGTGAGAATAAAATCGAATACGGTGATCTCCTTAGTTCCCTTTTTAAACACGAAAAAAAACCAACCAACTCAACTTAAAAATACGTAGATTTTGCACCATTTTTGATGAAATTCGCCAAATAAGCGTGAAGCTGAAAAAAAGAACATTCTTAATTAAGTTATTATAACAATTATATTTTTCTTTTAATTAAAAATTATTCTTTAAATCAATAAATAGAAAATAATAAATATTCAATATAAATATTATTTTAAGCGGCGGCATTCACAATATTAGCTATATTGGTAAACAACTTTGAAAATGGTATGAACTCGTATATTTATCGGGGATAACTATAAAATTGCGATTTATATTGGGTCCTCACATATGAAATTGACATTTGGAGGAGGAGCAAAAAGTCGAATACTTTTTTATATAATATATTTATTTCATTTAAGTATGAACCATTGTTATCTAAGCGCTTTTGCCATCTCAAAGTGGGTAGGTAGGTCACTGAATAAAAAAAACCATTCTCACGGACGGAAATCAAAAAATCTTTGAGGGCGGTTTGGCTTCTCCCATTGGACTTTAGTTTCTCCCATGCAAAAAGAAATTTGAAATTTCGAAAAAAATAACGACAGTCTATTGTTGACAGCAAAGTGCGGGAATCTAATTTGGTATATTTCTCTTCTAATTTGTTATTGTTATTACTCTTCTAATTGCTTAGCACCTATCGTGCCAGATTCGAGTAAACAGTAATAAACGACACCAGCATTAGTACACTAAGCGCTTACAAGTAGCTTTTTTGGGTGAGTTTTCGCTAGAGGCAGGATTCGGCTGGCTAGACAAGGTCCAGACATTGTAATGAACGCTTTCGATTGTCGTACAGAATCTACTTCTCAAGCAGGCTAAGTAAGGCATCAGTTGCTTCACTCAATTCTTGAGGTTTTGAGGACACCTTTCAAAATTTTAATCTTCCCAATTTGCGTCAAGTTGATTAAAACAGTTTTATCACTAAAACCGCCTGGAGCTAATTTGGAAGAGGTTACGATGGATCCGCTACCTTTACCGCGGCACAAGCGTGCGACTAAAAACGATAGGTTGTTGGTTCGATCCCAACTCGAGGAAATGAAATATTTAATTTTTATACCGACAAATATTTTTGTAAATATAAAAAAACAAACGTATAAATCGCACGTAGTTAAAGCTGGCGAAGCTGCTAGCGGGTCGCTAGTATCTATAGTATGTATGTTGAATATAATAGAGAATAAGATTTTAACCTAAAAAATAATTCTGGTGGACGTTACACAAGTAATGGAAAATTTTTACTCGCCTTTCACGCCAAAAATATTAAACGGATGTTGATGAGGTTTTCTTTGTTATATAACTATTATTCGTCATCACAGCATATAAGCTATAATTTATTCTGAAGGTTGGTATATATCTGACAACCTGTAAAACCCTAACAGCTCACCTTATATAGAAAATATATAAATATAGGAAATAGAAAATATATAACGACATAGTAAATGTTATCCAGCATGATAAGCACTTTCGTTAGACATAAAAATCTAAAGTGGTACGTAAATCGTAAATCCTCTGCCTAAAAAAATTTTTCGAAATTACGACGATGACGATTTATGCTGCATTTTAAATCGGTGATAATTTCTAAGATATCTATTAATTTAAGCGATATGCAGTAAAAGGTAATTGTAATCTATAAAAAATGGACAACAGGTGTAATGTGTTTTGTTATGAATGTACTGCATTATATAGTTTTAATTTTAAATGGTTTTATAAAACCCTATATGTTTTTGTTATTAGTAATAAAAATTATTACTATAGATTTTCTTGTATAGAAAATGATTGCATACGGAATTTTAAATTTGTTAACTTTCAGGAGTTATACTTTTTGCTGATTATAAAACTAATAAGGAACCATCTACGAGTAGGTCCACGAAATATCTATATGTTTTTAATGTGGGATATGAACTAGTCTATAGAATACTAACAGAGAGTATTAAAGTAAATGCCTACATGCTTTATAAACTTACGCTGTAATAATTAGGTATTTAATAATAGTGTGTTACACTGTGTTATATACAGTATGTAACTATAAAATATTTATAAAATGTTGTTGTATTTATAAAACTTAATATGACGAGGTAAAAGGCTATTAATTAATAAAGGAGGAATAAAAAGAAAAAAAATATCACACTGGATCAGTATATTTAAAATTTTGAAAATCAGAATAGTCATGGTTGTCGCTGTTTCTCAAATCATTTTATAGAATACTTTACATTAAGTAGAAAAACAATCAATCTTAGTTATTAATGTTCAAAATTATATTCTACATAATTATGTGTATATTTAAATGGGCCGTATTTTTTAATTTAAAACAATCAAAAAACCATATGGAAGTTATAATAATGTAGCATAAGATATTAAATTCGCATAGTTCGCATTTCTTTAGGTATGCGAACAAAAGCTGAAAGAAAACGAACGCAATTCAGATTATTAAAATACTAATCATGGAAAATAAGCGGGCGCACCATGGTGCGAATCGCTAACATTGTAACGTCTATATGTATATGCCTCCGTTCTCCTCTTATCACAACTACTTATTGAGTTACGAAGCCACCGTCGTTATGACTCACTTTTGTTACGTTACTTATATTGTTAATAAATTATTATTACTCATATATATTACATTTCTATAAAGGAGGTTCATACGTTTTACTATACGTAATTTATATAATATTTATATATATATATATATATATATATATATATATATATATATATATATATATATATATATATATATATATATATATATATATATATATATATATATATATATATATATATATATATATATATATATATAAATATATATAAACGTTTACATAGTGGACAAGTTAATGTCTTATTAATTTACTCACAACACAAATTTAAAACATATTATAATTACGTTTTCCTGTAAAATATGCTATGGTACAAATTGTTCATTCTTACGAATAACATGGATCGTATGGATTATTTTAAATCCTTAAATCTATACCAAATAAAGTTACATACATCCTATTTTCTTCTTTATTGTTTTTCTTACGGCATACACATATACGAAATATATAACATAAAGTACAGAAAAAAATATTGTTCAGGTCTTTGTCTTTATTGTGTTTGCAATCTGCTAATTTATGCAGTAATCTGAAAAACTAGCTATTCTTTAACACTGTACTTCTTTAGTCTTCAAAATTGAATATAACTTAGCATACTGTTATATAGATAATCCAGATAAATTTATAATAAAATAAAGATATTGAAAGACTGGGTTTTATGCCTACAGTAAGGTGTAAATAAGAGAAAGGAATATTTTAACACTGGGATCCTTCTATATACTCAGAATTCAGCTTTTTCTCGCATTTCTGCGATGTGAAAAGAAAACTGAAAAGAAAATATTACATTTATAATGCCATATTGTTTTTTAATCGTTTATGCAAAAAGCGTGCAAGGCATATACTCAAACATGTTAAAGGAATATAAAATTGATGTGTATGAAATAATGTGTAAATCATTCTGCGATGCATTGCTTATATGTACACGTTATCTGTTGTTATTAAAACTGCCTACACTCTCAGGATCAAATTTTGTTTATAACGCGATATCTGTGTTTAGAAATTAGCAGTGTCCATTGCTATTATTAACATTACATACACAACATTTTAAAATGTAGTCAAATGTGATAAAGAATATAAATTAATAAGGGAAAGTAAACATAAATATTATCAAGAAAATATTAATATCTTCATTTTGTTTAAAACTCTTATTTTAATTCCTAAAATTGACATATAATAAGCTCTCAAAGCTACATGGCCTAAAAAATAATTTCTGACGAGTTTCATGTATATTATTAATATATAATATAATACTAGTGACCCGCACGCGGCTCCGCCCGCTTCAAACACTGAGTTTTTCATCGTCTTTGTTCAAACCCGTTCTTTACATAACATTTATCAAATCTGCTTGTCTTTTCTCTTAACAAAAACTGAAGTTTTGTAAAAAGGTAAATGAAGTAGCAAGTTCTCCTGATTTAAATCTAAAGGCACGCTCGGAACGCCATAATCAAAGAACCATACCATACCGTAGCTACTATGTCACAAATAATAATATCAATTATTTATCAATTCTCATTTTGCAGTCTTAAGAAAATAGCGTATTTAAAGAACTTCTGCACTCTCGATGCGAAGCGAACCCCCCCAACATCACCTGTTTTAAATACACGATTATTTATTAAATACTTACACTTAATTATGTTCGAGTTCTAATTTTTTTTCGAGCTTAACCTGAGTCGCGGTCTACGCGGACACTAGGGACATCATCGTTATAATAACAAATATACTAACTAGCACCTACTGTATCCCGAATAAGATCGCAATGCTTGGCCCGCGGTGTCGTGAAGTTTTTGTAAAGAGATTTGATAAATGTTATGTAAAGAACGGGTTTGAACAAAGACGATGAAAAAAATAGTGTGTTTGAAGCGGGCGGAGGCGAGTGCGGGTACTATTATATTAAATATTAATAATATACCTACATGAAAATCGTCAGAAATAATTTTTTAGGCCATGTAGCTTTGAGAGCTTATTATATGTCAATTATTAAGGAATTAAAATAAGTGTTTTAAACAATATGTAGATATTAATATTTTCTTGATAATATTTATATTTACAAACATTCTTTATCACATTTAACTACATATATTTTTAAATGTTGTGTACATAATGTTAATAATGGCAATGGACACTGCAAATTTCTAAACACAGATGTCGCGTTATACACACAATACTAAACACAGATATAGCGTTATACACAAAAATCCTGAAAGTGTAATCCTGTAATTTTAATAACAACATAATAACGTGTACATATAAACAATGCATCACAGAATGATTTATACATTATTTCATACACATCAATTTTATATTCCTTTAACATGTTTAAGTATATGTCTTGCTCGTTCTTTGCATAAACGATTTAAAAAACAATATGGCATTAAAAATGTAATATTTTCTTTTCACATCGCAGAAATGCGAGAAAAAGCTAAAATCTGAGTATGTAGGAGGACCCCAGTGTTAAAATATTCCATTCTCTTACTTACACCTGACTATAGGCATAAAACCAAGTCTTTCAATATCTTCATGTACTTATAAATTTATCAGGATTATCTATATAACAGTATGCTAAGTTATATCCTATTTTGAAGACCGAAGAAGTACAGTGTTAAAGAATAGCTAGTTTTACAGATTACTGCATAAATTAGCAGATTGCAAACACAATAAATACAAAGAGGGGAATAATTTTTTTTTCTGTAGCTTTATATTTCGTATATTGCTAATGCCGAAAATAAAAAAGAAGAAAAAAAGAATATAATTTAATTGGTATAGATTTAAGGGTTTAAAATAATTACTGGTATAATTAATTTTAAACTTATGTACAAACCGTGTTGTTCGTAAGAATAATCAATTTGTACCATAGCATATTTTACAGGAAAACGTAATTATGAACTGTTTTAAATTTGTGTTGTGAGTAAAATAATGAGACATTAACTTGTCCACTATATTAACGTTTTTGCAAAAAACAGTCGACAGAAAGGTTTTTTTTGTAAGTTAAATCCTTTCGAACAAAAACACTAGAATTTGAGAATATGAAGTACGAGTTAATAATTATATTTCTTAAATTAGTAAAGTCTGTATGAGATTATAAGTAAACAATAAGAATGTCATGATTAAAACTAGATAATAAGTCATTAAAGACTAATGAAGGAAATTACAAGTTATTAAATGATAATATTTTTTTACAAAATCATTCAAGGTCATAAAAATAGTAATAGAACATGAATGTATGTTTTTAATTCTTTTTCTCTGTTGGTTTGTCCGTTTATATGTTTATCTCTTTGTACACACACATCTTCTCAACTAATAGCTTTAATAATGAAATACTTTACAGTATTTTTTTTATATTTTTTAATTGATTTAAATTCACGTCCAATGAGGAAACATAGTAACCCTTTGGAAATTACTAATAATAATGAGTATATCTTAATAACTTTTGTTGAACGTGATTTTCCATTGATACCTAAAAATATATATGTACATCTTAAACTTTTGATAAAGAAACAAAACAGTACATGAAAAATTAGCACTTATGTACTAACGCCATCGTAGCTTCTATTCTGTAGTAAATAAGTAATAAGATTCCTTTTTGTGATATATTTTTTATAAATAATTTATTACAAGTGGCTTAAAATTTCTTGCATGCCGTAAATTATTATATAATAATATTTTATACATTAGTCTTTTTTTATTTCATTTTTTTAAGCTTTACGATGTTTCCCTCACACGGCAGGGTATACGGAACGCCACGACAGGCCTATAACATTTTAAATTCTAAAATAGTAATCAACAGAAAGCGGTTTAGCAGAAATTTAGAAATGTTGGTGCAACACTGTTATTGTATGTGCTGCCTACTGATAAGTTTGAAGTCGGTGTCGGTAGTCGGTCAAACAAAATAGAACTTAAAATTTTCAAATAATAAATTTAATTCTCTCAGCTTTATGCTGTATCCCGCACGAGGCAAGGTATGCAGAGGGAACCCGGGCACCTAGTGTTAAGATACTCTGTTCCACTTCTGTTTCTCACTTTTCGAATTTGAGGCATTGCGTGCTGGGTGTCGGAACTCAACGCTGCGCTTTACCTTATTACCAGAGCGAAGAAATGAAACATTAAATAATTAAATTTAAAATATTAATATTGAAGCCTATAATGGCGCTGTAACTGTAACCGACAGGTTCTGTGTTCGATCCCCTGTCCAGGAAATGAAATATTAATATTTTCAATTTAAAACTAATTTGAGGTAAGAAATATTTATCTCACATTAAATATATAAAAAACAAAACTATTTCAAAGATTGCTTTGTTTATCTTCAATTTACTTAAAGTTTCATAAATATGGGAGCCGAATATGGAAACTAGCGATTCATGCCAGCCCCATATAAAGACTGTAACGACCAACCACAAACACAGTAAAAGGGCGGTATTGTAAAGCGCCACCCAACACGCCATATCCAGAACTAAAAAAAGTCTTTTTTAATTTTAACAACAGTTCTGGACATGGCAATCTGAGCTATAAATAGTAACGAGGAATATAAGAGGTTGGAACAAAGATAAATAATCTAGCGATTAAAAAATCGCATTCAAATCAGTTCATTCAATCAGGAGCTACGGTGCCATAGACGGACTGACTGGTCAAACTTACAACATTCCTCCTTTCTTGCATCGAAAGTTAACACAGTTGGCTCGACTTCGCCTTATTAATAAAGTCACATTGTTCTTTGAGAACATGGTAGAAATGTAGCAGCAGGGTCCACCGAATCCAGTTATTTTTTTAATGGGATGGGATGAGGTAAAAATTTGGGATATCTCTGGTCTAGCATATAAGTAGATGGTGATTCCGATAATTATTTGTAATTAGTTTTTAATACCTGTTATTAATATATAATTAAGAAAAAATGTTAATGAATATATAATAGACTATTACTAATCATTGCTCAATAGATGGCAAGTGTAAAAAATATATATTATAATGATGTGTATAGATAAGGATATTATAAAGTACTTGTATTCTCGCCTACAGTGACTACACTTTAACACTTTTGAATGCATTGTTAAATGGAAACTTACATCTCCTGGTGCAAAGTCGTAACATTCCGCTATTTTCTCATAAAGTTCCTTAACATTTGAAAAACCGGAAATAAGCCCTAAAGGACTTCCTTGAGCCTGTTGACAGTGGAAAACTAGTTGTGACTTTTGAGCCCCGTTGTTGTTGTCCACACCGTTAGACTGCTGCACGTCCTCAGCAGGCGGTGGAGGTACAGGCGGCGCTGAATATTTAGGTCCCTTTTTTTTGAACAAAGACATCACGAATAACACTAAATAACGGTAAATAATAAGTTTTCTATAATGTAAAAGTTAACGCGCACTCATTACACTCGCCTACTGTAAAATTAATCACAGCCGAGACACATAACTCTCGAGAACTTTAAATGTTAACATCACAACGTTATTATTCACGATAACTTATCATTCAATGACGATGTCGGATAAGATTATGTATATAAAATTGTTTGTTGAAGGTTTCGTATACCAATAGAATAAGCCTAGGGAAGAAATAGCACAGATAACGTTTAAACACTTGCACTCCACTTGACAGACTGAGTGAAGAGTTCCGAGTTTCGACTGAGGTGGGAGGTACGGGTGAAGGGAGGAAAAGAGTACGATAACCATGCCGACCATTTTTAATTTCATATTCGGTATTTACTATTTAAGCAGCATTTCTAATTTGATGGCACTCTATTATATATTTATAATGTGTTAATTATTATATTTATATAATCATTTTTCTTTCTTAGTATAGATATGTATGTACATAAATGTAAAGTGCTTTAACTCATTATTTTAACTATATCCCAACTTCACCCATCCTTCCAACCCAATTTCACCTCCTAAGTCCTTACCGAATAAATAAATGAAAACAGTCACAAAGGAACCAAGGCCCTTGCTATTGGTGGCTATGGTTTGAGGTAGGGGAAACCAATTTTATCAATACTGCTCACTACTTTTTAATCTTTATCCAATAGGTAACAAAAACCTTTCATATTAGTTTAGGCTATTTGGCTTATAAGTCAAACAGCTATTGTGTATAATGATTTAGAAAATAATTTGATTATATTTTTTTATTACAATTGTTTTTGAAATCTTATTATATAAACCATAGTTTTACCTTAAACTTGAATATAGATTAAAAATAATAAAATATTTCTAATGATCTTAATCAATAAATTTTGTTATAAATTAAAAAATAATAAAACACGTGATTTTAGGTATTTTTTATTGACATTATGCAATAAGTCTACGAGGATGCAACTGCTTTCTTAGGTGTAGGTTTGCCTTCCTTAAAACCATTTCTGAACCGCCTTCTAACAATCTTGAGGTGACGCATGCGGCCAGTTCCGGTGGTCTTCCTACGCTTAGCCTTCACCGACCAGTGATCTAAAAAAGAATAATAAGTCAATAGCATGATGATATAAATATTTTTACAATTAAAAATTCAATTTTTATTTTTAAATGAATAACTTATATAAAATACTGTAAAAATAAACAAATTCACACTTTTTCCAGTATAAAAAGCAGAGAACCTTGTGTTATTACAATTTTTTTTCTGTCCAAATTCAAACCATACTATGTTAAATGATACAACTCAAAAAAGCCAGAATTTGATTTGCCAGAGCATGAAATTGCAATTAATTCTTTGACCCTACAAAGCTGTCAATCCCACCACCACTGCATTTACACTGCCATTATTAAACACTAAAAGTTTAGTACATAACTAAAAATATTTTTTTAACATAGCTAAATGGTGACTACAAAATAGTTTAGTCCAGTTATCTTCAAAATGTGCAATTGAAAAAATGTAATAAATATAATGTATATATCCAAAATGAAAGAGAAAATAACATTTCCTATTAATGTATAATACAGTAGGCAATGAAAAGTTATGATGTAGATAATTAATACATTAATTTCACTTTTACATTGTACTTGTTACATATTCAAACCTGGTTTGCTATAATGAACAAACAAAATATTGAATATTTGTTTAATTTACCTACACATACAAAGAAACATTCTGTATCAAACATTTCTTCAATCATTGTAGGTATTATTGAAAGAAACTGTTGTACGTGTGTAAAAACAACTAACATAACCTCCTTTTTAATAATGAAACTACAAAGTTTACTCACAAGAACGCAGCTTCGCTGCAGGGTATCCACATTGGGCACATTTAGATTTTTGGATATGGTATGACGACCTTCCACATCTTCTACATAGTGTATGTGTCTTATTTCGGCGTTTACCGAAGCTTGATGTACCCTTCGTCTGAAATATTTATCAATAGGTTAAAACCACTCACTGAAATTTGTGTAAATAAACATATTAATCGATTTAATGAATAATGAGTATTCATTTAGCACAATTTAGAAATTATAATATTAAAAGTTAAGGCTGATTATTTTAGATTTTAAATAACATTTTAAATTACACTACCATTTTCACGAAATTTGACAATCAAAGGACGGTGACAGATGTGTGTAAAAACTTGCTGTGCTCTAAAATTAGTACTGCCAGTAACAAAAAATGACAAATATGCCTTACGAAACTTACAACTTATACTTACTTAAAACTTATACCGTAAGATGGGATGGCTACAGTTGAAGTTGTATTTTAACAGTGCTTCTGACTGCAAATTTGTATATATATAACACATAGAAAAATGTTACTTCATGCTCCATTATTATTCTAAAATATAGGTAAATTTTATTAAAATAGTACTTGGAAGTAATTAATAAGCCATATCGGGTTAATCGAAATTTCATCAATCGAAATTAGTGCTAATTTAAATTCAAATATTATAGTTACATACTTAATTATTTTAACATCAAATAATTTACCATGGTTTACTGCTTCAGATCTGAGAAGATCCGGTGCAAGAAACTAAGAAGGAAATTTTTAATGTAATTTGGAAATCTTCGCACTATTTTTAAGCGACACTGATAGATTTGAAATAAGAAGACAACTTCTTCTTTTACTTTCCGCTTAAACTCTTTTACTTCCGCTCAACATCGTGCTTTGCCTCGTTTCTATAATCTATACTTGGTTAATCAAAAGAAGAACAGGTTAAAATTGACTTTTTTTTGTTATAGGGTATATTACATCACATTTAAGCAAATGAGACTGAGTACTAATAATAATTTGACAGTGAAAGAGGCGAAAGAGGTATGGCGCACCGTTCTCTCTGCCTACCCTGCTAGGGATATAGCGTGAAGCTAAGTTAAATAAAGTAATAATATATTTAAAAAAAAAGATTTAGAGAAGAAAATCTACCAAATATAGTTTCTGTTGCATACGCTGGAAACAGTTAAATTATTTAAAAGTCATGTATGATAACATGGTTTCCCTTTAATATATATATATATATATATATATATATATATATATATATATATATATATATATATATATATATATATATATATATATATATATATATATATATATATATATATATATATATATATATATATATATATATATATATATATAAAATAAATTGAATTCAGCGAGAAGTAAGAAACAGAAGTTGTCCTAATGTGAATACAATGTCCTAATGTCAGTAGAATGTCAAGAAACCATAGTATTTTACAGACATCCGAAATTTTAAAAAAGTAGCTGTAGGCCTACTCTTGAAACTCTATCCAATTATCAATCCAAGAGCATAAAAAGGCATTTACTATTAATTGTATTTACAATTAATGTCAGCTTATATTTTAATATAGGTTTGTTTTATATTTATTTTAAAACATTGTTAACATCCAACCCTTAAACCATTTCTTTCCACCCCATGTTAGGGTTTGCTCTTGTCAAATATCAATTTATCAAACGAAAACGATATTTGACAAGAGCATGTATATCCATACCTACTTATTTTATAATGAATTATTTGTGCTCTAGTAAACTTAAATATAAAATAATTAAAATTTTCTTCGCTTGCTAGGAATATAGCTAACTTTATTGGCTACAATATAGAAAGATTTCCACAAAGGTGAGTAAGATTATCATTGACTATTTTGCATTATATGCGACATGGTATATTTTGAGAATTACAATTATAATAGTGAAATAAATATTTGTTTATATATTTGAGCGTTTAAAACATTATATTGATTATATAATTAATGCAATATCTGATTTTGCATTGCATTTAGATAATTTAAACAAGATAGGTGATATGTCACCTTTTTTTTACAGAATACAAACCACATTTAAAATAAAATTCCCTAAACTTTTAAATATTTAAAATGGAGTTACTAGATATTATGAAAAAATTAACAATTAAGCATACTGAGAGCTCTAATGAATTAAAATTATTTAAGTCAGTAGCTGCTGATATTGATAATGTACCTACAGAAATTGTTGTTGCTGACTATCATGACAAGACAATGTTAATTATTTCTCAATACCAAAAAATTGGCAGTATGATGACTGTACATCGGGATCAAGTCCATAACCCATTAGGTGCAGATAATATTTTTACTACAAAAGTTATTTTTGGTGCTACAGGAGAAGATCAACAAGTTGCAGCAAGATACCTGGCAGAAGCATTAAATATTACAAAAACACTGTGCATTTTTATGAACTTAATGTCTTATGATATAGAGACAATAAAAGCTTGTAAAGATATTATTTTGGAATTACAAAGAGAGTAAACTATTTAGAAAATGGCTGTTACAACATTAAATAAATTTAAGACATCTACTAAATATTATGGTCAGCTGGTCCTTGGCCCCCCTGGAGCTGGCAAAACAACATACTGCAGTCAGATGACAGAGTTATTAAGAAAGAATGGAAGAAAAGTAATGCTTATAAATATGGATCCCGCAAATGATTGTATTACTTATAAACCTGATATAGATATAAGAGATTTCATTGTTTTAGAACATGTTATGGATAAATATAATTTAGGACCAAATGGTGCACTAGTATATTGTATGGAATATTTAGAAAAGAATGTTGATTGGTTGTTGGACAAAATTAAAGGTGAACATTCTACAAACTTCATTTTTGACCTTCCTGGTCAAGTTGAACTATATAGTCATCATGAGATATTGACTAACATTTTTATGAAGCTGGTCGGAAATGGGAACATACAACTGTGTGCAGTTCATTTAATTGATTCTCATCATTGCTCAGACGCTGGAAAGTTTATATCAGCTCTTATTTTATCTTTGAATGCTATGCTTAAAATTGGTTTGCCTCATGTTAATCTTCTAACCAAAGTTGATTTACTGAAACAACATGCTGATAAACTGCAATTTGGCATTGATTTCTACACTGAAGTTTTGGATTTAAATTATTTGCTTGATAATTTAGATAGTGATGTATTTACTCGAAAGTATACAAAGCTTAATAAAGCTTTAATATCTATTATTGAAGATTACAGCTTAGTTAGTTTCCAACTTGTTGATATGTTTAAAGAGCAAAGTCTTGAAAATGTGAAAAATCTAGTTGATAAAGCTACTGGATATGTATTTAAATGTGAAGAGGGAAGACATATTAATAGCATGTTAGCATGCGCTATGGGTGTTGATGATAAATTAGATTTTAATGAATTTTAATAAATAAACATATTTAATAAAGTGATTTTGGGTCTTTATAATTATTATATTTCTGTATAGTATTTAGTAACATTGTTTGATTTTCGTGTCTCAGCCCTTCCTTTCAAAGAACGAGGAAGTATATATATACATATATATATATATATATATATATATATATATATATATATATATATATATATATATATATACATACATATACATATACATATACATATACATATACATATACATATATATATATATATATATATATATATATATATATATATATAAAATATATATGTAAATTCAATAGATTATTTGTAATTATTAGTATACTTTTATTTTTACAGGTGGGCCATATTATGTATTAAAATACTGTGTTCTAATAAATTTAGAATTTAATAATTTTAAATTAACCTTTAGAATACATATTCTTTTTCAGCTCCATGCTGTATCTCGCATATGGCAGGATTGGCAAAGGCAACTTGGGAACCTAGTGTTACTACGTCCGGTTTCCCACTTACTATCGAATTTGAACTCATCACCTCGCTTTGCCTTGTTACCATAGCGAAGTAATGATAACATAAAATATTTAAATTAAAAATATGAAATATTTCATTATCTCGCGAGGCTATCGAAACTGTCGCGTTTACAGGGACACGCTTGAGCCCCGGAGCCCCGTTAAGCCTCAAGATTATATCACTAAAATGACAAATATAAAAAAGGCGCAAATATCATTTACCATATGTCTACTACAGCGACGATAAATGACGTCGACCTGTGTTAGTTAATTTACCCTAATATAACAAACATGATGTTACCAGAAAGTGAAAATGATATTCAATATTTTCAGATGTCCAAGAATAATCAAGCTTTATACATAAAGCTTTTAGATACGGAAAAGAAACTTGATGCTTTATTACGCCAAGAAACCAGTAAGCCTATTCAAGTCCAGCTTTTGCATCAATATAATGACATAAAAGATGCAACTCAAGTTATTATTAATCACATAGCGAATATTGAAGGTACTTCCGTGTCTGAAATTCATAAGCGGCTAGAACTAAAAGATTGAAATAAAACAATCATAAATAATGGAACGTTTTATTTGAAGACAAATACAACTCTTTACAATTTATTATCAACCAATATTTTTTTGTGTTCATGAACTAAAATAGTATTTGAACATTTTCAGTATTTCTTATTATTTATCAGCAGTTTAATGTATTTAAGTTATAAGTGTTTTCAAAAAAGCCACTGTTCCATGTTGCTACTTCAATTACGAAAAGTGTTATGTATTACATGACAAATATTTTCTAATATAGTTATTATACGTTGACAATATTAAGAGACCATTGTCAGCAAACAAGTTAAAATGTAGTAAAGGTATTAATTATTACACTGTTGAATATTCTAAAACTATAGTGAATAATGTTTTTAAGAGAAAAAAAAGTCTACTTCCTTCTCGGAACCATCTAATATTACATTTTAAAATATGTAAAGTATACATTTAAGCAGCAAAGTACAGTATTACAATAACGTAAAAGGCATTTCATATTAAACATCAAGAACAGTAAATTTAAATAGTGCCTTTTAGCTAAAACCCACCAATATAAAACTCGACCTCCCTCGAAATAACCAAACCACTATCATGCTTTTACTGTAAGTTATACATAATTCTTAATAAAATGAAAATACATTGAAGTTAAAACTCTAACGCTACACATTGTGTTTATTCAATAAGCAAGCAATAACATATGTTGTAATAATATAATGGCGCCGCGCGCACTATGTAGCGGCGTCGCTGTGGCGCTGGCGGCGCCGTTAGTTTCAAAGTCAGATGCCTGATGCATTACGTTAGTCACGTCTGGTCACGACTCGTGTTTAAATCAATGAATATGTTAGTGTGGCAACACATTTGTCTGTTGTGTGACATTAGTCCGGCCAGGGTACAAGCAAATTGTAAAGTCTTCATTAAGTTCCATTCTCTACGGTGTCTCTGGTGTCGACTGTTCCTTATTCAAATGGAATGTAACACGCGCTGACAGTTCGACGGTTACTCACCGAGCGAGTACACCAAGACTATGTCTCAAATGTTCAGTTAGTTATTCCAGCTTAATTTAATTATAACAATATAACAAATTTACAAAAATACATATAAAGTGAAGAACATTCGCCGTCTTGAGATTCCTAAAATGCATATAAATATATCACTAATGAATCTACGATATTCTATCGAAATAATACCCTATAGGATGTGGAAAACTCAACACGCGAACGTTCGTCCAGTTTTATTAAACGTCTATCGTTAGACTTAAATCTATGAGTTTCAGACTCGTTTCAGGCAGTCCATTGGACTAAATTTCAAAGCACCACCATCATTCAATAAATGCAATTTCTACGCTAATCTTATCACGTTTTTCTACCCCTAAGGTATAAAATATCCGACGTATCACGTGCTTACCAAAATATTTCAATAATAAAACACATTCAAAAGTTCTTAAACGATTTAAAATTATTTATCTCTGTCTACTGGCGATACGTAGCTGCTGTGCTGAATATTATGCTCGCAAAACCAGTTTGCCACTTATTACTATAGAAATTACACTCGCCAGCAGAACAGCGGGACCTTCGTATGCCGGGTACTACAAAACACTCCAGAATACTCACAATCAATAAAGCCTAAATATACAACGAGAAATCCTAAAAACAAGTCTGAATACGATTGGTTTGACCTACGTAGTCTAGGAAGCACGTCGCAAACGTTCGACAGGTAAAACATCGAAAACATAAAAAAAATTGCTTCGCTTGTAACGAAAATGGGATTACATAGGCCAAACCAGACTTAGATATAAAACAATAATTTGGTAAATTGTAAATATACTATGTGTAAATAAATAATGCTGACTCAGTTACCATAATATGCTAAACTAAACATATTCCCCGTTAAGTCAACTCACTGTTATAAAACATGACTTAACAACCAACATGTAAATTTTAATATATATATTTTCTAACTTATCACTCGTCAGAAAGATGTTGTTACGTGTCATTTTTTTTTTTTTTAAAGTTCATGCACTACTCAAAGTAGTTTGAAATCGGCTCTGGATGTTTTGCTACTTGCTTCGAGATCGGGATAGTTATTTTAATATATGTATAGCAGGGTAGACAAAAATAATCTAGCCTCAAGACATTTCGTATCCACACACCGTAAAATTTCAAGCCGTTGTGTGTTGAAAGAGCGAGGAAAGGATAATAATTCTTCCCCGCAAGCGGGAACCACTCATAAGTCAGCCGCCGTGCGGCTGCACTTGATAATATATAGTTATTGGAAGCACATCACAAAATATTCAGAGGGACTTTCGTCTCGTTAGGGGTGAAGCGTTACGCCTCAGGTTTGTAACGTCGTCTCCATTGTAAATGAGCACGTGGATGCCGATTTAATAAATACAAAATCAGTCTCTCATTGGGAAGTCTCTTAGATGTCGAGGCACGTACACGCCGCTATCATTATAAGTATTGCTTCCTTATTACACAAGTACTCTTAACACACAAAACTGAACTTGTGACCTCACGACAGATACGTGCTAAAATTATTAACGTTTTAGATCTAGTATGTCTTCTTTTTTGTATTAGTTTAGATCATTCACTAAATTTAATGTATTTTATAAAATACGTAAACAATTACTATGTACTTGTTGACAATCGAAGTGTTAAAAATCGTTTAAAACTTCATTAAAGTTTATGAAACAGCTTTCCTCGTAAGCATTAAAAGTAACAAACTACTATTAAACAAAACAAACAAACCTAAAATAACTACAAATTACAAACGTAAACTACATAAAATTTACCTTTGGGATAAAAAACAATTTAGTTAGTGACGGGGGCATCGCCTTGACCGAAGTGCTCCCGATCAGAACTATGACTAAATCCCGCCACCTAGAAACACATACACGATACAAATGAACGGCCCCGTTAGAGACGGCGGAGGAAAGCCGTATCGAATGACAATAGGAAGTTGGTATCTATTCTGCGGTCACCTTGCTCTTATCTAGTGGTCCGTTCGCTTCCAAGCTCTGAGCTACATCAGTCTTCGGAGTGGTGCTCTTTTTTTTACCTTTCCCTAAATTCTTCTTAATGTTTTTTCCAGTCTTTGTTTTCTGAGGTTGAGTCCCTGTAAAATTAAATGTATTCTTATATGATGACATTTTCTTCTCGTGTCTTTATGTTTATAGGTACTAAGGTTCTCTCAAAAGGTACCTTCACCGTCATTTTCAGGCTGAGAGCTATCTTCTGGTGCACTGCCATCATCGGCGGGCGAACTCATATCGTCCGATCTAACGGTTTTCCTGGAAGAAAACAATTGGCTATGATTATTTTTAAAGCGGGCGATCACTATCTAATATGATTCAAAAAAATTCTCATATATAACTTAAAAGAATGACAAAGAAATAGAGCAAGCGACAAAAATATCATAATTTAGAAATGTATTAAATCAACAATAAAAGCCTGTCGTGACGCAGCAGTACAAGTGTGTGACGCGACGTTTCGTCCCCGCGGCCTACCCTGCAATGTGCGGGATACAGCGAGTAGCCGAGAGAAACACAAACAACCGTACCCGTTAATACTAAGCGTGGCGGGCTTGGCGGGGTCGTGGCGCGCGCGGCGGGCGCGGGGCGCGCCGCGGGCCGCCGCGCCGGCGCCGCGCCCGCGCGCGCCCCGCCCGCGCCCGCCGCGCCACCCGCGCCCGCCGTACGCGTTGCGCGGCGTCGGCGTGTAGCCCACGTAGCTCACCTGAGTGCAAACATTCGTGAATCGTGGAGCGAACACAAAGTAAAAAGGAAGTCTAAACGTTTTTTAACAAATATCAAAACAGAGATAGTCAAGTATCATCAACTATTCATTGAGCATTCGTATAAATTTGAACCGATTTATTTATGTAATGATAAAAAAAAACTATTGCAATGGTGTAGATTCGCAAAAAATAATTACTTGTTTTTTTTAGCTATTTATACACAAAGTAGATCTTTATCTGATATCGTATAAAGAATGATAATAATTTAAACTGACATTTTTGAAATATAATAAAATCCATATAAAAGGTTTTTTTTATAAAAAGTAATATTAAGTTTATTTTTAATTATGACAGTATTTATAACAAGATTAAGAAAATCATCACGTACTTCGTCACATTTAAAGGCTTTCACAATAGTACAATATAAGCAAATATCTGCAGGTATCTGATTTTTTAGTGATAATTATTTTTTAAAAACGATACATAATATAGTAATACATTGTACCACGGTTATCTGAAAAAAAATTACCGCAATCATCTTTAATTCAATTAATAGTCTGGTTAACAATTATGTTGACGAACTGTAGGACATGTTCTTACGTCATTTAATAGACAATTATCCATTAAGAATAAAAAAAAAACAAATAGTTGTCACTTTTCATTCTGCTGCAACCATTGGGTTGCCAGGTTTAAATATATCACTTAAAACATTACGGCAGAATTTCTGGCAGGCAACTACTATCTACTTCTTAGAAAATAACCGTCAATACAAAAACAGCTACTTGCATTTTTTGCAACAGGATCTTAGGTTACACATAGCAGATCGACCAAAAGGAAAATATTTAAAGTCAAAGTATCTTTTAATGACAACGCACATGTGTGTAAGTCAAAGGGCGATAAATCAATGCTTGAGTAATCTGAGAGTTGTTATAACTATCACTGTAATAGTGAAGGTACCTGCGGGTAGCGGGGCGCGCGGGGGTGCGGGTGCGGGTAGGAGCCGCCGCCCCACTGGCCCACCACCACGCCGGCGATCTCCAGGCGCGCGCCGCGGCCGCGCCCGCGCCACGCCAGCGGCTCGCCCACCACGCCCACCACGCCGCCCATGCCGCCCATGCCCGCCATGCCGCCCAGCGGCAGCGGCGGCATCGCGAACTCCACCTCCAACCCCTCTAGTATTGCTTTACGCATGCGTTCCACCTACAGTTTGTCATCAAATACGTATTAAAACTCCTTGTCTGGTGTGTCGATTACAATAACATCACAGCACAATAACATTATTCAATAATAATAATTAGTATCTTTAATATATACATTTATGACAGCGATCATCACAAATATATTTTATAGACGAACGGACGGACGAAAACTTTTTTTAATGATATAATGTACTTCTTTATTTCATTGTATATATTATAGTGCATTGTTCCAAACTTATAAAATGACTAATTTATATTCTAATTTCGTTTAACTGTCATGCATCTGCCATGGCGTTTGGGAAGAAGTAGAGTAAAAAATAATGATACATATATATTTTTATTAATACAATACAGTGCCTTGTGTAAATTAGAAGACATTATCAGAAAGTGATATTGCAAACATTGAAGATTTAGAAGATATATATCTATAATTAAAATAACTCTGTAACCGATCACTGTCTGTATATAGAATATATATATAAAAAAAATCAGTGGACGTTATTTTATGCCTGTTTGTCTGTGCGTGCAGAAACAGATAACTAGATTTAAACATAGTTATCACTAGTATATTTTGATAACCATCCATGTTACCTTGACGACGGTGTCGAGGTTGTTGTCGCAGAGCTGCGCGAGGTGCTTGCAGTGCGCGGCGCGGTGCAGGTTGCGCTGCAGCAGCTTGCCGTCGAAGTAGAGCCAGGGCGCGGCCACCAGCCACGGCACGGGCGCGCCGCACGCGTCGTTGGCCACCAGCGCCGCCTCCGCGCCCGCCATCACCAGCGCGCCCAGCGACACGCCGCGCGAGCTCATGCCTTGCACCTACGATAGGGTACGAACAACACCTCATTTCCAACTCATTATTTTTTTTAGAATCATCATATTAAGGCAACAAATTGCTTAAAAAAAATTGATTCTGATTTTTCCGTCTTTTTTATTTTAAATAAATTCAGATTTTTCTGCCTACTTTTTTATTTAATATAATATAACCCGAATTTATGTCTATACTCGTACGTAAAGTCGCCCAAACATTACAGCAAAATAGATGGTACCAATAACCGACAAGCACCAATAATCGATTTATTTTTTCGAAAATAAAAATATAAATATGTTCATTTGTTAAAAAAGTAAGTAGTACAATATAAGTTTACCTACTTAAATATAAGTTTGCACACCTAAATAGTATACCACTGTCAAACAAATAGCTAACATATTTTTTGTTTTAAAGAGAGTTAAAAAATGTTAGTTAGGACGAACAAATAAAATGTAATCTATTTTTGGCATGTAGATAGTACATAGTCAACTTTCGGTCGATTAAAATTATTTAATGTAAAAAAATAAACTCACTGTCATCTCTTGCAAGTGAAGAGCATTCATGAGATCATTTGAGAAAGCTGTAGCCAAAAATGCATCTAACTCTTGTCGCCTTAATATTTGGATTTGTGAAGTCATGATGAACCTGGAATAAATTAAATATATATTTATTAAGTAGTTTTAAAAAATTGTGATAATCTCCATATAATGTTTTATTTTTATTAAAAGCGCATATTATTTTTTGTAGTTACAATGTTATCAACTTATCTTAACAAAAAAACCAAATACGGCCGTGTACCAGATAAGGCCGTGTCAGAAAAACTATTTAAAATTATTTTTCGCGAACAAATTAAATAAAAATACCCTCAAACTGGATAATGCATTATGTTAAATATTAAGATATTTATTTAGGTCAGAGATGTAAACGACCTCCGCAACTTTATCCAAGTTTAATATAATATTAAAATATCTGTCCATGATTTAGATAAACATTACTTACCTTAAAACAGTTGCTAAAATGAGCAAATGTTGTGGCACGTATGATGTGTTTAGCATGAGTGGAGTATCCGACCGCATACACGAGAGAAACGCCCGCATTCGTCTACACTTATCATCTTGTGCGGTGCTACAAGAAAAATATAATCTTTTAATATTTTTTACTATTTTTAAAGTGTTAATTGAATGGAAACCAAAAATATTTATTTACAAAAGATTTTAAAAAATTACCAAAGCTCTTCTTTTATCCGCGTCTCTTGAAATGTCTAAGAGCTTTGAATATTTATTTACCTTCTAGACTGTAGAAGGTAAGTAGCAAGTCAAAAAGTATGGTGATTAATGATCATTTTGAAAAATTGTTATATTTTCGTTTTTATTTAAATAAAATAAAATCAAAAATCTTTTACACATAATTTTTGACAAAAAATACTGTTACTATATATAAATTCACTATTTATAAAACAGTCATAGTATGAGATCCCATGGCAAAAATCTGCTGATATCTTTTTCATGAAACTTAAAAATGATACATGGAAATTTTGTGCCACATTGAAATTAATGATAATTACTTTTAGTTGATGAATTGCAAGTTCATGTTTGTGTGAATAGTGCATCATCACTTAAACAAAACATATATTTTCACTATCATAATTTTCTTGACAGTTATTAAAAATGTAAGTAGTATCATACTAAGCAATATGCATTTGGCCATTTGCACTTATATTGCATTTAAAAATTGATATTTCTAAAAACATAACTTTAAAAATAACTTTATTGCATTTTATTGCTTCTATGAATTTTTGTCAGGAAAAAAAAAACAAATACCTGCAAGTTTTTAGAATAGGAATGCCAAAGAGGCATTAATAAGTATTTAGTGGCATATATATAATAAATTCGTATGGTTATCTAATATAACGAACTCACCCAAACCAAAGTCTCTGCACAGTGGGCACAGGCCAGTCCAATATAACGCCAGGGACTATCTCAGGGCTTTTGCCAGGATTAACGCGAGAATATATCCACTCTGCAACTTGTACTGTACATGGACGATCCAAGCTTGTTGAAGCACCAACTGTGCCTTCATCTAAAAACAAATCCCATATTTAAAATTCAAGAAAAAAACTTTTATTTATTCTTTTAAGATTTATGTAAATTCGGACGACAAGTGATTTTCGGGAATGATTTCGTGGCTTTATCTTTTTACTAAGCACTGTGTATTGGATGGTACTATTTTGAAATACTTTGTACAAATATATAATAAAAATAAAACTTTTTCTTTCAAATGAAGTTTACTGTTATGAAATTTTATATAATTTTACACAATACTATCCATTTATTTACGCCTTTTTTTACAATTGTTACAATATTTTAATAATATATTAACATAATAAACAACAAACAACACACATACTAAATAAAAAAAAAGTTTACCTTTAGCTTTCTGTGCCATGAAGCGATGATGATGCATATTATACAATATAGCATAAACATTCTGGCGTATAGGTCTGAAGAAGTGATGAATAGAGGGTATTTCCCGGTGGTTGTCATCCTCCATTAGAACGGGAAGGGTGATCTGTCGGTGTGTGAGAATGGATAGCATTTGTGGGTGCATTAGTCCTCGCGTGTGCCGCTCAGCGCATGTACGGAGCACTTCAGCAGGCGCTGGAGGACAGTTATCGTCGCTCTGCGATTGTTTGCTAACACTTGCTGCTACCTGTAAATAAAAAAAAATATGATTTTTTGAACTGCTAACTATATATATACCTGTGTAACGTTAATTCGTCCAGCATGTATGGCCTAATTTTCTAGACATTTTGAGTTGTATTTCGGATCTCAATTCCACTCTTTGTTTCGCGTGAGTTTGACATGTAGCTAAAAATGTGATATAGCCTACAATTTCTGAACCATATTTTTCTTTTGGCCTATGATTTCTTTCTTTCTCTCATTCTTTTGTTTTGTTTCGATCAATTCGAGAAAAATCAAGAATCTCCAATTTATAAAATCCACTCAAATAAAATTCAAACGACTACTGTTAAATGTTTTATATTATTAAAATTAGCATTTCAACCTTGTAGATATTAAACAAAATATGTAATATATTTTTTGAGTTGAAACAGTTATTGTTTTTTTTTTAATTCTACTGAATTTCAGAAAATATTCAACATAGAAACATGAAATTTATATATTGATGACTTAAACTGAAAATATTAATTGTTTTTGTTATAAGGAAAAATATTTATAAAAGCTAATAAAAAAAACCGAAAGTAACTATTAATAATGTTTCGCAATGTACGTCTAATAGATAAAAATAAATATTTCTTTGGATCTTCAATTAATATTATCAGAAAATAAGATTGAAATATTATTTATAATTCAAATTTTATTAAATACGAATCACATATATTCGTTAATATTATAGCTGTCTAAAACTTATCATTTGTTTGTCAGTTTATTGATTACAACCAAACGCTCATATGTATTTAGCGTTATTAGTCATATCACTAACATATTAGTGATACGTAAATCAAACATCATTATTTTTATTACTTTTAAGGATTCGATGACCGTTGAAATATAAAACCTTCAAAAATACTTCGTTACTTAAATGTGCAGACAATAAAAAAAATAAAAATATAAACTAATTTCTTCAATGAGTATTCAGTTTTGTCCCACAGTTTAACATTGTTTTTTTTATTTTTGGAAACTCGTTATAAATAAACGCTTACACGCACTTAGCATTGTTAGTTTACCGAACGTTTACGCTAGCAATATTATAAAATATGACTATTTTATAAAACTCATAGTAAAATAATAATTAAGAAAAAATAAAAAAATTGTCAACATGATATCCATTAACACTGTAGCTTGTTGTATTCTGAAATATCACACTGCAAATACAATTAAAAGAAATAAAAAAAAAACAGATAAACCATGAAAGCCAGGTCGCGTACAGACCTCTCTGATGGTCGGTTTCTCGGGTTTGGCGCAGGCGGGCGCGGGGTGTGCGGGGGGCGCGGCGTGCGAGGGGGGCGCGTCGTCCAGCGCGAGCGCCGCGACCGCGTGGCTCACGTCCACGCCCTCCTCCATACTAAAGTCCGCATTAATGGACGCGTTCGCCGTAGCCAATTTGTAATCTTCCAAGCCTTTTCGCTGCAAGTCATTGTTACCAATCTTTCACAACTCCCAAGTGCTCACTCACGTCCGATAAGCAAATAAAAATCAATCAAACAAATCAAACTATAAGTAAATCATAAATGACAAACAAAAAATAATAACAATGAAATGAAAACCAACTGAAAACCCGGCACATGGAGTAGTATTTTTGAAACATGCAATTCGATTGCCAATGAATACCAATGTGTGTTGATGTAAAAGGCGTGGATGACCTTAGCGATCGTTTTTGATTTAACAACAAATCAAATGTATGAACCTCATGCTCGGAGGATTCGGTAGCAAGCTTCGATGTGTCCAGGTCGGCCGATGTGGACTGTGGACTTACTTCTGATTTTTGATTCTTTTTGTTAGTTTTCGGGCGACGACCTAAAATATAATTATAAAAATTAAACAGGAGTGTACATTTTATATTTTTAGTCATATAAATATATTGTTTTCTTCAAATATTTTAATGAAGAAAAAATACTTACCAGATGCAGTTCTATATTTGAGAAAGCCATCTTTAGTACCATTAAGGTAATATTGCACAGCCTGTTTTAATTTAGCAGCTCGAAGATCATTGAGGTCACCAAATATTTCAATACATGCTGCGTCTATATCTGATGAAGGCAAATCACGCACAAACTGACCAACTGTTTTAATCAGAGTCTCTGGCGGTATTTGTTGCTGTAATTAAATTAAACATTTAATTATTTGTACACATCTATTTAAAATCAACTTAAAAATAAGTTTTATTTTATGATACAATCTCTTTATAGAAAAGTGATGTCAGTTGAACTGACCCAATTTTTTCTTTCTTTGAAATAAAAATGTTTTTATCTCTCCTGAGAATTTGCTTTATAGGATGTCAGTAGGCTAAACCAATATGTGGTGGACTGTCATTTATATGGTAATTTTTCAATATGTACCATGATGTTTTTGAAAAGAAAATAGAAAGAAGCTTGTTGTGGCAAGTGTGCGTCAAATGTAACAGTTTGTGCAACAATTTATACAAGCTTAGGTCAATTCAGAAGTAAAATCACAAGATAACAGTTCACAACAGCATAACTTTAAATTGTAAAAAACTTATAATCTATATTTATATATGGATGTTAAAAGAAATTTATCCACTTTAAAGGCCATTGAATATGGTAGGGAAAACAAAGTGCTACTAAACCAAGACATTAATACAATTTGAGTTAATTTTTCAAAATTATTAAAATTATTTGACTTAGGAGCCTAATGCTCCTATGATAATAATAATAAAATGTTTTTATTTGTGAATCAAAGCTGAATTTATTTATTCTACAGAGTTAACTTAGTAAAAGTATATTCTCTATAAGCAACTTTTCTTAATAAGCAAATATTTTATTGAAATAATGTCAATTGAGTTGATTTTATTTTCTTCACTGTTACCAAATAACAAAGCAAAGCAGTGTTGTGTTCCACCTCTCAACATGCAATGCCTCAAATTCGGTGGAAAGAGGATAATGATACTAAACTTAAATTTAAAAAGCGTATAAAATTTTTTTGAACGAAGCAGGATTTGAACCCGCGCCTCTGGAATACCGGTCATTTTTATACGCTTTTTAAATTTAAGTTTAGTATTTTCTGCCCTAAGTGTGGAATAACACTTTAAAACATAGTGAGGATAATGATATGGATGGGTCTTAACACTAGGTTTCCCAAATTCCCTAAGCCTACCCTACCATGTGTGAGATATTGGTAAAGTTAAAAAATAACTAGTAATAAATATACAAAATAGGTAGGTACTAAGAAATGAAAAACGTTTATATTATAATTTCTAACTATACATTTACCTTTTTCTGTGCAATTCCTAAACGCTTATAAAAATCTGTAAGGCTTGTTTCTGATAAAATTACTCCACCTAGAAGTGCAGCCATTAGGCATAGTCTATCTTGAGGCACATCTAGTAACTTAGGTAGATCATGAACCATATATTCTTTGGTTTCCAAAGATGACTAAAACAAAGAAAAAAATTACATAAAAAATGTAAAGGGTATAAACATACATTAAGTTATACATTACTTTATAACTTACTCTATATGTCAGCTTTAGTTGTGATGAACTAAAATATCTAGGTGGTTGAAATACTAAATATTCTCCAGAACAACCTACAAGACCAGCATATGTTTTCTCACGACACAAGCCAACCACTTCTTGACAGTGATCATCTGAAGACACCATCTGTAGTGATAAGTTATAAAAATAAGAATAAAAAATCTTTCTACATAATATGTTTAAACATTATAAATGTCAAATATAATGGTTAACTTTAGTTTAATATTTCAAGTTAAAAAGTAGTAAAACTGATTAAAAGGTACATTACATACAATAGGAATGTTGAGATAGCGGAGAGCTGTTCTAAGGCATGAGTGCAGTCCTGTTGGTGGAACCCACCATACTTTAGGTGGTGGAGTCCCTTTAGTAACAATATGTCGTAATACCTAAAAAACAACAAAAAAAATACTAAGTTAATTGCCTTTGAATACAAGGTGTTGCAGATAACAATATATCATGTTTGTTATTGCAATGTACTTACAGAATTAACTCTTTGCCTATAAGTAGCTTGTGTTTGAATCCAATGCTGAGGTAAGGCAGGGGGTGTTGGATGGGCACCATTGAAACAAACACACAGAGCAACTTGATGTTCAGCTAAAGCTTGAGCTAGTGTAGTTAAAAATTGCACACAACGAGCCCATTGTCCACCACATGCCCAATCTAACAGAAACAAAATACATATTAATAGTCAAAATTTGCTTAAAAATAAACAAATATATATGTATTACTATTTTTTATTTTCATATCAAATCTACCTACATGTTACTTTTCTAACAAGATGGGTAAATTGCTACAATAGATTATAAATTTATTCATTGTGAAAAATATACTAAAGGATGTATAAACAAGTTACCTGAAAAATATCCTCCGTAAAGTCGGTCTAGGCATCCTTCGGCATCTAAAACTAAACGAAAGCCACCAGGGTGAGTTCTAGCAATACGAAACAAATCGACACCTACACCTTCATTTTCTAAAAATATTTGTAGATCTTGAATGCCCATGGTTGTCGACAACTACAATCTTCCGAAACTCCGATTGAACACGTTCGTCGCAACTAATTAAAAGGGCCTGAAAAAATTAAATTCTTAGGTAAAATTTTAATTTATAATGGAATATGTGAAATCTTTAGTTAATTTACAAGGGAATACATTTCACAACGACAGAAATTGCAACAAAAATCAAGAAAAAAATTCAATGCATAACCGGCACGTTTCTAGAGGTAATTTTTGTTCTACTTTAAACGAGATACGACACTTTATATAAATAATCATATAGAAGTACATAAAAACGAAAAAAATGTAAGTAAATAAGATACAAACCTTATTTCAATAAACCATGCCAAAAGAGAATTACGGCAGCCAAGAGTTGGAAGCGGAAGCCATTTGTAATTTTGTAATTTTCTAATCCTTCCTAGCTCAATGTTCAGTTCTACAGATAATATTTTTTATTTAGCGCATATAACTTTAAGTGTACTGTCAAAAATCAAAACGTTAAAGATATCTTATGAAATCAATATCTATTATTATAATAAAAATATCATTTTAGAAATATTTATACAATACAAATAATAATATAATGAAGATCGATGGGATTTTCAAGATTCGAAACGGCAATGCCAGTTATTTTAATAACGTTTATATTTTAATTACGTATTTGAAAATCTTGTTATGTAAACAAAACATTAAAGTACATATAAATATTAATCTTTAATTAATTCATAATTTATTCGTAAATAAATTTAAATTGATAAAAATATATTGATAAGATAATATTTTTATATTAACTACATTTTTTTAAACTGTTGGCGCAAATACTTCGGCCACAGATAAAATTTTGCGGTAATCCTATTTAATATTTTTAATCGGTGGTTGTGTATGTGTTGATTGGGGCGTTGTAAAATAATTAAAAACAATAAGAATGTATTTTTATTTTACTAAAACTAAAAGCCACAATTGCTCCTAATTGTGGAGTGTTGTTTTCTGACGAATAAATTACTAAAATAGCTTAAAATGCTATAAGAGCACTATATACTAGTGAATATAAATCTTGTAAATTGATTTTACGAAGAGGGGTCTTAGTAAAACGCAGGGATGCCAGAGCAAAGTAATGATTACCGTGTTGTTGTATTTGGTGCTGGTGGTGTTGGAAAAAGTTCCTTAGTATTGAGATTTGTTAAAGGTACATTTCGGGAATCTTACATACCAACTATTGAAGATACATATAGACAAGTGAGTCAACAATATATTCTTTTATTTTATTCAAAACAATCCTAAGCTTTTTAACAGAAAAAAATATATAATAAAACTTAATAATTAAGTGTAATTCTGTGAATAATTTTATAATTTTTTAATTATTTTTTTTATCAAGTAACTTTGAGCTTATTAATATGAATTCTGAAAAGAGACTATTATTTTTGTATCTTGAATTCTGCTTTGTGAAGGGAGGATGCGACAAAATATAAGAATGTAATAAATCCTGTAAAAAATTGTTTCTCTTTATACTTTAGCAAAAACCATGTGTATACCATATAATAAGTTGTCTCCAGTTGAAATTCTCACTATTCTTGAATAAATATCTTGAATAAATAATATATTTTATAGTTAACTGTCCTGTTCTTAGCTGCTTGAATTACACAATTATTTATATGCTTACCTAAATTATTTTTATGATATAAAGTGTTGTCCTAATCAATAAGCAATTATTTTATAGCAATTTGGCTAAATAAATTACTTAAAATTAATATAATTTTTTATATTATATTTATATATTTTTTTTGTTTATTACATTAATGCAATTAGCAAGCATTTGTAGAAATACACTTTCTCACTCATACCATCACAATAAGAAATTTAAATGACCGTGGTGATTAGTTGCATATGTAAAATAAAAAACCACATACATTTTTTTTTGTGGTATACAAGATTTTTTATGATATATTTTTCCATTTGAAGGTTTAAGTAATCAGTCTAGAAATGAGACATAGTGCTGTCTTGATTTCTACCACTGAATATATGATATATCGTAAATTGGCTATTATGTGTAGAAGTAGCTTAAAACAATTTTGATCCTGTTGCATTTGTCTGCTTACAATACTACAAGTTATTGTTGTGTTTGTGACATTGTGAAAATAACAAAATGTTGTACTTGTACAATTTGTCGTTGATGAAGACTCATTTTTTGTTGTAGGTAATAAGCAGCAACAAAACAATATGCACTTTACAAATAACTGATACAACAGGATCACATCAGTTTCCAGCAATGCAAAGATTGTCTATAAGTAAGGTAAGACATTATTTAGTTACTTTGTTTTTTATTTTGTGTATTTTGTTTTTGAATTTACTTGCCAAAGATTTTATGATTTTTTATTATTTTGGATTACTCGGGTTGGGAACATTTCCAACTACCCTTACACTATATTCTGGGCAAAAGGTGGAGAACAGAGTGTCTTGACACTAAGCTATTTTTTTGAGATTCCTTTATTTTTCTCTCTTTATGTAGAGCCTTTAAAATGTTAACATGCAGGCAATAAATACATTTAGATGCTTGCTTTGTCTTATTCTTTTTATCTGAAAAAATATATTTTAGACAATTACCAACTCTACTTGGAGGTTGTTTTGAATTTCTGGCTTCTAAAGCTTACTGTACAGAATTACCAAATGATTGAATGATTCTAGTGAAATAGAAACAGGGCATTCTATTAAATAAAAAATGGTTAAAAGTTTTATACATTTTCTAAATAATATAATTATAATTTTTTTTTTTATAATTTTCCAGGGCCATGCCTTTATTCTTGTATATTCAGTTAGTAGTCGACAATCATTAGAAGAATTAAAACCAATATGGCAGACAATAAAAGAAATAAAAGGTACAGAGCTACCAAATATACCTGTGATGCTTGCTGGGAACAAGTGTGATGAGAGCCCGGAAATAAGGGAGGTACCTGCCACTGAAGGACAAGCCCAAGCTCAAACATGGGGAGTATCATTTATGGAAACAAGTGCTAAAACAAATCACAATGTCACTCAGCTTTTCCAGGTAAACTGTTTCTTTATTTTGTTTTCTGTATAAAATTTCATGTTATGTTTGAAATGTTGTAACTATGTTTTTTTCTGTTTTGATCCACAGTCTACTCATTCTATATTCACTGTATTTGTACTGTCTAGAAATAGCAAAATTTATAGAATATACTGTTTTACTCTCCTCATAAGCCTTTTTTAGCTGGCCATGGTGAAGGAAAACAAATGTAAGTAACCAAATTTGTATTTTCTTTCCAGGAACTGTTAAATATGGAAAAGAACAGAAATGTTTCTTTGCAAGTTGATGGTAAGGGCAAAAAGAAAAAAGAAAAGACTGTCAAAGATGGCGGTGAAGGTTCTACTAGCGGGAGAGAGAAATGCCTTGTCATGTAATAAAAACAATTACTTATTCCATTTACAAGTATCAAGTAATAAGCAACATTGCATAAAAATATGACAATATAACATTTCTCCTAAGAGGTAGTTTAGAGTGGGGATGTTATGGAACTGTAATCTAAACTATTGCATATCTAAAGTATAAAATATTTATAACAACGATTATATGGAGTCAAAACGAAACATTTTCGACGGGTTGATTTTTTACCCTTGCTGAACCAGCACTTTTTGCGAGGAACATTTATTTGTAGACAAAAATAAAAAAAAGGTTTAACTTTTTTTTAATCTTGATCAGTATAATAATATCAATAACTGATGACCTCGATTTTTTTTTATCTGCAACCAAATCTGAAATCCATATATAGATCAGAAATCTGTAACGTCCCTGGTTTAGATTTAAGTCAAAGCGTTTAGTAGTTCAGAAGTGCATTATAATATAGCATAGAAAATTGTAGCTTGATGCTTAATTCTTACATAATAAGAGAGTAGTATTTCACCTTCAAATAAGGAAAAGGAATTTGATTTTGGATGGTCCAATGATAGCTACAATGTCAGCTTGTTAATGACGAATAATTCCTGCATTTTAAACGTTTTTTGTCGTAGCTGTTGTAGTGGAAATTCATTCTGCTGCTATTGGAATATCATGATTTGTGAAATAAAAAATATTTTATTAAATTATTAATATCAACTATAGCAACCAAATTTATATTTCAACCTTTGGTAACCAAGCATGAAGTTGTGTTCCACCATTCAACACGCAATGTTTCGAAAAAACCACTGGAGGATGGGATGTTTTTGAGTAGATATTTCCGCCTTCTCTACTTTATGCGATATACAGCGTAAAGCTAAGTAATAGAGAAACAGGTCGTAAAGCATTTTTAAAAAAATGTTTCTGATATTTGTTATTATTCATGCCATGTTGATTATTACTTGTTCTTTGAAATGATGAAATATTGATTCTAGTCATATGTACACAATGGATTTATTATGCATTTACTTAAGTATTATATTGCCTATTATATTATATTATTGGTTCCATTTGAAATTATCGTGTAAAAATATATTTTGCTAATAATAAGAATTACTTTATTTACACTAGTTGCATCTTTGTAATTAAATGATAATATTTGAGACTCGTCTGTACATTAAGTAAATTAATAAAAAATAAATTCAGTAAACACAGTAGCTTTTTCCTTAGCACTTTGTTACTTGTTCAATGTTGAATTTAATTATTTAAATATAACTTTAATTCAAATTAATAACTTTAAATATTACATTCGAATTCTAATAAGTAGTAAGTAAAGTCACATAATTATATATCGACTGAATCGCTTAAAGCGTGATTGAATCAACGCGTTTATGCGTATAATACAACGAACAAAGTCTGTAGGACATACTGTTATTCAATTGTATGCTGATTAAGTAGATACGCGGTAATCCTTATCCTGTTTCAATGCGCCTTTTATATCCGATTCCATCACTGTTGTTGGATAATTTTTAAAAAATGACGTGTTTTAATAATATCATGATATATCAGTGATGATTATGGAGTACGTCATTACTCGTATGCGCCACCAATATTATCTTTTACGCGTATTGTTTCTTATACAGTACGGTCCGCAAGTGTGGCCGCCCTGAAATTAGTTGTAGCGTAGATTTGATTTTATGATTTTTCTTACTGTTTCTTATTTTTTCAACGAGTGAACTATGGACAAAATGACCGGAAGCCTAATTTCAAGGCAGCCACGACTGGACAAATATGTATTTAACGGCTTTCATTTCAATGAAAGAAAACTAAATGGAACGTTTTTAATTTGTTGGTCTACAAAAGTATTTGTTAAGAAAGTAAATAAATATATAAAAAACACACTAAAGAGAGTTTTAAGAAAGTTGTTATTCTAAGACAGGACAACCCAATATCGTCCTGCGAGACGTTGGTCGGATTACCGCGGGTCGACTATACATTAGTATAGTATTGTATCTAAAGTTAGTTTTATTAAGTCGATTTAAATTTAGTACCTGAAACGATTATTTGTTTTGCTTTATGCCAAAGAGTTTACTCTAATATCTTGTAATATTAAGTGATAACACATCTAATTAAACTAGACATTTTTTAAATTTAATTTGCGCTCGTTATTCTTTATTACGATTATATTGGCTGATTCTACAAAATATGTATGTATGATTTTATTGCTTATATTTTTATTTCATGACTTCTAATCGCCATTTGTAATGTAAATATTTTTTTTCTACAAGGCGAGAGCGTTAGATTTATTGGTTACAATAATAATATTAAAAGTGACATTCTTGTGTAAATGGTTCGAGTCCACGTTTATTGTCATTTAGCAGTTTTCATTGTATGTGCCAAAACTTTATTTTTTTTGTAATAAGGCCAGGTAATAGTCATTAAATATCTGACAAGGACTTTTTGTGAATCCTATAATGAATTATTTACAATTACTTTTTTTTTTAAATAGGCGACAAAACCTTAATTTTTTTTTTAAATAGGCGACTATAATCTATGACTTAATGAATCTTTTTTAAAATTTTTTTTCTGATGTTTTCTTCGTTAAATTATGTATGTCGAAATATTGATTATAATAATTTAAATCTATCATTGTTTAATAATTATAAATTTAAAATTTTCAACTCTGTGACATATTCTTGGGCTTGACATAAAAAATATTTTCGAATAAATTTTTAAATAATTTATATCGTTATTATAAATGTAGCTCGCTAGTTTTAATGCACTTTATTTAGTATCATTCACTTACATATCCAATTAGAAACCCATAAATTAATATTTTATGTAGTCTTATTATTATCTCATAATATGTAATTACTACTTAAAGCGAAGCTGTAGAAAAATATTAAAGAAAAAGTTATAAAAAAAATATTTCATAGGTTGGGGCTCACGTCTCATAGAATTTGTACAAGGGGAAGGTTCGAGATCAGCCATCTTATAGTTTTTATACATCTTCCAAAATATTTTTTTATCCTTTGCAATAGAACTTTAAAAAATGCTAATAATAAAACAGTCATAGAAGGATGAGATATGCCAAAGGTTAAAATCATAATATGCATTGATTTTATTACTATTATTATATATAATTAACATTTTTTTTAGGAAAAGCTTTTGTATTACTTTAATGTTGACACTAACATTGAGCACTAATAGCTTTATTTGTACAAAAAAGATGTAATGAAAATGTCATATTAGTTACTAATTGTTAAATCTGTTGCAATTTTTAAAACAATCTCGTAACTACAGTTTATTTTGTGAGGATGCTGAGCGTGAATATATTGTCAAGTCTAAATTAGTACATAATGATGATAATTTTATTATTTACTCACTCAAAATGGAATTAATTAATTTATTAAATTCATGTGTTAATAATAAATTGACTGTGATGTAAGTGGACTTGGAAGTATCTTTTCACGCATTGTATCCCTTATATGGTCGTTCGCCTTGAAATACATTACAAATGTAGGGTTAAAACATTGTTAAATTGTTAATACTGGACCAAGTGTTGTTTGATGTTGATTGATGTATTTTTACGGTAATTTATGTTTAATATAACGTTAATATATCGTAAAATCATTGTTCATGTCATTAAGGTTGTAAGCTCCGTCGTGGAATCTGGTATATATATGCAATAATAATGTTTTGATTCTATCACTGGGCCTTATATTGACAAATAAAGTTAAATGAATACACTGTGAAGTATTTAAATCAATTTGTACACAAATTCTTAATTTCACGATGGAGCCCTTTTTCAAATTTCTATTTCCGTGGGAGTTTATTTTGCTGTTTTTACCTTTATAACTATTTATATATAATAGCACAATATTGTTGTTTAATAGTGTAACATGACAGTAAGTGCTAAACTATGGTAGGTCAAATACGTAATTGATGTGTACAAATAACACACACTAAGTGCTGGACATCTAAATAAATCTCCCACTTTTTTCCTCTACTCTAACGAATAATTCTCTATTACATTTATATAAGATAAAAGCCAAAACGTCTTTATACAACTTGCTCACTTACAATGTTTTATTATCAGCACAAGCTGTAGGTTATATTTAATTCTATTCTATAACTATATCATTGAATCTTGGAAATTTCATATAAGCACATCGAATTTACCGAATATATAAATATATAATACCACAGCTGAGCTGTCCCGAGATCAAATATACAGATTGATACTGTTGTGGGAAAATGAATTTATTGTACAAGTTTAAAGGGTAGACGTACTATTGTAAATTAGGAGCTTTAGCAATTACTCATCTTCTATATCGTATTATACTATTTTAAATTCCTTCACAAATAGCTATTAGAAATTAAAACACCAAGTGAATTTTAACATCGTAAAGATGCCCAAATATATATGGCAATAATATTATAGTAGTTAATTAAATATAAATCTATTGTTAGCTGGTCCTCGTATCATACACATACATGAACAATAAAGGCAATTTAAATATTTTTAAAGTTACCTACTGTGGAAATAAACTCTTTAATATTTACTAAATCCTATTCTACAAGTATAATGAACATTTTACGACTCTTAAATTATTAGCTTTCAATTCAATTGCGTATTTAAAATTTTAAAATAAATAAAATCTGCAAGTATAATAATATATACATAATTAATATAATTACAAGCCTAAGTCCGAAATATTCGTTTAGAAATGATTAATTTTACAAATATATACTAAGTATTGCATGTATATTAAATAATCAAAGTTGCGGCTTAATACACAAAATCTTTTAAATATGGATTACAGTACCTACTTATTTTGTGATTACTACTGTTACCTGCATATGCTTTACTAATCATCATTTTTAATAGCATTTAAGAAATAAACTTATGTAATTTCGTATTTTCGGTTACCAATCTATGCCTAAATTCAAATTTAATTCTAATATTGAAATCAAAGGGTGGGTGCTGACCCACGCGACCAAGTGATACGTAAAGTAGTAAGCATACTTTGCGAACTTTCCGCTCGCTTTGTTTTTTGGACACTACGAATCCCTACCGAGGCTGGCCTGAAGTTAGTATAGTGATTTCTACTTTTATTTGTTTTCTTCTTGAGTGAACGGTACTCAAAAATCTGAAAAATACTATGGAAAACGACATTATCGTCGATCAGTGCCCACCTCAATGTTCACAACAAGAGCGATTAGTCCATTTAGAATGTATAGACTGTAGGTAGGGGTATATGGAATAGTGATGCCTCACGAATATTACGATTATAGCTTAGTTGGCTACGTGCGAGGGGTTTAATAAACACTTGGTGAAATTAATATTACAAAATAATTAAACATTGGAAGGAATGGAAAATTTAATATGAATTTGTTGACGTTATGAAAAATATATATGTGCAATTTAAATGGCTGCATGGTTACAAAATCTATTTGTGACTTGGAATTTTGTAATATTAAATTTTACATCCAGTTGCTCCTCCGGGTGATCACAGTTGTATATATTGATACTGTTTTGTTATGATGTTATTTATTGAGGTTGCAAATGTTTGTTGACCAATAGAGTTTAGATTTTAAGTAATTGAAACAAGATTAGAATTGTTTAAATTCTGCTTCTTACTTGGATAGTGTATCATTACTTTTTATAAAACAATGCTTCTTATGATTTAATGAGAGTTTCCAGTTTTTAATTTTAATCCTACACTTTTCAGCATCACAAAAGTAAAATAAAAAAAATATGAGATTAGAAATGTTTATTTATCTACAAAATGACCTAAATATAATGATTAACATTTATTTTTGTTTACTTATATAAAGCACTGTATACATATTAAAATTACAATATATTAAACATAATATTAAAAATAACTTAGAATTGAAGAAACACATTAAAGTGAAAGAAAGCATAATTAAAATTAAAACTTAGATGTTAAATCACGATTACAAAATATATCACAGTCAGTTTTTAATTACCAGCGCTTTTAATTGTACTAACGTTACGAGTATAGAGAGTTGAAGAAACTATACTTCAAATGCCTGGTACAACTTTAATATTTTTAGCATTATTCATAAATTAATTTGAATTCATAACCGCGCCTTTACTAGTCGCGCTCCTTTTAAATATACAATTTAAAAAAAAATATGTCCTTAGCTCTAAGAATGTATTTTTTTTAATTGTAAAAATCCAAGTCAATGAAAGACATGTTAAGTTCAGAAAACGTACAAAAGCTTAAAAATTTATTTATGCTAACTGAAATAAGTTGCTTGTTGATGATATAAGAGTTTCTTCGTAGGTAGAATAACAAAAAACGGAATTTCAACTACATTTAAAGTTTTATGTTTTCTAAAAAAGTTGTTTTTCTTTTTTTTACATGTGAAATAATACTTCAATGTCATTTGAAACAGTTAATAAGTTGAAACAAGCGAAAAGAAATTTAACTCGAGGCACAATAAGCTTTCGTTTTATCGACATTGAAAGTTTCATTTGAATTCGTTAATATCCTCACTTTAATCTATATTGACAAAAAAGTATTAGAAACAATTTTCTTTAAAAAAATATTAATTAGACTTAACCTTATTTTATTAGTGATAATGAATATAACCATTTTTTATAAAATACTATAGATAAGACATACAGTTATTTATTTTTAAAAATTAATGACATGACAGACATGTATTAACAATTAAGTTAAATTTTTTCATCTTTATCAGATAAACAGTAGTCTATTGTTTTTTTAACTTCACAGTGTATAGCAGGACAGACAGAGAGGCTCAAGTATTGAAACACTTTCAGTTTGAAAGAAACAATAGCTGTGTTTATGGTCAATTATGAAGAACATATACTACAAGTAGATTCAAGCCCACGCCTCTTGGAAACCAACCAAGTGGTGCAAGTTGTTCCACTAAATATTTTTATATCTTTTAATATTATTATGTCGAATTGCATATTAAATGTGTTTTAAACAATTTTAAGTAATATTCTTAGGATTAGCCCCTTCAGTGTTTATAAAATTGGGCAATCGACCAGTACTTGCAGATTTTTTCAATTTTGGTCCACATGTGATCGCTAACTTGGCATTTGGTTGCCATCTTTCACTAATTGATGATTGTGCAGAATGTATTGTGTTTAACGCTTTCGTATAAACATCTAAAAATTTACTTAAATTTTCACCACTTATTTTATCTCCATTATCTATTCTTTGTGCCTGAGATGGTTCACTGATAATGTTCGGTATAGACCTGTTACGTTGTTTTAGCCCTATGCTTATCATTCCTAAAAAATTTAAACTAAACGGAATGTTTAAAATGTAGTTAAATACTATCATGATTAATAAAAATATTAATAATGCATTGAAAGTTAACGTTAAAAATGCATGCATTATTTTGTCGAAGGGAAACCATAATCCATCTGGAAAAAAAAAATCTAGTTAGAAATAATGATCTCACAATGTAATCTAATCACTCTCTTTTTTTAAAAAAAATAAATATTTTACAAAACTGTTTTGCTACAAATATTATACAAAACCGTTGGGAGTATAATAAGGGCAGCAGCAACAGGCACAGGATCAAATTAACATTAACATATTTTTTGCTATGTTCAAATTTGTTTTTTTTTTTGACACTTTTCTATACCGAAGAATAGATATCTTTATACTGTCATTTTTAAATACATTTGTAATAATTTAAAAATACAAAAAAATATGAAAAGTTCATCTAATTCGGCTCTCTTGCCCGCAAGGCAAAGTGGTTACACAGAACCAAGATCAACAAAACTTGACCGTCTACTTTTTGCCTGAATTTATGAAATTGATTGACAAGTTGCAGAAATTAATGCTGACTTTGTCTTGCCAGAGCAGGGAATTAGGAATAATTAATTGCTCCAAGTGGTAAGCAGACCCATATACCTTGCATTTACTACCAGGCAATGTTCCACTGCATCACAATGTGATTTAAAATGATTTCAATTATAAACAAATATTAAAATACATAATATTACCTGTTGCTCCATGTATAATAGTATTAACAGTCTCACTTATGGACACCATGGGCTCAGTGAGTAATGTGGTAAACATTCTAATACCAATCTTAAGCGGGTTCATATGTTTCAAGAATAAAAGTGGATTAGGTGGCGGCACTTCACAATTTGATGTCCAAATGTACCATTTGCATGTATTCACAGCTCTAATGAACTTGTCAAGTTCTTGTTGCTCTGCTTCCTAAAATAAGAAATATTTATAGACAGTAATTACTTATTTGCTATAGTGTAATTATACAATTTTAAATACTATTAACCAGATAATTCTTGCCAAATTACCACATTTTTTGTTAATATTTCTATAATTTTATAAAATTGTTATTCAAAGATGTTAAACATGTAAGATGTGCAGTCATTATTTATAATAATTCCACTGACATTAATATTGTATTGATTAATAAAGGTAAGGATGCTTGGACAGTGACAGTTGCTAATATCAGCTACTCCTACTCCTTGTCTACTTAAATTAAATACAAACAGTAAAATGGCAGAAAATTGAAAAAATAATCTTTCCCCCAAGAGATTCAACTCAAGTCCTTCTTATTGCACCCTTATAGCCTTAATGTATAAATATTTTTAACATCTATAAGATTAAAACTTTATATTCTAAGTTAATCTTACTACAGAATTTATTCTTACTTTATAAGAAATAAATGCCTCATATAAATATAGTCCCAAAATTACAAGAATAATAACATGCTTATGAGATATATGCCTCCATAACCAAAATAATGTAGAAATTCCTGCTAAAATAGTTGTAGCCCAAGTAATATACACCTGAAAATAATAAATACAACCATTAAATATTTACATTTTAACATCTGATTAAAAAAATTGAAAATTTACACAAATATATCTACACAATTTTGTCATTTGATCAAAAATCAAATTGTTTTACAGAAGAGCTATTGATAATTTATTTGTGATTTCTTTTTTGTCACTGTTGGCCTTACTTATCAGACACCCATTGTAATTTCAGAGGGAAAATTAAAATAATTAATTGCTCTGTGTAGGGTTTTAAGCCACAATCAATGTATTTACATTCAATGGTCTTAAAATTTAACTAAACAAGTTAAATTTTATGTATTACACATAATTTATAAACATCTTATAACAATATTATCCATCTTATATAATAAATAAATATTCTTTGATATTGTAAATTTAAAGAATCTACAAGTATAACTATGTAACATGGAATGAAATATGCTTAATATCAAGAGAAAAGACAACATCAAAATAATTTATATTCACCAAACAACAAAGACAGTAGAAATATCTAACACAATTAATAAACTAAAATGGAAGTGGGCAGGGTATATAATAAGAAGCAAACCTAATAAATGGCAATGGCAAGTACTATAATGGGTACCTAAGAGAGGGTGAAAGAAAGAGAGCAAGACACCCAAAAAGATGGAATGAGGACCTAAATGTGGCTACTAGTGTATTGTGGTTTAGAAAAGCCTATGATAAAAGCCAGCACTTCAGTTAATAATATCATTTAATTTAATACTTACTTTATATTCAATTAAATAGTATTGAATATATTCACTCCATGCCATGACAATTTTCTGTGTGATTGTTGGTTTATATATAGATTCCTCAATATAACCCATAGATCGTCTGAACATATCTTCTGAGAAAGCTGTGTTGGATTTAATATATTCCTCAAGAATACTCCATTTCTCTGGGCTAAATTTCATTTGTATAGCAATGTCAATGATACCATCATCATTTTTCTGAAAAATAAGTTAGATATTTGACTGAAAATATAGACTAAAATATTGTTAAAAAATATAAGTTACCTTAACTTGTCCTGATTTCAAAACAATAGCTAATATTCTTTTATAAAACCATTCACCCGCACCTATATTGTTCGTCTGTACTTTCCTTGGCGTTGTATTTTTAAGATCTGGTGGAACATCTTCTTCATTTGTAGCCGCACCGACATTGCTATCATAATCCCATGGGTCTGGACCCATTTGAATATCACATGTACTCAATAGTATATTACCTACGAATATGAATATAAATACATTCCACATGTTTTAATCTAATACTCTAATACTTTTCTCTATAACACACAGGTTTATAAGTGTTTAGTTTTATATATTAATATCATGTTATTAAAACCGTTTCACATTCACAGTTTTTGATTTTTTGAATAAAATTGAAATATAAATGTTACATGACATCATTGACAGTGTTGCAATACGATCAACATTAATTTCCTTTAAAAGTATCAAGCAATACAAAAATAAGAAAATATTCAATTACTTATCTTTTTACTACGCATTTTAAAAATACAAAAATTACAATGTTATGTAGCCGACATCATATACAAATTTGAAAGATTGTGAAAATTTAATGTCGCTCGCATATATGTTCAGAATGACTAATAATAAGAAACAAGTCAAACATAAACTTAAATATCTGGTACCCACCCCATAAATTTTACTGATATAAAAAAAAAAACCCTGAAAAATTTTTTTTTTAAAGATAATGTCCAGGCCACCTGGCATATTATCTTAGATACGCCACAGTTAAAGTATCATCTATTTATATATAGTACATGAAATTTTGCTTGTTTGCTTTGTCTTTTCCAATAAAAATAGCTATTTTTAGTAATTTAAAATAATAAAAAAACATTATAAACATTTTTAGTAGTACAATATACGGATGAACATATTAAGTTCGTATCGTTTATTTAACAATGTGTCTTTTATTTAATAATAGTAATAATATTAACAATAACAGTTAAATGCTTCATAATTTTCCCTACGCTTAGTATGAGTTTGAAAAAACGTTAACACTATTTCAATTGACATTTACACAATGCCTTTGTTATCGTTAATTAATTGCGTTTTATTCACAATTTTTCACTATGGATGGCAGAAATAACGAAACATATATATATATATATATATATATATATATATATATATATATATATATATATATATATATATATATATATATATATATATATATATATATATATATATATATATATATATACATGAAAAAAAAACCGTCGAGATCTTCGATCAACTTCGAGATTAATAAATTAATTTAAAATATCGCTGCTCTACATACACTATAAGATTGATAAATAATCAATGTATTCTCATAATAATTGCTTATGGTTATATTTACTTATTGTGACATGCGAAGTTTTAATATATATATATATATATATATATATATATATATATATATATATATATATATATATATATATATATATATATATATATATATATATATATATATATATATATATATATATATATATATATATGTAGATTAATGGCTTAAAAGGCTTGTAGGTTCAATCCCCACTCGACTCTATCGAAACTTATGTTTAATATTTTCATTTTTTCCTTCGAAAAGTGGAGAACGAAAGTGTCGTAATATAAGTTAACTGTTGTAACTTTAAGTTACCAAACCTTCTGAGTATTTTTTATTTACCGTACACATATTAATATTATTTAACTATAAATATTCAAAAACTAATTTACTCAGCTATTTTAAATGACGCTCAGAATTGAGAGTAATATTTGTTTCTTTCATTATAATGAAAGAAGTTATTATAAATAATATTATAATCAAGAACAAAAAAGAAGATTCATTTTACATTCACAGCATAAGACAGGGTGTCTTATGTGTAGGTAACATTACGTATAGTTGTTTAAATATTATAGTATACGTGTTCTTATTCCATTTTTAATACACCGTTTATATCTTTAAATATTTTTTGTTAAAACTATCCAACCTTCGTCCTATGATGGACGTCTTATTTGTTTTTTCTGAACTATGATACTGGCAATAATATTGAGCCTACCATTAAGAATAAAAAAAAATAATAAAACTGGTCAAGTGGATAATATATTATTTTATTTGAATGAATAACGAAATAATACAATATAGTATGGTATGGTTCTCTGATTATGGCGTTTCGATCGTGCAGATGAGCACATATCACTTCGCCAATGTCACGTTGAATGGAGATTGGAGAAGATACGAAAGAGATTGTACGGTAGAAAAAATAATACACAATAGGAGAATGCATATTAAAAAAAGAAGATCAAGTTAAATAATACAATATGAAAATTTCATAACGCATAGCTTATAAATGTCACTGTCAAATTTCAAAACTGATGGCTTAGCTCAAAGAGTCAACGTATAATTAATAATATTGGATTAACCCATAAACATTGTTTTTTTGGCTTAAATTAATAACAATAACAATAAGTGTAGATGCATATGTGACACAGAGTAAAGTAATCAAGGAAAAAACACTTTATAGAGTACCATCTATTAATGTCTGATTAGTAACTAAGTGTATATTTGATTACTTGCAATCTGCAGAGAGATTTAGTAACATTGTCATTTATTTTTAATAAAACAATAATTTTATATAATATTACCAATACAATACAAGAATAATAATAAATTGAAATGTCTTCTATAGATTTTGATCCAGCTATTAAGTTATGCCTAAAATACTTGCATTCTAGTGCTTCTGATTCTACAGAACAATTGCGTTTAACTCTTGACGATGTGATTCGACAAACCTATGGTAGCTCTAAGACTTTAGGTAATGTTTTACCAAAAAAATATCTAAATGAGGAGAAAAATATGGAGTCACCTTCACGTTCCAAACATAAAACCGAAAAAAATACAAATATTACAAAGACTATTCCGATACCTCAACAAAGTCCACAACAGATACAAATTCCAGAGAGAGAAAATGATGATGGTTCTGTTATGGATTTTGATTTTTTGCAAGAAGATTTAACTTGTGTTGTTTGTAGACAAATAGCTGTTCAAGCAGGAAATCGTTTGGTGGAATGTGATGCTTGCCATGCTCTTTATCATCAGGTAACTGTGAAATTAATAAAATTAACAACAATGTTAGATAGGTTATTTAATACTCTATATTAACCATACTTTATTGTTTTTACAGGATTGTCACAAACCTGTGATTAGTGACAATGATATGTCATCTGGTTGGCAATGTGCATCATGTTTAACATCTCAGGGATTTGGTTATTCAAATAAGTCAGTACCAGCACCTAAAAGTCCTTCTCATATATCTGGGTCTACTACTCCTGTAAAGATTTCTTCCAGTAGTTCTTCATCATCTTCACCATCTAAAGTTGTAACTCCCAACATTAATATAATATCGGCAGATAAAAGAATTCAAATAATGAAAAAGAAGGCAGCTAAACAACATGAAAAAAAGAAAAATAAGTAAATAATAGTCACAGGAATCATAAAGAGGCCTGTTGTGGCACAGCGGCACAAGCATGTGACTGTAACCAACAGGTTCTGGGTTTGATCCCCAGTCGAGGAAATGAAATATTTAATATTTTCAATTTAAAATATTTAATGTTTCGTTTCTTTGCTCTGGTAATAATGCAAATCAAATTTGGCCGAAAGCGGGGAACGGAAGTGGAACAGTATTTTAACACTAGGTTCCCGGGTTCCCTCTGCCTACCCTGCGTCGTGCGGGATACAGCGTGAAAAAAAAAAGGAATCATAAAACTGACCTTTGATCCTGGATTTGCTTGTATATTACAAAGTTAATAAAATAATTTTGAATATTTTTTGTAATGACCTATTTTATTTAGCACATTTAGTTTTAATTTATATTACAAAATAAAATAAAATAGGAGTTATATTTTAAAGATTTTTCTTAATTACCTTTATTTAATTATTAAAATACCTACAATAAAAATCTTTAATGACTTTATTTATAAGGTGGCCAAAATATAATAAAAAAATGCCACAATCATCTATAATATGTATTGCACATGGTTGTGCCAATAAGCTTTCATTGCACAATAATTATTTTTTTTGTACATTGATGTATTACTTAAAGACCTATTTTAATTAGCCACACATTTTTTGGTTACATTTATTTTACTTTTCTTTATGATTATTCTCACCCCAAGCACTAATAACCTTTAGAGTTATGATATGTTAAATATCGGACTGATAGAATATTAGACTTCTTTTCTTCTGAGGCTGCTGTGATGTGGAAACAGAAGCGTGTGACTATAAATGCAACTCACAACTGTAAGCTTGTAATGAATGTAATATATTGTGTATTAAAACAGTTTAAAGTTACAACAAAAATATTGAAAATTTTCAAAAAAATAAATAAATTAAAGGCATGGAACATCTGAACAACCATAATGGTCCAGCTAAAGTACAAAAAATAATGAAATGCCGCTTTAATAAAACTTGTTGAGTGTGTTAAGCGTTTTTCGTCGACATATTAAAATTTAAGATCTGGACATCTAATGAAACGGTCTAACTAAACTAAATATATAAAAATTAAGGATCTGTAACGAATGATATATATAAAATAAATATTTGTATCGATAGCTTAGCTACATTAGGTACTAACTTCACCTGCTTCATCTACGTGATTTTTTTTTTTACACTGAACATCATATAAAAACACTAATTCTTTTTTATAATTGAATGTTAAATAAATTGAACTGATATGTACATTTTTGGTTTTTTGATTAGGTACAATATTAAATATTTTGATTACAATATAAATCATTAAATTATACATTAACGTGATTTCTATAAAACAGTTTCGTAAATAAATATAATATTTTTATACGTAAAACACTAAAGTTGTTGCTTATTGTATTGTTACCGGAAGATAGATACATGATGTCGCATGCTATTATGGACTACATGAAGTATGTCTTCCTCTTTATGATGTATAGTAAATATCTATATCTACTATAAATATTTTGAAATCACAGATAAAACATTAATTTTCAAATCGTGTCTGTGATTTCAAAATAATCGCGTTTTTTCTAAGTTACACAAAATGATTTCCACGATACCAAAACTATTTAACAATTATATTTCATATACTCGTTTCTTTTTTGTTTACCGTTATTATGTTAAATAATTAAGAATCGGCACCATTTAATATTTCTTCGCTCTGATAAAACGCAGCACGCCGTGACGACGTTAAGTTCCACGACTAAACATGCAATGCCACAATAATTCGCCAGAATATGGAAAACAGAAGTGTCTATACAATAATGTCTGATTATACGAAACGCCGAGAAAGAAAGAAAAAACTACAATTTTCCTCTTGTGGGAGCTGGATTTAGTGTAAAAATGTATGTCTATTTTTATCCCCGGCAGGTGAGTTTTGGGGTATAGGCTGGCGAAGCTTAACTTGCAATACCAACCTTATTGTAAGTGTAATAAATAGTGTTTTATTTATATTTTACTATATTTCATTACATGTGTCAATAGGGTGTTGTACCTTTATAAGAAATACTACCCTTTACCAACGGGATTGTGGTGCCTACCCCGGAATAGTCATGGGCACATGACTATTCCGGGGTAGGCACCGCTCAATACCCCATACCATAGTTTATTAATCGATTTTGATAATTCAATCTTATAAAAATATCAAATCTTAAAAAAAATATATAATTATGTAATAGGTAATTTAATATTTCAAAGTAGGTAGTCCCATGATAAGGAAATCAGAACCTGATGAAGGGCCAGAGAAATTGATTTCATTTCATTAAGTATCGATATAAAGGCCTGATGTCGATCTGATACTGGAGTAGATATACAGTCGAGTTAATTCTTCAACGATATACAACGACACAGGGATTTTTACACCTTAATACAGTATCGTTTGGACTTCTCCATTTATATTGCTTACAATGCAACTGCATCCGTATTGGTTATAAGTGCCATTATAGTTCTATTGATGGAGACCATAGACAGTAGTGGCAATTTGTTAACGATTTACGTTCAGCAGATACTTTTTGTTGGACTCTTACTTCCTACAGTTCAATGTGAAAAAATTATCACTTCGTACAAAAGTACTATAGGTATAATTAAGATTGAAGTTGGACACATAACAACTAATACTAATAGCCCCGTTGATATGTAAGTATGAGACTGAATTTTAGTGGCGAGCTCTACTTTAAGCATTTTCGTCTATTATATGCTACATTTGGTAACCGTCATCCCCAATGACGTTTTTTAAAATAATTCACTCACTCACTCACTCACTCAGCTTCACGCTGTATCCCGCACTAGGCAGGGTAGGCAGAGGGAACGAAAGTGAAACCTAGTGTTATGACACTCCGTTCCACTTCCGTTCCCCACTTTCCGCCGAATTTGAGGCATTGCGTGTTGAGTGGCGGAATTCAACGCCGCGCTTTGCCTTCTTACCAGAGCGAAGACATGAAACATTAAATATTTAAATTGAAAATATTTAATATTTTATTTCCTCGACTGGGGATCGAACCCAGAACCTGTTGGTTACAGTCACACTCTTGTACCGCTGCGCCACGACAGGCCTTTTAAAATAATAGGGATCAAAATAGTGATTTTTAAAGTTCTTGTCTGTTTTCCTGTGCGCTTGACCGCACTAATTTCTGCAACGGCTAACCAGGTTTAAATGCAGTTTTCACAATTATATTTAGGCAACTTTCCCGCGACATTTTCGGTTTGTTTTATTTAAATCGGTTAGAAAATAAAATGTTACGTCAATATTTAGTTAAAAAAATTGTTAGAAAATGGTATAAAAATAAGCTATTTTTTTTAACTTATTTAGATGAAATTTTAGTTTTCAATGTATGTATATCGTCATAAAAGTGATACTGGTTTTAGAACAAGAGTAGTTAAAATTAGTAAATCAAATAGTGTAATTAAGCAGGCCTAGCCGCGGGGATACTTATAATAAATTTGTTTACCGATCACTGTCTGAACATAGAAGATATATAAAAAAAAAATATACGAGGGCGTTCATTAATGTATTAGGGCTCAAAATATGTCTTATTTTTTAATTTTTACCTGCTTATCTGTACGTCTGTCACGATAATTTCAAAAACGGCTAATCAGCTTTAAATACAGTTTTCATTATTATATTTTAGCAACATTTTGTGTTTCCCTCAATATTTTGTGTTTATTTTATTTAAATCGGTAAAAAAATAAAAAAGTTATGTTAGATATTTTATTCGTTTAGCTGAAATATTAGAAATATTAGTATTCATTTGGTCAGTTATTAGAACAAGAAAATAGTTGAAATTAGTAAATAAAATAGTATAATTCAAGCAGCTGAAGCCGCGGGCGGGTCAGTGGCTACAAATTTTGATATAGATCTATAAGATAGCATTTATGTTTACTAATTTAATATTCTTAATAATTAGTAGGTATTCATTCAACTTCAAGGAGTCAAGGCCAGGTCTAGCGCAGCGGCACAAACGTGTGACAGGTTTTGGGTTCGATCCTTGCTCGAGGAAATGAAGTAAGTTTAATATTTTCAAATGAAATATTTAATGTTGTCATTTGTTCTTTCTGGTAACAAGGCAAGTAGCAGCGTTGTGTTCCGCCACTTAACACATAATGCCTCAATGTTGGCGGAAAGTGGATAATAAAACGGAGTGTCTCAACACTAGGTTCCTAAGTTAAGCCTACCCTGCTTTGTGCGGGACACAGCGTGATGCTGGAAAAAAACTATAACATTGGTCAAAAACAACAAAATTTTATATCTATAACTTCATATGCCGCCGTGTAGCTTCCATACACTGAAATACAATCCTAAAGCTACACTGAAGTTTCCGTTGTTTTTCCAACAGCGGCTTGTAACCAATAGGGTGTACTGTGATCGCCGATTGGTGGATATATCAGCGAGGGCGGATTGGGATAGACGGGATGCTGCGCATTCTTTAGGATCTTAACTTTATCTCCTATTATATGGGGTTGAGGTTTATATGGATACATGTAATTTGTTGCAACGCCTACAGCCATCATGTTTCGGAATAAACAATTGAAGCTTATCGATAGTTTCAGGGCGGAGTGTTGAGTAGGCGGACGATTTTGTTATAATCTGTAACACAAAAATATTATATTTGCCATCGATTTTTTTGGTGTTTTTAATACCGATTACATAGTTAAATTTGCTCATTTACTTATTAAATATTTTAAGTGAATAAGAAATAGTTTTTTTGTTAATTTTTTTGTCACCTCTTGTGAAAATGAATAGTGGTAAAGCACGTGTCCCAAAATGTGCAAGATGTAGAAATCATGGTCTAATTTCTAGTTTACGAGGGCACAAGAAGGCTTGCGCGTATCGCGATTGTCAGTGTCCAAAGTGTGGATTGATTAAGGAACGACAAAGGATTATGGCAGCTCAGGTAAGAAATGTATTACACAAACGAGCACGTACATACTTCAAGGACAAAGTAGTAACTAATTTTTCTATAGACGTATCGCGTTAGTAGAATTTTGACTGTAGCCGGATATTTGATTGACAGTACATATATCATAATTATAGGCAAATATATTTACTAATTAAAGAAGCAAAGTGAGCAAATAAGTCTAGCAATAAACCAAGTGTACTTAAATCATCACCTTATATTTTCTATACGCTCGCACATTTGCGTTCGACAACGGCAGACGAAAATTAGCAAATTTAATATGACAAAATATTAACGAGTATCGTAATCGTGATAGATCCTTTGTGGAAAAATAGCACAGTGGTGGCGTGTCATTATAAGCGCGGTGCGGTTATGGGCTCAGTTACCCACGCTCACTGAAGGCAAATAATTATTTTAAAACCATCGCTCTGGTAACAAGACATAATGTGGCGTTTAGTTCAGTCAAACAGCTTTCAATTGAATATTGAACGGTTAGTCTAGAATGGTATATTGTGTATAACCTAGTCATAAAATACAATGCTTACTCGAGTTACAGCGCCAAAACAAATTGTATAAAACATGCATGCATATATTGTTTTCTTAGTGTTGTTTTGATTCAAGAAGCCACTGTGTTTAACACGTGTCTTTTTGTTATCAAACCAAACCACTGATAATTAATTACCTAATCATAAATATGTTTAAAATCCGACACAAAAAGTGGGGTGAAATAAGTTTGACCTGTCTTTCTGTACTTTGCATAATAAGTTCCTATTCTCCCTATTAATATTATTTTCTTTAACAGCAACTACTTAGTACTTATAAGAAAATAACCTAATAATTTAATTCTTAATTTCTTTTGATTCATGATTATTATAATACGAAAATTAAAGAATGCTGAATAGTTTATTATATAACCAGATATCCCGCTTTCGCTTCACCCGCTCTATCTATATTATTATTTATTACTTAAGTAAATATTTGATTTAAGTAAATATTTGATTACTTTAGTAAACCTGGTCATAAATAATATAAGATCCGACTGATTGTGGATAGAAGGTTTCAGTTACTGGCGACCAAGTAAATTGTTCATGAAACATGGAGGCCAGTCGTTAATATACGACTAAATTTGTTTCAAGATAATATTAAAAACGAAATATTAAAAATAGAACGTTTTCAAAAAAACTGAGTAAGTCCTATAATGATGTGTTTAATTTACTTCTAAATGAATTTTAATTCATTATGCATATTAAAAAAAAAACATTAAAAATTTAAAAATAAAATAGTGATAGTGCAATCGTGGGTATAATGCCAAAAACAGATTAATGTAAAAGAAATATTTTATATGACGTTGTCAGGAGGTACAATAAACTACCAAATGAAATAAACACGTGCGAAAGCGTTTCTATATTTAAAAGTAAATTAAAACAATATATACTTAAAATGAGAGAGAGGCCTGTCGTGGCGCAGTCATACGCTTGTGCCGACAAGCGTGTGACTGTAACCGACAGGATCTAGATTCGATCCCCACTCGAGGAAATGATATATTTAATATTTTCAATTTAAATATTTAATGTTTTCATTTCTTCGCTCTGGTACAAGGCAAAACGCGGTGTTAAGTTCCGCCTCTTAACACGCCATGCCTCAAATTCGGCGGAAAGTGGGGAACGAAAGTGGAACGAAGTGTCATAACACTAGGTAGTTAGTAGGGTAGCCCACCCTGCCAAGTGCGGGATAAAGCGTGAAGCTGAGCTGAGTATACTTAAAATGTAATGCGTAAATAAATACAAAAATAATAATAATTATTATTATTTTGGTTTTGTTATTAACCACCTACAATTAAGCGAAAATAAAACTACACCATAGCTGAAATCAATAATAATCATATTAAACAAATAAATACTTTTAAACTTTAAAATACAAGCAAAGACAAAAACACGAATGAAAAAATAAAATGTAGTTTTTCTTTATTGCTACCAATCCTTTTTTGAGTCATTACCAATTGATATTCTTACGGAAACACTATTTGAACATGTTTAATTGCATATCTATATGTAAAGTACTATACTCATAAGTGAACTGTAATGTTCTTGAGAAGCAAAGGTCTTTAAACCTAAATTGTGATCTCTAAATATAAAATACTACTTGAGAGATAATATCTAGCATAACTGGTATATCTAAAACATGATGAGTCGGTAGAATTAAAAGTAGATAATTAAAGTAAATCTTGAAGTTGCAAATATTTTGCAGAAATACCGACTAAAGTAACTTCTTCATTAAAATCATCTCCAATGGGTGCTGTTAAAATATTGTATACAAAGTAACTTCAATTGCCTAAAAAATCGGTTAAAAATGTGACTGACACCAGAGGAAATTATAAAATCTAAGTGTAAATAAACAAGTGTTTTATGGTATATCTGTTAAATAATTGAGCTCTATTATAGTTTATTGTGCCACAGTTTTCAGGGACAGGGAAAACCCTGACGTCATGAAAAACAGTAGAGTAGTACCATTGTTTTAGAATGGAGAAAAGTGATCTTAGAAATTATAGACCTGTATCTACCTCTGTATTGCCATCATTGATTTAAATATTTGTATAAAATATTCTTAATCAATTATCTGCGTATTTGAAAAGTAGTAGTTTCTTAAATAATGCATAGTGTTGTTTTATCGAAATTTATAGTGTATGCAAATATTTCACTGGTTTATTGTACCTAAATAAATTTATATTAAACGCACAGATAACTAAACGTATAGAATTTACTATGCCGAAAATAAAAAAAAACAGAATGTTAACTTAAGCCTCGATAGTGAAATTTTCAATTTTACTAATATCGCAATATTCTTGGGACTAATCCTAGATTTGAAACTTTAATGCGGCTCCACCTGTCTTCCCTTGTGGGTAGTCTGAGCTCCGCTGTTTACGCTGTTAGAAAATTGAGGCAGCTTACAAAATGTTGATACCTCGATATCTCGGATCAGCTAGTTTACTTTAGCTATTTTCATAGAATCTTGTTCTATGAAATATTACATTGGGTCAATGCTGCAGATATCAATTTCAAAAAAGAGCAATTCTGGGCATTTACTGCAAGGGAGCTTGGGAATTTCTAAGAAAAATTAAAATGATATTAGTCCGTGGGATATTCAGGAAGTTAATTAGGATTATATATTTACTGTAAGTTATATTTTGAAAAGAGGAACTATTGAGGTTCTTGTCGGCTCTTTTTAGCAGACCCGCCTTAGTAGGCCGGCTTGGTAGTTTCAAAATCTTATCTTATAATATTTCCCAAATCAGCAAAAAAAGGCAAAAGCTACACAAAAATCTATATTTATAATAGAACCGTAACGAATATAAGTAAAAACAATATTTTAATAAATGCTTTGTGCGTTGGTTCACGGTAATCTCTAAAAGATATAATTTAAGAGATCAGATATAATTGCAGCTTTTACTATTGTATTTTAAACTTTCGTCAACTTTTAGTGTTGTTTTATTTCTATCAACATTTGCTATAAATAACTGATTTTATCTTGGCGATAGTATGTATAGTTTCCATGCGTTTCCGAACTAACAAGTAATCTTTTTCCACAAAATACAACCTATTATAAGAAATGTAACAGCTGTGTCGTGCAGCTCAAAGTTATGTGTCTGACGGTTGAAGAAGGGCAGGACAAATTAGGATTCCTTGAAAACATATTTAATTTTTTTCTTAACTATCTTCGATAGGCCTTGATTTCTATTGTGTACAGTATAGATATTAATGTAGTATTAGTGAACAATCGTCTTCTTCTATCTAAATGATAGCACATAAATTGAGTTTTTTTGTTATAATAATTGAAAATATATTCAAAATTTCTAAACCGATACTAAAGATTATTTTTTCTTACAAGTCACATGGTAGTATTATTGGTAGCACTAAACAATTGAAAACGGGTTTATTTGAATGCCACCCTATATCCAGTTTGACGGTGTCGATTTAAGTTTTCGTCCATTTATTAAGAGATAATTGTTAGATAATTCTCTATTTTGGTCAATACAAATAGCTGAGGTTAGCCGAAAACTATTTGCCACGATCGGATTGCTTAAACGTTCGAAGTATTTACTACCTACTAAGAACAAAACTGCTCCTGCTCATTCACTACTGTTACCGATTTTAGATCAATTACCTATATAAACCAGAGCGGTTACAAAATTCGCACACGGTCTTCGTACATTTGATAATGTGCCTGATCGTCATCGTCAGCATTGATGTCTCCCTATTCGACATCAGAGAAACTTTCACATGCTTACTATCCACTCTCTCTTTCCTCTACAACTCTATCTACACTTCATACTTAAAAAAAACTATTGTTTTCTAGGTTCTGATTTAAATGTCGTAGTGATAATATCCTTAAATTATCCACATACCATACTGTGGAAATCTACAATTTTTTGGACTTCCTACTGAAGTACGACATTCCAAATCACTGCACAGTTTTAAATATCGTTATAAAGATATTATTTACATCCATAGTTTACTATTATATGTTTTGCATACATTATGTCTGTAAATATATATTGTCTTAAGTATACATATATACAGACATGTATTGTATTTAAGTGTATGTATGCATATTTTATAAACAATAAACATTAAGTATAAAGTTGTTGTTAATAACATTATTGTTACAATTTTATGATATATTGTAGGAAAATACAATGTTTTTTCCTATTTACTATCTTAAAAAAAATGCACTTTCATCAACGGCCGTAAATCTATAAAATAGCCATATATATAATTTTATTGATTTTTCTCGCAATAAAGATAAATAATTTTTCTTCTTCTTCGATAGATAAAAAGCAGCGTATATATACTTTCTTTAAAATTTCCTAAAAACCCTCCCCATATTTCAATAGATGTCCTGTAAAGATTGTTTTAGCTGTCACGGAGATCGTCTGGATAAAAAGAACATACAGCTAAATTATTATTAAATTGTACATTTGTGATGTATTAATGTGTAAAAAACTATTTATATTTGAAGAAATTTTATCATTAAGAAATAATTTGGACAATAATTTAGTCATTTAAATATTTCAAATATTACTGAAGCGATCATTGATCAATTTTTAGGCCGATTGATAATTCAATAAGGCTCAAAGTTTCATTAGTAATATCAAGTGGCTTTATATAGAGGCGTCTCCTTAAATTATCCGAACCATCTGGATATGTGGCACGCTTCTGTTGTCTGGTTTCATAGGAACTTTCATCAACGGCCATAAATGTATAAAATAGCCTACGGGACCGTGGGTTCAAACTTGGTGTTACTATGCAATGAGTATCGTACATACATATACATACATTCGTACTACTTCGAAGTTACTAGAACGGGTAGTGATCTCCCTGTTTTAGCGGCTTTGAAGCATCATCGAATATTTACTTCTTTATCGACATGATAAAAATTGTCATTTCTAAATTATCTTTCTGAGTCATCCTGGTCCACCTTTAATATTTAATGTTCGCGTCATGGGCCAATCGAGAAAAGGAAGTACTTGAGGCGCCACCTGTTCCTCGGCGCCCTAGACGGGGCTCCCGTCTACTAGTAATATCAACATATATTTTTTCATTTGAACAATAGAAATATTTTATTATCAAAACAATATAATTAATTTAACCCCAATGTACTCAAATGTTAATGTTAGAAATCATTATAAACTAACGCAATGCAATGTTCACAAAAAAATATCGCATAGGCGGCCAAAGCCGCGAGCGTGTGCTAGTATTATGTAAATATTACAGAGATAAGTTAAATTTTAAATAAATTAAATTTCTAAAAAACTTTTTTGCGTAAAAACTTTTTGATTTTTTACTTCATTAAAAAGGAATATCCAACTTAAAATCTTTAAGATTACCGGAATATATCGGTTACCTAATTCAGAAATAACATATAACGTGAAGGCGTTAATGTGTTTTAATGTAGTGAAATCGAGACCAGCTAATGCGCTGCTGAGTTTATTTAAACAAGTGGCACATGTTTACCACGGACGCCGGATGAAACATCGATCGGTTTGCTCAGTAATGCATCGCTGTCGATGTCCTACCACTTTTATAGGGAATTTATGTGTCGATATTAATATATAGATGGAATTTTTCTAGTATCTTTGAAGTCAATTGTGTATCTTAGGTTTGTTATTAAGAATTGTAGATTTAACGTTATTGTTTATTTGTGAGTTTATTAGATTTCAAGAGATGTAAATAATAAGTAGAGTAGATAAAAGATAGGTAATAAATTGTGAATGTTTATTATATTTCTAGTTTGACAACCATTTTTATATAAGCAATACTTTATATATGTAAGTACATAAAGTATTTAATCAAATTATTGAATTTATTTGTAGGATAAAAGGAAACTATAATTTAATATTTTTATTAAAAATTATACCAACATTTTTATTTAATTTTGTCTTAAAATGTTTGATTGAATAACTAGTAAATATGCCACGTATCTTTTTATTTAATTTAGTGAGATCGAGTTCTGTTTTCGTTTTCAATGAGGCGGCGATCGCCCCGGGAGCGATGGCCTGTCTCAATCCCTTGGGTGCCCGCTTACCAAACATAAACATTGTCTATTTGTCATTGATTTCGCGCTAAATTAATTTATTTATCACTATGAGCTTACCAATCCGTCAATGTCAATAAGATACTATAAAAATATATGGTATCGATTTTACAAATAAAAAATCGTACAAAATGCATAGCCTTTTCAATGTTAAAACATATTTAAGTACCTATGCCTAATGGTTAAATAAAATAAACAAATAATCTCTTTAGGGTTTTATTAAAAATACTTCTTTGAGTTCCGTATTTTAAAAAGAATCAAAAGCAACTACAATTCTGAAATGGATATAGAACACTCATAGGCGCGTGTGACTCAATGGCACAGTTCTTTAGTATATTATAATGTACCAAATGTTTTTAAGGCTATACCTTCTAAGCATAAATATGAGTTTCATATAAAATGTAACAAAAATTATGTTCTGACATATACTACTCTGGTCAATGTATGTATATTTTCACAGTTTTTTCCCATTTTTGGGTTCAAAACCAAGAAAAAAATGAACATATACAAAAATATATAACAGAAAGATATATGAAATTATTTAAAACTGCACGACCTTGCTATTTTGGTCTGTTAAAATAATACAGTGATTACTTACAATTTAACTAGCCTGATACGTTGTTTATTCTTTCTTAACTATTACAATAGACTACTTTAGAATTTATGCAGAGAAAATGTTAAGTATAATTATGTGTCATTAAATAATATTTGAAATTATATGAAAATTTAATAAATTTTCAAAAGGCATCGAATATCACATTTTCTTGTTTAAGCAATAAAAGTTAGTTTATATAAATATTAATTATAAGATAAATAGTAATAATTTGTTTTTTTTTATATTAGGTCGCACTCAAAAGACAGCAGGCTGCTGAAGACAAAATCGCTCTACATTTGGCTTCAGTCGAGAGTGGGACTCCATTAGAGACTTTGCCGCCCGGTCGAATATATGGTATGAGAGTCACCGGGCCATGCCCGAGTCCTGGCCCGGAACCAGATTCTGCTGCGGATGATGAAACAGTTAATATCTATTTATTTGAGTTACATAAAATGGAAAAAAAAACTTGTATATAACAGGAAATAATTATGTCGGTCAGTGCAGTGGGAAAGCGTCTGACTGTAAGCGGGATGGTTGAAGTTTCAATACATCATTATGGCTTATGTTTATATTTTATATTTTCTTTGGTAAGACAAAGACTGCGGGAATGCTGGAAATATAAATATTCAAATATTATGTATTTTTCTAGCCGATTCATATCGACAGTGAAACAAGCGATTCAATACCAGATTGCTGTAGTGTCAGTGTGGATTCCGTTGGAAATACAAATAACACTATTGGAAACCCAACACGATCCTGGTAATTACCTATAGTTTATGTTTGATATCATTAATTTTTATATATCCTACTACTATACTAATTCAAATTTGTAAGTAACATTAGTAATTTTAAATGTGTTACTACCATTTTAGTACATCAATTGAGGAAAATGCAAGCAATGTAAGCTCCGCAGGACTAGACATGTTACGAAAGCTTTTTCCAGGGAAAAAGCGCTCTGTTTTAGAGTTGGTACTTCGTCGTTGCAATCATGACCTTCTCAGGGCAGTTGAACACTGTAATGCCATCCACGTAAGTTATTATTTCACCAATTTTGCATTACATTAAAATTGGTAATAGCCTAAGCGTTCGTTCACATGGTCAATTGAAAGTAACTGTATGTTCAATGTATAATGTAAACAAAAAGAACATCATTTTGTTCTGACTCAAAAGCGCTATTTATCGTGTGAATAGTCTTCAAATCAACTGTTCAAGGCTGTTTTCAGTTGTTCGAGACAATATTTTTTTGCGTAAAATTAAGCAGCGAAACAGTACATAGGTATTTCAGATAATTTTAACTACTTGTTTTTGATAGATTTATAATTGCTATTTAGGAGAACCGGTAATTACTATTTTTTATTTCGATATAGAGAAGCTTTAATAGCTCGGACAGTTATATAGAATTATATAGAATAATATTGTGGCGTAGGCGTGCGTGCTACTGATAGCGCGGTAAGTAGTGAGTTCGATCCCCTCTTGTGAAAATGAAATATTTAATATTCTCACATATACGCTCTAGTTGCTGCTGTATGCTTCCCGAATTCGGCGACAATTGGAAGCAGAAAGCATTTGTCAGGAACATTAAAGTATCATAATACTAGGTACCCTAATTCTTTCTGCCTATCCTACTATATGCGGGATACATACAGCCAAAAAAAGAAAAAACGTATAATTAAAAAATATGTATAATTTAAAAAGTAAAATTAGCTTGCAAGGTCATATTCAAAGAAAAAATAAAAATAAAGAAAAGGTACCTTTTGCTTAACATTTTAACAATTATTTTAAGAAATATTGAAACTTTCATTAAATTAGAGGCTACGTACGTTGTAGATCTTCGTCTTTAAACAATAAAAAATATAGTATTATCAGTAGGAAATAAAATATGAGTTTAATGTTGATAAATATACGAGTATATAAACTTATTTTGTAAACTTAAAGTAAAGTGTCGTTCTTCTTTTGAACTTTATTGGTTTATTGGTCAATGGTACCAGTTACCAATAATATGTAATTATTGTGTAAATATTAAATTTACCTTGCAGGCCCAACGTGACAAATCACTACCAAGTGTCAGTTCCACCTCAACTATTAGGTTTGAATCAGTATCAAGTTCAGAAGAAGTCGAATCTAGATGGTCAGCATTTCGCCCAGTAGGACCTCGAGCACCATTGTTGCCTACACTAGTAATGGGACGAGTATGTGGCTCCGAGTGGTTGGTGCCACTGCCAGCCCTACCGGCTCTGTCTACACCTTTATTATTGCCTATGCCACACGCTCCTACCTCTTGCGCACCCGACTGTCGACAGTGTAACAGTCATCATTGAGAGTTGTCATCATCAAATAAATTATATCTAAGCTTTTATTACATATTTTATGTAATAATATGCAATGTAAAATTCTATTAGCTTTTTAATGTGTCGATAAAATTATGTCTATGTAATTAAATTATTAACTGAATACTAAATATATCGATAATATTTTAAACTTTTTTAATTTTGTTATGCTACGTACACATAATTAGATCTTATACATTTATGTATATTATATGGTATTTTTTTGATTGGACCACTTGTTATTTTGGTTCAGATGGAAAATATATATATCATAATACTATCAAGTATATGCAATTTCCATCCGGATTTATGTCATAGGGCGCTCGGCTTTTTTGTTTTTTTAAAAAAAAGCTGTGTTTAACTTACAAGAACTCAGCTTCACGCTGTATCCCGCACATGGCAGGGTAACTTGGGAACCTAGTGTTGCAGGCAGAGGGAACTTGGGAACATAGTGTTAAGACACTCTGTTCCACTTCCGTTCCCCACTTTCCGCCGAATTTTGAGGCATAGCGTGTTGAGTGGCGGAACTCAACGCCGCATTTTGCCTTGTACCAGAGCGAAGAAATGAAAACATGAAATATTTAAATCGAAAATATGAAATATTTTATTTCCTCGAATGGGAATCGAACCCACAACCCATTGGTTACAGTCACACGTTTGTGCCGCTGCGCCACGACAGGCCTCAGCTTAGAAGAAAATAGAGATTAATGTAATATTGTTCTTAGTTATTCCAAATGTTGGAGAAAGTAACGTTAAACCTAGCTTTATTATGCTATTATTATAATATTAACTTCAATTAGATTAAAGTAATAAAATTAAATAAAAATTAATCTAAAGAGTTATTAAAAAAAATAAAAAGTGCACATACTATAAATTGCATATTTAAATAAAGGCATACTTGAACAAAGTCTTTTATTTCAGTTGGTACCTCAAGCTAAAATGTTATGTCACTTACTATATCATATTTCAGCTATTTACTACTTATAAGTATAAGTAAATTTCAAATTTGTTATAAAGTAAACAAACATTGTGTCAATAGGTTAAAATTTACATATTACAAGTAGGGTTTTTGTATTATACCGTACCTTCATAAGTATTGTTTTTAAAAAAATCTTATTTTAAAAAAGATACCTTTCATCTTTTTTAAATAAATTAAAAAAAAAAAAACACTTGATGGACAGAAAGTCGAATAATATGATAGTCGAATAATAAATTGTTACTATTCACCTATCTGCTCATCTGTCAGGAATATTTTTTTTAAGAATGTGTGGAATGTGTCGAGGACTTAATACCAAACATCCACAGATCCATAAAATATATAAAAAATAGCTTATAAGACAATGCAATCATAAGATATGAGCGGAAATAGATCATTTTTGCCGCATTTTGTTCGAAATTCGATGAGTAATAAGAACCATAAGGGTACAACACTAAACTTACTTCCCGTTACCAAGTAATCATAAAGGTGTGAACGTACATTAGATATAAATTATAGCAAATATAGTTTATTACAGAAATACTCGTATACCATTAGATACATGTTTATATTTTATAGTTCGCTAGATAGAATCATAAATGATATATTCATGATTCTATTGTCTATTTCTTGGTATAAGAATATTCACAACCAAGATGTCACTGAATTTTAATGTCTTAATATGAATTATACCTTTTTTTTGGACGGAATTTTAAGAATAAATTTATATAGTAAGTACCCCGGAAATTTTAGTACTATACCTAGTAAAAAAATACCAGAAATTGAATAATATAATATTTATGAATAATACATATATAATGTAACGTCGTACACGACGTGAGAAACAAATATTTTTTTTTATATTACACTGAATCAAGGTAACAATAATAGTAATAAAGCAGAATTACCGGTATCGTGGGACAGTGGGACATAGAATGTAAACGATAGTTTACATTTCCCGAGTAGAATTTTATCTAAGATAAAATTCTACTCGGGAGAAATACTACTGTACTATAACTAATCTAAATAAGTAAATTCACTAAACAAGTAATTGTTAGAGCTCGGCCTTTTTGTTCGAGCTGAATTTTATTAGCCTACTATTGTGCGAGAAAACCGTGAAGCTAATTAAATCAGAATGTTCTGTTTACCCAATTTATATAAATCTGTTAAACAAATACCATTTTGGACCCTCTATGCTGGGAGCTATTATGGCTGACAATAACAAATTCGTGACAGTAGACACTATACTCGTAAATGAAGAGAGATAACAAATCTTATATTTATGAGATTTGTTTGAGGCCTGTCGTGGCGAAGAAATACAACAACCGTATGACTGTAAACCCGACTAATGTGGGTTTGATCTCCACTTGAGGATTTTTTTTTTAATATTTTCATTTGTTCGCTTTGGTAACAAGGTAAAGCGTGGCGTCCGCCCCTTTATCTCCACCACGTCAATACGTACTGCCTCAAATTTGGTGAAAAGTGGTGAACTAAAATGTTTTAATTGGAACGAAGTCTTAATACCAGGTTTCTTCTACCTACCCTGCCGTTGTTAATTCACATTTGTTTACTTAAGCTTACTGAGTGCAAAAATATTGCTATTACAAATGTTTAAATTGCTATATACGGTTCTATAGAAATTTACCCACTTTTAACAGAAAACAAAGTAGTAAAAGACAGAATGGAATCATAAAAAATATCACCAAAAGCTTAAAAATATATTTATATATAAATTTTGATGAAGACTATTTCTACGATGTAACAGTATACGTAATAATTAATATCAATCCATCAAAGTGTACATAAAACTTTCATATAAACGTAACATATATATATATATATATATATATATATATATATATATATATATATATATATATATATATATATATATATATATATATATATATATATATATATATATATATATATATATATATATATATATATATATATATATATACGTGTAGTTGACGTATTTGTTATTCAAATCAAAAGAACTCACTGTTTTATTAATTAAATCACTTGGTGTCAAAGTCCATTGAATGTTTAATTAATGTTCACTCCATTACATATTCACTTTTAAAATGCCTTATATTTTATGTGCTAGAGTTTATGTAACAACCTTTTATTTTGATCTGTAATCAGTTATTAAAATGTTATATCTGTATGTGTTATTGGGTGTTATATTGTTGTATATGTTTTGTGATGTGAACTATGTGATTAGAACATTTTTCACAGTAGTAAGTGGTCGATTGTTCCAAGATAAATATTCATTGAACGCCACTACAACTATTTATGGTAAGTTCCTTCTGTCATTATTATTTACAATGCATCATACCTTATAATATTTTTTTATATTACAGTCATTTAATTGCAAATCCAACTTTAATATTTTGCATACCAAAATCTTTAAGGTTAATATTTAATTTAAATATATCATAATATCTAGGTCGTTATGAATTAAATACTATCCATAAGACAAGTTTAGATTTAGCAGTTAGATAAATTTTATTTTACTAACAGGTGTGTGCACCCTGCAAGATTGTGATGTGTTCTTCAAAGGTTTACGCCTAGCCAGAATAATTCGAGAAATCGATTTTGCAAGATATCACTTCTATGATAGAACTGATATTTATCGGCGCAGTAGAGAACTTGGAATCAAATCGTTGCAAGGATCCACTTTGACAGTATCTATAAATGATGTACCTTTATTTGTACCATATAAAATTGAAACTAAGGTGATACAATACATTATTTAATTATAAAAAACCTGGTTTTGTGAATAATATATTTATTATTACATTTTTCCCTGTGCTATTGTAAACAATAAGCTAAAATACATATATTAGGGTTTATACTGAAGTAGTTTTTTTTGCGCTTGTGGTATTTTTTATTTTATTATATACATATAATTAATAATCTTTGAATTTGAACTGATTTAGTTGACCGACTATTCTGGTAGGTACTTAATATCTATTATATATTTAAATTATTTTTCAGTTAGTATATTGGGACGAGAGATCTTTGTTCTTTGAACATGAAATCATAACTTTACACGACGGGAAATCTCGGTGTCTAGTGGTTTCACGTCAATATGCTATTGGTAATATTGACCAAAGTGCTATGGTTTTACTTAAAGGTCTACCTGGATCTTCGAATTGCCTTAAATGCCCCAAGTATATAGAAGATTGGCTTTTAAGTATGAAAATAAACAGTGAGAAGTTAAATAAAATCTAGGAAGTTCTAACATTTTGACCAGCGATTCAAAACAAAATTTATTATATTTATTAATGAAATATAAAATTATTTGTACTTTTTTTTATACATCTTATGTTAATAATATGCCATGTTGTATTTGTTGTAAGTTCTCCCTTTTTTGATAATTTCTGATTTTTTCTTTTACTTCCAACAGTATATTTGATGTTATTTATTTTTTTATTTAATTATGAAATAAATTTGTTCCTGATCGTAATACTTATATTTTACATTCTTTTATAAATTCATATATTTGATTATATGTTCGAAACAGCAATAACTTGTTGTATTTGTTGTAAGTACTCCCTTTTTTGATAATTTCTGATTTTTCCTTATACCTCCAACAGTATATTTGCTGTTATTTTTTTTTATTTAATTATGAAATACATTTGTTCCTGATTGTAATAATTATATTTTACATTCTTTTATAAATTCATATATTTTAATTCTATGTTCGAAACAGCAATAATTGTAATTTCTATATTATGTTAATCTTTTCCACATTGAACTTTGTATGGTTCTTTTACCGTTGCTTCTCGTAATGACGTAGCCAAGCAATACACCGGTTTATGCCACAGTATAGTTCGCTTCTATACATGTTATCGGACGTACAAATAAATAGTGAGTGCCAGAAATAAATATAAAATGTATTGTGTCATAGTAACGATAATAGCATTATTGTACATTTTCTGGGATGTCAATTACTTCCTTCGGGTCGCATTCACTATAGGCCTTGGTAGACTTATCCAAAAGAAATGTGGTATAAAAGATCCAACTACTATATATGGTAAGGTTATAAAAAAAAATGTGTTTTAATTTTCATAGTAGCTTTTTTAGGACTTTTTTTATTAAACTTTTTTTAATCACTGTCTATATATTTTAATAATTTTAATTAAGAACATTTTTACATTATTATTTTCACTTGTAGGTATATGACAGCCCATTTGATGGTTTGTTCTATACATATTAATGTAGGTAAGTATGTATATCAATGATTATTATATCAATTATGTTACAGGTTTTTGTACTACTCAAGATGTAGATATTTTTCTAAGGCATATGAATAATGCTCGGTACGTTCGAGAATTAGATTTTGCGAGATTTCATTTTTATGATAGAACTGGTATCTATGAAAATATAAAAGCAGTTGATGGACATGTTCTACAAGGAGCTTCAAGTATTCGATATAGAAGAACTATACCAATATTTTCCGCTTACAAAGTAGAGACAAAGGTAAGTTATATAAATACTTACGTTGAAATCTACCTGTAGCACACAGGCACAAGACTGTCTTCTAAATTTTGCGTGAGTTTTTAATGTTTAATTTAAATAATTTAGTAAGCATTTCTTTTTTTTAATGAGGCATTGCATGTTAATAGTAGAGACGGCTTTCACTTCACCATCATTATTTTTACTTTTGAATGAGTCTTCCTACGGTTTGCATAGCATCGACGACTTTCTCAAATTTAGTAAATAGATACTGTGTTTTCTTTAGCTAATATGTTAGAGAGTACTAATTATTTCTTAATTTAAGTACATTCTTTGCAAAAAAATACAAAAAAATTGAAATTGCATAGACACGTAAAATATTCGTTATATATCTTTGAGAACGTAGTTACCTAGAAAGTTAATTATAATAAGCAATATTTCATATAAATAAAAACAAAAGAGTATGAATATGCATATGCATATTTATTATTATAACAATAACAATTATGTTTTTAAATATGACGCCATATACCTACGGCATTTATTGAAAGACTTTAGACAATATATAGGTTGTATAACAATTTTGAACATAATAAAAATACCTAGTAGGTATTATGTATTTTTATTACTATCTAATATTAATGTGAGGCCTGTCGTGGCGCAGCGGCACAAGCGTGTGACTGTAACCGACAGGTTGTGGGTTCGATCCCCACTCGCAGAAATGAAATATTTAATATTTTCAATTTAAATATTTAATGTTTTCATGCCTTCGCTATGGTACAAGGCAAAACACGGCGTTGAGTTCCGCCACTCAACACGCAATGCCTCAAATTCGGCGGAAAGTGGGGAACATTAGGTTCCTATGTTCCTTCTGCCTACCCTGCCATTTGCGGGATACAGCGTGAAGCTGAGTGAGTAATATTAATGTTATTTTTGTTTACAGCTAGTTTACTGGGAAGATAAATCTCTCTTTATAGAACAAAAGTTTATTACCTTGAATGATGGTTTCGTGAGAGCGGTTATTTTGTCGCGACAAAATCTCATTAATGTTGATGCAGAGACACTTCTTAAAAATATTCCGGGTGTAGAAAACAAACCTGAATGCCCAGAAGAGATCAAGCATTGGTTGGAGTCTATAGAAATCTCTAGTGCGAAGCTTAGAAAGAAGGATTAAACTTTTAATGTGCATAATGTGTTATTTTTTGTACTATGATATCGAATTAAACCATATGTCGACAATGTTTGTTTTTTATTTTGCATATTAGTTTAGTTAAAAAGCTTAAAAGTATAATGGTACAGAGAAGATATTATGTTACATTGGCGCTTATCTTGCTGTGGTTTAGGTTACTGTTTATACAACCTGCACATTACGAAGAGGGTGGGGAAAACGACTTTTTAAACAGTGTTTTGATTACTTCTGCGCTATGTGACTACATAACCTTATAAATCTCTAATAAGTTTAAGTAACAAATGCATGCTTGATTTTCTAGAAAGCGAGGGCGCCGTAAGACAGTGTGAACTCATAAAGTTAAAAAATGTTATGTTAATAGCTATCTCAAATTGATTGTTATAAAATGTAGGGTTTGCTCTTCTCTAGTGCTTTTCAAATTAAGCAAATATTGTCAAAAAAAATATTTTAAAATATTAATTCACATTTAAATATTTTAAATAAAGAAAAATACTTATACAGAAAACGTATAAAAATTAAACGTAGCGGGATTTGAACTGACGCCTCTTGGAATTCGTCCAAGCGCTTTGACCACTAAGCCATATGTTCTCCCGAGAACGAGTTAAAATATCGTCACGTTCCTTGTTGTAATCGGTTTCTAAATAACTGATACTTTTAAACTACTTAATACTATTAAATTAAGTAATAGTTAAACTTAATACTATTATCTGAATCAAATATGGAGGTTTCCCGCGAATCATGAGACAATGTGTGAAATGAACTTGGAACGAATTCATAGAACAAGTAATTCGTGGAATCGATAATGGTGTAAAGAAATACGAATTGAAAAGAATACTTTTATCAAATTCAGTGTTTTAAAAGGAAATAAAATATATTGAGCAAATATTAATCTCAAAAATCTATAAACTAAACAATCCGATTTTTTACTAAAACGATAGTAAAAACGTGAGTAAATAGTTTAGTCTTTTGGCTTCACTTCTAAGTCTGACGGGACATTTGTGCTTAAAAAAGACCACACGAGCGATAATCATATTTAGGACACTCAAATAATCTTGAGTTATTTCAGATAATCTGGTGCTAATAATAGACTCAAATAATCACATATACATATTATATATATATATATATATATATATATATATATATATATATATATATATATATATATATATATATATATATATATATATATATATATATGTGTGTATGTGTGTGTGTGTGTGTGTAAATACATTTGTTCGTCCTCAAAGAGGTATGTATTCCTTTGTAATAAATGAAAACCGTAGGTACTTATAATTATTATCGAATATATTTTGATTTAATTTAACTTGCTAAATAAGTTCACACGCCTGTAAGCATTCGTTTGGTTAAAATGAACTACAAACATTTGTTTGATAATGGTTTTTTTCTTTTATATAAATATAAAATTCGATGTTTTGGATTTTTCTTTTATATGTACTGTAAGCTCCGACTTCTACCCAAATTTCATCCACAGGTTATAATTACATTCCGAATAAAGAAAATTTACATTTCTAATAATATTTTTTGAATAATATATCTATAAATTTTCTTACTCTTATTAAATAAAGTGTTAATCCAAACTAGCAAAAAAAATGCTTTTTTAAAAGACGTAAAATTTTGGACGCAGCTGCAAATCCTGCTATGTTCATATTTGTATACGTTTACTAAATAAGTATTCCTCATTTCTTTTCATAATTCACGGAAAGTACCCTATAAATTTTGAAAAATAAGTAACTGACAGACTTCTTATAAATTTCAAAGAGATTTCAGAACATAATACAGATTTCTTAAAACAAAACCTGTAGATATAAATTAATTATTAATTCACATTTTTTTAATATTATCAATGATCATGAGTATTTGGAGTGCTATAGACGGTGGCGCTTGTCGCCGTGTGTGTCTTGTCGCGTAACAATAATAAAATATCCATTAGCCCTTGTGTCATGCGGTCTGAGGAATCTTTCCAATTATCCTTGTTTATTTAGTCAACGAATAAATAGGCAATCATGTAAACATGACGGTAATAACATTAAAGTTATAATAATATCTTTTATTATCTATTTCTATACCTGTTTTTTATTGTGGGCTAGATTGTCACTAAAGCAAATGAAGTATTTTATTGTAAGTGTATAATGACAATCAAGTGTCGGCCTGGTAGACCAAATACGGTGTTGAGCTCCGGCACTTAAAATGTAAAGTTTTGACATCTGTTCTAGATTCTCTCTGCCACTATAAAAAGAAAAGCGTAAACGGTGAAAATATATTTTTGTCAGAGCCGCTGCTAGGTGTTAGAGCGCCCGCGTGCAATACCGATTGTGCCGCCCCGTAACTACATAACTATATGCTGAGAGAAAAACATTTAACTAAATATAAAACATTAATTTTGATTGAAAAATATTTTTGTTTACTCAAATGTAAAACCATATTATTATCATCAACAAATTTGGTATTGTCATTTTGGCAGCCGGCGGGCAGCGGTTAAGTGACCCATCAAACTGGTCATAGGAGACTATAAATGACCAAATTTACTAAAAATACCGAGGGCAGGTGCTCGGGAAACTGCTATCCTCCCATCTTGAAAGATGGGAGGATAGCAGTTTCATATAAAATTATAAATATCTAATAAGAAAAATGGATTCTCATGTGATTCGGCCAACCCCCGGTATCCGGGCATCGTGGTTGTTACTGAAGACTGCAGAAGTGAGTAACCAGACTTCTGTACGAGAGACTGCTACTGCAAATCGATTTGTTCAACTGATATTATACTTTAACCGGTTTACAAGAACGAGAAGCTCGTCGCTGGGGAACCTACCTCATTTACCGACAATAAATACAATGTTGCAGAATGAAACTCCCGAAGTCCGAACAATCAGACTGACAGACTAAGAGTCTCTGTAGATAGAAGCGAAAAAGGTAGAAACACACCTTTCCCATAAAAATCACAACAAGTATTAGATTTAGCGTGTTGCCCCTTGATCCCAAAGATGCTGAGGAAAAGCCAAGAGAAAAAGGCCTAGTAAGCTACAACCCATTATATTATACGGCATTGAAGATATTATTAAGCTTGTAGAATTATTACAGACCACCCACACATAATGCACAACAGAAACCAATTAAGAATAACTTGGACACAGCGTTATACAAAAACGTCATAACACTATATTTTAAACTTAAATTTAAAAAGCGTATAAAAATTTTGAACGAAGCAGGATTTGAACCCGCGCCTCTGGAATACCGTTCCAGCGCTCTGACCACTAAGCCATTCGTTCTCACCGAGCTCCGTCGAAATTCTTATACGCTTATTACAACTTATTTTTGTTGTTAGCATCTCTGTAGGGAGATTTTTACAAATTTCCGCTACCCAAAGACAACTCATAAGAATTATCGTTTGGCAAGAGAGTATACTATTTACTTTAATATTTTTACTATGTTTTAAAGTGTTATTCCACACTTAGGACAGAAAATACTAAACTTAAATTTAAAAAGCGTATAAAAATTTTGATCCTGCTTCGTTCAAAATTTTTATACGCTTTTTAAATTTAAGTTTAGTATTTTCTGTCCTAAGTGTGGAATAACACTTTAAAACATAGTAAAAATATTAAAGTAAATAGTATTCTCTCTTGCCAAACGATAATTCTTATGAGTTGTCTTTGGGTAGCGGAAATTTGTAAAAATCTCCCTACAGAGATGCTAACAACAAAAATAAGTTGTAATAAGCGTATAAGAATTTCGACGGAGCTCGGTGAGAACGAATGGCTTAGTGGTCAGAGCGCTGGAACGGTATTCCAGAGGCGCGGGTTCAAATCCTGCTTCGTTCAAAATTTTTATACGCTTTTTAAATTTAAGTTTAGTATTTTCTGTCCTAAGTGTGGAATAACACTTTAAAACATAGTAAAAACACTATATTTTAATAATTATATCGAAACCAGAGTTAACAATACAAAAATGAAAGATATTAAATATATCTACCACCAAATGCTGCCTGTCAAATGAAGATCCAAACAAAAAGAAAAACATTACCGCAATTTCAAAGATGCCAACAATACGGCCACTCCAAGAATTACTGCATGAGACCCTATAACGTAGTAGTAAAATGGGGCCAGGGACACAAAACAACAGACTGCCCAAAGAAAGAAAGTAACACACCAGCATAATGAGTTCTCTGCCAAGGAGCACATTCGATCAATTATAAAGGCTATGAAGTCTACAAGGAGGTCTTAAAAAGTCGCATAGCAAGAATCCCAATACCCAGCGGCAAAATACGAGAAGCGCCAACTAAAACTATCCCCTTAGTTACACGACCACATCTTAAAGAATTGCAGGAAGTACAATTATACTATGATATATTGAAATATAAAAAATAACTCAACAACTACAACTGGTATAAACATTAAAATAGACGAACTGCTAATCAAACAGTCGGAAGAATTCGACATGGTCTTTATAACAAATGGACACTTTTATGAGCCTCATAGTCACTATTGTTGATAAAATATCAAAATGACTGACCTAAGAACATCGATGGTTTTGCTTCGAACAAGAATGGCTTAGAAATCTTTATAAACTTTAACCAACGTGACTTATCATCCAGATGGAACGGGTCATATAGGATATATTACCATTGTAATAAGAAATTCTATGGAACATCAAGTGGTTCCGGAGTATAGGACAAATCATATCCAGGTTACCACTGTTGCAGTGGAAGGTAACCATGGCCAACTGAACGTTTCGGCAATCTACTATTCGCCAATAGTTGAAACTAAATTTAATGAATTTAGTTTCACCAATTGACGAAGATTTTTACATCACTGGGAGGAAGATTTGTAGCTGGTGGTGGGACGCCAAACACATACTGGAGGTTCAACGCTTACAACTACTAAAGGCAGACAATTAAAGTTACGCCTTGACGGAAATAATCCCAAGTTTATATCACCGGGAGAACCAACCTACTGGATAACAGATCTAAATAAAACACCAAAAATGCTGTATTTCTTCATAATAATGGGACATTCGACAAATTACATGAAGGATGAACTTTCTTGTAATTTGTTGAAAGTCTAGACAGTAGCACAGACCACACGCGTGTCCTTACTATTACGACGTCCATTATTTGCTACGAGAGGGCTCATATCTTGTTCCATAAACTCAAGGATTGAGGAGGGGTCTGAGAATTCATTGAGGAAAGCATTGATATAACGATCTCCTTAAAACACCTGACGAGATAGATGATGCGATCTAATACATTACTAACCTCATACAAAAAGCTTGCTGGGTTAACACTCCTCTTTAAAAATAAAAAGGTTAACATTATTCAGATTTTCTGTAAAATGCAATTTTAATGCAACGATTATATTAAACAAATCAATACCGTCAATGCCAGATTCACTTCTTGAATTATCTTGAAACTTTAGAGCCGTACGCTGACGGCTCTCTTTTTATTCCATGCCATGACATTTCTTATACTGTAAGAGGGATAACTCTTTATTATGAAAAGAACTTTGAATATTACGTGACGATGATGAATCGCTCGGTTTGCCGCCCCCATGGACGTGCCGCCCGTGTGCAGTGCACGCCTTGCACGCCCGCTTGCGGCGGGCCTGATCAAACTAGTAATAAATATGTACCTAATTAATTGTTGAATACTAATTTTGTTTTTAACGATTGACTGTTGTTTGTTAAGGGGAAATAATCAATCAGCCATATTATATAAATTATAGAACATGAAGACCTACTATTTTTTGTTTGAATAACTATAATTACATACTCTTTGTAAATATCCTTTGAAAAGTCTAATAGTGGTAAACAGTAACAGTAAATAAGTCTCATTTCATTAAACGACGTATTGAATACGTAATGTTCGTGACAGGCAAATTATATTGTGTCCCATTATTATATTTTTTGTGTTCTGATGTATTTTTTTATGTTTAACTAGTACATTATAATTTGTTACTAAATCAATTTGCAAACTTTACTTACCCTTGCACATAATGACAGTAGGCAAACAAAAATATATGTACATAGAATCGGCCAATGCTAACATTTCATCGACTTAATACGAATATTTAAAAAATATGTGATTTACAAAATGCGACGGAACCCCAAAATGTGGGCAGATGTTCAATATATAAATCGAGCCACGATCTTATTATAACAATACAAAATTCAATGAGTGATACAATGTAATGTTTTCAACAATGATACTTTTACCAGAAGCATTGACGCCAATAGAAATATTATTGAAAATAATAATTAGCAATTATCTTAATTCCTCATATTGTATTACAATTATTTCTGATGAATATTTGTTTCTTAAATTACCCAAAAGTTCTATTTATATACATACAAGTAACAATGAATCACTAACCAACCTGATGCTTAATGCTTTAGAGATGGGTTGCTCGGATTATATCGTACAATTAAATGAGCCCGAAATGTTCATTGAAGCATTTGAGAACGTTGTGCATATGAGTAACATAAGAAAAGGTAACAGAAAAATAATTATACTTCCCACTTTACATCATCTTATCAACGGAAGTTCAGACCTGCTTTTAAATGTATTATCACAGAAGGAAGTCAGCTTTGTTGCTAACATATTATTAATCATGCAAGCAGAGGCATCTGCAGAATGTCCTATATACGAGTTAGTCACTCATAAATTTGTTGGCATTGAAGAAAATGACAAGCCTATTATTTTAGACAGTTGGAATTCGTGCACTGAAGAATTTGAAAAGAACGAATACTTATTTCCACATAATATGTCTAACTTACACGGAAAAATAGTTAAAGTTACAGCATTCACTTACAAGCCGTATGTCTTGTTAGATCTTGAACCGAGTGTTGCATCTAATGGTCGAGATGGCTTAGATATTAGAATTGTTGAAGAGTTTTGCAGGTAATAATAGATTATTTTTTAACGTTATGTCTGAAATTTTGCTAAGAACTATTTTTCACAGATGGATTAACTGTACGATAGAATTGGTTGGAGACAATGGTAGAGAATGGGGAGAAATTTACGATAACAGGACCGGTATTGGTATTTTAGGAAATGTATTTGAAGATCGAGCTGATCTTGGTATAAGTAAGATTTTTATTTATTAACGCACACATAAATATTGAATATAATTGATACATTTCCATAAGTTATATAAATTAATACATGTCGATTTTGTTGCTTCAAATTATACAAACTATAAAAATATTTACCAACAAAACATTTAACAATAATTGACATAATATTCTATAGTGTGATATCAATTAAGGAATACCTTTATTTAATATGAGTGTCAAAATGTTTACGAACAAATAATAAAAAAACCTATGTTATGAAAGTTCTTTTTCCTTTGTTGTTTATCTTTATTATATTTCCAGCTGCACTCTACTCCTGGTATGAAGAATACATTGTAATGGATTTTTCGACTCCGTATGTACGAACTGGCGTCACTTGCATTGCACCTTCACCGAGGTATACTTATAAAGTATACCATATTTTATTCCATAAGCACTACAAAACTAGAAATAGAAAAAATCTTTTTATTGAATATTTAAGAAATGCAATGCAATGCAATTTTTTAGCTTGATGTATTGAGTAATTATCTATGAATGTTGTGTTCCTTTGGCTCGCACCGATAACAAAAGTAACTCAAGAAGAGAAACAGCTTAATGTAAACAGGGAAATTCTTGTGAGTACTTTATGTGCTGCACCAATTCCTATAAAATATATATGAGGCTACTTTTTAAACTTGAAATACTCTACAAGAAAATAATCATAAGAATTCATTTACAATTGGCGGAGGAATCGCGAAAGGGAAAACCTCTTTCTTTTTGAAGTCGGCTATGAACACTAAAACACACTAAAAATGAATAAAAAAGAGATTACGGTTATAATAAAGAGGAGCAAAAATGTGGTTAATACTAATAAAAAATGAACATTTTATTATTTTTGAGTCTGATTGTCAGTAACAATACTGATCAATACACATATTATGGTATATAAGGCAGTACTGGACGTTCTTCTTCTTCCTGACCTTTCTGCTTAACCTACTCGTTTCTCCATGGTCTTTAGCGTCCTGATTGGTTAGAGCATTGGTTCTCATGTTCTGAGTTACAATATCCTACAGAGTGTCCTTAGGCTTCCTTGGTCTGATAGGTCTCTAGGGACAGACGGTTTTATAAATTTACATGGTGTGAGTCAAGACGGTACCGACCAGTATATTGAATTAGATCCGAGGCATGATCAACCTAGGGGTTGAGATGCAGTAGGCTGCATCTCCGTAATTTATCTCATTAGTCTATTAATATTTTTAATAATTTATTTAATATTGTAGATTATTACCAAGTTGGCGAATGCCGTTACTACCTTTTAGTTTGTATATGTGGATTTCTTTATTTTTCACATTTATATATGCGTCGTTGGCTTTGATGATTGCAAAAGAATTTTCTACCACGGATATATTTTTGACAACTTTCGGTATAATGATAACGCAGGTAACATATTTTATACTAAACTTAAATTTTAAAAAGCGTATAAAAATTTTGAACGAAGCAGGAACATATTTTATAATTATTAGTAATTAAAGAAGATTTATCTCGATCACTACTCGCACTTTCACCTTTATCACTTTCCTTTTTATAATAATAAAAAAGACTTATTTTAGGAATACATCTTTTTGCACTGCAAATACATCTTTTTGCAGACATAGCTTTGTGTTCTATATTGTTTCACAACAAGTTTACAAGTGTTACTGCGTTCATGCAAATAACGATTAGATAGGTACACAGTTGTTCTTTTCATCGTACATACAAACGAAGCGAGTGTGGATTAGCTGGCGAGTTGTGGTGAAACCTTGTATTTATAAACAGAATAATATCATAGAAATTACAACTTATAAATTGAATTTAAAAAAATATATAAATTTTAAATGATTTTTTAACATGTAGTCACAACCTGAATCTGGATTTTCGACATGGCGAACGCGCAGTGTAATCGGGTGGATGATGATGACTGGTTTAGTTTTGGACAATGCATATGGAGGTGGTTTGGCGTCAACTTTTACTGTGCCTAGATATGAACCTTCCATTGATACAATTAAAGATATTGTTGACCGCAAACTCATATGGGGCGCTACACACGATGCTTGGACATTTTCCTTAAAACTTTCTCAAGAGGTTATAACAAATATCTTGTCTATATTTTTTCACATTGCTTGAATATAACCTTTTTACTGTTATTTATAAAACTTAAAATTAATAATATGATTTTAGCCTCTCCTGAAAAAATTAGTAAAACTATTTCGTACGTATCCATTTGACGATTTAAAGCATAGAACTTTTAATCGGAGTATGGCGTTCAGCATTGAAAAGTTGCCTGGTGGTATTACACTTTTTAAAATAAAAACTCATATTATCAAAAAAAATAGTTACAAAAACATACAATCCTACAATATTGGTTTAAAGGTACTTTCGCTATTGGAGAATATATAACCAAAGAAGCGACTTCTGATTTAACGATTATGCTAGAAGAATATTATTTTGAACAATGTGTTGTAATGATGCGGAAGAATTCTGTTTATACAAACAAATTAAGCAAACTTATTGGACGTCTTCATGAATCTGGCTTGTTGCTAGCGTGGGAAACACAGGTACATTGTAAACGTTGTCATGTCATGATTTTTTTTAATAAGAATTTCTTGTTATTAATATATCTACTGCTTGGCTTTAAAAGACAGCACTAAGCAATTCGTTATTGTATTACAAAATAATATTTAGAAAATTGTGACTTTAGATAGCGTTGCAGTACTTGGACTACAAGGTTCAACTGGCTGTTAAATTATCACGGTCTAAAAGAGACGTTGAAAACATCGAGCCCTTGGCTTTAAGACATGTTGAAGTATGTATATTTTTTTTCAGCTCCACATTGTATCCCGCACATGGTAGATTAGGTAGAGGAAACTTATAAACCTAGTGGTAAGACACTCCGTTCCGTTTCCCAATTTCTGCCAAATTTGAGGCATTGCTTGTTGAACTTAACGCCGCGCTTTGCCTTTACCAGATTAGCGTTACCAGAGTGAAGTAAAATTCTAGGTTATTCTTATTATTGTTGCCGATAAAATGTATGTATTAAAGTAATTATAAACAACATTTCATTTATTTTCGGCTTGCAGGGAATCTTTATAATTTATGGTGTTGGAGTTGTAACATCACTTATATCGTTCGTGATAGAGATAATGCAAATGAAGAGAAATAAGGAGTATCGTTAAAAAATTACAATAATAAATTGTGTCTAGTTTGTTTCCTAAATAAAAAATGTTTCAGAAAGAATCTACAATTTATTTTAGCTTAATATGGGTAACATAACATATTGTGGCTTGCTAACTCGATAAAGCATGTAATGGTTAGTTATTTTAATATTTGGATACCATTTCTATTTTATTTCTTCATAGGTTACTTTTTAACGAAAGAAACAAACGGAGTAATCAGATATTATAATAATATACCAAAATATATAGTATAGGTTACCAAGTTTCCTCTGCCTACCCTGTCATGTGCGGGATACAGCGTGAAGCTAAGTATAGAGGCATGTGTAGTAAATAAATGCGAAAACTTTATTTACTTAACTTAAATTAATATTTTTTGTGCACTCTTCTGTTAATTTCTTTTCTTCACCCTACGTATTATTAATTGGGTTCTGATCAAGTGATTGAGGTGGTGGTTGCAAAACATTTAATTAATAATAATGTCCTGGACAAGACAATGCAACAATTATGTTTATTATTTTAGTAAAACTTGTATGTTCTTGAAATTTACATTGCATTGAACATTAACTTTTAAGGAAACTTAAAAAAAGTGAGTTTTTTTTTACAAACGTTTTTGTACTCGACATCAAAAGTAATAAAATAAAAAAATCACAAAAATTATACATTTCTGAGAGTGACCGAATATCGAAGAAAAGTAGATATTGTACACTTATTTTCTTAACTTTCAGCAATATGATTGGTAAGCAGTTTTTAAAACCGAATAATTACCTAATATTTACTAGATATATATTTATATAATTATAATACTTAACGTGTTCTGTCCTGTTAACAAAATAGAAATCCCGATGTCCGACTCTAAGAGTCCCGATGTCCGACTCTAGAGTCCTCCGAAGAGGTCCGAACCGAGGCTCGATTTTGGTTCGCCATCAAACCATGTTCCATCGTGTAGAGCATGGTTCGCTATCAAACCATGTTCCATCGTGTAGAGCATGGTTCGCCTAGAAAAAATGGTTCTACGGCGAACCAAAGTCGAGGTTCGGTTCGGTTGTCTGTTACGGCTATAAGAGTTATTGTCTGACATTAAAAATAACTTTGCTTTAAGTTTTGATAAGTTGTTGTTATAAAATATACTTAACATGTGTAATTTTATAAAGAAGAAGTAAGATTATAATAATTAACATGATAACTTAAACAAATTCATAACGCTATAATATACACGAAGCGCCAAACGCTACCGTCTCGGCCGTCTGTTTCGTCCATTTTACGTGTCCCTAGTCCAGAATCCTAGACACTATGGCTTTGAAGGTCAACCGCGGTCTCTTCCCCTTCATTCTCTTGCCATTCACTCTCACACTCTTCGCCAGCTTGAATGAAACTATTTTATTCGTTAATTTTAAACTACTTTCTTGTTCTAATGTCATTACCACTATTAAGACGTATACATTAAAAACTAAAATTTCAGGTAAAATAATAAAAAAATAGTAGTTTTCGTCGATTTTGTTGATTTTAATATCTACTCTAAATCTTAGGTAATGGTTACCTTAATTTAATGGAGAAAACTGCATTTACATCTTATTAGCCGTTTCAGACATTAGCTTGTACAAACGCACAAATAAACAGACAAGAAAAATATAAATCACTATTTTGGGCCGTATATTACATTCACAATATACAATATTTTTTATGTTTCCTCTGTACAGACAGCGAGCGATCAGTAACAGATTTATTACAAGTATAGTTATAGCAATCCTATTAGTATTTCACTTAGTTTAAAAACTTGTAATAAGCAATTAAATTATTTGAAAGAATAACATTGTACAATTATTTTATAATTTTTAAAATATTTATCAACATTACGAAAGAAAAATACTTATTCAGATAACGTATAAAAAATCATTTAGCGTGTTAAGCGTGTATTAGGTAACATTTAAATAGTAACAATATTTGGTATATAGAATTTTCTCTCTAGACAAAACAATAATTTTAGAAATTATCTTTGGGGTACGAAAATTTTTAAAAATCTTCTAATATCTGCTATCAACATCGATAAGTTGTAACAATCGCATAAAAAAAATTACATAGTTTGATAAGAGTGTATGACTTAGTGGTCAGAGCGCTTGGACAAATCCCAAGAGGCGCGTGTTTAAACCTCTTAATAAAAATGTAAACGATATTCTCAATATGTACATATTTCTCTTAATAATCTTAGTAATGAATATCCTTCATCACTCATAATACAAAACATCTCGTTGCTAAAATAAAAATATTTTTTTCAACTGAGCAAAATTCCTATGTTGGCATAACAGAATGTCAAATAAATGTTGCTATACTTTAATAAAAATATACTATAATGTTAATGTAGTTCAAATGGCTCAAAATTTTTTGGAGAAATCAATATTCAGTTGGCAATAATTGTTAACATAGAAAGAAAAACCTATGAGGTTAATGTTCTGGCTTTTATATTTTTTTTGAACGACGTTAGAGATGAAATGTTTTAAAAGAATAAATAAATGATACAAATTTTACAAATATTTCAATAACGCTACTTCCTTGTACTTCTTCATGTAGATACCGATATATTTGAGAAAGTTGTAAAATTATATTATTTTTTTTCAGTTCTCTGTGGCATACCAAAAAGATTATGACTGACCAAAAATTATTGAAGTGAAACTTCTTTATTGACTTATTAAAGAAATCTTAAAGGGTGTTTATACGTTTGTGACGATATGCCAAGCATCCTAGTCCTAATGTGTAGGCATCCCGTTTGTCGTGGCTGGTAATGGCTTGTGAGAGCTTGTAGCTGATGCGGACCGATGTCAATTTTTCAAAAAAGATCAAAAGAGCTAGTAGCGTTTGCGAAATGTTTCGTTGGTTCTTAATTTTCTATACAGTACCGCTCACGAGTTCATATCGGACTCACGTGTGTCACTGTTCTTTATTTCCGCGTTAATATCTATATAATTATATTTGTACAACCGTGTCTTAGCAAACAGCATTTAGTCAAATAATTAAACTATGGCTCCCTCGAGGCATACCAACCAGCCCGCTGCACGTATAGAATTCGAAAGATATTAATCGTTAAGATAAAAAGAACAAGAGTCTTTTAGGTTTTGAAGATACATACGAGCTTTGTTGTTTCGCATATATATATATATATATATATATATATATATATATATATATATATATATATATATATATATATATATATATATATATATATATATATATATATGTGTGTCTGTGTGTGTGTGTACTTATACTTTGATTACTAAATAAGTATAAAACATATTTATCAACATTACATTATTATTACATTATTGATATAACAAATATTTATAAATATGAAATATTTAATGACATCAATTATTAAACTTAAAACTTTAGATAATAATATGAAAAGAGACTAGAATTGTTGCCAACTTCTCATGCAAATAAAAATATGTTAACCGTTTTTACGCTTTACATATTGTTATTATCATAAACTACTTCGACATCGACATCTGTAATGCTTACATGTTAGGAACAAAGTAATGCGTTAACAAGCGTTTAAACGGAAGCCAAACGCTTGTTAAGGCGCAAAGATGTTGTGTTTGCGCGTGCCAAGCAGTAAAAAGCGTGAAATAGGCATATTATCTTGAAAAAAGTTATATTCATGCGAATGCACATTAAAAGTCGCACAGGCGTACGTACTTATACTTAACTACATTGTGTATGACCTTACATATCAGATGAGGTATAAACTTGATATAAGTGCGTGATTAGAATAAAAATTATAAAAGAAGCAATGAAAGTACTTGGCGAGTAATTAATCATTATTTTATATCTGGCAATTCTTGCTAATAGGATTGCCAAATGTAAAATCTTTTATCTTGTATTCAATTTCAATATTTATGAATGTTTCGTTTTGCGTAGTTGCAATACTGGAGTATCGCGGGAAAATCGATCGATTTATATCTTCTATGTACAGAGTCGAGTGTAAGACGTGCGCGTAACGTTTAAATAAAAAATATTAACAGCTGGGTTTTAATGAAAATGTCTTTATAAATAATAATAACGAATATTAAATTGCAATTATTCTTTATTATTAAATATGACTACGATAATGGCTATGTGTAAATTGTTTTACCTTGCTTTCCTTGTCGTCGCATCTGCTGAGTTTGTTTGGAAGCATCATAATAACGAAGAATTACCACTAGTTTTAGAAGAAATCCATGAAAAATGTCCAAATATTACGAAAGTATATACTCTCTCAGAACCATCTATAAGAAATGTACCACTATATGTTATCGAATTTTCCGATACTCCTGGATGTCATCAACCGTGTAAGTTCTTACTATTTATTAAATATATAGGTAACCAAAGGAAATGGTAACATTTTAAATCATTCTTAACTCTAATTTCTTTTGTGACAGATAAGCCTGAAGTTAAATACGTAGGTAATATACATGGAAATGAAGTTTTGGGTAGAGAATTATTATTGGGTCTAGCTAATTATCTTTGCGAAAAATATAATAAGCGCGACCAACACATAAGAACATTAATTCATAGTACTCGTATACATTTGTTACCGTCTATGAATCCTGATGGCTGGCAATTATCTACAGATACTGTAAGTTATTGAAACTTTAAGCTAATATGTATGTTATTATTAAAACAAAAATGCTAAATATTCATGGATCATTTTAGGGTGGGCAGCACTATCTTATTGGGCGTACAAATAATAACTCAGTAGATTTGAATAGAAATTTTCCTGATCTTGATGCTATTACATTTGAATTTGAGCGCCAAGGCATTAACCATAACAACCACTTGCTTAAAGACCTCACTCGATTAGCTGCTCCGGTAAGTGGTTTTATTTGAATATTCCATTTATTGAAATATCACTGTAGTGTGTTTATATAAGAGAACAAACAAATAATTACATAAAAAAAATCTTTAGTTGGAGCCTGAGACCAGGGCAGTTATGCGATGGATTATGTCTGTGCCTTTTGTATTAAGTGCAGCTATGCATGGTGGTGATTTAGTAGCCAACTATCCTTATGATGAAAGTCGCAGTGGTGCACCAGCATCTGAATATTCTGCCAGCCCGGATGATGATACTTTTAGGTAATATTTGAAATAATAAATGTATTATTCATTTATTGTCGTTTGATGCTATTATGTGCATCAACGCAGTGTCTGATTATAAATGTGCATCAGCGCAGTGTCTGATTATAAATTCCTAGCAAAATATGTTGTGTATGCACCAGTATCACAAAATTATACACAGTGCAACAAAAACAATGTATGAACGCACATAAATTTTGTGTTTCTGCTAAAGACCATAGACTTGATTTTCATTTCAAATTGAACCTCTATGCAATCTGGGCAATATAAGAGTTCAGCCTTTTCATATTAGTATGGAAAGGTAAAAAAAAATTTTACTTACTCAGCTTCATGCTGTGTCCCGCGCATGGCAGAGTAGGTAGAGGGAACTTGGGAACCTAGTGTTAAGTACACTCCGGTCCAATGTCGTTCTCTTTCCTACAAATTTGATGCACAGGCATTGCGTGTAGAGAGAAGAAATGAAAATATTCAATATTTAATTTCAAAATATTAAATATTTCAATTATTCGGTATCGAACCCACAACCTGTCTCTTACAGTTACACTCGTGCAGCTGCACCACGACATACCTATTACATAGCATTACATATATATTTATTTACTACAATGATAATTTGTGACAATAGGGAGTTGGCCATGGCGTACGCGAGCGCGCACGCGGACATGGCGTCGCGCAGCCGCGCCGGCTGCCGCACCGGCGCCGACGAGGCCAGCTCCTACAACTTCGGCAAGCAGGGCGGCGTTACCAATGGCGCCGCTTGGTACAGCTTGAAAGGGGGTAAGCATTTCTACAAGAGTATTTTGTTTACTTACTACCTTTTCGAATTTCGGAGTCGTGATACCTAGATAAAGCTGACTGAAAACTGAGCTTAAAACTGTGTTCGGAAAGGTGATAGACAGATAGATAGCTTTTGATAATGAAATAAAATTGACACTATTCGATTTCAGCAGGAAAGAGGAAAATATGTTATTACATTTTATGATATAGTATATTACAATACATATTTCGACCACTAACCAGTAACAACCATTTAAATATGTAACAATAACATTTGAAATGAATGAATGAGTAAACCTATACATTGACATTAGGTAGCAATTATTTTTTACAGCATCTGTTGGTTAAGTAAGATTGTTACGGTGGTTTGTATAACAGGAAGCAAAATAGCATAGCAGGTAATTACTACAACACTGACATTTTAATGTGGTTAGCCATGAAATGTAAACTGGTTTTTGTAATGCTAATTTTGCACTTATTTTCAAACTTTTTAATTTACCACTACCACAAATTTGTTAGACAAATATACATACTATATAAATGAACAATAAAATTATCTGCGACATTTTTTGTCTCAAACCGATTTGCTATTAATGGTAAAATACATAATTACGATGATAATACTGTGTAAGGATATAATGACAATTTATTACCGGATGATCCACTCGGGATTGACATATCTTTCTGCAAAAACTACATGTATCTGTTTTGTTTCGTTGATTTATTAAGATTAATTGGAGTTTATTATTTGAATTTCTTTTATTATTTACTTTTATTAACAACGACACACGGTAGTAGAATACATTACAACATAGTTGCTTGAAATACTCCTGCCTACACCTTACTCCTTAATACTTTAATTTATAATAATGACTTTCTACAGACGAATTGTACGTATCTACATTTTATCTTTTACTAATAAAACGTCATTGAATAGAAAATCGTATAAGGAATTAAAAAAAAGGTTGCTGCTGCCTTTCAGTCTTCCGCAACCCTCGGCTTGCCAGGTTTAAACTAGTTACTTAATAGGTATTATTAATTTCGTTTCATATGTATTACTTCTCGACACCAAAATACATGGTTGCCTGTAAAATAACTGCCGCAAGCAGAAGTTTTGGGTATATATGTGTATATGTGTATTATATTTTTCATGGTGAAAATAAGTTTCTTAAAGGCGTTGGTTAGAGATATCTTACTGAATATTTTTCAAATGTTTTACAAAATTCGTCCACAGGCATGCAAGACTTCAATTATTTGGCGACAAACGCGTTTGAGATAACATTAGAACTTGGCTGTCAGAAATATACCCCTGAAAAAGATTTGGAAAATGAATGGTTCCGAAATAAGGAGGCGTTGCTTGCATTTATATGGAAAGCGCACTCTGGAGTAAAGGGCATAGTGAGTGACGATTCTGGACGCATACAGAATGCCATCATATCTGTTGTGAACGTGACCGGACCAGTGCCGCGGCCGATACGACACGATGTCACTACAGGTGAGGCTTGTATTTATTGATTTATAGATTATTTTTTTAGCGAATTAAACAACCACAACAACAAATATCTTTTTATATTTCAATTCGCATTACCTTTTACTCAGTGGTACAATATTGAGTCAGCGCAATACATTTAATAACTAAAGCACAATAAATTAATTACCTGTAATGTGAAATATGTAGCGATTTTATCGTTTATTATAGCATTATACATACCTACCAGAAATATATTCCGTTCTTTATTTTCTGCGGCACGTTTGCTTATCAAAGTAGTCAATATGTTAAGTATATTTGAAATCGTTAAAACTCCAACATAAGGGAAAACCCATTATCACTGTGTTTACAGTCAAATACTTATTTACTGTTACCCCGTAGCCCCCGTAGGTCACATTTTAGTGTAATCTTGTGCTCCTTGAATTAAAGAGAATGTTTTGCTTCTTTGAAAGTAGTTAGTGGCTTTCGGATCTATCGAATAATAATTGCCTATAGCACTAATCAATATAAGAAAGGGAAAGGTTATCTTAATGTACTTGTATACTAACCAAACCATTGCGTTGTTGGAAATCCCAAGTGTGATTTAATTATTATAATTAATAATTATATCTTTTAATAATTTTCTATCGTATTGATAACCTAATATAACATAGCATAGCATTTTTTGTTTTCAATATAATCATTTAAGATACATACAGTAGTAGTTTTTAATTAGAAATTCTAGTACACATTCATTATAATTAAATAATCAATATTATTTTGAATATCATTTTTAAACGCACTTATGATCAATCTTATTTAAATTAAGCATTTCCTATTTTGTTCATATCAATTTTATATAAACTTCTATTGGTCACGGGGCGTAAATTTATTTTACGACGCTGACATAGTAACGAGGTAATAAATTTTATTTGCTTTCCACAAGAATTGTAATATAAAATTGATTTTATCTACAGTTAAATAATTATTTTATAGTTATAATTTTTAGACGATATAATTATTCTTCTTCTTCTTCTTCCTGGCATTAATCCCGGCTTGCTGTGCCAGGGTCTGCCTTCTTACTGAGCCTACTCCACTTTGCACGATCTTGTACGTCCTCAGTGGTTAGACCATTGGCTCTCATGTCCTGCATCACGACATCCAACCAGCGCTTCCTTGGGCGTCCGGGAGGTCTCACTCCAGGGACAGACATATCAAGGCACTTGCGTCCGACATAGTTCGTAGGCCGGCGCGCAATGTGACCATACCACCTCAGGCGACGCTCTTGGAGCTTATCCGCTATGTCACGGACTCCAAGACTACCTCGAATGAATGTGTTACGTATGCGGTCAGACCGCTTTACGCCGCACATCCATCTCAGCATCTTCATTTCCGTGACATGAAGCTCCTGAGTGTGCCGAGATAGTACTGGCCAGCATTCGCTGCCGTATAAAAGAACCGGTCGAACGATGCTCTTATATATCAGCCCCTTGAGTTTGGTTGGTATTCTGCGATCGCAGACCACACCAGTGACCTCCCGCCATTTGGCCCAGGCAGCGCTTATCCGACCGTGAACGTCGTGATCGATGCCTCCAGACTCGTGCATAACGGATCCGAGGTACCTGAACTTTTCCGCCTTAACGGCTGGTTCAGTACCTATATGGATAGTGCTCGAGTCCGGTCTCCCGCAAGCCATGTACTCGGTCTTCGACACATTTAGTTTAAGACCGCCGTTCTCAAGCGTACCATTCCAGAGGTTCACTTTACGCTCTAGTATCAGCCGGTTCTCTTCAACGAGTGCTATGTCATCGGCATACATCATTAGCCACGGAGGCTGGTCTTGGATGTGAGCCGAGACGGTATCTAGCACTACGTTGAATAAGAATGGGCTAAGAGCTGAGCCCTGGTGAACCCCTACTGTAATCTGGAAAGGTATGGTGTCGCCAACAGCAGTCCTAACCATGGAAGCGGAATTGTGATACATATCTTTGATAATCTCAATATAGGCCTCAGGGATCCCTTTCAAACGCAATGCCCACCAGATACACTGACGAGGCACACAGTCAAAGGCCTTCTGCAGATCTAAAAAAGCCACATGCAGAGCTCTCCTCTTTTCCCTGTATGCCTCCATCAAAGTTCTGAGGGCAAAAATGGCGTCCATAGTACACGATCCAGGCTGAAATCCATATTGAGACTCAGAGACAGTACACTCTCGGCGGAGCCTGATATCGATAATGCGCTCGAAGAGCTTCATGGTGTGACTCATAAGCTTAATGCCCCTATAACTACCACAATCTTGGACACTGCCCCTTCCCTTGTAAATAGGGGTAATAAAGCTAAGCCGCCACTGGTGTGGCATCTTTCCAGTGTTCAAGATATGGTTAAAAAGGTCAGTAAGTATGAGCACACCAAGAGAGCCCAACGATTTCCACGCTTCGATCGGAATTTCGTCAGGCCCCACCGCTTTTCCGTTCTTCATGCGTCGAAGGCAATTCCGAGTTTCGTCAAAGGTTATTGGGGCAACAAGTCCGAGGTTAGGCGGTGGGTCGTGATGAAGACTGCACAGATGCTGAGTGTTCAGCAGCTCTTAGACGATATAATTATTCATAATCAATAAATACATATTTATGTATTATATACATAGCGTTGTATCGGTCATATAATTTATGTACGAGCATTAAAAACTTCCTGTTTCATCCGCAGTCATGATATCCACTGACGTGCCGTATCTCAGGAAATGCAATTAATTGATATCTTTTATGTTGTGTTCTTCTTTAGCAGCATTAACGATTAAAGAGGGTCGAAGAACTTAGCTTCATGTATAACCAGCGATCCGCTCACGGCTTCGCCTGCTTGAATAACAATCATTTTTTTACTCATCTCAATTACTTTTGTACTACACTATTCTTCTATTTTCTTATTATACTACTATTTCTACTCATATTTAACACTTATACTTACTTATTTACTTATCTTCACGCTATATCCCTAGCGGGGTAGACAGAGAGAACGGAGCGCCAAACGCTACGGTCTCGGCACACCTCTTTCACTTCGTCCCCTGTCATCAACCTCTTCGTACATGCCCCTTCATATATGGGGGGTCCTCATACTTTTTACGTGACCTGCCTCTAGTATCGTCGATAGTGTGTTTTCCAAGGTCAACCGAGGTCTCCCCCTCTCTCTCTTACCACTTTTACTCACTTTTCCTTCATAAATCTTTTTTACCATTCTTTCTTCACTCATTCGCTCGACGTGCCCAAACCACCTGAGCACGTTCTTCTTCATTCTCACTGTGACATCCACGCTAGTACCTACCATTCTATGTATCTCTTCGTTGCGTATGCGATCAGCTAAACTGACTCCGCATATCCGACGAAGAGATCGCATCTCTACAGTATTCATCTTTCTTATATTCTTCTTCTGTAATACCCACGTTTCGCTGCCGTATAACAGTGTCGGTACCAACACTGCATTGTGTACGGCCCAAGGCGCAGCTATGCTGACGTGTCGCCGACTCAACAAGGCCCCGTTAACTCTATTACCGGAAGCAATACGCCTTTCCACATCCATTTCGTATTTTCCGTCTCTGCTAAACATACTTCCCAGATATTGAAGACTAATAAAGACAATATCTATAAAAAAATTAGCTTAATGAAATTTGCTAAATGAATTAAACAAACACTAAAGTTTGAGGGAAGGTTGCTAAAATATGATAGTGAAAAATCTTGTTAGCCGTATCTGATAATAGCGCGTACAAAGAGAAATGGACCAAAAAAATTACAGATTTATTATGAGTACAGAAGACTACGTTGCGCTCGCTTAAAGTACACGAATATTTACTATATAAAAAAATAAATAGGTGAAAGCAATATAATCTAAGATCGATTCAGTTGTTTTGGTGTTGTATGAAATGATACTGTTTAATTAATATCTTTTATACCATTATTTTCTGTTTACCTTTCGAAAAAATTGTGAGTTCGTAATATAAATTAAGTACCATATTAATATTAAATAATGTATACTTTATTTAAGGATGCGGAAACGTTTAAGAGATAGGTGTTTTGCCAGTAGTTTACCTTCCTCTCCTTTAGTTTCGATTGTTCTTTCCCTCTAAATGTCAACATAAGGTTAAACATATTGATATACAATTATTAAATACCAATCAAGAATGTGAAATAAGTAAGTGAATGCTATCTACACATTTTTTATATTACAAAATTTTACTAATTTGTTGCTTATCTGCTCTATATCACATGCTACATATAATTATCTTTTTTTTTTATGAAAACTAAATTTCAGTTACAAGGTATAATATAATATTCTAAATATATCGAATTAAATGAAAATAATATGTTTATTTGCCATTTGTCGTACTTTATCTACCACGTAACGGTTATCAGTAGACATCAATAGGTTGTTCTTATGTGATCTTTGTTGTGTACAAGTCTGTGAAATTATTTTTTACAATGAAACATGCAATTTGCAATTCAAAACATTCTATGTCATTTTAAAGTTAAAATTCAAATGATATGATATCATACTTTTAAAAATTTCAGGAGATTAAAATCTTTTTATATATTAAATACATAGATCTAAGTAGTATCAAAGATATTTTTGCATTCCGTGCTGATATGGACACATTTGGTCGGAATACTAACGTTTGTTTGTCTCGTGAGCTGAATTTATAGATGTTGCGTTTACCGCTTGGTCAATTGCGCTTACGTAATCTACTGTGCGTCTCAGATGGACCCAATTTAATTTCATAATTTGCTTCCTGTCGGTGGCCCTTTTTACGATAAATTAGATCTTGAATATGTGGGCGGAAATTATTTTACAAACAAATTACAAGAATTTTACAGAAACTTGTCTACAACAGTCTTAAAATAACTTATGTAAAAAATATGTTTAGATCTTTTTAGAAAACACCAAGCTCTGGGAAAACACCATGTTACATTTAATTCCATTAATATAATTAAGGGTTTATTCCTCTGGTACAGCTTATCAAGAATAGCTTTTAAAAATCAATTCAATATATTTTTGTTTCATTGGTGAAAAGGTGACATACAGAATAACGTGTGGAAAGGTACATGCGAGTTTAAAACTTTTAATGTTATAATGTCTTTGATTTTCGCTATTGTTACACATTTTAAAAGAAACTTTTTTAACTCTTTTAATTCGCGTATTTTGATTAGGGTAGTCTACCCGTAACCACGGACTACTGTAAAGTGTTCGAAACGTCGGGTTTCCAAAAATGTTTACCAATCAATATACGCGATTAATCCGGTTAAAAGTGTTTCACTTAAAACTTTTAATGTTAGTATTTTTAAGATCACAAATAATTAAGCGTAGGCTAAAATTGATTAGTTACTCATTAACTCATAATTTCTAAGACTTTGAAATAGAACAGTACCTATATACATATAATTTAAAGCATATAATATATTCATGTACGTACTATAAAACTTTGTTAGTCGTATGTGCAACTGAATTTTGTACGCTTTAAATGTCCACTGTGGTGTGACTAAGTTTATTGTAAGAAATAAAATGAAATATCTTAAAATTTACGTAATATACAGTGTTGGAACCAACATTTCTGTCTATCACCTTCATAACAATCATCCTATAAATTTAATGTATCAATAGATTAACGGAACAAACAAAAATAAATTAAAAATTAAACATTTATTTCCTTTTTTTATATATTATAGAAAAAAACAGTGATTTCCATGTTGTTTGTCCATATATTTGCTATGTATAAATTGTATATGGACAAACAACATGGAAATCACTGTTTTTTTATAATATATAAAAAAAGGAAATAAATGTTTAATTTTTAATTTGTTTTTGTTTGTTTCGTTAATCTTCCTTCGATGTTCCTAATTTGGATCCGTTCTAATTCCTTCTATTTTTCCATACAACAATGTTATATAATTCGGCCCTAATTATTGTACTTTGTAGAATGTAAATACAATTCTTGTTTCTATTTTGCAATGCATATGTATGTAGGTATATGAATAGTGGGTATATGAATTTGTTGAATCCATGTTGATTTGAATTGTTTCCGTAACGTAATGCTTATTATTGGTCATTGACCAAGTATGAGGCTGTTGTGATAAAGGAATAACAATACGATAGTATTTTAGATTATTTGTTTATAGTATTTTGATATAAGAATTTAAAACAATGATTATTCCGTTATTATTATTAATATTTTTTTAATATGAATATTTTTGTTACATGATATTTCAATAAAAAATAACGAGAAAGGGCGTAATGAATACTGCAAAATGCATTGTTATTTTCGTCTCTTGTTTATTTTAGCGTTTTTTCTGCAGGTTTGTATGGCGACTACTACCGTCTGCTGACGCCGGGCTATTACGAGGTAACGGCAAGTCATCCCAGCTATTTCCCAGTGTCCCGAGTCGTGACTGTTCCTAGAAACCAAATTTCAGCTACTATTATCAATTTTAAACTTGAGGTAAGCTAAATTTTAACTATTCTTCTGCTAAGCCAACATTTTTTACATTATATTCCAATTTTAATGAATTTTCTTACGAAAATAATATTTAAGCATATTTGTTACAGCGAATTCATTTTTAATTTAGTTTTAAGATACTTATATAGAAAGCTAATATATATAAAAGTTACAACTACAGCATTTAGGCACAAATTCTATAAAATATATGTTGTGTGATAACATTAAAGAATCTGTTGTAGAATGTTGTATTTATAAAAAAATGGATTGAAAAGTGTTTATATATTTATTAATATGAATGTTATCACTTGTCAAATTGGAAATGCATGGTCAATTTCAATACCACCGTGAACAAACGTTTACGTCATTACGTAGGATTATTCTGACGTCAACTGGTCTTTCTCAAATAATCCGTGGGTGCCATTCCGATATCAATTTACGACTTATCGATTTTGCTGTGGAACTTTAATTGAACCGATTGACGTATTTGTGTAAAAGTATTTTAAACGAACTGAAAAAATGAATTGAGTAAAAAAATACTACTCGGCTTCACGCTGTATCCCGCACATGGCAGGGTAGGCAGAGGAAACTCGGGAACCTAGTGTTGAACACACTCTGTTCCACTTCCGTTCCCCACTTTCCACCGAATTTGAGGCATTGCGTGTTGAGTGGCGGAACTCAACGCCACTTTTTGACTTGTACCAGAGCGAAGAAATGAAAATATTAAAAATTTAAATTGAAAATATTAAATATTTCATTTCTGCGAGTGGGGATCGAACCCACAACCTATCGGTTACAGTCACACTGTATTTGTAACCATTACTGCTCATAAGAATACCAATTTGGAAATATAGCCAATATTGTCGTTTTTTACGTATACTTTTATTGTCAGTATTTCTATTGCTCGTATATATGTATTTGGTCTTGAAGTGCTACAAGTGCAGGAAAATAAGCCTTTATTTCTGCAATAATGAAGAAACACACGAATAATAACGATCGCTCGAAAAAATTTTTGATATCTTTTTCTTAAAAATGACTATATGTAGAAAAATTGGAGTAATTAATTAATTTTAAATATGTATTAGTAAGTACGTATTATTAATCGTTTACAATTCTCTGAACATTATACTTTTATGCGATGAGTATGAAAATAAACGTGGCCCTGACTAAATGATGTGTGAAATATGTATAATAGTACATATTGATATAATACTTATATGTGGGTAATTCAGATATATTGGATAGTGTAGAAAAAAAGCTTTATTTAAATCTACGTTGTTTGTGATTCATTATGTACATTAAATAATTTGGAAAACTTATTTTTAATGCTTTAAAATATATTAGTTACTGTTAATGTGAAGTTTAAGAGTACGTATATTACGTTAAAACAGCCATTTAAATGAATTGGTACGTAGGTACAACATGTTACTTTAGATTAATTCTGCCTATTGCAAATACTTGTGTTTGTATTCGCCTGTATTTTTTAAATTATTTGCAGAATAGAGTAAAAGACCTAGTGTCACACCTAAAGTTATATCGTTTTCAGCTTTCCGTTCGTGATGTTGTTGTTTGTCGCAAAACAAAATGAAATAATATATAAGAAATGTTTATTTTAAAAAAAATCTATATGGTATATAGAATTTTTTTTAAGTATATTTTAACTTAAAGGATAGAAAATGAGTTTTTACATTAAAGATATAACAATACCCTTTTTTTGTAGAACACTTTGAAATGTAACGGGACTCGAAACTACACCTCTTGGCTTAGTAGTCCGAATGTCTACGCCCTACCAAGAGGCGCAGGTTCGGGACCCTGCTGCTGAAAATATCTGTTGCCTAAAAAATATTTTTAATTATTAATTTCTCGATTTCAGCCGAGTGTAAGCTGGTTTGATGATTTCGGTATCTACCCACAAGGACTTCGTGACGGCCAAGCCCGTATATACAAACGATCTCTGTACGAACGACTAACTGCGGCGCTCTTAGATAAAAAGGAATATAAGCATTGAATATGTTATTGTGACTTAGTACATATGGAAAAAAAAACTTAAGCATGTAGCAATATGTAGTGTCGTCAACGAAGATAGGCCCTACAATTTATCAATATTCATATTGATTTATTTATTTATTCATATTCAAATATTTTTATTCAAAATAAGAAGTTACAAGCTTCGGTTTTTGAACGTCTAAAATTTTACCACCGGTTCACCAAATAATATAAGACCGAGAACGAATCGTGACCGCTTCAATGTGTGTGTGAATTCAACCTAAGAAATTACAAAAAAAATTGGGGCTGGTCTTCGCAGATGGCACTATCTATATTTATAAGGCGATTTTTTTTGTATGTACTAAGCTAATATAATAAGAAAGCAATTGAATAACTGCACCCCGACGACGAACGCGGTAATATTGTTATTTTTTTTGTAACAATGATAAAATTAATTTATTATTTAAAACTTTATATTTTACATCATTGCCACTTCATTGCCGTTCACATACTGCAATTTTGATAACACTATGTAATACAATTTATTGTTCTTCCTGTGTCATATGTTAAAATTTATATATTTATAACTTTATCTTTTATTATTATATGGTACATTTGGGGAACTCCGTAAATCGGATATTAATATCAATTACCTTTATAAATTAAATTAAAGTTGGTTGACAATATTCTCATAATTGATTAATTCCCTAAGGTGCAATAAGATAACTCGATGTACTGTTACGATTGATGAAATGTAAGAGTATTTATTACAAATACTTATCCGATTTTCGAAGTTACGTAAATAATATAAAGTATACTATTTTTTTTATTAATAACATTCCGTAAATAATGATTACCAATTTATTGTGATATATTTTATATAAATAATAGTTACCATGAAATCAAATTGATTTATATTGTATTTTCATATGCCATAAGGTTCTAAGTTGAGAATTAAATTTGTATGTGTTTTAAACATAAATAGATCTTGATAAAATATTATAAAACACTTTACTAACATGTACTTATAATATTTTGTCTGGTGTACCATATATATAATTATTATGCTATATGTTGGTTAAACCAGAGTGATTCCCCACTAACAGTGATAGCCCGATGTTTAATTTGTACAATACTTCTATGTCGCTGGCTCTTTCGCATTTCGGATTGTTCTTTCGCCTCGCCTCGCTTTAGTAGATGCAGGTATGACCGTGGGAGATGATGGTGCAGCTGTAAGTTAACCTCACTGCTCGTTGTTACTGCGACGCTCATTAGACAGAACGTTGTAGATCGATCGTATTAGGTTTTTGTTAAGAGATATTTTCTGCTCCAATGTGAAAGGTGTCACCTTGATTTAATAAGACGGCCAGTGTACTGGAGTTGTGTACATTTTGTGTTGAGTTTGAGCTATCTTATTTTTTTATTTTGTCCTCTTTTAATGCCCCAAAGCAACAAGATGATTTCAAGGAAAAAATTAAATTGTATTTTAATTCTCTGGATGGTTCCGCGATTATTGTTTAAAAGTTATATTTAATTAAGAAACTATAATTGCGTGTCTTTATATGCTATACACATTATTAAATTGAAATATATAAATGTTATGTTAGAGTTCTATAATATTTTGAATCCAAACGATAATTTTAGCTTTGGGCAGTCTCTGTATATTTAAAAAAATATTTCCTTATTTTTCCATTTATTTCTTTTATACCATAAACAATCTTAATTAAACATTGCAAATACAAATATTTTGTTTACAGGACAAAACTTGTAAATTAGTTATTTACAGGATAAAAACATCTTAATTAGTCATTTACAGAATAAATAAATATATTAGCCACTATTCGAAACTACATATAAATGAAATATAAATTTAAATGTATATTTTGATTGGTTTAAATGAGTTTATGAAAAGGTTTATGTTTCCAAATGAAATTTTATGAATACCAATGAATACATTATCTGGTCTACTAAATAGTTTCATAAATGTTTAATCATCTATTTAGATTTTTATATTTTGTGTCATAATGTTCTAGTCTTCTCTTAGAATCAAATAAGAGAAATAAAGATATACATTTTTTTTTATTTTAGGCTTAGAAAACTAATTTTTTTATTTAAATTTATATATAACATGATTTATTAGTAAAATATATACAACATTAACTTTAACTTTAAATTCCAAATGATATGAAATTAATGTTTCAATTTTTTAAGATAAATATTTCGTTCTTTTATCGTTGCGTATTTATCATGTCACTTTCATTACTATCGAATATTAACCATATGATTAAATTATAGAAAATATATGTTAGATTAATTGCACCAGTTAAAGTTAAATAATATACAAAAATATTTTTTAAAATAATCCAAGTGTAGTTGCTCAATAATTTTGGCGGGTACCTTTTTAAAAACACCATGTTAATATGAAAATACTATAAAAACGGACATAGAGTAAAAATTTTGTAAACTTTTGTTATCATCACTATTATGTCACACATTTGTGTATAGATTAGTATAAAATGTATATAAAATATTTTATAAATGTACCTTGTATGTCTTCTGTAGTGTAAAACACTTTTAAATAAAATACTTATGCATCTTCTCTGAGAGTTTTATTTTATTGTTCCCTTAAATGTTATTATTTTATCTTTAAGCAAGACATTAATTATATTTGATTAAAAACTATTGACAGTTTTATGAATATAATTTATTAATAGATAAGAGTTAATGGAAGTAATTTTTAAAACTAAAAAATACGAGTACGTCATATTTATTATAGTTAAGGCAAATAATAAAATATAGTTTTAAATTTGAAAATAATTATTAAAAAAAGCTTGTGGCTTCGCCCGCTTTGATTCCACTTTATTTACTGATCTCAATTACTACCTTGTTCTAATAATATTATCACCATATCTATACATAGAATACTAAAATTAAATATTTTAAATCAAAGTAACTTTTTATTTATTAACCCACTAGCTGTAACCGTCGCGCGTTGCTACGTTAACAACTAAAATAAATTAAAAAAAATCTGTACTTAAATTTTCAAGTCTTTCTAAGCCATTTTATTGATTTTGTTTATTTCGAAAAATTGTGACATTACAAAATTGTAGTGTACCACCTGGTGGCGAGTTACATCTATTAAACTGTCATATTTGTCTGTTCTGTGTAAAAATACATGGTCATATTTATTTTCATGACAATCGCTTAAACGGGGCGGAAGTTGCTACTCTGCAGCGCCACCTGGTGACAAGTGGCATCAATAAGCTTACTATACAAACCTCCGTGAAAAAATACTACTATATACCATTTTTTATAATAATCGTTCCAGTAGTTTTTGAGTTCATCGATGATATACAGACAACCATTCATTTTTATATATAAAAAGAAGAAGAAGAAGAAGAAGAAAAGATTAAATAAATCAAACACTATATGTTGAACGAAGCTTGTCAAAATATAAAATCTACAAACAGACATTTGTCGGTTTCTCTGTTTTGTTCTGTCTGGTTCTCTCTTTTATATTTTGGCAAACTTAAAAATTATTATTATAATAACTATTTTAGGCCCATCACAGTGATAGAGCCTCATATATATATATATATATATATATATATATATATATATATATATATATATATATATATATATATATATATACATATATATATATATATATATATATATATATATATATATATATATATATATATATATATATATATATATATATATATATATATATATATATATATTTAATATACTTACACTAATCAGTTATAGATTTATAAGTATAGATAAAGGCAAATTAATTAAACTTTTTTTTTATATGTATGTTTTGTGTAAATATTAATAACTTTAGCAAAATCGAGGATATACATAGATAATATTAATACTAGAAATAAGTTTAATCTTAGTGCAAATAAAACTCGAATCCATCGAGTTCGTAAATCTTTTATGGGACAATGCGTACGCTTTTACAATAGGATCCCGGAAAACAAATCCGAATAGAATTTTCTATTTCACAATTTAGCTAAGTTGTGAAAAGACGTTTGTGTGCTAAAAGTTATTACCAAATTAACGATTTTATAAATGATTACACGCCTTGAAAACAAAATATTCGCTCCAGTTTATTTCAAATGTATCATTGTCACTTATATTAATATAATTATTTAAAAAAAAGACATGTCCCGCTGAGTTTCATGCGACGTTTCTTATGAAGTTTGAGACAGTAACTTTAGTGTAGATATATTGTTTGACGTTTAAAAAATGAAACTTGTAATTTCTTATTTTGAATAAAAATATTTTTGTCAAGGTAAAAATCTTGTCCTTAAAAGAGCGTTGAGTTTCGCCGCCCCTCACGCAATGTTTCGAAAATTCGACAGAAGGTGGGGAACGAAAGTATCTTAATGGGAAAAGAGTGTCTTAATACTAGATACTTAGGTTGCCTCTGTCTATCTACCCACGCACAGATACAGCGTGAAGCTAAAAAAACAAACAAAATAATTAAATCAATTCTACTACGGATAGCATACTCGTACAATTTTTTACTGACGTTAGAAAAATAAGAAAATTCCGATCATACTTATAAACTAAGATAGGAGGGGCCATTAAATTGTTAAAAGCATTTCTTTTCTGTTAAAATTCGTTTATTTCACAAAAATCAACTAAACAAACTTATAAATAATATTACAGTGTTTACATTAATTATCTAACTGCCTAAGTAAGTACAATGGACGGATCATGCACCCTTTCAAGCTTTCTTATTGATGTTGCTATAGATGTTCCTAATTAAAATAAATTGCAGTGATTTTTTAATAAAATGTTGTTTTTCTAATTCACTCGTATAATAAATACGTTACATAAAATAAACCATTTTATTAAATATCTATGGTGAAAATTATAAATTTAATAAATTTTATACCTACACAAAGAAATGTGTTATTTAAAAAAAAATGACTAATACATAATATATTCGGAAATAAAAATTATATGTTTTATACTTTTAACTGATTACTTTTTTAACTAATACATACATTCGTACAATAATATTTATTTATGTAAATTGGTAAACCAATTTTTATTAAATATTATTGATGACTCATACTTATAGATAAGCAAAAATATTTTCTTTATTAGACAAAGCGCGGTGTCGAATTCTGCTGTTAAACACGGAATGTTTTAAATAGGTTGGTGCGTGGGAAACCCCTTATATTTATATTTTTTATATTCTACCCTTACTCTGTTATATGGAAAATACAGCATGAAGCTTATAGTAGTATAATCTATAAAAAATCCTAATACTGTAAATTGCTACATAAACCATTATTGACATAGTTAAGTTATTAAATGCACTATTTGTGCCCAAGTTTGATTATCGTGAACATAAATACTCGTTACAGTTCTCTATGACGCGGTACCTTCAAAATACACTTATTACTTTAAAATGAATATATTTACGAGATTCTTCTTTTTTAAAACATTCAAATAGTATTTAATGAAAAAAACAATCCATTAATATTACATTTAATTTTAAAGAACGGTTTCGTTGTAATGTTTAGGTGGTTCACATTATATTTTTTTTATTTTTCACCGAATTAAAAAAATAATCTAAATATATGAAAGGAAAGATACATAAAATAAATTCTGTTAAAAAATCTAGGTTGGCACCATCTCCATATTTTCAAATTCGTTATATTATAATAATAGATATAGGTGTATATTAAGTATTTAATTAAGTATTAATGACTTCGTTAGCTGTTCTTTAACTACTACATTTATTTTCAAATTATTAAAATAATATTTTTTTCACCTTTTAAAATCTATTTTCATAATTTGTGTTTAAAGTTCAAGTCGACTTTAGTTTCTTTTTTTAATAACTTTATTCCAAAACCTTTTACCTTTATCCATAAATAGGGACGATAATATGTATATACGGCATAGAAAGTTAGATAGAGAAATATTATTGTGATACCTATATAACAAGAGGCATCCCTACATGTGTAGATACAATCAGTGAATTAACTTATATAGTTCTTGATAAAAATAAATGGCACAAGTTTATTATTGTGAGATATGTAGGTATAACATTTTTACCCATTTTTAAATTTTAAAACGTGAATCACGATTATATTTAAAATTTATTTTCATTAAAAATACTGCAAACATTATATACATTATCACTTTTCTTACAATGACGTAGATTATCGTTATAAAGCGCCATGAGATTTTCGTTCAAATCTGAAATTGAAATTTATGAAAAATGAAATTTGTATGTAGTTATACACATATTTATGTATCATGTTGGCCAATTTGAAAACACAATATCTTTAGGAATACTATATGTATTATTGCACCCTAACCCAATTTTTTCAAAATGCTATTTTATTTGCTTTAAAGTTGCCTGGCACAGATTGCTATTAAATCAATTATTCCACCTTTTGTATATATATTTAATTATTTTTTATATTCTGTATCTTTTCTTGTATGTAAAATAAATAAGTATTTTTTTTTAACATTAGGTTGCACCTTATGGCAGGGTAGGCAGAGGGAACCTAGTGTTCAGACCCTCCACTTTGACTTTACCTTGTAAAGATATTGGCTTATTAAATATTTTATTTCCTCAAGTGGGGATCGAACCCATAAACTGTCGCACGCATATGTCCGTGCACCACGACAGACCTCGGGCCTAAAAGTTATTATATTTATTAATGTATATAAATAAATATATAGTTAACTTCTATTACTGTATGGTGGGGATACCTTTCTATTAGTGTCTACTTCGGTGCATACCGGAGTGTCGACTCCCCGGCCTCGATTGTACTATGGCGTAGTGGTCGCTGTTGTCCGATACTGACCTAAGAACAGATAAAAAATAAAATACATAATATTTAAATTAGGAATGTTATGGATGTATTCTCGATACGGATAAGAGAAAAATACTGTATCGATTTCAGTCAATAATATAAAATTTTTTTGAATTATCTGTTAATATTGACAAGATGTTTGAGAAATTTATTCTTTGGTTCAGATAGGAATATCAGTTATTATTATGTAAAAAATATTTTCGATGCGTCACATCCGATTTCTTTATAAAGTGATATTGCATGACTTTTATAAAATTTTAAGTTAGACATATAAGCGATATATATCCGAAAATGAACGTAAATTCTGTAATTTCAAAACTAAGAGCTGATTTATTTAACATATAAGTAAAAATTAATGTTAATAGTACATACAAAAAAATGAGTAAATGTGTAAAAATGATGTTAAGCACACAAAGTAAAATTCTTATAACAGTACCTCGTCGAATGTATGGTAGAGGAGGGGTATCGACTCCCGTATTGACTTCCGTGCCAGCTCCGATAGGGGTCATAGTCTTCTACCACAGAAGGATCCTTTTCTATCACCTGTGAGTACATGAACGTGTTACCGTACACCCACACATATAAAGTAAGTTTTTTTGTTCTTTAATTAGAAATTAGCATTTTTAATCTCAATCATCAAAATGAAATAAAAAATATTTTTACTCTAAATAATTTGGGTGTACAGGGAGCACAACGTTAGTGACGACAAAATGAGTTTATTTAACAAAAATATTAATCACAAATGAAATCCAATGATGTATTGTTATATACGAGTGCACTAACAACAGTTGATACAGATACAAGTTTTGATATGAACTGACTGACAATTTTTGCAAAATGGAAGTACTACTGCATCAAAATTATATAGAACAGATATTTGTAAATTAAGTACGCATTAAATTATTATTACTTTTAAATTTAATTTGGTTGCTAGTAAAAGTTTTCGAGATGGTAATATTTAATATTATTTGGTCAACTTCTTGTACTATTAAGAAATATAAAATACAACGTACATCTGTCCTTGCGCAGGAACATGTCATGGCTGTGCAAAGGAAGCAGTTGATGAGCAGCATCACGAGAAACATAATTCCCAGAGCGATCGCGAGATACAGCAGCCATAACGGTCGCACTCCACTCTCGGTACATGCTAATGCTGCAACTGAATGTAAATATATTTTTTAAAATTATGTGGAACGAATATACTGATACATAATAAGTGTTTGTTAAAAGAGGATTGTGTAAAAGTTTATTTATTTAGTCTGTTGGAAATCTATTAAAAAAAAGGTTAATAAAAACTGGTAATATACGTTAATTTTAGTAGCTTTATCATGATTTTTTTACTTTTCCAAAAAAAAAACGTTAATTTTAGTATTATTCAGTATGTTGATATTAGAACTTAATAGTTACAAATTGTTCTTTATATTTTTTGATGCCCCAAACTTTGGGTATCAAGTTTAAAATTAATAAGTGCTTATAATAACAAATACTCTACTGACATAATATTGAAAAAAATCTCTATATCTAATTCTCTTATTGTCATAACTCCAAGATTTTAAATACTGGTGCATTGTACATAAATAGGCACATTGAACTAAGTTTAATTTAAAGAGAGAACCAAAAAATGTTTGCTTCATTTTGTTTTGGCTATTATACGTTTTCTTAATTAGCAATATTCTCGTATATGGTAGATAATGAAGACTAACTAAAATTCAGGACCTAGGGTTTGAGACTTCACCACTGTTCCGTATATAGAGAAAAAGTAGATGATTAAATTTGAAGATTATTTTAAAAGAAAATTGTTGTGAAGAAATGATTGACAATGATTAATTGGTTCTTAAATACCTGCGCTGTCATTGGGATCTAGTACGAACAACCCAGTCGAAGTTGTAACTGAACCTTCTTCATCTGCTGGTTCTGTTCGTCCTTCTGTTGTGCAGTCTGGCGCTTGGCAACTACCTGATGATTGTGTTCATATTGTTATTAGAAATATAATTAAGAAGAACATACTCAGGTGGTTGAGATCATGGACGAGACGACGTGAAAGCTATGCTGGTTCCGGAGCGTGTGGCGCTTAATTCTTTCAGACTAACCCCTGCTAGTGAGGCTCGCTTCCGTCATTAATAAAACTTTGTAACAATAAAAAGTATAGCACTTAAAATATACATACTCTCATTACGAAGTACCTACTTTTAAACTGTAATTAATCTGATCGGGTGTACACAAAGGTTAAAACAAAGCGTAGAATCGAGTTTTTATAATAGGCCATGTCTGTGACATTTAAAATAAGCAGAAAACAAAACAAGACTCTTAATACATTCTTTGAGCTATATTTTTGAAGCTAGGAAAAATCATTGTACAATTGGAGATATTTCTTACTTATACTTTTGGACCCACCTTTACATATACCAATATCACATTGGAAATTTACTTGTGATGAATCTGGAAATCGGAACATAGATGCTATTGCTAACTCCGCTTCGTCATTTTCCATTTTTACGGTCAAGGTTTGTTCCTTTACCGGACATCTGAAATAATAATAAAACAACTTTATAATAAGTGCCATAAATATTAACTCAGTATTACTAACGAAATGTTCAGTTACGAAACGCGCGCCCAAGTTATAATAAGTCCTTGTAGGTACATTACATACACACCATTAATAATAATTTTAGTATAATTAAATAAAAAATGTAAATTGCAAAAGCATATTGCAACATTCAGGGCATAACGAATATAAATTTGTGTGCTTATATATATTTCATACGAATATATATAAGCACACAAATTTATATTCGTTAATACTTATATTTAAAATATATATTATCCTTTGTTCTCTTAACAAAATAACTTCCAGAAACTTTGGAACCGAAATTAATAAAATTGATATAGTGAAAAAAAAAACAATTTTTGAGATATTCTTTAGTTCTTTATATCTCGTCTGTTCTTTTCTGCATAAATTACTTATACACACATATCAAATTTTCTATTGAATATTAATAATAATAATAATCATACCCCCTTTTGTCCAAAAGCTCCACTGTGTTATTGCGCATATTGAAAGCGAAGCAGTTCCTCATACGAATTCCGTGAGCACCTTGAGAGTACAAAAGTTACGTTAAAATAAGGTTCCAAAAGTTATTATTACATATAAGTTTATGAAAGTAAAAGTACCATCCGACTTGCTAATCTTGGCACGAAGCGTGTACGGCATACCAAAAGCCGCATTTAAAACTTTTTTCCCATCAGAGTTTAGCATTCTTAACGATACCAGAGATGTCTCGTTTCTGAAATAATTAAAATATTTCTTTAATATACCTAATTTAGACAAAGAAAGCAAATAACATACAAACAAAGAAATTTTATTTCTGCGTATTAAATACAAGTTGCATTGTCTCAGTATACATAATAGTGCGTGTGCACGATCTTACGTGAACAACCAAGCATCAACTATTTAATCAGTCTGACCTCGCGTTTCTGAAGCCGGCCTTGCCACACGTGATGACATAGAACTTGTCGTCTGCCAGTTCGAGCGTTCTGTGCACACGGACAGCCAAAGGCAGTGAGCGTTCGTCGGTACGCTGTGGACAATTGATAATGTTCATTACCACCAGTTGACCATTCGATTTGTAAGTATTTACTAAAGTGACATATTAGAGTTTGTTACAAAATATTTGCTTTTTAAATGAATATGAAGATTACTTTGAGGCCGTCATATTGCAGGGGCACAAGCGTGTGATTATAAATGTGACGCTTGTGTATTCGATTTCCACTCAAGGAAATTAAATTATTGATATTTTCCTCACTTTGGTAACGAGACAAAGAGTGACATCCGCCACTCGACACGCAAATGAATGGAGTACAAGTTAGTAGTCTTATTACTAGTTACCAGGTTTCCCACTGCCTACCCTCCTATTTGCAGGATACAGCGATTAGTTCTAGCATTTTAAGATGCAAAGAAGACTTCTGAAATATATATTGTAAGTAGTGTAGACAAGGAACTTGGGAACCTAGTGTTAAGATATTCCGTTCAGTTGTTCACTTTCCGTCGAATTGGTGGCATTGCTTGTTGATTGGCGGAACTCAACGTCGCACTTTGCCTTGTTACCAGAGCGAAGAAATGAAAACATTTAATATTTAAATTCAAAATAATATTTTATTTCCTATAGTAGGGATCGAACTCACATTTTGTCGCGTTTACAATAACATATTTGTGAGGATCTGTATTTTAGAAGATACACAGTTGCTGTATTCATAGTTGCAAATAACATTGTAGTTGCCATAAAACATGTACGTTAATATTCTTAACTAGGTTAAGAGTAGATATATACATCTAGGTAACATCAAAACTTTAAACTACCATGCAAAATTGATAAAATGATCAGTCATATAGTTATAGCACACGTTTTTGATATTACTTCAATAGTGTTTTCTAGTCTATATTAATTACTTCACTAATAATATTTATGTTAAATTGATTTAAAGAAAACATTATATTATGTTAGTAATATACGTTTCGAGTAACTTACGTTATTCCAGAAAACTCCACAGTAATCAGGTGAGCCTTGCGGTGCCATAAGGTTTATATCGAAAGTTAAGGATTCGGTGCCATTGCCAAGTGCCATACATGCTGGCGTTCTAAAAATAAAATGATTTTATTTTTAATTGTTTTCAAAAGTGCACACTTAGAAAAGAAAAATATTTAAATAGAAAACGTTTAAAAATTTGCGAATAACTAGTGAAGCGTGATAAGAAATCCATAGATGGGAGTGAACTTGACTTTTCTTATTCTCTGTGACCACCACACTACACGGTCAAAATACAACAGCTAAATATAGTATCTGTGCATCATTTTCTAGTGTACACATACGAATATTCTTTTTAGGCATCTATTCCAGGAAAATTAGCTCACAAATTACTCGCTGTTCTTCGTCTCTTTTTTCCGTAATACTCTCATTTTACCCATTTCAGAGATTATGAGATGTAAACCGGTAATATTAATTCTTCGATAGCATATTATTGTTTAAAGATTTTCTTATTAGTTAATTAACATTACACATAACAAACTATGTCACTATGCCATTTGGCATATTATTGTAATTGATATGATTTAACTATCATTATTAAGAAATTACCTGAATTCTCTAGCGTGCGTTACACCATTAAATGGCTGGCTAAAGTTAATCCTAATAGACATAACACCTGTTTTGCATGTTGCACTCACTACCGGTGTGAAGTCCCCGCTACTCTCAGTGTTCTGAAATATAAAGAGTGAAACTGTATAAATATAATAAAAAAATGTATTCGAGATTTATTTTAAGAAATTGCCAATTTTTGATATACTTATAACATATTTTATTTTCCTAGTTTAGTTCAATTAAATTAAGTAAAAATTTCGAATTTAACATCTAATAATGTTATAAATATTAAATGTTTACATTGAAAACAATCATAGATATGAGTTTTTAATATAATGTTGTGCAATTTAATTGATTTATAAAGTTAATTCAGTGCATGTGATATCGCAAAAAAGCTTGATAATCTTAATAATATACAAATAAGAACTAGCTCGTATGTAAGCGTACTCCTTGTATAAATTCGGATGTACATATAGTAAGTTTCTAGTACTTCTAGTGATATTTAAATCAAATAGTTTGTTGGAGATATTTCCTGGCAACTGTGATTGAGTAGAGAAAACGACGCACAACGGGTTTGGGCCAGTTTGCCGATACGGAGAAATGTAGGGTCGCGCCCCAAGGGCGACGTGAGCTCACGATTACGTCTACACGATCTTCTGAGAGTTTCAGAGTTATCAACTCTCTGACGTTACTAAAGTCAAATATAACTATTATGCTATTATCTACCCACGGTTATTATGTAGATACACTTATACTCTACATGAAATAATTTCTTCTTTGTATAAATTTACATACATTCTGTACTTTTAGTATTGTACAACTTGTGGCGTTGTTCTGACACGCAGCACGTGATGTCTTTAAGGTTATAACTACAACCAGAATGTTAATTAAAATTTATAAAAAAATTGTGACCCAAAATAACTTGAATAATGTACGTCTGTACAGTAGTCTGTTATAATTGGGCTGGGAGTAATGGACATCTGGTTATTTGGAAGGGCTTTTACAAACACATATAATAGGTAAATTTTAAAATATCTACCAAACTATTTTATACATTTTGAATATTCAATAGCCTTAAAAATGGCTTTTCTTCATTGTTTTTAATGTCATATTGGTAAATGACATTAAATATAAAAAAAAAATACAGCTAAAATAAGACAGACTTTATTTTACAGTAAGTACGTAAAATAAAGTCATCTCAAAGTGATTAAAATCCAATTTTTGTGAACTATTTTACGAATTGTTGTGCATTTTCAGCTGCACATTTTCGATTTACTAAGTTCATTAGCTTTATCAAAAACTTGTACGACTGTTACACAGAACTTTCAAGGCTGAGATTGTAACCACAGTCTATTTGTGGTATTTGGCAGTTACTCTTTTGTCAAAATGATAATTATTATTTCTAAAGGGATAATTATCTCATAGTTTTTATTTTGTTTTCTCATTTTTTTTCATAGGTACTATTTTAATATATACTTCTTTATAAGTTGACCCAAAAATTTACTAGCATAAGAATAATTTCAAAAAGTAAATGTAGCTAATATGTAATTTAAATTATATTGGGCACAGAGTGTTTGAAACCTTTCATATAACGGTTCCTTTTTGATGCACTCAAATCACAATAAGTCATAAAAGGGTTATATCCGTATAACTGTTTCGTTATTAGCCGAAGCTTCAATATCTGTAACCTTAGCAATAATTTGATATACATTTGATACAAAAATGTAAGAAATAACAACCATATACAAAGCATCTGAAACCGTTGGTAATACCGTTTTTAAAATTGTCGATTTAGTTATGGATGGTTATAAATTGTAATCCCATGAACTGACTTAAGGTGAACGGGTATGTCAAAATCAATTTATAGTGTCCGTTATATTTAAATCACGTGCATTTAATGTAAATATTTGTACATTCATATTTATTATTTAATCTATATTGATACTGAAGATTTTTACTTTAAGAGTTTAAATAATCCTGAATTAAAAGAATAAATAGAAACAGATTGTTAATTTATAAATAGCTAAATTTATTTTTACTTGTTACATACCAAATTTTAGAAGGGACATAAATATGAAAAAATAAATAAATATTTTGACTGACTTTCTTAGATTTTGTTTGGAATTGGAAACTAGTAGATTGACTTTACGTAACTATAAAACGAAGTGATGATTAGAAGATATTCGTTTTGATGCTTACAAATTTTAAAAAATAAGTATCTATGTAGGTATGCATATATATTAAGTAGATATGTAATAAATATAAATTTTGAAATAATATAATCTATTCTATTATAAAGAAATATATATTTAATCTTTATACATACTTGAATGTTCTATTAAGACCATATAAGTTTTTTTTTCAGCTTCACGCTGTATCCCGCCAGAGGCAGGGTAGGCAAAGGGAACCCGGGAACTTAATGTTAAGACACTCCGTTCCACTTTCGTTCCCCACTTTCCGCCGAATTTGAAGCATTGCGTGTTGAGTGGTGGAACTCAACGCCGCGCTTTGCCTTATTACCAAAGCGAAGAAATGAGACATTAAATATTTAAATTGAAAATATTAAATATTTCATTTTCTGATGACCGGGGATCGAACCCAGAACCTATCGGTTACAGTCACACACTTGTGCCACTGTGCCACGACAGGCTTCAATATAAGTTTTTTTTATATATATGACAAAACAATTTGTAATGTCTTGTGGTAATAATATTTCTATTACATAAGAAATCTATAACTTTGTCCCTATATGTATCTGTTTCGACGTAATCTGTGGGCCGACCGGTTTCGTGGCACCAATATTTCTTGCGACTTCATCATCTCGGTTAATTTAGGACGGTCTTAGATTGATTGCAAGCAAAAAAGTTGGGCCTTAGCTTTAAATGGTTAATGAAGAAATATAATATAATAAAAATCATGTAGATTTTTAAAAGTAGTGTATATATAGGTCTTCAATATATTCGGATGATATGTATATGTACGTTACAGCATCCGAATATATTGAATCGTTTATAAATAATAATTTAACATTCATAATTTATTGAAAAAAGAAAGTACATTTTCTTACGTTAATCAGTAGCGTGTAAGATTTTTAATAGAAAAACATATGCTGTTTTTAAAACAAGATATAAAAGAACTGCTTTTTTATGATTTAGTAACTCGAAACATAAAAACTAAACCTTTATAAGATCACTTTGTTTTCCATTTGTCAATACCATTTAACTCGAGTCCGGTGAAGCTTTTAGGATTAAATTAATATCAAATATCTACGGTCTTTCAATACACAGAAAAATATCAAGCTTCAATTCAATCAAAAGATACATACGTTCGTTACGTACGAGCATTTGTCGTTTTTTTTGCATTTTGTATGAAAATTGTCTAATCAAAAACAAGTTAAATACTTCCCGTGGACTTACAGTTATGCAATTTAGCTTAAAAAAAAAGAAGTAAAAAAACAAATAAAACAAAACAAATCTTAACAGTAAACATTTCAAGTTCATTTTATATAAACGGAGTGAATATAATAAATAAAGCTTGACATCCTGAAATTGGTACAGAACCCTCGTTAGGCGAGTCTGACTCGCACTTGTCCTTTTTTGCATGTGTCTCTAAATTGTGTTAACGTGATTAAAGTTAATGTGATTTTAAGGATGATCACTATGTTTTGTATACACACGCTCGTTCTCACGGATTTTACATTGTTATTTACAATTCAAAGAGTAGGAAATGGTCAATGATGATGGCAGAATGTGTGACTAAGAAACGATTGGCGGAACTAATGATATGTCATTATTTGTATTTGGGTGTTTTGAAAAGAATCACATCTTCGATAGTTAAGATTTCATTAAGGTATAAAATTTTAGTGTCAAGAAGTGGTTGGTATCTTGCGCATGTTCAATTATAAAATATTCACATTTTAATAAGTTACATATCATATAATACTTATGTACATAAATTATTGAAAGGCGTATTATTGTATATTCATAGAATATTCAAAATTAGTCAAGGCTTTTGAAATTTAGCTGTCTTACGACAGTTGAGAGACAATGTTGTCGGGACACGCCTAAAATTCGATAAGTTCATCTTACAAAACGTTTAGTTATGGGCTATGGCGTAGCACATAATTTTGTTCGGTGTAAAATTGTTATTGTAGTTTAAGTAAAGATTTAAAACAATAAAAATCAAAAAGACGATGCGGTATGCTTCGATTCTGTTGCCAAGTTAAGACTTATTTTATTTCTTATATAATGCTTAGTTTGAAATGAGATAAATTTAATACAAACGTGTACATATAGATCCATATGGTATTAATATACTAAAATATTATACAATAATATTTTTAAAAGGTATCTCTATATGTCAATATTATTTTATTTTATTATAAGAAAGCAAGTGTTCTAGAATTTAACTTTTGTTTTATGCGATATAAACTTTTCACTTCACGATAAGTGTCATAATTATAACTAAAAGATATGTAAAGTATGTAATATTAATTACAGTAGAGTAGTATAGAGTTTAAGTAAGTAGGTACAGTAGCGTTTTTACTCAAGTTTCAAAGTAGATATCTATCTAGTTCTACTTAGGATAAACTGGCTCTAAACAATGGTTGAACGTAATTGAGCGTTTAAATAAACGATGACCCTACTGATGAGGATAATGCTATTATGTTGTCCTTGTTGGTTGAATATTGCGAAAGAGTAATCTGATAGAAGGAGAGGATGATGTTATGCTTTAATATGAGTTAGTATATAACTGGCATTAAAATTCAAAATTTCGTGAAATAATAACACTTATTTATATTTCGTTAAAGATCGTATTCATAGTTATTATACAAGGTCCATTGTACTTCCTCGAAAATTGTTATCATAGCTCGATCGACCCGCGCCAATCAGAGCGTTTCGCTAACGTTTTCGTCAAGTTTTATAATAAAAACTTACATTAATTACTTACATAACGTACGAGCAAATACTGAGTACACATTTTTCAAACATATAAATTTAGAAAACATTTTAATGTTACTTCGATTCTATTTACACTTAAACGCTAATAATTCATTGAAAGGTTTTATATTTAACTATAATAAATGATATATAAAGTTAATTACTGTGACATTTGTAAGTTGCAGTAATAGATAAATAAACACGTATGATTGAGAATATGACTGAGGCTATAATTTAAGGCGATTATGTAAAATTTGTTTAAGACGACTAATGAAATGTTTAAGGAACAAGTGACCTCGACTGGTGTCGTGGAGGCCGGAGGCGCGGGTGTAACTGCCAGTTAAGTAACTAGTATCATTATTACGTAATTTAACAAAATGTTATATTCAGTATTATCAATATATTGCTAAGATAACCATATTAGTAATTTTAAATGTAACCGAGATGTGTGATTTGTGATGTGACACTCTTATTCCTGTGTTCGTATATTAACTATTAAGACACAAAATGATTATATATGGACTAATCACAATTCATCCCCTCTAGCTCCTCATAGCGGGGTAGGCAAAGGCAATCTCTGCTTCAATCGAGACACTTCCGTTCTCGTGGCATTTCATGTTTATTGGCAGAACTCAACGTCGTGCTTGAAAATGAAAACATCAAATATTTGTGAATTGGAAATCTAACCCACAATCTCATGTTTACAGTAAAATACTTGTGTTGCTGTGCTCAAACGTTAATTATGGTTGTCAAATAATGTCTTAAGAAGGGATCGTACAGCTTCTTTCTCAATAGGCCAAGATAATACTAAAAGACTAATCAAATATAATTTATAATTTATACTCATGAACTACTTATTTTGAATAATTCAAATATTATAATGTTGGCACTTACTAAAAAATCTCGTAATTATAAAATAATTTAAAATTGTATATAATAATATTCACTGATTTTTTTATTAATATTTATAACTAGGTACTGGCATGAAATAAGAATAGATATCCTTATAATAATTATTTTCGCTTATAAGTAGAGTTATTACTTAGGCTTTATTATAAGAATGTAAATAATCCGCCTAAATTATACTTAATGATACGAATTTCTAACACATTTTATTTCTTGATGTGATAATTATTTTTTAACTTTACACTTTGCACCGTCCCGCAAAACACTTCCTTTTGCCACTTTCCGCCTTCGGAGGGATTGCGTGTTGACGCCGCGCTTTGCCTCGTTATCAGTATAAGGAAATGAAAATATTAAATATTTTATTACCTCAAGTGAAAAACGAACTCACACATTGTCACGTTATTTTACAATATTTAGGGTTTCTTGGAGTTTTTTTTATTTTGAGTTATAATATGATAAATTGATACTACCTATAGTATCAAAATAGAATTACTTTGATAAAACGAAGTTGCATTTTGAATAATCTTTTAACGTAATTTTGTATAAAGCGTTTTTATATTTCATTTAATTAAAAATAATTTTAGTCATGACAGTAGGTAGGTAATTATTTGTATTGCATTATTTTTTTTAATTATTCCAGACAAATAAATGCACGACAATCACTGACTAAGATGAGTACAGTCATATCATTGGTATTACAGTTTAGTTATAGTTCTGTTATGAGTCAGTATTTTAAGTAGAATTGTAAAAAAAATGCATTTTAACGTCTACGTTCGGCAACTGTTTTATGCCTGACTGTGACATAGGTATATATGTGCATAAGGATAAAACGACAAATACTTTATTATCAATTGATGACTTACATTTGGAAGGGCCTTTATGTAAAATTCTGGCCTGTAATTCAATAATTTGAGGTAGCTCAGGAGACTTTAAGTTTTTTATAATACAAATGAAAGAACCTTTAGCTTTGTGTCCACAAACATTAATGAACCTTTATTACAAGTTTCATACACACTTATATTGTCTGAGTAAAGTTTATACACTCTAAAACATAAAGTAAACTACTTCTTACAGAAATTCTCGAAGCATGTTCATGTGTTTTGTTTCATTATTAATTGAATTGGTTTTGTTATCTTCTTTTGATCAGTTCAACATACTAATTGTAATGTAACGTCTTAATTCAGTTTTCGGACCTGAACTCAACTGACTCATTTGGGGCCTTGACAACTGTTCTAAAAGTCTGTTCTCTTATGTCAAACGCAATGTTTTCTAGATTAAACGTAGAAGATTATTCTTCTGGCATATTCTTGTAACAGATAACAAAAGGACTAGACAATCACAGAGCGTTGTCTTGAATAGATAAGGAAACAGATCTTTTTAAGTCACCTCGTTAATAGAAACAGCTTTTTACAGCGTTAAAGACAAGAATCACATACTATTTACAAAATGACTTCCATTTATATTCAATCACTTAGATTTTTTACCTTTTATGAAAAAACTGGTTGGCCATTCTTAATTATTATGTCAGTTGAGCTATTCGTTGAGCTATTATCAGTAACACATATGCAGACTTATCTGTTTATACTGGGTCTCATAACGTATTTCTTTCATATACGTTATGAGACCAGTATAAGTAATAAATCTAAAGACGACTCGTTCTCGGCGTGTTGTAGGAGTATAACTTAATCTTGTTTTATTTTAAAATTCGTAGAAATCATGTCAGAGCAGTCTTTTACTAGCGAGATTTTCCATTATTCCGTCCAAATATCCGGTTTTTAGCCACAATATGTAATAAATCAAGTAACAAGACATTGGAAGCCCGATCTCTTAGGTTAGTAAATCACCAAACACAGGAGGCCGCAAATCTTTTCATATTTTTTAATATGAACTTCACTTTGTTCCTATTCGGAATTTTAGTAATTGACCCGCAATATAATTTTTCTTTCAAAATCATTACAATTTTCAGAACTAATATATCAAAATTTATGAAAAGATTATGTACTATCATACGAAAGAACTCTTTGAAAAACATAAAACCAGTAAGAATATCACAGATGGTTAAGAAATGATTTCAGGTAGCATAGCATGTAGGGTTTCAGGTAGCATAGCTTAATAGTCGAAATTTGACGTGCGCCATCTGAGAAGAAAGTCGTAGATGATTGATATTTTGTATCAAAGAGATTTTTTATTGGGCCGTCGAATAATAATACAGAAGATTAAAAAAAAAAACTATTATATTTTTTTCTTTTTACGCCACTCTAATGAAGTTACCTTCTATTACTCAAAACGCAACCTTTTTATTTATATGTAAAGTAAAGATAAAAAATATCTTTTGATAGTCTCTATCTACTCAAAAATACAACAAATATATAGAAAATATCAGTATAACGCGCTATCCTTGGAAAATGTGTAGGTACTAATTCTTTCTAATTCTTTCATAAGCTAAATTGTATTCTGAAACACAAAAGAAATAAGAATATATTGTTATTGTATCTTTATGTTAAATTTTGGCAAATGTACCTATAACTACTTCAAAATAAAATTAATATCGACAAATACTGGCGTAGCGTTCAGTTGCCTTGAATTCGTATTGTTATGCGATGCACGGTTGTTCGGAATGTTTTATGCTATTTGTCACCGTGTAAAGCGATGTCACACCACTCCATGTCACCTTATAAAGATTCCCAAATATCTGTCGTTTCCTACGAGTATATGCTTCTATGTTATGTAGAGTAGATAGACTAAATCAGAATTATTTCGTGCAAAATATCTATGGTCATGGATTATTTACTTCTTTTTCATGATTTTAATTGTTTTATTTTTAAGGTCTTTAAAGAATAAAAAGTAAATCATTAATTGTTAATACAAACAAATATAAAATGCGATCAAGCACACTTATAATGGTTCAATAGATATTTGAACAATAAGTTTTTTTCATCTTGTTATTAAGATAACTAAATTAAGATACTACATTTAGTTTTGCATTAAATGGACTATTATATAATAACTTATTTTTTGCTATAGATACTGTAAATATAAAGAAAAATATAAACTTCCTTGCTACCTTCGCACAATTTTGTGTCAAGTTTAAAGTAGTTTATTAGTTTAAAAGTTAAAGAAACCTGATTCATTAGGCGGTCTGCCAACCTGTGTATGTTCTGCGACATGAGTCAATATATTTGAGTCACAGTAACGCACGGTTCTATTAATGCTGGAATTGTAATCAGTGATACTTGGTACGCAATGAGAATATCAAAATAGTTATTTATATTTACAATATATTTGCTATGTAATTAAAGTTTACGACTTTATTTGTTACGTAGTCACGAACTATGAGAAAACAAGGACTTAAATTAAAAATATGTTTTATTTAAATCCTTGTGTTTTGAGAGTATATTTTCTAACATATAAAATGTAATAAGAAAACAGCTTACGTTTTTTGCATTAATAAACATCCCTACAAGATTTTTTTTAAATATCTTCCATGTACAGATAGTGATCAGTTACAGATTCATTAGAAGTAGGTACCTATAGATTAATTTCTAAGTACGCATTTCAATATATTATTTTTTGGTCGTCACAATGCACAATAGTAGTTTTGTATTAAAGGCAACGTAAATTAGCTACCAGTTTAAAAAAAATAGATTTTATGGCTGGTTGGTGGATTTAACTTTTTTTATTATTTTACACTTAAATCAGATAATCTATTAATCAGTATAAAAAAGGTTTCATGTTAGTGTTACAATAGTCATAAAATATGTTGCACTTGCATAATAAATATTTGCGATTGAAAGATCGTTTATTAGGGCGTGCGTGGGCGTCAGTAGCCTTGCCAACGCGATTACTGGCATTGGCGCCTTATTCGGCACAGTCAAAGCTATACCCACTGCAGCTCTATCTGTTAGTAAGTTGAAAACTAATAATACTTGTAATGTCGAGTTTATTGTTAATAAGTACAAATAGTTTAATTTAAAATTAGTTATAGGCTATCCACACTTGGCTGAAATGTAATTATACAATTATACAATTTTTGTAATTCGATTACATGTATAATGGTCCAGCTAATAATTTTTATTTTCACATTTCATCCTTACTGTCACGTTCAAACAATATTATACGTTTTTTTTTATTTGTACTGTACCCTTCAAAATGGTTTGTTAATTTAGTATATTAAATATGCATATCGATCGAAGAACTTGTCATATTTAAATTAGATCAAAACTTGAACATTATTGATTTCAATAATACATGCGTTCTTAAGAGATTTTCATGATTGTAGTTTAAAAAAATTTACAATTTTTCTTTGATAACAATAAATATCCGTAAAGACCTTATGAATATTTATACAACTGCGCAGCTGACTACCACCAACTGAATATTAATGTCTTTGGAATGTTTGTTCATTCTTCTTGATACTTGTTAGTACATTGCCAACAGTCATAGGTGCACACTACATACATTGTACTGTGCATATGTATATATATATATATATATATATATATATATATATATATATATATATATATATATATATATATATACACATAATTTTGGTTTCTGTTTGTGCTTTTAACACAAAACACACAAAAACAAGGGTTAATAACAAGGATTTATTTCCGTGTCAGCCAGGCTAATTTCCGAAACAGCCAAACTGATTTTTATGGGAGTATCACTGACAAATAATATATAAATCGCGATAAATTAAGTGCCTAACCGTAAAGATGATCATATAGACATCATTAATAATATTTCTTTAAATACATAAATAAGCGGGCGATGTACATTTACGTAGAGTACTTATAAAATATCAATAATAATAAAAAAATGTGATTTTATTTTTTGTGTTTTATTTTGTTAACATAGTTTAAACTATTATATCCGAGACTACTTATGGATAAATATAAGTAGGTGTTTTAGGCGTTTGTATAAACTGGTTTACCATTCACATTCATAATGTTATATATTTTTTTCTTTACCATGAACATTATGATTTACTTGTATATACTTTTTCTTCAAAGTAAGTAGTAATTCGTAAGGTACAACATTTTACAAATAGTAAATACGTACAAGTAATGTATTTGCAACAATCTATACTATCCTTATCTGGGTTAAACGACGTTATGACACACGCTATTACGTTAACGTATTTACACATGTGTATGGTGCTTCTAATGAATGAAGAAACAAACTAATGCCTACTTTTCTACCGTAATTAAATCCAAATGAGTAAGCTTAGCTCTATGCTTCGTTTAGTAAAAATACTTTCACTTATTGGAATAATACTTCCTGCCGTACTTTTGTGCATATCCTGCATAGTGTTGCATACTGCTATTAATTAGTTCGATTTTCTGTATTCACGTGCTGCTTTATAAATTATCGTTATTAATATATTTTATTTATATACAATCTAAAAATATAAAATAATATTTAATATTTCTTCATAGGCAATATAATATTAAGAATAATTATCATATATTCACATCCTCACCTAATGAATAATCAAAAAAATAACAATTCGAAATACATTTATACGAGTATAAAGATTATAATCTTTTATCGGTATAGGTAAAGTTTTTGTGTATATTTATTCATAACAAAAATAAATTAAATATATAATACTAATATATATTAAAAAAAAATCTGTTTAAAGCAACAGGTGTCTTAAATTTAATAATAAAATAAGATGTATTCACTGAAGAATGAATGAGATCACCAGCATCCTGACGTCTTTACATTTGGGTGAACGGTCATAGCTGACACAAGCTAGTAGCTACAAATGATTACCTGCGCAAGCGCCGCGGCCAGCAGCGTGCCGGCGAAGACACATTTCCATATAAAACACAACATGTTTCACAATTTCGTTGTCAGTTGTCACAAAAGGGTTTTTTAAAACACGGGTCAGCCCGTCATGGCGGCTGATCGGGGCGCGCAGCGGAGCGACACTGCCGAGGCCCACTAAGTGCCGCTGCACGTCAAGTTACGAGAACAACAAACTTTACTTTCTGCGCGCGGCCGTGTTCACATTTACGTGTACTATCTGTATCTACCATGGCCTGGCCTAATAGGGCGCCAAAACTATTGTTCTAATAACCTGTCGGCTTACTAAAATTGAGGCAGTGGATTAGGTAATGCATTTATCATCACGCTTCTTGCATTCTTTGTGGTTCTCGGTTAAAATATATTTTATTTGTTTAACCCTTTGTTGTTTTCTTTGTTATTTCACTTACAAGCTAGAATAAATATAAAGTACTCTACGATGTGTTATTGTAAGCTTGTTGATTGTATATACTAATAGTTTATTAAGACATTAAGACAACTCTACTGTGAACAAGAGATCTAAGTATGTTGCGTCGGCGGGCGGGCGTTCGCGCAGGCATTACGACATACGCCTACATGCGCACCTCTCACTTGTACAACTATAAAATGTACTTAACGCACACTTACATAACTACAGGTAAGGTACCGTCTATTCTTCTTTAAGTTTCCTTATTCTATCAGATCTAAATTAACAATTTGAATGCAGATAATTTTTAATTATTTTAATTTTACACATACACATACGTTTTGTTTAAATAAATATATTATAATAATTTATTTTTAAATATTAGATTAGATGATACCTTTTCAGAATCAGCGGACTATATTTCTTTTAAGTTAATATATAATGTAAATAATATAAATAAGTATAATAGATAGGAAGAGGGAACTTAGAAACCTACACACACACTCAAATTCAGATTAGCATTGCATGTTGAGTGACGGAACTCAACGCTGTGCTTTGATTTGTTACCAGAGCGAAGAAATTTTAAAGAAACATTCAATATTTAGTTTGAAAATATTAAATATTTCATTTCCTCGAGTGCGGATCGAACCCACAACAGGCTTCCTACTATTACTTCTACTATACCTAATTATTTTTGTTACTTATGTCATAAATAAAAGAAAGAAATTTCATCATAGCCTTCGCACTTAGCGCTAAAGTATTTCTTAAAAGACTTCAACGCGAGCGCGTCGTATCTTTTATAGTATAACATGAACGTACTTACTATTACCATTTAAAATAGCAAATATTTTCACTACTGATTAAACTCCTTTATGAAATTTTATATTTATTACTTTAGTGTTAATATCCTACCAATAAATATCCATAATGCATCGTACGCCATCTAAGGACAGTAAAGGACAACTTCGCTGCCTCATATTTAGTACAAACGTTGACTATAGAGGGAGCGTATTTAGCACGTTGCCGCCCAAAATCAATACTATGGAGGCGTGCGCTGTCCCGCCGATTTTCACATTAGTCTCGTAAAAGGCATTCCCTTCTACATTCATATTCCCAACCGTTAACGCGCAACCAGTGCTCCGTAAGATTTCCTACATTTCCGGATTTCCCCTTACGATCTGTGAGTATAATTTTATGTAATAAGACATAATTCATTACATAATAAAACATTTTATTAAATTAATATTAAAATAAGTAGGAACAATCTAAAACGAGGCGAGAATCTGTTGTGTGTTAAGGGTAAAGTTTAAATGGGTATATGGGGCGGGGAATAAGAAATATGAGTACTACGCTGAATGTCGGTCGCTCTACATAGCGCAGTGAATATTCTTTGTATAAGTAAAATATGGTCTACTACAGAGTAATTTTATTTTGATAGCTTGACGAGAAACGGATAGGTTTTCTATTAAAATTGTTTGACCTAATTTTCTTATTATCTTTTAAATTTATTAATTATTGTGCTCTTTAAAAAACAATTTAGTATAAATGGCATTTTAAACCACGCGATAATGTATATACATTATATCTTACGTATATATGAATATTTTTTAACCAAATATTGTTTGTAATATAATAAAAAATACATATTATCAAATATATGTCATCAAAATGAATAACATTATTGTTTAAAAGTTCTATGAAAATGTTTTTTGTTGTATTTTTTTTTATATAGATAGCCTTAATGTACAGGTAAAGTGATCGTGTATATGTCTTAGAAAATGTCTAATATTTTAAAAATAAGGATTTTTTTTTATTTAGATGTTCACTGTAGAAAAATATATAAATTAAATATTTTTATGTATATTGATAGATCTAGCTACCAATTTGTTTTTAATACACTAATAACAGTGTGAGTTGTGTGGTTGAATTAAAAATAATAATAAATAAAATGAAATACATGTTTAAAAAATATAAATATTTTACTCGTTCGTTCGTTGTCATAAATCGCATTAAGTAAGACCCTTCTCAACAGCTAATTTTTTTACACAGAATGAATTTAAAAAAAATTTGGACTATATTTATTCTTAAAAGGCAATTATTTTAATATTTTCAGTTTTCTATCCACAATACCATAGAATTTCTTTTCTTACTGATATTTCCTTCTGGGTGTGTTCTTATTGTGTTTTACTCCTATACCCTAAAGTGGTAAAACAGAACACTAATAAAGTCAGAATTATATCTTTAATATCAAACAATGCATAATCACTTATTTTATTCTATATAATTTACTATTTCAGATTTTTAAAAGGCAAAGATGTAACTGTGTACATTTATATGATAATATAAAAAGAATATATATAATTTATTATATAATCATAAAATTTCGTTATTGCTCCGCAACTATCAAGATCTGATTTAGTCTTAAGGTGGGAGACGAAACACTAGGATGCCTAATAGTAAACTGTATTTGTCTTAGCAAACCCTGTTCTACTAACAAAGCAATTTCTTGAGACAAACGTACAATAGAAAAAAACTATATTTATACTTAAGAAAAACTATAAAATATAGCTTTTTAATCAGTAGTAGGTGTTTTCTTTTCGAATGAGACGATTGTGACCACATCTTCATCGCTGAACTAGTAATCGATTCTTCTATGGCGGGACGTCACAAATTTGGCAGTACTCCAGGAGATGACTGGCACTAAATTCTGACAAATTCGGTTTAAAACCTTTGAAAATATATTGATTTTATAAATTCAGAAACATTTGAAGCTCTATTTAAAATTTCTACATAAATAAGTAGTATGTAGATTGTGGATGCACATTAATGATTAAAGTTTCCGCATGAGAAATTAACATATTACATAATATTAAGTATATGAAAAGTTAAGTAAAACTTCTATAAATATTTTTTAATTTAAATACAATATTTATATTTGTTGAAAAGTTTTATCATTAAAAATATTTTGTACTTTCCATGCACATATTAGATTAAATATATATCTCAATACCGATTAGATTAAATCTATATCTTTTATCCGATTATTATCTATATCTATACCTACTTATATTAACTAATACTACCGATCGCTGTGATGAAAGATATAAGAACAAATCTACATGTATCAAAGTACTTAAAAAATGTTATATTTTTTTGTCTATTTGCCTGTGCTTTTTGTCACGTTTGTATCAGAAGCAGGCCTACTGATTTAAATGCGTTATCATTATAGTATATATAAAAAAATATATAAATAAAAAAGTTATATCAAAATTAATTGTTTGGAAAAAGTTCTATCAATATTAATTGTTTACGGAATCGAAAGTTTGTTTGATTAGAAAATAAATAATTGTGAAACTCTAGCAAGTGAAGCCGCGGTCTGGTCACAATTAAACTAATTTATAATTTAAGAATTAAAACCTTTGAAGGAATAGTACATTGCCATCAAAGTTTTATGTTAATAAAATGAATCGCATGTTTTCTGATTTCTGACATGGACTTTTGTTAACCATTCTTAATAAACGACTTTCGCGTGGTTATAATAGTTTGATAAATTGAAAGCTAGAAAATGACTACCTGTTCGTAAGTTGATTAGAAAATTTGTATCCCGTGTCACGAAAGAAATAGTTTCATATAAATTATTATAACTTATTGTTCGCTTTTTAGACATTGGGTTCTAAGTATAATTACACTTGTAACATAAATCATTCCGTATTTTAAGACGGAGCTATTACAATGTTCTTTCATTTTATGTTCTATCTTTTCAGATTTATAGTACCCTTTACGACCACCACGAACAGCCCGGCTACCATTAAATAAAAGAAAAAAGACTAGGTCGGTAATACCTAAAGGTTTTATGATTCATATACTACTCTCCACATATAATTCATTAAGTATTTTAATTTGTGCTTTTACGAAATTATATTTTAAACTGAGAGTTCACCTTTGTAATATAATTATTTCTTTTATTTTTTTTTCAGCTTCAGGCTATATCCCCCGCATGGAAGGATAGGCCAGAGGGAACTCAGGAACCTAGTGTTAAGACACTCCGTTCCACTACCGTGCCTCACTATTTGCCGAATACATATTTTATTAATAGTTTTTCAATTACTATGCTTGATTCTATTTCCAAGACAACAAAAAATATTTTGACGAATTCTTATTAGTAGAAATTAACGTTGTATATAGTTTTGTTTGCAATTTTTTCTAGATCATCACAATCGACCGTGGTCTCACATAAACTTATATTATTTATATTTACATATTTTTGCTTTCTAAATATATATATATATATATATATATATATATATATATATATATATATATATATATATATATATATATATATATATATATATATATATATATATATATATATATATATATATATATATATATATATATATTTAGTCTATTTTTCTGTGAAAAGTGTTATTGTGCCAATTAATTATTAAACACATTCAGATATGGCTTCTTATATAAGCGAGCTTCTAAAGTATATCTCTTATTTCTACTAAAGTATATATGTCGTTCCATGTATAGATCGAGGTCAAGAGTCAACTTGACAATAGAAACCATTGGGCATGCATAACCTTTTTTTAGAGTTCCTCAAAAGGAAAAACGGAACCCTTTTAAAGGTCATTTTGTTGTCCGGTCTATCAAGACCATGTAGCTCGAGATCAAGTGAAGATATTAAACTGAAATAAATATAGTATAAAAAGGGGAACCACCCCCTGAAACACCGAAAAAAAAAGAAAAAAAAATCAAACTTTAACTTTAAAGTCAACGTAATTGAAAGATACGAGCATTTATGCATAGTTGCTGCATTTTGTAAGAAATTTACCGTATTAATAAAACCTATGATAAATGAAGATTTTAACAGTTTACAAAATGAAATTGATAATTCAAAAAACATAAAAATTATTACAAAAAATATTATGAGAAAGTAATCATTCTTATAAATCTGTGTTTATTTGAAAATTGTAATATATTTATCGAAAAATGTTTTCAACTGTCGCATTATGTGCATAAATTTGGGGTAAGGTAAGAACTTGAGAATGGAAGTCAATGGGGCTGAAATAGGTAGGTCTATCGTGTAGGGACGCAACGTGTGCGACACGGGTCGTTGGCTGGAAGCCAAATGAATCTATGTCGACAATTTAAATTAACAAATATATACAATATATTTGTAATATATATAAGTTCAGAGTTACAGATGACTTAAAATTTGCGTAAAATATTCGGTGGACATGAAATAAAGTATGTTAAACAATGTAACAAAAATCTATTATCTAATTGTGGGATCGTGTGTACCGAAAGTTTCATGTCACGCAAACGGTAACCGAAATATTAACGCCTTGTGCTTTAATATAACTTTTCTTTACTTACTACTTTACTTTCGTTATGTAAAAAGTTCTGAAGCATTTTGTACGAATAGTGTGAAATAAGTACATAAGTAAATAAATTATTATTTAATCTTCATAATATGTAATACAACCACACCTCTGTAAATTGAATTTAAAAAAATAATAAAAGAAATTTAGTAGTTAAAAGAAATTGAATAAACATATATGGTTGACAGGAACCTCTAACGTACTTTCGACGTTATCGAGAGCCAGTGTTTGTTCCAATACTATCGAGTTGCACTTGCGGGTGAATATCCCGAGGTAAGTTGAAACACAATTTAATTTCCTTTTATACTTCCGACCGAACAACCCTGACGGTGTGGCCGGATTTATTAATTTATAGCTGTGTATACCACATTAGTAGTAAGTATGCTGTTTATATTATATCTGTAATAATATTTAGTATTTATGTACTTAATTTTAAAAGGAAAGGTTTTGTTTTGCTATTTTTTAAAGTGTTAATCCACACTTAGACAAGATTTGGGATTTGTGCCTAACCCTTTAGGAATCCTTGAAGGAATTCCTGGAGATGTGGATTCAAATTCATCTACGTTGAAATTGTTATACGTTTTTTTAATAAGTAGGAAAGAGTTTGTTTAGTTGAACACTAGAAGTTCATGAATTACTGGTCCAATTTGAAAAATCTTTTCCTATTGGATAGCCCACTTTTCGAGAGCGTTCGGTAAAGTGTGATAAGTTATATTACATCACGCCAACACTTATAGAAGTGGAGAAAAAATAAAATATAAAGAAAAAACGAGAGAAACCGATGCTCCCGAGTAAACCCATTGCGTAAACAGTTAAAGCTACGCAAAAATTAGGTATGAAGAAATAGTACATCACATGAATGTGTCTTTAGGATAATACGTTCCATAATAATTCCCTACTTTATGTACAACAAGATACAAAAGCATATAAGGATTTTATTTAAATAATTTTAATGAATATAATATTATTAAAAAGCTGAGTAAAAATATTTAAGAAGATATCTCAGTCATCGCGCGGCGCGTGCTACGATCTTGTCGATGCTAGCGAGGGTGAGAAATCTATCTATAATACTTATACTCAGCTTCACGCTGTATCCCGCACATGGCATGGTAGGCAGAGGGATCTTGGGAACCTAGTGTCAAGACTCTCCGTTCCACTTCCGTTCCTCACTTTCCGCCGAATTTGAAGCATTACAAATTGGGTGGCGGAACTCAACGCCGCGTTTTACCTTGTACCAGAGCGAAGAAATGAAAATATTAAATATTTAAATTGAAAATGTTTAATATTTCATTTCCTCGTGTGGGGATCGAACCCACAACCTCACCCTCACACTCGGTTACAGTCACCCGCTTGTGTCGCTGCGCCACGACAGACCTCTCTATAATACCTATTATCTGTATAAAATACCTGGGTATAAATAAGAATAGTCCAGACTATGAATGTTAGGTATTTTATAGATGACATTGATTACCTAGATAATGTGATCAATTCGTAGGAATTAATAAGGACCTTAATTAAATTATAAGGATATTAAATAATTAATAAGGTTTAATAAGTTCTTTCGGGAAAATTAAAAATAAATAGCCTTGGTCGAAGTTCCTATATTCAATTTTTATGTGCAGCTTAGGTTAAGTCAGATCCGATATTTTAAAAATAGTTAGAAATTTTATAATTTAAAGTTTTAAAATTTTGAACTTAACCTGACTTATACTTAAAAACACTTTCCAGTACGTACCTAGTATCTTTCCTTGTCGTTTCTAACATATACAATAAAGTAGAATTCTGGTTTTCGAAGGAGCGGTCAAAATAGATCGTTCAGGGTGTCCTGGAATCTGTGGCCCGCAGGCCGCGACCACATCAACCCTGTCTTTCTCAAGCTTCCGAAATTCTTTTACCTCCAATGTCAATTACCTGAAAAGAAGGTAAGTTTTGTTTCGAGCTAAAATTATCTGTATAATCTGAGGAGCCAATTTTCTTGTCCTTGCATATTACGGTCACTAAATAAGCCAGCACACTCGTACCTTAATACGTAGGTAGCGTTATAATTTGTGTCCTTAACTAATGGCTCCTCAGAAGCATCTGCCATGCATGGTTTTTCACGTTTACTCAGTTGAAATTTTGTGTGATATTTTTTTTGAGATCTACATTTTTATTTCTATGAATTACTTTATTAATATTTACATTTTATAAGATTTTTTGTTATAAACTATGTAATAAAAATTACTAAACAAAAAATACCGACGAATTATTTTATTTTGGAAAATACATTTAACCTAAATAAGATCTACGCTTTATTATTATATTGTAATGTGTGTTCTAAAAGATTATTTCGTGTAATTCCGCCTACTGCCGAGTTATCAAGTGTATTGCACAGCAGCCGCTTGATAATGCTTCCTTATTCCGCACTTATCCACACTTTCAACTTACAACTAAAAAGAAATATATTAAAACACAAAGATATATTATATTCTATCTAAAAGATTTTGACAATATCAGATATTATTTTCACTTATTAGTTGTAAGGATCCATCCCCTGTCATATCCCTTTGCCGCATACCGTGTAACACTCATCTGCTCTCAGATTTGAAATACCTAACTAATCTCGTCAATTTTATGTATTAGCAAAAGCCCAAAGAACCTATCATCATCAATGCATGGTGCTTATATCATTGTGGCAATTACATGTGCTTAAAATATCAGGTAAGTGGTGTGACACGATATAACTAGAAATTGTAGTTTTCAAATTGGAACTACTTTTTATTAATGAAATATAATGCTATATATTTCTCAATAGAGGATTAAAGTTTTGCTGTTTTAAAATACACATTAATATACTTGTGTCAGCAAAACAATAAATAACATTTATATATTTAAAGAAATATCTACAGAATCATATTTTTACACAAACACAACAAATAAACTATTTAAAGAAAAGGTGAAAACTCAAGTAACTGTTTGGTTAGTCGTTACAAACAAACAAGTAGACAGAGGTAGTAGTACTGAGGGCGTCACTGGGTGGCTACATTGTGTGTGTCGGTTTCCCTTCACGTGTCCCTGTCCCGGCGGTGCGGCGTAGCTCAGCGGAGGCGTTGCGCAGATTCAGCTCGGGGGACCTGCAGTCTGAGTGCGATGAGGGCGAGGTCGACCCCTACACCGGCCGCCCGGCGACCACCAGCCAGCCTAAGCCGCAGAATCAGAGGCCGGCCTCCCAGGGTGAGTTTACTATTAGTTAAAATCACTATTAGTTAATATCACTAATCAGTCATTATCAATGTAGCTCTGTCCTCTTCTACAAAAGTGAAAGTCTTATTTTACCTTCTTTTCTATTTTTATTGGTTTGTCTCTCTTTTCCTAATTTCTTTTTTTCTCAGCTTCATGCTCTATCGCAAATAGCAGTGTAGGCAAAGGGAACTTGAGATCATAGTGTTAACACACTCGTTTGTTTGTTGATTGGCGGAACCCAACGTAGCGTTTTGCCCAGTTACCAGAGCGAAGTAATTATAGTATTAAATGTTTCATTTGAAAATAAACAAGTAATATAAATATTTCACTTCACTAGCGGGGACGAGCTCACAACCTACCGTGTTACTGTAAACGAGTCGCGTTTACTGTCACACGCTTGTATCCCTGCGTCATAACAGGTCACAGGTCACAAGTCTCTCGTGTTCTAAGTAATAAATCAAATCTAGACAATACAATAAGAAAAAAAAAGAAAATAGGTATCGACAAATCAAATACAATTTTTTAGCTACCGGTGGTAGCATCAGCAGCGCATCATCGTCGCCGGCGCCAAGTGTTGCCAGCACCGCACCTAGTACTGGTGCTGGTGGAGACTTGTCCCTGAACCTTCGTGGAGGTTCTAGAGGAACTTCTGCACCGTCTTCACCTGCGAAGTCTAGAGAATCATTGCTACAACGTGTACAGTCACTTACAGGAGCTGCTCGGGACCAAGGGGCCAATTTATTAGGTAATCCATAATATATATGTATATTGTCTTAATGAAAGAACAGATCAAGGATGATGTCGAATTCATCAGTACGGTCATGTGGCCTAAAAATAGTTATTACATTTATTACACTCATATACACATTTTTATATATATGCACACTTTAAACTTCTATAAACGTATGCGTACATAGCATAAAAAATAAATAAATTGTAGTATACAGTTGAAATTATTGTATTTTAAACTTAGGCATTTACATGATGAATAATTGTTCTAATATCTGAGGGGTTGGTACTGTATGTCGTAATACAGGTCTCCCTAGTGCGGCAACAGTGGCATCTACACACATTGTAAATACTAATATAACGCACAAATGTTAAACAAAAAGATGTATCATGAAATAGTTAATGGTGATTAATAAATAAAACTTAAAATAGTTACTTTAAAATAATTCGCAGAGAACTTTTCTGTTTATTTCCAGCCCCATAATACATTAAAAATATATCTTGTAAGATTATATTCTAGAGAAACGCTTTTATCAGTAAATATAGTTTTTTTTATTTTTTGTTACCTCCATGGTGCTTGCAAAGTTTTTGTTTTGTGAAATTGCTATTAATAATATTTAGGATAAACTAGCATTTATTATGAGTTTGATCATATAATTCGTCTATTTAAAAAGGAAGCGTAACATCAGTCGCATCGGTTGGACGTGGTTACAATAGGGACCGATGTGTAACGTTGCTGGTGGTCGATGATCAAAACACCGACTGGTCGAAGTACTTCCGTGGCCGTCGCTTGCCCGGCGAGTGGGATATACGTGTGGAACAGGCTGAATTTAGGGTAAGTTTTACTAATTGTTCAAAAATAATCAACAGACATTGAATTTGCATAATTAAAAATTGAATCACGAATTACATTCTACAAAACGAAACAATTTTTGTAGTACATTAGTGTAATTGCTCGCGTGCTTGTAATTTAATATCTGTGTGTAACAAAGCCGCTTACTTACCACAATATAAAAAGCTTGTTGTCATAAATCTGCTTAAATTTATGCTTCCTTTCGATTTATTTGCGTAAAATGTTACATTGAATATAAAAAAGGCGGTTAATTTCTTTATTTTCTTTATGTTGTGGTTTCGACCCCCACTTGAGAAAATATTTAATATTTTCAATTTTAAAATTATTTTTTTTTCATTTTTCGCTGTGGTAATAAGGCAAAGCGTGGCGTTGAGTTCCGCCAGTCAACGCGCAATGCCTTAAATTCGGCGGAAAGTGGGAAATGGAACGGAGTATCCGAGTGTTCTCTATGTTCCGAAGTTCTCTCTGCCTACCCTTCCAAGAGCAAGCATACAGCGTGAAGCAATAAGAGAACATTACACAGCGCAGTTGCATTGAAAGATGATTGATGATAGTTCACTTACGTGTGTGAGATATATTATATATTATTCACAACATCACACACAAACAATGTGGCGTTCGCCTCACGGATATTGCCGAAAATTAGTAGTTAGTAGTTAGTGTAAATAAGAAATAAGAAAAAATATTCATTCTTATCGCTTATATCAATATAATTTAAGTTATTTAATGTTGGAGCAAACTGTTTGACCTTTTTCTTTTATAGGAGCTATCTGTGACGGCGAGCTCCGACGGCGCTAATGTGTCGATGGCGGTCTACCGCAGCGGAACTAAAGTAACACGCTGCTTTAAGTGAGTACCTAGGCTTCATTAATATTTATTTATCATGGTTACTAAAATTTATAAATAGTACATAATGAATCATTATAATGTTGGTAAATGGAAAAAGTATAAAAAGGAATGTCTTAATACTAGATTCACTCTGCTTACTCTCAATGAAGCGAAAAATACAATAAAAGATACGTATAGTACGATACATAAATAACATAATTATAACAGCATTTTTATAACGAAACTAATAAATATACTTAAAGCTCCAAAGTGTAAAACTAATCACTTTTTAAATATGTATTACTTAATAACAAGAAATACACTTTCTTTACATTTTTAAAGTGTCACCAAGGATGCAAAAATACTGCGACTCGAATTCATGCTTTTTGGGTAATTTCTAAGAGGCTATGTTGAATTGTTGAGAGAAATTTACTTTCGTTTTGTATCAAATCATTTCATTGATCAATTTAAAATATTTAAATTTAATAATTTAAACTATTTTTAATTCTTAGGCCGGATTTCGTATTGGTGAGGCAGAACGTTCGTGACGCCGGCGCTGACCATAGGGCGCTGCTTCTTGGCCTAAAATTTGGCGGAGTACCTGCCATTAATAGTCTTAACTCGATCTACCACTTCCAGGTAATGTCTACCACATATTCTTAGCATAATTTGTTTTATGAGGTATTTATTACTTTGAATTTTATACAAGTAGTCACAAGGAAAGTAGCTAAGAGTTACATATGACATATTACACATTCCGCGTGGTCGCAGTATCTCTGTCCTAAATAGTCTATAGCCTTCATTCAAAGATTTATAATTGAAATTAAAAAGAAATTGAACTGTCTGACTTAAAAAAAGACAAATCGATCCAGTAGTTCTTAAGATGAGCACTAGCTTAATGATATTACTATAGATAGACATGAACAAATCCCTGGAGTTTTATCATAAATATTTCTTTCCAAATTAGGATGCATACGGTTATTTAGACGTGTTTTTGATACATTGTGTTAATTTGTGACACGTCGAGTGTTATAAATGAGATTTATTCTGATATTTTATTAAAATATTGTGTAATAATAAAAATATACTTTCTAAATAAAATGTTATAAAAAACACACCTTTTTTAGTCAAAAAGTTTATTTAAAAATAATATACGTAACTAGATATAAATACCTTGAGAGAATGTTTGCGTGGGAGTGCATATAAATTTGCATATGTTAAGGCGTAGCCTTGCTATAAATCAGTCACTTCTATGGTTGCAAATGATATTGTTAAAGTTAGAAAAAGTAGACTAATTTACATAGTCGTAATTTATATGCTGCCCGAGGAAGGGAAACATGTTGAACGACCGCTGCCGTTGGTTAAGTTTGGTAGATAAGACTTTACTGGTTTGACAAATGATTTATTTAACAATAGATAAGAGTTTACAATGTATCTCACACGGAGGCACGCAGAGTTAGCGTTAAGAAACTCCGTCAATGTCGTGTTGAATAGCGGATCGATAAACGCCGCGGCTTGTCTTTTTACCAGAGCAAAGAAATTAAAATATAGAGTAAATCATTGGGAAATGCTTACAGCTAAACGGCGTACCACTGCTCCAAAATCTTAAGTTATATTATTGTGTATAATCAGACACCCAGATACAAAGTTTTAGATCTCGGTAGGATTGTATCTGTAACACATGGAATAAATAAATCTTAACGTGGGTACCAGAGTTTATAACACCAGAGAGAGCTAATCTTTTTAGTAATTAGTTGTTGTACATATTTTTCCACAATAAATTCGATTCATTTTGTTTACTTAATTATATTATAGTTAAGAACCAGTGAAATATTACATATATGTATTTATTTTAAATAACGTCATTTTTATATTTAACTACTTACCCAATTATATTTATCAATTTATTAAGAGAATATCTTATTTATTATTATGTTACTAATAATTTAAACAGTATCCTATTTTTATTTGTTAGGATCGACCATGGGTCTTTGGCCATTTGCTACAACTGCAGCGACGTCTTGGGAGAGAGAATTTCCCTCTCATTGAACAAACTTACTACCATAATCACACTGACATGGTAAGTCCTTTCTTTAAGCTTCACAGTTTTAAGACACTTACTTCCACTTTTTCTTCGCTCGAGATACTGCGTATTGGGTGGCGGAACTCAAAGCGGCTCTTTCCATTTTACCGGAACAAAATATTTAATTTTGTTTCTCCGAGTGGGGTTCTAACCTATACAACCGTTTTGTCTACAATCACACGTTGCCTTCGGGCCACATCAGCACATGGTAAGTTTAGTTTTCAATTATTTTTCTCTAAATTTTCTATAGGAAAATTAATGATGTACACTTTAAATTGGTTTCTTAAGTCTTTATTGTAATTACTTACATTACTAGTTTGTTAATTTACAATATTTAACTTACACATAAATATAACTTAAATAAATAATACAAAATAACGTCAAATTTATTTTTGTCCCATGAGACAAAACAACAATTTGGTGACGCCAAATTGCAATATAACAAATGGTAATGATTCGCAGTAAATTCGTCACAGTCAAAGTCTTCGTACAGTCATAATTTCTTCATATCTCTACCACACATTTGCTGCCTAATTTTGTCTACATCAGTAATGTTAGACGTATTCGTGACTAGCCAGAACATTAAGATTCATTCATCCAGTAATCTGTTGTTAATAACTGTGCACATTTAATGTCTGCATTATTAATCATATTTAAAACACACTAGGATGAAAATGTTGGCTTAGTTAACTCAATGTATTTTAACATATTATTAGTAACAATTAAAAGGTAACCGGAATTTCATTGAATTCGAATCGAAATATACAATTGTTTTGTTATGAATTGTTAAAATATTTTTCGTCGTTTAATGAATCAAGTCATGGTGCTATTGAAGTGCTGTTTCTGCAGACATCTTGTGAGGGCTGGGGCCCTGAAACGTAAACCGACATCATATAATCATTGACAAATAACAAAGCAACGAGCTGCACATCAAAGTGTGTCTATATTTAGCGTTGGTAGCAACTAACAATATTAATTCTGAACTCTAATGAGATTTGCGATTGCACGCTCTAACGAAGAGAATGAACTTTGTATTTAAATATAAGTACGACTTTGATGGTCAATATTTTAAAGCAACAAAACAAAAATAATATAACTTAAATCTTATATTGGTTTTGCCATATAAATTTTATTAATAAATAACAAGTGTAATATATATTTCTTTAATTATATTATGCTATTTTCGTATAATTTTGAAGATCATTATCAGCCAATTACCACACAAATGGAATATAATTACCTTGTCCAACGGCAACGTCGTTCACGGTCGTGAAGGCAGATGCCGTGTCGTTCGAAACACTCGTCGTACCCCGTTACACATGTGTTCGGCGATTTCGTGCTGCGTCTGTTTACGTGCACCTGAATAATAACAAATATATTATGTGTTATTTTTATCAGTTTTTTGTTTTAATATTTTATAACTAAAATAAAAACCCGTTAAGGGCAAATCGGACTCGTCCACCGAGAGTCTCGTACCAATTTCAGGATTGTAGGTCAACGAGAAGTGCAACTAATTTTATGGACTTATATAGTTATTTATTAATAAATTATCTACAAATATAAGCTTGTTATATTATTTTTTACAATTTTCTTTTAGCTTCACGCTGTATTTTGCACATGGCAGGATAGGGTAGTGTAAAGACACTCCTTTCTAACCCCCATTTTCCGCCGAATAGATGGCATTACGTGTTGATTGGTGGAACTTAACCGTGCCGTGCTTTGCCTTGTGACCAGAGCAAAGAAATGATAAAGTATTTAATTTGAAAATATTATATTTACAGTCACACGCATTTGTCCCAGCGCCACGACAGGCCGCACTTTTCAATGAAATATCTATAAAATGTTACTTTTCTAATTTATTTGTGTTGGAAGTTTTCATTTCGTGTAATATTTCATAACTGTGAGTCCATTGAATTTTGTTATAGACTTTCTTAACTGACATAAAGATTCTGGGCAGACGGACAAAAGAACAGATTTACATCAGAGTTCTACAAGGCCTACCCTTGGTATTTTTCTTTTTGAGTTACGAGGCCCCAAAAATACGATTATCATCAAAATTTAGAAATAAAAAACAAAAAAAAATAGACGGGAAAAGAAGACAAACTTTCTTTAGTTATGCAGTAAAGTAACCTTATATATAACCTATAATATCCTACTCCAAGTGATTATTCACATGACGAATATAGGAATAATTCTTCGTATTATATGCCTACTTGCTGCATCTGACTGCTGACTGTTACAAATGATGCATCACAAGCTTTTGTAAAAACTAAATAATATAAGCACGTAAAATGAGCAAAGCGTATGACTGAACAAGGTCTTCTTTTATTTCAAAAGAAAGGAAAACGCGTGACTCTTTTACCGAAAAATAAAACACACTTAAATACTTTTACGGCATTTGCTCTTGAGCGAATCTAATAAGCTTCGTTTAGCTTGAGAATCATCGTTCCACGCCCTTTATGCGACCTGCCATACTCCTCATTTATATTCACGCACGGAAAAATATTGCGACACTTTCACGTGTTTTATTTTTAAAATGTAATTTTAAGTCCTGTACATTTATTAACATATTACAATTTTGCTAGTTGATGACGATTAAATATATTTTTGAAATTTACAGTCTTATAATATGTATGTTACCATTTAATTTCCTAAATAGTTAACTGAGGCTTACGATTTGTTCAATTAAAAGGACATTTTTGATTCGGTTGTATAAAATTTACATCATTATATAAATTATAATTATTTCGTTATTACTTACATTGTATTACTTAATATAAATCATGAAGGCAATAACTGTGATACCCACCTTGCATGTGCAGCCTTGTTTGTAGAGCAGCCGGAATCCTTTTCGTTGTCGCGGTGTGACTTCACGCCACTTATTTATATATCCACAAAGATGTATATGGGCTTGCAGGTGAACCACACGACCTGAAATAAAATAGAATGGAAAATGAATTGGCCGTATAATAGCAGTATTAATAAATCAACATAAAATTATATAAACTACCATTTATCTTTACAATATCAAATATACTTGAGTTTGTAATATACAGACTTGAATAGACAGACATCAAGAGTTCGCAATATATTACCTGTTATTACATATGTCTCTCTAGGCTGAAGCTTGACGCCGCATAAAGAATCTTCTGAGGGCGTTAATATCCGCCCAGATTTTAATGCTAATGCTGCCTTCGGGGTTGCCTATAAAAGCAGAAAAATATATAAAATATATACTTCCAGTTTGTACCCGTAAATAATCACTAGAAATTATGCTTTTTTAGAAAACGTATTAAAATTTAAAGTTAGCATGGTAAAATAATGTAAAAATAAAAATTATATTTGTTATAATATTTTTAAATTATAATACTTACTTTGAACGTGTTTCTGATTTTAACCTTATAAGAGTCAAAGAATTCATTACTTTTGAATAATTTCTGTACTCGTCCTACGATAACTGTAAACAAAATATATATTATAAGACCTTTCGATTATAACATTAAATTAAATGTAATATCAATTAAGATCAAATTAAGATAGATGAAGATAGATTTTTATCAACCAGGGCTCCTTTGGGGCACAGACATCTTATCTAAATCATCATCTTAATTTCAATTTCTATAGCTATTATTAAAAAAAATCTAATGTGTGCTTTCAATATTCCGTTTATAATTTAGATATACGTAAAGCTTGCAAGAAAAAAACGATTTAAATAAAAAAAAGTAAAGACAAAGTGTAGAGAAAGAAATACATGTATTTATAATTTTAAATACGTACCAAAATCACTGTTGCAAAAATGTGTTTGTGGATGATCTAGCGAGCAAGTGCAGGCGTCGGTGACGTGCCAGCTCGCCGCCACTAGTGCCAGCGTTAACAGCTTGGTCAGCATATTTTTATATTTCTGTACAAAGAAAAAATATTTAGCGTCACCACCTTTCGTTAATGTTTGATATTAATCATTTATTAGTTTACCTTTACGTTTACTCCGAATCCCGCATATAGCAGGGTAGGCAAAGAGAACCTTGTGGTATAAAATACAATACCAAAGCATAGTCTAATTTTTGAAACGTTGCGCTTTGAGTCACATAACTCAACGCCTTCTAATATATGTAAAATAACATTACTCAATATTGTTGTGGCGCAGGGGCACAAGCGCGTGAATGTAAACGCGACAGGTTGTGTGTTCCATCTCCACTTGGAGAAATTAAATATTCGGTAATTTTAAATTAAATATTTTTATTTCTTCGCTTTAGTAACAAGGCAAAGATAGCTTTGAATACCATACATACACACGCAATGCTTCAAATCCAAAGTGGAAAACGGAAGGAACTGTCTCAATACTAGGTTTACCAAATTCCCTCTGCCTACCGTGTCTTACGAAAAACAAATATATTTTACACATTTATGGTAGATATAGCCATAAGGTACAATTTCTTTAGAAGGTAAAGTTTTAATTGCTTTTGAATTAAATATATTTTTTTATACAATGTAACCAGATACAATCAAGTTGTAAAAGAGGCCTATCGTGGTCCAAGGGCACAAGAGTGCAAACCGTAACGCGGCAGGTTGTGGGTGAGATTCGAGGAAATGAAATATTAAATATTATCAATTTTACGCTTTGGTAACAAGATAATAACACATAATAACAGAGCGTTAAGTTCCGCCACCTGAAACAACTCAGCTTCACGCTGTATCCCGCACGAGGCAGGGTAGGCAGAGGGAACCCAGGAACCTAGCGTAAAGACACTCCGTTCCACTTCTGTTCCCCACTTTCCGCCGAATTTGAGGCATTGCGTGTTGAGTGGCGGAACTCAACGCCGCGCTTAGCCTTATTACCAGAGCGAAGAAATGAAACATTAAATATTTAAATTGAAAATATTAAATATTTCACTTCCTCGACTGGGGATCGAACCCAGAACATGTCGGTTACAGTCACACTTTCGTGCCGCTGCGCCACGACAGGCCTCAAAACAAAATCCCTTAAATACGGAAGAAAGTGGGAAACTTAATGAGAACACAGTGTCTTAACACTAGGCTTCCAAGTTATCTTTGCCTGTGTCATTATGTTAAGGGTGAAGCTAAAAAAAGTTGTTATAGTAGAAATTAAAGTAAAACATTTACTAACAACTAAATTTTGTTTATATTGCATCTTTTTAATTTGTCCAACAACTGGCAATTTTAAAAAAGTCAAGAAATGAATTCCCTTATTAAAATAACATCATCTGTGCATCAAAATTTGACCGTGAACTTTAAGCTCGCAATAAAATTTCTTATAGCTTTTAAGTGTAGCATATGCGAGACGGGTGTAACACAAGTAATAATTTGTTGATGTAAAACAGTGCTGTACGAAATACACTTGTTTACCTGTAGTCGGTCAGCTTAAGCTTTCTAAGCCGCAATACGTTAACAAAAAGCTTATGGTGCTATTTTTGGAGTCATAACTTGTACTTTATGGAATTAATTGAATATTTTTGTTATATTTATAAGTTAATATTTGTAACAGAAATATGTACTAAAATGTAAATAAAGAAGTTCTATAACTCGTTAATCGCATGAAAATAATAATATGTTCAGGCTTAAAATCATGATTAAGAAGACAATGTCATCATAAAATGGGAAACCAACGATCCAAATCAAAAATAAATTGCTGATTGTCCATTATGGGCGAATATAATCGTGAAGTTCCTAATATATCGAGTGCATCGGCACAATAAGGTAACGACGCATTCATTGCCAAAAATAATTTGTCAATGGAGATGATCGTCTGGTCGTCTGGATTCTTTTTTAGCGAATGGCGCAACTGGTTTTGAATGCTTCTAATTACAACGCAGCTTGCCGTTGGGCTGCACGCTTATTAACCTGCTCTTGTACTTAAAAACGAAATAACTTATAGTGAAACCAATTTGAAAACAAATTTAGTTGAATAAGTTTAATTTTTTTACAGGACACTGACTGACAGTGACTTTTAATAATAACCTTATTGAGAATTATAGTGTCTCCCTTTAATGTTGTTATTTGTAATTATATATTTTTTGTAAATTAATATAATACTGTTGTTTTCGTATCAAATATATGTATATTAACTTATAATCTATGTTAGTAACTAGCGATTAGCAATTATACTAGTCTATAAACTAGTGAAATTATATATATAAAATAAAAACCGTTCAGGAGCAAATTTAGACTCTCACACCGAGGGTTCCATGCCAACAAAAAATCGACAAAAATCAATCATTTTAGGTTCTAAGAGTACTTCTTTTAAATTCTTTTCTATAATAAAAGCTACGTGACAAAGGAGTTTTTAAAAGAGTCAATGATTAAATAAACGATAATTTTTCGTGAGGGTTGGCCTAATCCGATTTGCTTATATTGTCGCACGTTCTTGCGTAGATATCCAAATATTTTTATATCTAAAACAAATTGAGCTAAAGAATTCGATAGGCGTTCTTCTGTTTCCTTTGTTAATCCACAGTTTTTTTTCTCTGATTAAGCCAACTAGTGTCCATATTGGAAAAGTACAATTTTATATACACTTTCTCCCATAGAATTTCTATCAGCCGTGTTATTTTCAAATACATTTACAGTATTAGAGAACAATAAGCGGGCTATTAACTTCGGAAAGCGTGTAGGTGTGCTTGTTGTGCCTTGTATACATAAAAATATAATACATCACGCACAGCCACAAAGGGATTGAAAATGTGTTAAAGTTACACGTTAAGCTCGTTTTGAAAAAGCGTTTGTAGCTCGAAATCTTAAATTATATTAATAACTCATATCCGCACGCGGCTTCGCCGGCTTGTATGACGCTATTTTATTACTAATCTCAATTACTTTCTTGTTCTAATAACATTATCACTGTTAAGGTAATATCTAAATATTGAAAACTAAAATAAAACTGCCATAAGAATAAAAAAAATATAGAAATTTAGCCGAACTAAGTATTTTAAATTTACGTAACGTTTTTTATTTATTAACTGATTTAAAGAAAACAATCACTAAATTTTGAAGGAAAGTTGCCAAAATATAATAATAAAAACCACATTTAAATCTAGCTAGCCGATTAGATTAGCGCGTACAAACGCACAGACAAATAGACAAATCACTATTTTGGGCCCTATTACATAACTAAACGACCCCTATAAGATTTAATTTAATATATCTCCGATGTACAGATGTGTTATAAGTATAGATACATGTGTAAATCTAAACTCGATTATAGTGTATATAATATTGTATGAATATTTAATTTAAAAATCACGAATATGTTCTACAAGTATTGCGTCAGGCGATTACGATCTGTATTAACAAAATATAATTGTTACTTTCCGATGAATATTTATTAAGGTTAAGCTTAAGTGTCGTTGTCATGATTTTAATGTCACGTTTAATATTTAAAAGCAATCAGAAAGTACTGAGACGATTTTATCAAGAAATAGCACTGACAACACGCTGACACTTTACGTTAAAATATTTTCATATAAGCATTTAAAAGTTCCATTATTAGCTGTTTTTGTAAATTTGATGTTTTATATAAATTTATTAATAAAATTCGTTTTTATGAATTACTAATTACTTATTTATCTGATAACATATTGGTTATTTTTAAACATTGAATAACTATAAAGACGAATACCATCACGCATACTTAACAAAGTAATGTTAAAGGCATGTGAATGTCTTAAATATTATTAATAAAACGAGGGGGATAAAACGCATATTCTGTGGTTAGTTCAAGGTAAACGGTTTTCCGAATTGCGGTTACAGAGGAGCCCATTGAACAATATTTATGCTTATTAAGCTATGTGAATGAGACTGATAAATAATATTTATTTAATTAACCACATAGCTAGCATGAATAACTGTTATTTTTATACAACGAACTACATAATTAACTTTAATAAATGTAAATATTTGTGAGAAGACGCCTATATAATCAATCATAATAGTAAAAATATTTCCATTACACTATAATAGTGTGATAAAAACGTGTGCTATCTTTTACAGCTTCGCACTGTATCCCGTACAAGGCAGGGTGGGCATGGGAGGAAACTTGGATTTAGACATCCGATCTAGTATTAAGACATCCGTTCCATTCGCCATACTCCGCCGATTCTCTCCGATATTGCAGGTTGTGTGGCGGAGCTCACCGATTATCCTTATCTTATATTTTACATAAACATTTTAAATCATAGCTTTTACAAGTAAATCTGAATAAGACATTTTAAGATATACAATTTTGAATAGGAAATAAATTTGCAAACCAATAAAATAAATTTAGTAACGCTACCAATCTTTGAAGACATCACAACTGTCGGAATTCGCGACGTGTAGTATAAATCTCTGTTTGATTCGTGTCACATCAATCATTACCTTAAACAAATCAATCAATCTGTTGGGAGTTTATTTGAATCTATTAATCGGCCAAACCAGCCACGTGTACGTCGTTGACAGTATCAGCAGTGATAATGTTACTAATTAACTCTTTCCTTTTTTTAGCCTCACATAGAGTGTGAGGTGTGTGTTGTGTGTGCTGAGCGGCGGAACTGAACGCCGCATTTTGCCTCGTTACCAAAGTGAAGTAAATATTAAACACTAACAAACTGATCACGTTCCATGTCGCCTCCATGATTTTCTCTATTTTATTTACTAATCTCAATTACTTTGTTGTTCTAATAATCTTATAACTTTTAAGGCAATATCTGTATATTGAAAACTAAAATTGTTAATTGCTAAATGTAATATTTTTTGTAGCAATTTTGTCAAAGTAAATAGTTAAATTGTCATTTTTATTTACTAGCCCACAAGTTTTCACCTTGTTTCATTAATATAGGGCCTCCATAATTTTTATATTATATCTTTCATGTATTGAAAGTGATCAGTCACATAATCATTATAAGTACAGGCTTCATTTCTTCGAATGGAGATTGAACCCACAAGCTATCGCATTTACAGTCGCTTGCTTATATAGTTTAATTCAAAATTATGAAATTGTATTGTGAACTGTGTGTTTAACTTTTAAAAATATTAACGCATTTATTTTTAGTCCATACTAAAGTAAGTATACAAAAAACATAAGCTTAATATGTACGCAGGAAATATATTTGTGCTAGTAACTTTATAGTAATACTAGTGGGTTACGTCCCGTGCTGGCTTCGCTCATTAACTTTTTATGATCGAATAAAAAAATAAATGTTAAATTATCCCCCACAAAAAAGGCTCCCTTATGATTTTAAATAAACATAATAATAATAATCATAAATAGCTGCTTTGCCAAAATATTTCCGATCTATAGAAAGTAGTAAAATTATTACGAAATACTTAAAAGTATAAAGATAACATGAAATTTGCTTTTAACCATGCAATAAGAGATTAAAAAGAAACACGTATTTCCATACACTGCACTGACAGGTGTGGCGCCGACGGCTTGCTCTTATATTATTTATTTTCCATATACCTTATACACTATTTTATATTTGTTGAAGTTACAAATCCAATATTACGTCGATAAAAGATAAATTAAGCAAAATAAAGAAAAATGTGTGATTTTTGAGATATTTTCTAGCTTTACAAGTATTAAGTGCACTTAATCATTTCTTTTCCAAATTATTATTGATATTTGATTGATTATTTAAAGATAACATAGAAAATAGGTATTATTTATTTGAAACGTATTAGAATATTTAACTTAATAACACACACACACAAAGTACATTGGTTAGCAAATATAAAAACACAGTAGGCCTTTTATGTAATCACATTTGTTATTTCTAGTTGTGCTTAAGTAAAATATCTGCGTGTGTCTGAGAATGTTCGAGCCATGAAAGTTTACAAAAGTACATAAATTTGTCCGTTTGTGTAATGTTTAGTCAAAGCATGAGAAATATAATGAGTGTGCTTGGGGATCGGCCAACTCACGTAGGTACTTACGTTGTTTGGGTCTTCAAAATTCTTTGTACGTAATAGTTTCACAAACTTTTTGAATTCCATATGTTATTAGGTAAACAAATGATTTACAATTCCTGAACCATTGTTTTACAACATATTACGTTAAAAACTCTTATAAATTTAAAATTTTACAAATTTATGACTTAACAAAATGTTGTGTAAATTAAACGTCTACACATTGCAATATTATTACTGGAATGTGTATGGGGATATGTTTTCTCTAATATATTTCGGTTATTTTTACCTCAATTTAACCACAACGCGCTCTAACCAATTACCGGGAAACGCGAGCATATAAACAACCTGTTAGTTAAAAACAATTTTATGAATCATAGCGGCCCCTCTATTCTTCAAGAGGCAGTGAACTGTTGACCCCATAGTGTTACAGCAGACTAGGCAAGGGAACATGACCGCCCACTTGTGTACGCTTTCCTTAAAAGATAAAGCAATAATCATTTATTTATTTTATATAGGTACCTAAGCAGATAGCTACATACAGATATGTGATAATATAGGATTATAAACCACCTAGATAATATAATGAATCATAATTATCATTACCAATATAAATATTTATTTTTTATTTAAATAAGTAACGTAAAATACAAATAATAAACATTATATAAAGATAATGCCTTTATTTTGATAAAAAAATCAAATGGCATAATTTGGTCTGGTAAGCTCGCCATGTAGAACAGTAGAATAAACGAATAGAACTATAGTTATATATAGGTACTGAATGCACGATGCTTAGAAATGAATATTATTTTATAATAGAAATACATAGTTTTTTTTTTAACTTGCAAACATCTGTATTAATTATAACAACTAAATGAATCTTAACTTAGTAAATTCAGAAGAAGACAAACTGATCATTTAAAAAAATAGTCAGATATGTTGTTAAGCGGCACATACATATGTTTGTATATACAGGTATGTACAACAAGTGTGAGTTAATATTATTTAAGTAATTATGTTGCTTAGATGGGTAAGGATGAGGCATTCTATATATGTGTATAATGTATTATCAGCTTTATATATTTTTAAAGTTATATCTCTGTACAAAAATGGCAATGCAAATATAAACTTAGCTTTATGTTGTAAATTCTACGGCGAAAGCGGTTGGATTAGCTGGCGCCTGCACATTGCACCGGGCGTTAACTTTCGCGTGCATATTCTCCCATGTCGCTGGAGACATTCCGATTATGATACATTATAAACGTTGTATGATTTCACCTTTATAGAATGGGTTCATTGTTAATCACTTTTTATATTAATTCGCAACTCTACTGCGAAAATCATTACAGTATTTTCAGTTAACATTGGTCAGCCAAGTGGAGTATCTAAATTGAAGTATCAATAATGTAATCACCATGTTATTATATTAACATAATATAAGTCAACATAAAAAGAAAATACTTTATTTACTTAACAAATTTTATACAATTACAATTGTTACAGACATCTCCTATAAAACAAGTGATGTCTTATTAGGAGATACCGCTTTTCCAATACAATACATATATATATATATATATATATATATATATATATATATATATATATATATATATATATATATATATATATATATATATATATATATATATATATATATATATATAATAATTACGAAACTATATTAAAGTCAAATTTATTTATTTTTTTAATAATAATTGATATACTGTTAACTTTGCAATACTCCTACATACATTAATGAATGATCTATCAATCTATTACGTCTATTAATTGATCATTAAATTTCTTTGCTTCGTTTTTTATTACTTGTCACATAGCGTATAAATAGCCAATAGCCAATAGCCGTTTTGGTCATATTATATTATAAACAAATTTCGATTTAAGATCTTCAGGTATGTCAATATGGAGCCACATGTGTATGAATAAGCTTTAATATATTTATAAATATTACACCACACAACATTGAATAATTCGTAGAAATTTCCTTTATCGCAGTAACCATAACGCCGCGTCATATGAATGGGCCGTGATTCACGGCTTATATTTTTAGTATATTGCGGTATTCGTGTAATTTACTACGGAATACGACGATTCCCACGCCAGTTACATATTTAATTAATATGGAAATAGATTAATAATGTGTTTATACGTTTCCGAACGTGAATAGAATGACTTAATATTTTTTATACTGATAATATTTTTAGCATACTTATGTATAGTTACAAAAGTTGTAAAGCAATTATTATTTTTGTCAGCTTCACACTGTCTCCCTACAAAGTAGGCCGAGGGAACCTAGTGTTAATTCACTCCTTTCCGTTGCCTACTTTCCGCCAAATTTAAGGCATTGCGTGCTGAGTGGCAAACCTAAACGTTTTGCTTCGTTACCAAAGTAAGGAAATATAACAATAATATTAGTTTTTCACGATTGGGGATCAAACCCGCAACCTGTAGAATTTACAGTCACACTAGGCTCCTCCGCCACGACAGTTAATAAATCTGTTACAGATCACTGTTAGTACATGGAAGGTATACTAAAAAAACATCTTATAAGGACTGTTTATTAATATTATAGGTGTACTGTTTATCTGGTTGTGTGTGCGTTTGTACGCGGTGAACTCAAAAACGGCAAATCAGATTATATACATTTTTCATTATTATATTTTGGTAACCTTCTCTTAACATGTCTCTTTGTTTTATCTGAATCAGTTAGTAAATAAAACATTATATAATTTAAAATATTTAGTTCGACAAAATTGCTCAAACTTTTCTTCGTTTACCTGAAATTGTAGTTTTCAATTTATATATATATATATATATACATTATATATATATATATATATATATATATATATATATATATATATATATATATATATATATATATATATATATATAAAATAGCTTAGCGGGCGAAGCCGCGATTGGGTACCTAGTTAATTCTTATAAAATATCTTTTAGATACTATTACAATAATTTTGAAGGTAAACAATTAGAGGTAAACATTTGAAGGTAAGCGAATTATATATTTATTTATTTTCTGCCTGGGAATCCGATCTTATCCTGAAATACTGGTACGAAATAAAAATAAAATCGTGCCCTATCTCGTCCGAGTACCCTCTCTATCAGTTGGAAGTATCCTTCGATTTTAAATCTTTTATTCATGGGGTCCTGCTCTCACTTGTTATGGTATTGTCTACGTGTCTGCAATTATGAAATTTATGTTTTAAACCTTTAGGCAGAACGCATTAAAAGAGGGCCTGAGTCATCGTTGTGCTTAAATAATCAAGGTTGTCCACTTGTTCAGCGAACTGATGCTGATTTATCGGACTCCTATCAATGTTGATCGATGTGTCTGGCGACATGATCACCAAGGTACAAAAAATTACAATAGTGTTAATGAAGTATGAAGTAGCAAAAATTAATAGTATTCTTAATATATCGCATCATTTTTCACTTTTAAAAGGAGTTGTAGTCGATCTAAGCGGTAACTGTTTAAGAATTATATATTTTTATAGATTCAAGCTGTACAGCTGCCTGGTTGGGTAATAGCTAACTAAGCTGTTCCCAGAACCTTAACACTTTTAGACACTCTGTTCTCTACTTTTCGAATCAACGCTGCGCAACTCTATTACCAGGAAAATTGGCTTATTAAAGTTATAAAGTTAGATTTCAAGATTGTTAAAAACATATTAGATATAATAATATTTACTTAATAAAAGCTTTTCTTTATCTGATATGTCATTTTTTAATTTAAATAACCAAGTTTGAAATTTAATTTAAAATGCAATTGTTTTATTCTAAAATATAATTATAAATCCTTACAAAATTGTACAAAGTAGTGTGAAACGATTTCCTATAAAAACATTTAGTCGTAAATGTTGCAAACATATGAGTTTGAAGCTTGCTGTCCGACCATAAATCAAACATTTAACAAGACGACGTGCTGTCAAGTCAATAAACTACTATTGAATGTATGCTTAGATGTGAATATTCCTTGACAAATAATCTATCTGCAGAATGCATCTATGCAGAACGTATCCGCATTTCAACGAATCGAAAATATTCCTTTTGAAGACCGATAAGAATTGTGAACTAGACGATAGTTGACAATTCGTCACATAAATGTAGAGCAATTATATTCGTGAAAGGATTTATGTCTCTTAAATGAAACTGACACTTTAATAAAACATATAGGTACATAGATAGGATATTCTGGTTGTCCGATTAATGCTTACGGATATAAATACATTAATTAGCAAGGAAACGAACTTACGAAATTTTATAAGCAATAAAGTCACATAAACTATCGAAAGAATTCTCGATAAATATGCATTTTCGTACATTTATATAAGCGTAATGCATTTTAGCCTTTTCAATATTATGTAACAAATCTCCAAGATAGTAATTTTGTTGCCATTTCGATTTCTTTAAAAGAGAATGAGATATGTTGCCGTAAAATTTGGAAATTAATAGATAAACGAAAATATATACTTATATCTAAATTATTTTTTTATATAGTATATATGTGATCTTGTTACATACAAGTAAACCAGGTTATACGAAACTACTTTTTAAGACGCGTTGATGTGTCCTTGTCAGGTGAAGTGGTCTTGCTAAAACAGGCATTGATAACATTAATTTTGTTACTCAATAGTTTTTAATAACAAATCAAGTCGTAATTCGAAATTAATTTCACATTAATATAAGAAGCAGGAATGTTGGTAATAAAAAGTGTGAACAGGCTCCGTCAACAAATTATCATCGGCCGGTAACAAATTGAATTAGACATAGTCGCAGCGCTACTTTGAGCCTTTGAGCACTTATGATAACATCACACTTGTTTATGTAATGACATTTAAATATTGTTAATAAGGAATATAACTATTTTATTGTATACAAAATCTATAAAAATTAATGCCACGATAGGCAGTGGCGCAGGGCCGACTGTGAAAGAGACAAGTTGTGGGTTCGATGCTAATACTTATTATTTTATTTGTTACACTCTGGTAACAAGGCAAAGCACGGCGTTAAGTTTCACCACTCAACACGCAATGCCCCAAATTCGACATAATTTGGGGAACGGAACGGAGTGTCTTTACACTAGGTTTCTAAGTTTCTACGACTGAAACTGAAAAAATAAATGAAAGTTGGCTAATTTGTTTATTAAGCAATATTATTACTTGCAAAACTTAGCTACATTATGTATTATGTTGAAATCAATATCATGTCACGTTGAAATCAAATGATTGCTCTAACAAAACTGAATATAGATGAATTTTCAATAATATACATATTAAAATAGTGAAAAGCACACGTAATATCTAAATGAAGACCAGTGACTTCGAAATATGTCGGTATAAATTGGACTTTACGACCGGTAAAGTCTTTAAAACAAAGTTTAGGTTATGAAAGAATGCATTGAAACAATCTGAAATGCGTTCGCACATACTCGTAAAACCAGGTGGGCTTGGAAATAAAAACAGAAGTCGACCTTCTCGTTTATTTATATTATTTTATGTCAGGAAAAAAAAGAACACCACGAACCAGTAACCTTTTGTTAAAAAGACCGCCCGTGTAAAATACTTACGGCGCCTTTATAGATATTTTGACTTAATGACGACTACAAATGTGATGGCTGCCTTATACTACCTGTCAGCTGATGCCAATGTCCCAAGTGTCATCTATGCGTTGTGTATTAGCATAGTTTTACAAATTTGCAACGCTTCTGTTGAAGGTGGCAGGGCGCTATTTCAACACATACTGTTAGTTACTTGCTAATGAAGCAATGCGGTCCCATCAGTGGTTTCCTTTTTGCGCACAGGTTGTAAAAAAATAAATTAAAATATGGTTATATTGCTTAGGAAAGGTATTTGTACTAATTTATTTTTAAAGGTGGTGCGTCATATTAAAATTGCTAAATTGATAAAATATTACATAAAATTTGTTGTAAGTAGGGTGTGTTTAATATTTATATAGAATAGAGATATTTTCTCTTAATTATTTTTTAGCTTTTTACGCTAGATTTTAAGTTATTGGAATTACATATGCAACAAGGCAAAGCGCGGCGTTGAGTTCCGCCACTCAACACGCAATGCCTCAAATTCGACGAAATGTGGGGAAACGGAAGTGAAACGCGGTGTCCTAACACTAAATTCCCAACTTTCCTTTGCCTACCCTGCCATGTGCGGGGTACTGCGTGAAGCTAAAAAATTTAAATATACATTATTATAAAAAAAAAAGCTTTTGACAATAACTTTACTTTATAACGTCTCGCACATGTATAATACAATGGCGTACTCAATGTCCCGAGCCGGTTATTAATTTTAAACCAAGTGAAACTCTTCAAATATTATAAACATTGTAAATATTGCGTAACTATAGTACGTGTTGTCTAGAAAATTTCTTCTTTCCTTGAAAAAAAAAATGATGACTCACGAAACAATTTTTACTGCTTTAATCAACACAAATGTTATCGCTATTTTAAATTATTTTTGCAAGTTGTACGAGCGCAAATTTCGTAATAAAATTTGTTTACGATACACATAACACCTTACATTATGAGGATCTAATTCAAACAGTGCGTTTTCTCTAGGTCGTAATGGACTCGACCTCGACCCAATTCGTCGGCTGACACCTAATTTAAATATTGAGAACGCTGAATTATTCGAATAACAATAATTGATGTTAAATAATGTTCATTAAATACTTGCTATATATATTAGTGAGAATAAAAGTATGAATATTTATTTGTGTACATCTTATGCTAATGTGATGGAATGTAATATGCGCTGAATGGCGTGATCAGTTGACACCTGGCTAATGCACGTTAATCTGTTTTATGTCTGTTCTATGTCAAGGCTTAGTTGCCTCTGATTAGGACTTGGACTTAATGTACTGTATTTAATAGTTACGCGTAATTAAATTTGCCACACACTCATAATTTTATTTTGTAAAAAAACACAACGGAAAGAACCTTAACCATAACTAGCAAATATTTATATATTTTTATAGAATTTTATCTTATAGAACTAATATGCACGGACATTGGTCTGTCGTTAATCATAGAATTGGGTTCATTTCATTAAATTTGTACATCATAAATCTGTTTAATGTTCCAGCTGGTATTTTGTATAAGACTTGATGGTAGCGCTCAAATGATTCATCTAACAAATTATTATACGGCTGCTTCATTCTACAAATTAATCAAAGATTTAATTCTATGAATGGTATTTTGTAGTTTTCGGAATTTATTACTCTTAGGTTTTCATTGTTATATTTGACTCATACATTGTTGCTGGTACTATCGCAATATACTTAATATGAAATATAAACTTGCAAAAGGTTTTAAGAAAAAAGTTAAACAACGATCGACTTAACTTATTTAGTTTTCTTTCAAAAATATAATTGTTAAAGTTGAATTGTTTAGTATTTTAATAAATTCGTAATAAAAAATATTACAATAAATTATAAAGAAATATATAATTGTTTATTGACATACTTATCAATCGTATATGTTCTTCATGTCTCTCGTTTACGATATGGAATATGACATATCAATAATCCTTGATGTTGCTTGATACAACTTTAATTAAAAACTTGTTTCAAAATTAAATTATTGGTTAAAGGATAATTAAGTTCTTATTAACGTTGAGGTAGTTTCTCATTTGCGTATGCTAATAAATCATTATTCATTTAATGCGATATAGTGACAGTTCGCTAACTGGTAGATGTCGGATGCTACGCGTCACAAGAATTCGTGCCAACATATTTGAAAATGGCAAAGTTATTACTATCTAACATTACACAGAAACATCTCTTATATTTCGTTTTATACAGAGGCTAGGTATCAAACATAGCTATTGATTAAATATATGACTTCATTGCTCACTGCACCTAGCGCATTCGCCGTACACAACAAAGTACATTATTTTGCGATTGATGACTCGATAGTATATTTCAATTTATGGCGCCATTGAATTCTTAGAGCGGATGACCATTAGCCCAGTTTCTATACAACAATTTCTAAGGCAACTATATTTAGTAAATAGTTAATATTTAGGAACATAAATGTTTCATTTTATAAAATACTTTTACTATTCCAGTATCTCGATAATTATTCATCAATAATCCATACTTTTATATTTATAATTTTGGCATGATGCTTATAGCATTATTTAAAGTAACAACGCGCATCCTTTAAACGTGTCCTATAACAGATTAGTAATGATCGTTATCTTGTTAATCTTATGCACGTCGACTCTCTATCGGACTCGCGTCTTGTGCCTTGCACTAGCTCGGCGCTCGCTGCGCACTTTTCTTATCGCCACTCGATTACAGCCAAGGTTAGCGAACAATAGAATTCGCTTAGAAGTTAATATATTTTACATCATTCATAAGCAGACTATGGTTCAATGCTTTTTGCGTCCATACATATAGGTATTTAAATATTGTCTATTTATTGAAATTAAATATTTTTATTGTGCTATAAAATCGAGGTAGAAACTATTTATTCCACCCCCAGAAACATGTTCTGAGAACGCTAATAATAATATTTGGCACGATTTAGTTATTTGGGGAAGCGATACAAACAAGGTCTTATTTTAGATGTAATTTATACAAACTTACAAATCTATTCACATAAGACTTGGAAGGAAGCATATTAAATTTACCTGTACAATATAGAATGGGGTATTTATATCGTATTAATTTATTCGTTGTGTTGGTGGCAATTTAACATGTTTACATATTTTGAAAATTACAATTGGCTGGACAAGTCAAATGTAAATCGAGCTTGTTATGAAATTTTTGTTGGTCTCCTCTTTTTTGCAGACATTTTTTATCCATTTTGGGTCGTACTTCAGAGCATAACTATCAAAATAAAATATTGTTACCTGCAAATGATTATAAACCATTTTTTATATATAAAGCCACGAGTGTATTGTCCCATCATCAACATGAAAATCTTCAGTCAGTCAGTTTTTAATTTTTTATTGTGAGAGTAAATTTTGTGGCAAGAATAGAAATAATCTTAACTTGCCGGCACACGTCAACGTCGTACAAACTGACTATTAAAATACATATATTCATTGAAATATATGGGCCAAGTATGCAACGACGACGGTGCGTATATAAGCAATCTGACGCGTGTTCTAATTATAGTTGAGTAATTCTCAACGCGACATGCAATGCTCAATGAATTTAATTATTACACGAATTACGCTATTTTTCTTCCATGTGTTAGGAGTAGTAAATATATAAAAATTATGTCACTGTTAGGCGAAATCTCTTATTTAGTAACAAACTCTGCGTATTGTAGGAGAGCACGCGATATATTTCTCATCACTTAACAATAGGCACAAAATGACGTATAAAACTATAGTTGTAGACTTACTCGGCTTCTTCCACGATATTTTCTTTGCATTCATTAACCAGGTCATTTGAAGTCAGTTAAAATTAGATCACTAAGAATATTTTTTTCATTTTTTCTTATGGAAAAAAATATTTGTAAAATAATTATTATAAAACAATTTTTTTGGCTAGTTGTAAATAGAGAAAAGATATCAAAAATTATTTTAAAGCAAATTATTTTTTGAATTTCGCTATATTCTAATATTAATGTGTACTATATGGAAATGTATAAGAGATACAGAAAGTTAACGTATTAATGTTTTTCATATATAGTATGAAAAATAAAATATTAAATATTGCATCTTGAGCAAAATTTATTGTTAGTGTGTAGCCTTTAACACACTCCATGTATGCGTATAATAATATATTACATCATTACTTCTAATACTTTTATTTGTTTTCTCTTAAATTTCTTTTCTAATATACATTCATATATCAATATAAATCCATAAAAGTAATATAAGATTGTATTCATTTACAAACTTGCCACATGCAGCTTTCAATTGAAATATTTGTGTGAAAAAAATATCTATAAATGAATATAAGTTTCATACATCAAATTTATTTTTCCTGGTAAACTAATCATAATTAATATCTATATTCTTTATGTGGCTTCATTGAGTTATTTGAAAATTATGTTTAATTGTATACATTTACGTCGATGCAAACAAACATTATGTCATGATATATTTATAGTCAGAAGTTAAGCATGCATAAAAAATTTGCTAATGAACAGGTATTTCATTTTAGCTTCAATTTTAATAATATTTGCAAGAAAGTACCTACATATAGTTAATCTTATCTTAATATTCATTGTATTATATTTAAAATATGTTTTAATTAATTTTCTCATAAAACGATAATATATATTTTTATGATAAAATGTTAATATATTTTATGTACGTTGCTGATTTACAGCCTACCTATAGCTAATGTTGATAAATATTGCGGGTACCTATTAATGTGTCTCTAACTTCTAATTGTTGATCAAAGGGCTTAATTGAAGCATTACAGCTAACCCGTTTTTAGAAAGTTTTGGCCGAATGCCAACGGACGTTGCTCTGTATCAAGCACTTACCCGGATTTTTGATTCAGTGCTAAGGTCAAGGTTACTCAAGTGGACGATTAGCGGCACTCTGCGTTATTGTACATAACATTTTTGTTGATTCTACTTATCTAACAACTTGCGCTACATTTTTTAATGAAGTTATTTATCTCTTAATGCTCAATTAATACATTTATCTAATAAATTCCTTTGAAATTTTAATTTACACAGAATCTCACGATAAGATAAGCGTTTTGATAACAATTTCCACACAATATAAACTGACTTGAATGATGAAAGGCATTACACATTTCTTTATATGATCAAGTAATTGAGTAAATTAAGAGTGAGAACATCTATTATTAGCTCTTCTATTTTCTATATCATAAACGCTATTAACAGAGAATAGGAAGCCCTATCCGTGTGCTTCCTGAAAACGTGCCAGATAGTGGCATTACAACGATCGTTCTGGCTGCATCCCAGCTGTTTACGACGGCCCAAAGACTATTATTGACCCTATAAAATCGTTGATTTATCATAATCAGAGACAGTTTCATACAAACAAAATATTTATTAAGCCAAATTCATTGTGTTTTCTTTTTCACACCAAATTTACACTTTAATTTCATCGTTTACATATCAAATTAACAACTTTTTATGTCAATGTCATTTCTTCTTTCATTATCTTAAATGTATAAAAAAATATTGATGATTGTGTTCTGTACAAAAATATGTTTGATTTGAAAACGTTAAGAAATTCTTGACTTTAAATGTGTAATCCTGATTGACTAAATTCCTTTAATACTACTGCACCACATTAAATATCGATAAAGATATAAAGAAGTAACTATTAATAAATATTATACAAACTGAAAATATGTCATAACAATAAAAATATATGTATTATAAAATAAGGTACTAATTAAATATTCGAAAAACAAGAAGTCAGTTTATTTAGCATTTAGCTCCAGAATTTAATATGAATAATTAATTTCCATTGCGAAAATAGAGTGTTTTTGTGCAGCTAAAATAATAATACCGAATGTCTAACGTAATACAGCATGTAAAAAATTACAGGTAAACAAAGCTACACAAACTGTATTCACTCAACCTTGGTCGAAGCGAGATGGCTCGTATTTTCCACAGGATGTTTATTCTAGATATAATTTCAATAGAATGACGTTCATAGAAGAAAAAGCTGAAATATTTTGAATAGTAACGTTTCGTTATTCAACAAGTGCCGTTAATGATGTAAAGCAGCTGCCTAGAACTTAGTAACAACACAACCTTGAATGTGGTAGCGGAAAACAAGTAGAGTAATGATCTTTAACCAGCTAGAAATGATCTTAAGGTTATTACATCATGCCACACGAATAAAATATCTACATTTTAAATCAACAGAAAGCTGTCTACAATTACCTTGTGGATTGTGTGATTCATGACATTTGCTCAGTTTGGCTAATTCGTTATACAGAATCGACCAACCTAAACATATTATTTATTGGCAGTCTGTCAACTTGCACTAGTTTATTATGTCTATGGAATATAGAAATCCTTAAGCTCACTGATTATTAATCTGTTTTTTTTTTCCATTTATAACCTTCACGGGAATAAAAATTAAATTTTGGAAAGAGGCCCGTTGTAGCAGAGAGGCTCAAGCGTGTGACCCGACTGAACGTGGATTTGATCTTCACACGAGGAAATATTTCATATTTTTACTGTTATTATTAAGTTATTGAGTGTTAATCCAAACTAAGGAAGGACTGCCCTCCCTGCCAAGCTCAATACCGCGCGGATAAAGCTGGCAGCGCAACACTAGTATAAATATTTTAGTGCTGAATACTAAGTGTTATTAATAAAACAATTAGATACACGCATTCCCATATCAAACTGAGAAAATATCCATCTGCTTGATTAAATTATACAAAGTAGGAACATCGTTTATGCCATTGAAGGTTTCGTTCTCATTAAATCGTTTTTCTAAAACGTATATTTGCTGTATAAATATGCCGCTTTAATCATCCTGGAATGGCTGGAATATGAAAAACTGTTAGCTATTGTTAGAAATTTATTGTTTGTTTACTGTTGAAAATAAAAAACATATTTTTTATTGCGTTGCACAAGGGTTTCATGCCAAACCAGGTCACCTTATGATATCATAATAACCCACTTAATCGGGAAATGACTGTAGTTATAAATAAAAGTGTGTGCACACAACAATTTCGAGAAAGGACTCAAATAAAAAAATGTTTTAATAAATATAAATTTGTTTTAACTTATACATATGTAATGGAACCAATATTTTTTTTAGAAAAATGTATTTCATATAAAACTAGATTGAGATAGATATAGATACTAAGAAATTTTAAGATAGTTGTAATTGCTAATCTCTACGACTACTTAGATTGTAAATGGAAAAGATTTGCGCCGAAAAAGGTAAAGTTACCTGTCACGAGAATTGATCGTTAAAATCCATGCAAATTATAAAACGAACATAATGCGCGAATTAAAATGCAAGAGTCGCATTGCCCTGAATTTCTTGTGATTACAAAATAAAAGCGGATCTTAGAGAATTTTCTTACTTAAGCTTCATTTGGTTTTTTAATTGTTTCATCTCCACGTATATTTGTTTATTCTACATTTGTACTCCTCTTAGGGTCCGAAAGTAGACCCCGAATTTAGTTCCAACAAGTTTCAACATAAAAGCTACAATTAGTAGATTTTAACTTCTCAAATTGTTATTACATTTACAAGTCGATTAACTTTTTTCATTTTTACACTATAACCATACACACTTTATAAGAATGACATTTATAAGATTTAAAAGTCAGCGTCTACTGTGCCCGCAAACTGTAATTGTGTGTCATATTGAAATTTAACAACAACAAGATTTTTTTTACTATAATATATACATGCTATTCAAGGATAAATTTTAATTTACATAAATAATGAGTAATCACATATGATATTGTGGCCTGATCTGGTATCGAAATAATCAAAATGCACTCAGTTTCATAATTTTGGTCATGATTCAGCTGTTGGAAATACTTAATTGCAAAACATTCAACGCTTCTCATAATGCCAACAAGTTGGCTTTCAATTTGTTAACAACTTATTTTTAAATCTGTACAATAAGACGGTTTTAAATAGACCATATATAATGGTATCTACATACAAACAAATTAAAACTTGTTATTATATAATAGATATATTTAAGATTTTCTACTGCTTATCTCGTTAGACGCACGTAAATATAATGTGTAGAGTATAATTTTCTTACATTAAACGGTTACATTCCCGAAGAATAGCGTAATAATATATATAATTTTGATTTTTGAGATCATCTTAATTATAATAAACAAGAATACTTGATAGTTCTTAAATATATTTATATAACATGTTATATAATATAATGAAAAGATGGATGGTTATTTTTATAACGAAACAGGCTTTAGGTCACTGTACACTGAAAATAAAGTTGTATAGGTATGTTTAAAAATGCAACATTTAGTAACGCACGTCCATGTGCTTTTATTTGCATAGCACTGTCAAGATGTTCTGGTATATAGTAAACTTAAGTTAGGCATCTTGTATTACCGTTACCGACAAAGCGGCGCCACCGACACACACAGTCTATGTCGCTAGTTCACGTGTACTCGCAGTATAAGCACTCATATTCCAAGTCGTAAGTGATATTTGATACCCACACCTGAATATTTCATAGCGTAAAACTCTCTACATGGTCAAAGGTTACGTGCGGTCCGCATCGCATCGCATGTAACACCTCTAGTTTATCGCTTACATTTATATTATTGTATAAAACAAAAATAAGAATGTATATTTTTATTTTATTTTATTGATGTTTCACCTATCTTATAGTCTATATATTATACAAACATGAACTTTTTTTCGTATATATTTCCAAAATACAATCTTTATTAATATAAATTAATCGGATTTGTTCGCATACCGATGAGATAAAAATTGCTGATCATAATATTAGCAAGATAGATAATTAACAATTTTTATCACATTTTTATAATTTTTATCACGTATTTAATTATATATTTTAAATATATAGCACAAAACCACAATAATTATAAAAGGGTAAAAGTATTTTAATATTATTTTTATTCGCAATTTAATAAAAAAAAGTCTCAGTTCCTTAAAATACGACCGGACTTATTTCCATATATGATTGGAAAAATAAGTATAATATATTACGTTGCAATTAAGATTTAACTTTATAGTTCTTTTAATCATTTTGCAAACTGCATATATTATATTTCTTTAATAACATGTTAGTTATTTTTAAGAACAGTTAACGTATCGCTACTATCGAATTGCTTGACCTTTAGCTATTTTCCAAAAAAAAAATAACAAACAATTTTGTATATTTGACACGTTTAAAAACCTATTTTATTTTAATTTGTTTAATCTAGTATTTGTAAGAACTTTCCTAAATAATATTTTCAAGTTACAATTAGCCCTAAGCACTGACTTATATATGTTACTCTACAATCAAGATCAAAATTTATTATTATACTTTTATCAAAAAATTAGTAACAATTTGATTGTACAAAAAGTGCATTTAAATATTACATATATTATACAATTATTAGATAAATATATAGGTAAAAAATCTAGTTAGAATGACATTTAATGTTGGCATTCTCGGTGGTTGTTGAAGCGTTCATAGCAGTAATCAGAGACGCTGGCTGCGCTCAATGCAATCATGCGTTACATACCGTTGGAATAACTTATTTATTTTCATTGAAAAATAACTTATTTTCAATAACAATTTACTCATCGCAAAGATCGAATTGATCGTTACTCTTTAGTTATTTCCCAAAAAAATATATTAAATTTGTATACAAACATAATTAAACCTAATATAGGTGTAGCTATTATGTATCGTGACCCGTATTTGTAAGAACATTTTGAAATAATATTATTAAGGAACAATGAAGCCTAAACAGCGTGCGCCCTAATTCTGTATTAGGAATAAATGTAAATCTTGTAAATGTAAATGACATCTAAATGTAATCAATGCAAAGTATATGTACAAGTATAATAACTGAATTGGCCATAGGTACAAAGATCCAATCCATCCACTATTGCAACATTCATAATGCTTTTTGGTTCTGAGTTTGCCTATTGGCTCAATGATTATTTAATATTTAATATCATAAACAAATAATTGTAATATTATGTACACGAACTTATAATTTTTCTCGCATTATATTTAGTGTTTGTACAAATTGATTTTTAAAAAATGGTATAAGAGTGTGACTGTAAAAGCGACAGGTAAAAGGTTCACTTCCCACTCGAGGAAATGAAATATTTAATATTTTCATTTCAAACAAGGTAAAGCGCGGCGTTGAGTCCCGCAGCTCAACACACGTTGCTTCTTATTTGGCGGAATGTTGGGAGTGGAATGAAGTGAACCTAACACTAGCTTCTCAAGTCCCTGTCCCTGCCTATCCTTCTATGTGCGGGATACACGTCAATTTCAATATTATTTAGAAATATCAACGTACAAGATGTTATTTTGTCACCTAAGTTGTATCGATGAATCCATTGTTTTCATTACAGTGAAGTAATGCGAGTCGTGCGCACTTGCGGCTTAAGACTAAACCAGTGCGATATCAAAGTACCTACCTAGCTCGATATTTCCTCTCTCGTATCAAACAAACATGTAATATTAGCTAACACTCGGTTTCTGTAACGTACCTATATCAATTTCAACTTCAGTAATTTCACTTTACGTCTACGATTATTTAAGTTGCAAGAAAAATACACACACTAATTATATTTTATCAATCAATAACTTTTAACTTTTTTATTTAATAAATATTGATATCCTATAAAGCATATGTGTTACGTAAGCCTACATATAATATTAGACAACAAAATGCAACTCTTAGTTGCATTTTTACTATCTATAAATATTAATATTTAAAATCGAATAACGTTGTTATGTGCATAATTAATATTGAATAATCTCTAGTCTAATAATTCTCAACATCCGGCACACATTCACGGAGTTTTTCATGTTGATGGTTATGCTCTCTCGATAAACGTCGCCCGCAGCATTGAATTAAGATAACAGTTTTATTAGACTCTCATTCAATTTGTAAAATATTTTCCTCTATCTTCGCTACTTATGCGCGCTTTCTCCATCGTGGTGCAGTTGAGAAGATATACATTTTAATATATTACTTTAAAAATGTTGTAAGTGTTTTTTTATCATCTTGTATCCATTATAGTGCCTACATGGGACGAGCGATAAAGGTATTTAAAAGTGAATAGTATTTTAAATGTAATTAAAATCTAGAAACTGGCTTCACACTACAAGTATTATACTATATCACGTGCAGATAAAATAGCTCAGATTTTCTGGAATGCTGTTATCAATTGTTACAATCTAATAAAATGTTACAAGTAATTTATTTATATATGTCACATATTTTAGTATATTCATTTACTCACGTCAATGAAAAAAATATATATTTCATTTTAATGACCAACTAGCACCTAAACTTGGCCTTCGAGCACACGACATTAGCTAGGTCAAGCAAATACTGCAGAAGATTTGTTGCTCCGTGAACGATGTTCATTGAAACAATTAATATAATAGAGCAAAAAAATATGAAACAGATCTACTATTTCATATTTTTAGATTATTTCATATTTATTGTGTTTTGTGAGCATTTTTAATAACTTCGCAAGTTCTGTATAAAATTAAGATTTAAATACTAGCATAATACCACATACACATTATTTAGTAGTACCTGTTTAAAATAGTTTAAGAAATGTAATTTTGAAAAAAAATTAAATCGTATTTAGCTGGCTTAGCCTCATAATTTGTACAAAAATTGTACTAGCATAATTTAACTATAATAGTATACCTAGTTATTTTCTCATTACATGATAATGAAATATAATAATAATTTACTTTATTATATTTTAAAATTTATACAAATTTGTGAAATTTCTATATTATAACAACGTACTTTTAAATGTTACTTGAAAATTTGTGTTCAGATTTCATGAGAGTGAAAGAATTACATTGCTTGCAAAAGTTTAGGATGTATTAACTATGTAGCCTCTATGTGTAGGTAGTAACTCTTTTCAATGCCTCAGCGACAATTTTCAAAGTATAAATCGGAAATTGCCAGGAAGCCCATTTTGTGTTGTTATTGTTATAAAAAAATAAAGTCAACGATAATGATGCGGAACAAAATATTTTTTTAATGTCAAGGTAAAAATGTATAATATATACTTTGATGATATAGTTATTTTAGTTATTTTTTTGCGTATCGCATTAACGATTATCTGATATAAGAAACAAATTGTTAAAAGAGCGGCGCTAAGTTCAAGCCATTCTATACACAATGGCTCGATAATTCAGTTGAGAGGAGAACAGAGTGTATTAACACTAGGTTTCCAGAGTCCCTCTGACTACCGTGCTATGTGCTGAATACTTTAATTTTATTTACTATGTGGCAATAATATAACGAGAAATTAATAATTATAGAAAGGTTTAACATATTACTGTATACTTACTGTATATTTTGGAATTTTTTATGATTACTTTTTTAAGCTACTCCTTAAAAAAGTATAAGAAATTTATTTTATGTTAAAACTATCTTGATTTAAAAATTATTATATGATTAGTCCCGAATTTGTACATACTTTTAGTACATATTGATTTTTATAATACTACAAACATATGCATTCATATACAAAATTGTGTTAATAACCGTAATATAAATAGAAATCGATTCAATATGGTTATAAAATAAGTGGATGTCATCGTTATTTATAAATACACCGAAGACTGAAGAGGACTAGAGTAGCGCGGGTCTAGTTCATGATTAACTTCTTCCGTATACAGGGTCAATAATCAGGGGTCACGTTGAACTATAGAACCAAAGAATGTTTCGAATACTGTTAATATAAATATACCTATGTATGTATAAATTACGCTATACAATTAAATAACATTTTCTATTAAAAACATAGAGAAACTGTTAATATCCTTAAAATAAAAGTAAGATAAAATAAACTGTTAATATCCTTAAAATAAAAGTAAGGTAAATAATAATGTAACATTTAAATAAACATGATTTGACGATACACTTTAAAAAACACAGGAGATAACGTGATTGTAAAATGTAGTTTAAGTTAAATTTTCTTTTATAGCGCCCGTCCTATATTTTTGAAAAGTACATACCCTATTCGTATCTCTATATTATCGCCTATTTATAAGTGACAGTAACTTAGAAAATCTAGTAAAAATAACACTGTAGAAACGATATCTACTGATAAATTATATAATTTAAATGAAATTTAGTAATATAGGTATATTTAGTAAATTTAGAAGTATACGATATAGAATTTAACAAAGTTTTTAATGCCCGCCAAATTTGAATATTTGTGTTTCTTTATAAATAAATATTCATTTTACTTGCTACTTTCTATTTCTTTGTTAACATGCTACTTGATTACCTTGATATACTTTAAAAATTAAAACTTATTTTAAATAATAGCCCTGGTTTCTGACAGGGCTATAGAGGGCCATATTTATAATTTGTTACGCCTGTCCGCACATCTATTCGCGTATAGGTTGAAAGCCGCTTAAGGAATTTTAAAAGCCTCGTATTTGTAAGATGCTCTTTTATTTTATTAGTGAATGTTTAACAATGTTTAAAAATTTAATAAATATTTTAAATGATACTTAAATTAAAATTAACTTTATATTTAAAGAAGAGTTAAAATATGTTCTGTGACGAGAAGGTTTTGCAAGTCAACAATGTCATTATGCAATAAAACATTTCATTGATCAATAGAGCAGAGTGGGCCCTGCTTCTAAAGTGTTAACGATTCTCTTCCTTCACCTTTATTGGTACTGGTCTTTGTACTTTTAACGTACTATTGAACCTTGTACGCTAACTATTTATTACATTAAAATATGAACTAACTATTTATGCATATATGTAACCTGTACCTGTCAATAAATTCTATTCTCATCACAAATAAAGAATGTATGATATAGCTCATTGTTGTGCCATAACAACTGTGAGTAAATAAACGTAACTCTGTACTCTATAGGAACTCTAAAGCTATGTATATAACTCTCCTCTTAATACAAGAACTATTTAACAAAATAGAAAACTACTCAAATCTTGAGATAATCATAAAGTTACTAACAAGTCTCACCTAGCCTGAATTCATAAATGCTATTCTCAAACTGGACGCATTTAACTCAGATTTCTCGTATGAGGACGCTAACTAAGCTTTAACGATGTTTACAAAATATTACGTTTGCTCTACAATTACTATTTTTCCATCCTTGTTGCACTTTATGAAATATAAATAAAAAAAATAGAGATACATAAATGTAAACATCTAACGTAAATAATTATTAATTAATTAAAGATGCTTGTTAGTAACATTAAATAGCAAAAAGTATGTATATTTATATAACAAGCAAATATTGCACCTGCACTCGTTGATATTTCAGTTTCACTTTCAGTTTTTGCCAGTTCTGTCATCCAATTCTATGGAGCATACACTGTCTGTAAGTCACTTTGGATGGTTCGATTAGTTTAAAACGATTATTTATAAAGTGTTACACTGTTTATCGTGTGTGCTCTCGCGCAATACCGGCTTAGCATTGACAACGACACGCGCTCCCCGTAGCGAGCAATCAGTGACTGAACGTTCCGTAGTGCCGGACCAGTTATTATGCGCCCACCGTTGCCATCAATAACTTCAGTAACACGTGGGACTCAGTATGTTGAGGGACTCGCCGTGATATTGCACACGCAGGATATGTACATCGCTTATCGGTGCATCGTTGAAAAAGCTGATGAATCACCACAATTAGATTTCACGTATGACATCAGCGGTACGCGTCTTTGTAAATAAGAGGTTCTAAACGAGTCAGCGCCCTGCGCACAAGCTTTTAAGTCGCTCAATCTTCACCGGTGCTGATGGCTATCAGCATAAGGAAATTTGCTCCTATAGTTTATTTAGAATATTTATATATTAAGAACTTGCTTGTTATTATAGCGGCTCTTTTGCGTCACTTAAATTTGACTGATATGAGATAATAAGACTACTACATTATTGTATTCTTAAACATATATAAATAAACTGATATAAAAAAAAAACATTTGTATAATGTTACACTTCTATATTGCTATATTGTTGTTTATTTAGATTTGTGACGTGACATCATTGCGTATGAATTTAAACTGTTAAAACAACTGGCAAACCCAAGGAAATTTTCATATAATTAATAATAATTATGCAACATGATATAAAGATGTTTTTGAAGTACTTAATGAGACCCGTCGTGGTTCAGGTGCAGAGGCGTAAGACTGTTAATGCGACCGGTTGTGGGTTCGATCCCCATTCAAGGTAATGAAAAATGTAATATTTTCATACTCCTTGCTTTAGTACGACGTTCAGTTCTGCCACTCAATGCCTTCAAAGTTCGGCGGAAAGTGAAGATCGAAAGTGTCATAATGGAAACGGAGTGTTTTAACGCTAGGTTCCCAAGTCCATCTTTAAATAAAGAAATAGATAGAATAAAGAAATAGAGTTCTTCATTCCAGCCTGTTAATAGGCTCTTTATAGGTCATGTAGTAGTAATACTGTTTGAAAATACCTCGTATTCTTATCAATTCGGGTCATACTGGTGCAATGTTGTCTTTTTACACTTTAAAATTATATTTATAGTCATATAGTGTAACACTTTAGATGCTATGTCATCCTCAATAACATCAAGGATTATATTTAATGGTGGATATGTCATATTACTAGATTTTTTACGTGGAATAATATAATTAGTTAAAACTTTCATTGCTTAATATTTGACTAATCAAATAATAAGAATGTAATAATTATTTATATTGTTGTATACGGATAATAAAAAAATATCTTAGATTTATGGTTTCTTTATTTTTAATATATAATAAAGGAGCCGTAGGCAATATAATTTTTTACGCATATAAATCAGGCCACCTACAATGTGCGCAGGTGTTTTTAGACTTATCGATCTTTTTAATTTATAAAAAATATTTATATTTGTTATTGTCGTTAAAATATTAATTTATCTTATTAAAAATAATAATCGTGTTTAATTGCAATCTGCATTAATAAATAAATTGTTGGCTTTCAAAGAGTGCTAACTATCGAAAACCATTACTCAGATATGATCGTGGCGCAGTTAGTAAAGTTCCGACTACTTGAATACATAATATTTATCTTCACTTGGGAGAACCCAACACAATAATGATGACTATTGAGCGGCAAGTGTGAAGGGAGAGGTCAAACGTTAATATTAGGACTCTATATTAATATAAATAATTTTATTCGAAAAGAATGAAATTTATGTTACACAATATCTCCCATTATATTATGTAGAATTATATTTAGATTATACGTTATTGTTCTTTTTACAGTTGAAATTCGATAAATTCTGTATTAACGTACACTACATAACGTGTGCTAACGTACGCTACCTATGTAACATACGTACATACGTACGTATCTAAAATACTATTATTTTACAAGTAACCCTAATACTTTCTCATCATTTTGATAGTAGTCACCTAATTTTATATAAAATAACATTGTTTGGCATTACGCTCCAAACATGATAAGCAAACATCGAATTTAAGTAATTGCGTGATGAGTGGAAAGTATTTATGATTGTTTTATAAACCGAAAATTACACCATCTAAATTTATTTTATAATAAATAGATTTTATTTATTTCTGTAACGGGCGTGACATATATTCATATTGACATAATGGTCAATAAAGTAAAGAAACTACGTGAACTTATTTACCATTTTTACTTAAAATATCTGGCTCCTTACGGTAGAAAATTTTATCTTCAATAATATTTAAAGGTTGAGAATAAAATTTTTATACACAAATCCAATACAGTTTTAACTGTTATTGTCAGGAACGGGGACAGCATTCGTCACAGGTGGAACATGTATGAATTAGTGATTGAAACATTTTAAAGGGATTGGACTTTTGAAATAGTAAATACCAAATATCCACCTGCTGTCAAATGTATTTCTATTTCCAAAGACTTCTTTTTTCTTGAATGATTGTTAATAATTGATGAAATAAAATCGTTAGCATTATTAATCCTATTTGATTTATATTGTCTATGGCCACTTTGATGTGTAAAGTGGCAATATTATACTACTTAAACTCAAAACCGCAAAATATTGGACCCTATAGTACAAATTTAAAAGTTTAAATTCGTATTTGAATTGCGACAATAAACCATCAGTAACAACCTGTAGCTCCTCTGGTGTTACACGGGGCCGTGGGCGACGGTGATCACTCAGGTGACCCGTACGTTCGTTTGCCTTGTCTTTTCCATAAAAAAAAATCAGAATAAAATGGAGAATTTGTTTACTTCGCTCAAACTTTAAGCATCATAATAATTTCCTTTAACCAAGCATTTGCGACATCCTAGTGTAAATCTACACTAGATAGCAAATCATCCTGTAAATATTGTAAATCGCTTGTGACTCCAATGTGCAGATTAGATTTCATCTTGGATATCGCTGCATGAATATTAACAACATTAACAAAAACAATTTGTCTAACTGCGTCATCCGTTTGTACATTGCGTTTCTTTAAATGCTTCCGATTCTCTTACATATTCTCTTTACATATGAGTATATGAAAACTGCAGACTTAATTCTTTAATAACTATCTTCTACAATAACCATATAGACACTCCATCAAAGCAAGTCTCAGAATTTTATGTAAAATTAAAAAGTCAAAACTTATATACAATTATGGCAGTCATGTTACAAGGAAATAATTCAGTTTAGTTTAGTTATTTTACTATGGCATTCCGAGTGTGCCAATTGCGCACAAAAACATTTCGCCCATGTCACGTTGGATGTAGCAATCAAAGAAATCTTTTTATTTTATGGTATTTTTCACGTTTTTGACAAGACAAACCTTGCCATGTTTAAAGTATAAAATTGATGCTATACTTACGTTTATTAATATAAGAAATATTATAGCATTTCACTAACGACAGAAACTCGTTTTATTTCCCACAACGTACAATAAAACAAATGTAGTACTATTTTCAACAAAAAAAAAAAAAGAAAAATGCACTCATTAAGATTTTAATTGTTTGCCTTTCATGAAAATAAAGACAAATATTGTATATATTATTTTGTATGAACTATAACTTGATGTTTTGACTTTATATTTTTAAAGAAATTAATACTAAACTTCATAGTTTAATATCTCTTGTGGAATACTTCATATACATACATATTCATTAATAATTTGGCATTAATTATTTAAACTGATTCAACACTGGTTTAGGTCTTTTAATAATTTCTACTTTAATAAAATTTAAAAATTAAAAAATCCCCAACGTTTTAAATGAAATTTACATTTGATTTTAATCGATAATAATAGATCTAGGCAAAAGGTTAAAAACATTAAACAAATTAGATCTATAATAAATTGTATTTCCATAAGAGTAATCTTTATATATGATATTATCTAATGAAATATCATAGTAAATCGTATAGATTAGTCTGATGATAATTATCTCAATTTAGTACCTACTGTTAACAGTAAAAATTATCTTGTAACTATCATGGCGCCAAAAGCTTAATAGCTTTAATATGAACATATCTACTACGTCATTTATGAATTTGAAATGTAAACGAAATGAATGTGTTAATTTTGTCGATGAACATGCTACTTACCTTGAGTAAGTTCAATAGCAGTATTAAGTACACATAAAACACAAACATAGCTCATTTTAATTTTAATGATTAGATAACTCTTAACTATTATAGACTGATGTCAATTTATAATTGTGCGCTTTTATATTATATGAGTATAGCGGAAAGATAACATCAAAGGCAGTCATTATAGTGATAAATGACAATTGTCTTGTCTTTCGTGAACAATATATGCCATCAAGGTTTGTGCAATACTATTCTGCGCCTGCTTATAGTCATTAAGAAATATTGTCAGCGACGTTATTGATATTTGAATTGAATGCTCCCATAGACGCCGCAAAGTTATCATTTAGATGGATCAGTAGATAAGTATTCTTATTATGGTGCAAATCATGCCTAGAATGCACGTTGGCGCCAGGATAATTGTTAACTAATTATTTAAGCAACGCTTACAGTTTTTTTTTTTTTATTTTGATTATTTTTTTGTAAAAGTTATATAAAATATGTATTTTATTCTTTATTGCACATAAAAAAAACCATTACTTATACAAATAAAACAAATATATATTTACACGGTGTATATAACTATTGCTTCAAACAATCTTTTACAGACAACCTTTGGTATAAAGGATTAGTTTTAACTAAGTAATTTGGATAACGCTACAGTGCAAATGACAATATAAAGATATAAATTTATTTCAATTTTATTAAAAAATAGGGTCTTTTTATTTTTGGTTATCTAAACGTGTACGCAAAACACATAGTATAATATTTATATGCAACGCTATGCACATTAACTGTTGCGCGTGACACGTAACAATGTGTATACAAAAACGCAAAAGTATACTACTATTGTAGAGACGGCGACGTTTAATCACTATTGATGATTGTGGCGCACCATAAATAGTAAAATACACAGTGATGATTTCTGTTACTCGAAGTTGACAAATGTTGATGCGTCACCACCGTAAGCTGTCACATGCTGTGAGCTTAGTGTTATAAAGTCAACACTTATTGCAGAGCCACCCACGAATACGCCCCCATAGGAAACACTTATATGTTTAGAATCCTTACACAAAACAAGCAACAATTTTAATCGGGCCTTTGATAAATGACAGATAACATAAATTTTCTAAGCACTGAGATTGCGAATAAGCAATCACTTTTGTTTCAGCTAAATAAGTATAATAATAAACTTATATATAAAGTGACGCAAGAAAAATTTTAATAGGAAACAAATTATTGGTTGATTTAAGAATACTTACATTGCGATTTACCTAATAAAGATTCGCCAAACAACAATATTTTTATTTATTTAAGAAAACTAAGATCAATTTGCAATACTTTACATAAGTAATGCACCCACGGCGTGAAACGTATTTTGAAATGTTTAAAGAGTCGTCATCAACACGGAATTGAACCGGAATTGAACCATACTTCATCTTGATAAATTGTTCATGGTTGTTATATATATGACAACGTGTTCCATCTGCGATGAATTCATCCATACAATCGATTAGCAAAATTATATCGTCATGAGCTATTTGCATATTCTGTAAATAAACATGGATTGTGTAAAACATTACGTCAGTTTTTGCGTTGCTATTATTATAATAAAATAGAGCAATATATTTACATCATTTCCTTTAAATATATACAACACACATTTAAAATAAATAGTAACTAAAATGTGACGTTGTAAAATGCTTGATCGCTTTACGAATATTGTATGATAGTAACTCTATATATCTATATTATATTGAATAGAAAAGACAGTAGGTCTGTTGTATCCACAACATTAATAATTATGTATTATTCATAAGATATTATATATATATTTGGTAGAAAACATTCAAAGGCGGAAAGACGCACGTGGGGACTTCACAGTGACATGCTTCTCCATCGCCCGTTTTTTATGATACTTTGACTGAGTTGAGGAGATGCCCACTTTATTTATATTGCTATGAAAATTTACAAAACTGTGTTTGTGTATATTTTATATGTACGAGTCAATTGTTGCCATCAAGTAAGTGTGTTTTATCAAATTTATTACAATATGAAAATTTTGATAGAAATTGATTGTGTTTTTATTGTTTATACATTTAATTTTACCTTGAATAGTCAACTAACCCCTGTTGAGCAACTCTTGACCAACAACTTAGCCCAAAATGGGGAGATCCAAGTAACATTGGCTAAACTACTTGGAAAGAGCTACTGATTGTAAATTGTGACTAGAAAAATGAGTTTTATGAGAAAAGTAAATAAGATAGTTAGAAAGAAGTTGGACAGAAAAATAGGAAATAACTATGTTAAATAATTCTACAGTCATGTAAGAAATGCAAAGAACACGATTACACTTGCCAGGTTTATACCTAAAACTATTTTGAAATTTTTATATATCCTATCCTAATTACAGTAACTATAAGGGTGGTTATAAAGTTTGTTTAAAATATTTATTTCCTATTTTATTTTGAAGTAATAATAAATGGTAAAGCTAATATAAACTGAATTGCAGTATATTAATTGATTATAGTTTTGTGTTAAAGATTTAACCTAAAAAAAATCTTTTAAATGACTATATTATCCTTAAAATAATTAAATTTAAGTATTGATTATTGAATAACAATTTTCTACAATATCTAATAAATATTTAAGCCATGGCTTGGCTACAAATTGTTGCTACTAAAATTACCCCATGCCCTTAACCGATCGTAGATTGAATAATTTATTAAGTTATTAGATTATTTTATTAAATTACATTGGTATAATTTTATAAAAGATATGAATTACCTTTTTATTAGTTTTGCAAAAGCCAACAATTTGAACTAGTCATTGAGTAAAAATTTGCTCAACTAGCCCCGCTCTATTCTATAGCACATATTTTAACTATTTCTTGTTTCACATTTTTGGTCGTTGTTGTAAAACGTTGTAAGTAAAGTGCAGGAAGCGTACAATTTTAATGAACAGAATAAAAGGTAAAGTTTTATTGTTTCATAAATCATTTTATTTAATAAATCTACTTCATTTCAATTCAATGCAACTGGGACCGAATTATTTCGCAGTTTCTCAGTTGCTCCAGTAAAACTAGCATTTTTATCCATCCGTTGTGAATAAAAATATTTGTTACAAAATTTTCTTTATAGATAATATTGATACACTGTTATATTTAAACTTTAATTTAGAAAGTTATCCAATTATTCAACTGCAATTATGCGTTGTTACATAATTATATTATGATAAGTTATATAGCCTGGAGGCCTGTCGTGGCGCAGCGGCACAAGAGTGTGACTGTAACCGATAGGTTCTGGGTTCGATCCCCAGTCGAGGAAATGAAATATTTAATATTTTCAATTTAAATATTTAATGATTCATTTCTTCGCTCTGGTAATAAGGCAAAGCGCGGCGTTGAGTTCCGCCACTCAACACGCAATGCCTCAAATTCGGCGGAAAGTGGGGAACGGAAGTGGAACGGAGTGTCATAACACTAGGTTTCACTTTCGTTCCCTCTGCCTACCCTGCCTAGTGCGGGATACAGCGTGAAGCTGAAAAAAAAAATATGTTATATAATCAATATGTCGACTTGAAATCCTGTATGTCATATTTATTGATCATTAAAAGCCTAGATTTAGAATATGATAAATGTTATTTATTGAAACAGTGCCAATATCTCTAAACCTTCAGACATAAGCACGCAAACAAAATTCTTTAAAACCGATTGTTATGACTTCTTTATAACCGTTTAGTCATAAGTCTTCCAACGACAAAAATATTGCCTATTTAATTCTCAAAACATTCCTCAACTCTTGTGAAATAGCAATATATGTTGTTCAAAAATATTTCAGATACGTAAGCACTAAATATTTAATAGATTTATTTTATGTAATATTATTTAAAATTACAAAACCTCAACTTCACGCTGTCAGGGGTGAGTGGCGAATCTCAACGCCGCAGTCTGCCTGGTCACCAGATCGAAAAAATGAAAACGATAAATATTTAATTCTATATCATTAAATATTTAATTTATTCGAGTGAGGATCCAATCCACAACCCGTCACGTTTACAGTCTTGTCTCTGCGCCACGACGAGCATCAAATTACAAAACCAACTACGAATAATCTAAGGCTTGTCGCGACAGGTTTTGGCTTCGATTCCCACTCGTGAAAATCTAATATTTAATATATTCATTTCTTCGTTCCGGTAATAAGGGAAAGGGCGGTCAGCTTCAAATTCTTCGAAAGTTGAGGTATAGAACGGAGTATCTTAGCACTAGGTTTCAAAATTCCCTATGTCTGCCCTGTCCGTTATACAGCGTGGAGGTAAAAAAAACTGTGAATAACAACATTGTTGTAGTTAGGAAATTTTAATTGGGAGACTCGTACTTATTCTTAGAATCGGTGAGTCTTTGCTATCTTATCTTTATGTTTTCCCTACTAGAACTCGAGAAGATGTCCGGCGTGGAGGAATATGCATTGGTTTATTTAGAATTCAAATTAAATTTAAAATTTTATATTGTACCTAAGAAACCTATATATATCTAGATATTATTTTTTCTCTTCTTATATTAAGGAAAACCAGACGGTTATTTATATTTGAACAATATTTCAGCAACGTTTCTTTTTCTATGAGAAAGAAGAGTGTTATTATGTTGTGACATATTTCACAAAACATTTGAAGTTTCTTTATAAAAATATACTGTTTCGTTTTTTATCTACACTATTGTTGAAAATTTTCTTTTTTTCGATTTAAATGGACAATACATTTTTTCATTCCGTGAAGTTGACTGAGAGTCGCCGTGTGAGTCTACTAATGATTAACATCGTGATTTAAACCAACGATGACCTTTTCTTCTTAACAATAAGTGGAAATAGTAAAGGGAAATCTGATTGTCGAGCAGGTAACGGCGCCGAAGTTCCCAGTGGTGATCAAGATCGGGCACGCGCACAGCGGCGTGGCCAAGGTGAAAGTGGACTCTTTGGCCGACTTCCAGGTACTGTACGCTTACGTACATTATCTGCACACTGCAGTTTCAGTTGCACTACACAATCAACTGATAATATTCTATAGTTGCTTTGTTCTGCAGTCACGTTTAAGATAACAACTATAAAAACATTTATGTATTATAATGTGATTTCATGTTATCAGTATGTTCTTGATAATTGGTTCAAACAAATATTGGTATATAACTTAGTAAAAGTTTTACTATATTCTATAAATTTAACAATTTCCGTCTAAATATTTAGTAAATGTAAGAAAAATATTGCAAGTACATATTTTTTATAGTTACTAAAACACATTTTTTTATTACTTAATTGTGTATTATTAATTTATTAATTAAAAAAATGTTTTTAACGTGTACGTTTAATTTTGTATTATGAACTGCAGATATAAATGAAATATGATTTAATATTTATACTAAATATAATAAAAGTATTTTAAATCTTTAGATCTTTATAGAAAAATGCATTTGTTGACATTATACTATTAGTTTGTAATTTCGTTTTCAGGATATAGCTGGTGTAGTTGCCATGTTGGGAACTTACTGTACCGTGGAACCATATATTGATGCTAAATATGACATTCACATTCAAAAAATTGGTACTAACTACAAGGCCTTCATGTAAGTTTACAATGTTTACTATAAACAGATATTTTAATGGATGATATTTTAATTGTTTGCCTTTTTTTAAAAAAATACAATGATAAAAAAAATATGAATATATTATCCATTATATTAACCATAATTTCTATTTAGTAAATTAATTAGCATCGCCTGCTAGAAAGTAATACTGGCATATTAAAAATTTAATCACTTGTTTTATCCAGGCGTTTACAGTTCCATATTATTTTTTAAATGATTAGTAAACATTTGAGTCGTTGTTGAACTTTTTTATATATTCTAACTAAATATTTTTAGGCGCAAGTCTATATCTGGTAATTGGAAGACCAACCAAGGATCCGCAATGCTAGAAGCCATCGGTATGAACGACAGATACAAAATGTGGATTGATGAGGTAAAGACAAATATATATAAGTAAATAGATGTAAGATATTGAAAAATGTTTATTAAATGACAACAATTAGTAGGGATGATGAGGAATTTCCACCTGTCTAAATTGTTTTACATATTACTCATTATCTACACAATGTTAATGACTTCATTAACTTTCATAGTGCATTATCAATTTTCCGTAACATCAAACAACGTTTGCGTAATGCAAACATGCAAATAATGTATGGAAGTTATAAAGATTATCTTTTGTATGATTTTTTAAATAAGGTTTAATTAATAACGAAATGTTAAATGCAGCTTGAGGCCTTGAGGCACAAGCGTGTGACCGTATTCGCGACAAATTGTGGGTTCGATCCACGCTCGAGGAGAGTAAATTAATTTTTAATATTTTCAATTTTAATATTTAATGTTTTCATTTATGATCTGTTAACAAGGCAAACCGCAGCACTGAGTTCAGCCACTCAACACGTAATGCCTAACATTCGACGGAAATTGAGGAACTGAACGCTGTGCCTTAATACTAGGTTCCCAAGTTCCATCTGCCTATCCTGCCACGTGTACACAGACGGAATACAGCGTGAAGATAATAAACAATACAATCAAATTTGTAATTAAGATGCGTGCATATGGGTAGTTCACGGAGCGACAAACGTGCTACTAGCAGCATAGTGTCAAGCTTTTGAGTCGCGTTATATTTTTAACAAATCTTTGTTAGTACATTGTTGTGATATAAGTACATCTTTCTACAAACACTGAAAGAGCACTCTTATATTTATATTATAACTATATTTTACTTAGGTTAGCGAAATATTTGGCGGCTTAGAAGTTTGCGCTCTAGAATTGGTAGTAGGAAAAGATGGCCGCGAGCACATCATTGAACTCAACGATTCTGCCACTTCATTTATGGGAGACTCGCAAGAAGAGGATCGTCGTCATCTCGCGGAGCTTGTCTTCCAACGTATGCAGGTAATATAATTATTTAATATAAATATATTTCAGGTGATTAGATAGAATGTACTAGGAGTGGGGATCACTTCAATTTTTTTCTGTAGTTGTACAAGGGAATGAGGCATTAGACCTGGACGAAAATGCATGTATCCGATCCTTTGCTTCCTTGTGAGAAAATTTATGGTTGAAAACGTTTTTATTTTAGAACTCTTTCGTGTACTCGAAAAGAACAAAAAGATATGAGAAAAAGATACAAATATACTTAAAGAAAGTTATTATAGAGATTACTCAGCTTTACAATTGAATAATAAAAAATGTTGGATTGGTCCATGATTGTGCCAGGTTGCCAGCTTACTAGCTTGGCAGGTTGCCCTCGGTAGGTTACTGCCAAATGTCGGAGGGCCAGATTCTCTATGATGGCATTATGTGAGTGTGTTGAGATCCATAGCACTTTGCAGTACACGCGTGAGAACCAACGATAGAGCGCTGAATTGGAAGTATTTTTTTTTGGGGTCCTAACGTTCAGGCTGGAGCAGGTACTAACGGTGCATGGTTGCTTCGGCAACTATCTGCATCAGATTATACGTCCGTTTTTTTTGTTTACCCTAAAAGACGAAAATAATATATAATATTGCTTGTATGTATGCGTTTGGTTTTCTTAACATTTGTACCTATTCTTAACGTATACATTTAATAAAAATATTTGAAGTCTGTTCTAAATATTTCTTGTTTTTACACCATGAAATTACTAGACAGTGATTTTAAGATTTTACTATTAAATGTGTTACATTGAAGTGATAGCAATTTGAATCCATTGATGTTATTCTATATAACATCAATGGATTCAAATTGCTTTATTAAAAATACATTTATCGTAATGTATAGTTGAGTTACGGATTTGAAACTACGAAATATAAATATACACAGTTTTTGCTATTACAGAACAATTTAATTTGGAATTGAGCTAGTATTATAAATAATAATATGATAAAAATTCGCCAACACTTTTTTATTTCTCATTTTTTTTAATTCTTCTTTTATGAAAGACTCGACAAATGCGCCTCTGGTCTTAATAATATTGGCCAAATAAAAAGGACACTAAATATTTTAATTTAATAAAAAACAATAAAGCTTGGAGATATTATAGTTCCTTGATGAAGATGAAGAATCTTATCGACTAATAATATTCAGTGTTGATATCAGAAAGGATATTTATTCAAATAGTAGGACTAACAAAAGTAATAAATTTGACGATCATTTCATTCATATTTTTGAAATTCATATTTTGATTGAAGGAGGAAGAATTGCGATTTCGTAGCCATGAGTTTTATCACTGTCCCCAAAGGTCAACGTGCATCACTCAAGTGCAATAATTTCAAATGGTCACTCGATGCTTGTTTATATTTCAGTCTGTGTGCCGTCCTGGTATAACGAAGACGACCTCGCGAAGCTCGGTGTCGGGCAGCGGTGCAGCGTCCCCGGAGGAAAGGCCGGTGCCCGCACCTCCCGGTGGGCCACCGAGTGCTCCGCCACCCGCACCGCTCGCCGCCGCCGCCAGCATCGACCGCCCGCTGCCCCCCATACCAGCTGAGCCCTCTCAGCCACCACCGCCGCCTCTGACGCGGAGGGATTCTCAAGGTTAATTCCATGTTATAAGAGGCCCTCGATATAGGTTCGATATCCATTCGAGGAAAAGAAATAATTAATATTTTCATTTCCTCGTACTGCTAACAAGGCGAATCCCGGCGTTAAGTTGTGTGACACGCCATGCTTAGAAAATTTGGCAGTGTGTAGAGAAAGCAATGTCTTAACAGGGGGTTCTCCTGCCTACCCTGTAATAGGTGGAAAACAGCATATGAAATAATTGTAAATTAAAATATTAAATAAGTGTATATCAGTAAAATATCCCGTTTTAGAAAAGAGTTAACCCTTCAAACTGAAGAGATTGTTTTTTACCAAACATACACACCTCTTTATGGGTCGGAGACTAAAATATTGTAGGACGAATTTGTACAAAAAAACTTATTTAATAATAATTAAACTATTATTTTGACTTAGAATTGAGAGACACTGTCTAGTGAGTTACATCATCGGGACAGCAATATTCTTATATCAGTATGTATTCCTCTATACCTACGCCTACCTAATACATAATTCTCTCAAACAACTGAACTGATTTGAATGCTGCTTTTGTTTCTACCATATGTGAAAATAATAATTAAGAAAAACATTCAATTTCAAAAGAACGGGGAATCAATTAAAGTTTCGAAATAGTTTGAAAATATAATTGGAACTAGTAAGTATATCTTCAAGCTCACATTGGATTAATAATTATATTTCAAGCTTCTATAATGTCTCGATTGTCTTTGTTAATTTATATCATACCACACCGCCTCTGATGCGCCCATAGTCAATCTAAAGAAAGAAAGAAATAATATTTTCCTTGAATAAATAAAATATTCAACAGCTTCACAATCGTCAACGGTGTCATCCGCATCGGCAGCTCCGAGCACGGCGAGCGCTGGGCCTCAGCCTACAAGTGCAAGTGCACGCGGCGGCTTCGCCCGCCAGGGCTCGCTCAGCGCCACCCTCACGGAGGACGCTGAGGACACAATGAAGAACTTACGCAAAACTTTTGCTGGCATCTTTGGAGATATGTAACAATATAAAAACCATTCCTTACAACGTGATCAAGATAACAAATAATTCTTAATTTTACTTGGTCGCTGACATATTAACTTTAGTTAAACTCTGTATTTGTTTTTATTTCCATTAAATATACTGTTTGATGTGTACCACTAAATTATATAAAATTATAACTATTTGCTGTAATTTTATATAATGAACTTTAAAATTGTTATAAATAATATGAGAAAATATATTTATTCGTTCTTATAGTAAAATGTTATTATGGCTTGCGTGTATCTAATATTATGACCAAGTTTCAAATAAATAACAACCGTTGTCACATATAATATTTAAACATTAAAAAAAACTGAAACTTTAAACGATTTAATTGAAGAAAGAGTTATGATTTGAAATTACACAGATTTTTAGGACACACACATTGATGCCTTACTTAAAGGTTCAAGGTCAACTTTGTTCATTTTAATTACTTTGACCGCTTAATGAACGAATTTTAATAACAGCTGTGACCGTCAATTTACTTTAATACTGTTGAAGTCGAAAATTGTTAGCTATGAAACTTCCAGCTACAATATCAAAAAACTCGTATACAGTATTAGTTAAAATTTTTAAAAAATGTTCGTTTTCTTGTTGTTTATGAATATTAAAAAAAAAAAAATATTACATGTATTAAACATCGATGTGGCGTAACATGTTACTAACAATGTTACAAGTACCTACCTACAGTTTCGTTTGTTTTGCTTTCCTTAACAAGTATTATTTAATTTAGAACCAGAAACGAATAGCAATTCTATAAGCATAGGTTTAATGTTAAATAATGATAGATTTTTTACAATAAGTTTATAATAAAAGTACGAATCAACTGAGCTACATTGTGATCGAGTCCGTTCTGTGCGTGACGCTTTGTGTCCCGCACTAGAAATTAATAGAAATTTCCTCTGTAGCGAACTTTTTACTGACTTTTATAGTATCTTTAATGTTGTGCTGTTCAATTCTTACCTTGAACTATTGTAGCGAAAAAATATACAGTAGAGCGTGTTTTATTCTACAAATAACTCAATTACCTATATTCGCTGGCTTATTATTCTAATGCTAAAGTTATAAAGCAAATTAAAATAAAATGGTGAAATCTCAAATTCCTCATCAAAATTACAGCAATAACCATAATTTTGGTTCAATTTAATGAAAACTACATGATAACCGTGTAGGAAATAAACATAATATACTAATAATTTATTAATCTCAGAAGTAATAATAGAAATGTTATTTGTATGGAAGCGAGCGTGGGAACTATTGTTAACCCAATGTTTGAACTACTGGGAAGACAATCAATATAGGAGGATAAAGGAATTGTTGGAATATGGTGTGTGTGAGTAATAAATACATAAGACAATATTGTTGAATGCAACATTTATCCACATTTTATATATCTTATTACTAGTTGTATCTTGTAGATCATAGAGTTAGTATTGTTGTAATTGTGTGTTTGCTCACGCAATGTCTAGTCATGCTTAGACGTTAATTTATGTAGCTAAATAATCTTTTTCCAGCAATATGTTATTATTAAGAAGAATGTTATCTAATCATTACAAGAATAATTTAACTTAGATATTATTTTAATATCAGAATAATTGTGAGGTAAATGAAATATGAATGCGGTACAAATTCATGTAAGGATATGGCTCTATCTTATATTCAGTGTCAACAAGGTCAAAATATGTTGAAATAAGAAGGGTTATATTTTTTATAGAAATTTAATTTTTTCACTTGAAATGTAATCATAATGCATTATAACGTTTTGTTATTGTTTGAAATATTTGTTATGTAAAACGGGAAATTAGTATTAATGTTACTGCGCTACTACATTTTTCTTATATTAAGGCGCTCCTTTTAGCTACCTATACCTCTTATCAATTATCCTAACAAGTCAAGATTTTAAATGTCTTTTTTTTTGTATTTGAGCCTATCAAATTAAATAACCAAAATTCTTTTATAAAGAATATCCCATAATTTAAGAAATATTTCACAAAGACTTCATGAACGTTTAAGAAGTTCACTGTTAATGCTTGGGCTATAGTATTTCTACGTATTACCTCACATTGTTATTATTTTTTTAAGATAGATACTTCATGAGATTATAATAGCAAATATATTTAGTGTCAATCTGTTATTATCACAGTATGTCTACAACGAATGTATTATGCATAGAGATGCATGAGACCAAGGGCCAGACCGAACTTCGACAAGTTTCAGAAATCCACATACATATAGAGAAATTTTCCACGTTATTTAATGAGTTATTTTCCTATCCTATGAGAATACTCAAATAACTGTTATCAAGGCTTTGGCAGAATACTTATTATTCTTGAAACATGCTTAGATTATATTTATACATGCACTCGTAGCTAAATTTTGACACAATTTAGATATTATTAATAAGTGTCTATGAAATGCGCAATTAGATGACTATAATTAACATATATCATGGTACGTTAAAGGATTGTACGTCGTTGAGTTTGATGTCGATGAATTAATTTTATATTAGACTGTTCTGCGTTTATAATAAATAGGATAAATAATATTAACAATAAATATAATGCTGTTGTTGTTGTTGCTAAACAAGTTATACAATGTGTACCTACTCATATGGATATGCCCGAAGATTTGTCACGATAGAAATATTATGCCACCACAAATAACTAGACAGTTATATAACATGAAACTTTTGTCGTGACACGATCTTTAGCGAATATAAGAGGTATGAACTGTCATGGACTTATAAAGTATTTAACTAACAATGTATTTTGAAGTTTGTATTTTGAAGACAAACAATTACAACGTTTAGTTATAGAACCTTTTGGTATTGAAGCAATAATATTTATTTAATTTAATAACCGTGACACTCATATCTCTTAATATAAGATATTATAATGGAATTTGAATGCATGTTAATCTATATTATAATAAATATATATTAAATAAATACCTCTTTTGGTAACTCAATAATAACTATGCGTTTCATTATTATTTTTAATAAAATAAATGTAAATTTTATATCAACAAAATATTTATATTATATCAAAAATTATTCAACGGTATCCGACAGGATCCATGCCAGTGTTCAGGCTGTAGTTACGATACATGCCTGCGGCCGCAAGGCGGTTTGTGAAAGTTTGGCCAGCAGGGAAGAACACAGACGGCACTGAGTGGTAACCTATAAACATTTGTTTTAATCATACAAATCAAAAAAAAATAGAAGACAGTCAAAATATTATCTATCACTTTAACTAAAAAACAGACATTTGCTGTTAATATTTCTTGTATGAAAATTTAATAGAAATGATACCCATCCATTATGCAAGCAGCAAAATAAACATTTAAATATTTTAATGATAATATCTAAACGTCTTAATTTTTCAAGAATCATCCTTTTGATTCGAAGTAATTATAGCAATATAACACTTAATATTTTTATTTACGTTTTCTCGGCAAATTGAGGAAGTCCAATTTTAACTGTTAAGTTACTTTTACTTACTAAAATCAGTATCAGCCTAACCATGAAATCAACCAGGGAAACTCACAATAAGCTGACATTGACACCCTATACCCAAACCATAGAATATACCTAGTAAATTACTAATGGATACAAAAGAAAATAAAAATCACTTGTATACATATGTCACAATTTTTATTAAAAAAAACAAATTCCTTAAACGAACACAAATCTTGATTTGTTTACTTAAAATATAAATGATTACTTAAAGATTACTCTAACAAGAAATAATAACTATAATCGTCGCACAAAAAACACTTATTTAAGCGGTGGCGGGTCCATGGCGGTGTTAAGTGAGTAATTACGGTACATCCCTGCACTTGCTAGATGGTTTGAAAAGTTCTGGTTCTTAGGGAAAAATGTGGATGGGACAGAATGCATACCTACAATATAATAATAATAAAAAAAATCTATTTTTTTCTAATATATAATTATTTTATAAAATAAAATATAAAGTATGTTTTACGACTTACCAAATCCGTAATATTTATAATTAGTATTAGAAAAAATATTGCAATTACCTGGTGGATACCATCCATATTCGCTTGCCGAAGTTCTGTAGAAGGGATGCTGCTTGCTCACTTGAGAGCCGTAACCGTTGAACCAATCTAGTAATAATATATAATATGTACATATATTAAAAATCTTAAGTAACATAATATACATTTTCTTTTTAATTTAAACAGAAAATTGTTTAAATACTTCGCATAGTACGCCTGTGCGTATATAGAAATATTTTCAGAGGGGATTTGATTCTTCAAGGCTAAGGCTTTTTTTAATTAAATTTCTTCAGAATTTTTGGGGCAAGACTATTTGTTATTCTGGGATAATCTCCCGGTTCCTACAAGCAAGCTCCTTCGTGGCATGTAGGTTCTTAATGTAACACTTAAATTTGGTTATCTCAAATTCAATGAAAAGATTATTGCCCCTAATAATACTTGTCGATGTTCTCTACCCGCATAGACGGCATTGTACGACACATAATGATAAATACCTAGTATTGATTATGTATGTATATTTATATTATCTCTACTTGAAAGTTAAAGTCAATAATATAATTAAATAATATTATGCAAAAAAGAAATGGCAATCTTAATTTTTTGGACATCGGATAATTTACCACTAGTTCACCAAAGTCACTGTCTTAGAAGAACTGGAGGATACTTTTTTTAACCTCAGACTAATATACTTAAATTATTTACTTAAATTATTTAAAATAAAGAAGAAACTGCCAAAATCGCATGCGCACCTCTACTAATAAATAAAAAAAACCAGACAAATGCGAGTCCGACTCGCCCACCAAACATTCTATACCGATTCTATACAGCATTGTACGGGAAATAAAGTTTTGATTACGCGACGAATTTCATACAAATTGCAGAAAAACTATACCTACATGCTCGTATCGTTTTATATGCGTTCAGGTGATCTCTAGATAATTGGTCACGACAGACAGACAAAACAATGATTTTATGAGGGGTCCTTTTTTACCTATTACAGTACGGAACACTAAAATGCAACGACGCCGCGCGGGGGCCGCTGGTTAACTAATATAATAAGCATATTAGGCATATTATTTCTCCACTATGAAAATATTTCAGTTAAGGTAGAAATTTGACACCATTGCTCCTCTACCCCAGCCATACGAATCGAATTATTATTTTGTCAGTTCTGAAGTTTATAAGCATGATAGTTAATACATATTATATATTAATCATACTTTTGCCTGCGTGGTACAGCACACAACGTTGGACTGTAAACTTGTATTGTGTATGCATTTCTTCGTTCGAATAACACATAAATAAAAAATACAAAAGGCGTGGCGATGACTTTTATTACCCAATAATACTGCTTTGATATGAAGGTACAGTGTAAGGCCAATATTTATTTTCCAGCACCACGGTTACTACGTAGGGTAGGCAGAGAGATAAATAGATAGACTAAATTCTAAATATTGCGTGTTGAGTGGCAGAACCTAACGATGCATAATTAATTATCTATGAATTATTCTATTAGAATTATTCTATTATCACGAGCGGGGTAGGCTGTGAGAACAGAGAGTCAAACACTATGATCTTTCGCCTCTTTCATTATCATCAATCATTTCATACGTGCCCTCCCTCACCACTCACTTTTCCTTTATAATGTTTTTTTGCCATTCTTTCTTCACTCATTCGCTCGACGTGCCCAAACCACCTGAGCACTTTCTTCTTCATTCTCACTGTGATATTTAAATATATTATTTATAATGGTTTGTTTACTTACGAGGATGTTCAAATCTTTTCGGTAAATTACAAGTGACAAACATATCAGAAGTCTTCAACTCAGGCTTGGCGATTTCATCAAGCAAGCATGCTCTATCTTTACATGTAGCAGAGCAAAAGCCAGGTTCCATTTCTCGCTGTACAGTAATTTCAGATTCTTTCGCCTTATTCATTATCAAAAATAAATAAAATTATTATAAATTAACGAAGTTAAGCTTCAATTCCTTATGATGGTATTGAAATCCTCAAACAAACAACGCGTTTCCTTGGAAATGTATTGTGGCATGTCATTTGAAATTTAATCTTATTTTTTTATTAAATAGTTCGTATTTAACTATTTAAATATTTTTCTTATAAGTTGTATATTTGTTAAATAATTTTACAAATGGTAATATATATATATTAAACCACTATAATTTTTTGCAAAATTCTAAAATTAACTTTGTCATAATATCATAGTATGTCATTATTTTATTCCAATTTTCTAGCTCTGGTACGTAAGACAGCGAACCGCGTTGGTATCCGCCACTCACCTCTTCACGTGAATTAGGGTAGAAAAAAGGAGTTCCTAGACATTTGGTACAAGGTTGTCTACCTACCCTGATATGCGTGAAAAAGTTTAAAAAATATGATGTACGATAATAACTTGTACGATGATTGACTTCAAAAGTGACAAACCAAGGATTATCTATAATTAAAGTTAATAAATAAATAGCAAGCCTAGCAGTGTTCTATAACTACTGAAATTTACAAGTTATCTAATGCAACACGTATACTAAAATAATTCCATATATTCTAGATTTTAATTTTGTTTATGCATATGACACGGCTAACCAATGGGTCACCTAATGGTCGAGTCGGCCCATTCGTGTTGCCATTGCTGACAACGTGACTCTACCACACGCACTTTAGTCGCCTCTTACGATACTATCAGTACCAGAGTGATCCTATTCTAAGCCGGAATCACACGGCTGAATCACGCATTGTAGTCAGTCATTGCTAAATTTAAAATAATATTGCAAATGTCATTTACAATGAGCAAATACGCTTTCTACGTACATAAAAAAAACTAACAAAATACTTATATGAAAATTTATTAAGCGATATAGCTGCGCAGTGTACGTTTTTACTGAGTATATTTGGTATGCATTCAAATGAATATATTAACTCTTATCACCGGTATCGTGACGAACAGACAACAAGTGAGTGGGAGCATATCGACTGCCCTATAACCATTACAGCTCAGTTGGTTTTATAATTGACTATAAGTACTTAAAACGTCGGTATAAAAATTAATACTTTTGTAATTATAGCATTAAAATTTGTAACATTTAAAAAAATAAAACGTATATATTACGTCACTGTCATATTTTTTGATAATTATGAAAACTATCACAATTGATCATCCGATAAATTTACGAGTAGTGAAATTTGAATTGGATTTCTCTTCATTATTTGTACCGAAACCGAAGCATGAAAAGAAATATAAGAAGATTAAAGTACCTAATATACACTGGAATAAGCAACAAAAACATATTCCTGCTCCACCTACAATATGCATCCAACAGGTAGAATATTAATTCCGATAAAAATATGAAAATTCTAGACGACAAAACCTAAGTAAACGACAAATTAAAGGGTCGATAAATTTTTATTCCTAAATATTATAATTTTGTTCACAGAAACGGAATGTAAAAGACCTAATAGAAGACTTATTGAATGAAATATATGTAGATCAACGTGATTGGGGCAATAAAAGTGCATGCGAATATAGCCAAGGGTGAGCACATATTTTTATTTTAAAACATAAATTTGTGTTGCTTATCATTATGACTAAATCGGTACATATCTGCAAAAACAGGTCTACGGGAGGGTCTTGTACATCGTCGCGTTGTGCAGAACAAACAGACGTTATTGAACGAAGTTACTTAGAATCTTTAGGTAACTAACCAAAAATAATGTAGACGTATCTAAAGGAAAATGTTAAGTTGTTGTATAATTTATGTAATATTTTTTCATTCTTAGATTTACAAGGTCTCCAAGAGCAACATATTGAATGGAATAATAATTTGCAAATAATAGGAGAACGATTAGCGAAATATTTACGGATACGAGACCGATTGTATCGACAACAAAAGAAAATCTGCGCAGCATTCACAGTGCTCCTTCGTCATATAAGTATGTACAGTGCTTCGTGCTCGCTATTGCCACAATCTATGTTTAATTATTGTTTAATTTAAACCCGTCTGATATAATATTGTTCTTTTGTTTGTCATGTAAACTAAAATCTTTTTTATATGAGTATATTAAATTATTTTTTTAATGAAATAATAATAAAATAAACAGTAATAATATACAGTAAAATTTATAAATGTTTGTGAATCAGATCAGAAATTTCATTGAGTGGCTTAAAATAACACTACGGACGTCGAAGTATGTAGACTTTAGAGTGCTTTTTACAATAGCTCCTAGTCTGTTACAGTCGTACACATTGGTGAAATCAATAGACAACACACACAGATAAAGCCTACGTGACGATTGCGCATGCCCCAATCGGGCATCTACCACGACACGCAATATCGGGATTCTAACCAATTTGGTCACTACTGCTATCCGGGCATCGATTTCAAATGAAACTTATAGCGATGATGTAGTAGAGGGTGAGCAGCCCCACTACTCAGGCTCGCGTCTTTACCAGTAAACATCGCATCAGCTGGTTTGAAACGCAGTCATGTTTTGAGAAAATGACAAATTTTTAAATTATTTTATTGTTTCTTTCCTTTATTAAGTGTAACAAAAGTTGTCAAGTTGAACAAGCTTTAACATAAAACATTAAAATGTGCTAAAAATGATTTTGTTTAATAACGAGTCTGTGTATAGTGCAATTTAAAATTATGCATTTGTTATCAAATGTATACTTCGTACAAGACCGATGAGTGCAATTTTGAACTCTCTCAGGAACTTGGCAAGTTCTGCAAGGACTGCCTCAGGTACATTTAAAGAAAAAAAATAATTTACATAGCGATGCATATGTAAGGTTAAAGCGTTTTACTTGTAACAATTCGGTATATTTTTATATTTCTATTTCTTATTGATTTATTCACTTGCTATAAATAAATTAAATTAGTGACTGGACAGAGAAATTGATACCAATTACGCAATATCGTATCACGATACCTTTGTTATAAACAAAAATGATAAAGGTTTTTTTTACAAGTTAAGCTCTTTCTTAGCCTATTTTTTTTTTGTAACACAATAGCTGGAGATACAAGTGCTCGTTTTGGTGTGACTCCTGGCAACGAGGGCCCCGGCGAGGGTGGTTTCGCAGAGTGGCTGCACGCGATGCGCCTTGTCGCACGCCTTCCTGCCGGGGTACCACAGCATTTTCGCAGAAAGGTACGCATTATATCATTGAATTGCGAATTTCCACTATTATTAGTAATTAGATTTATAAACATGTATTTATGCTTTTCATTTACTATTTGTTCATACATTTTCTTTTTGTTATAATGACAAGATATTGAATGTAAATTTAATTAAACGTTTTACTCTACATCTTAGTAGATCATACCCATACCCGAATGTGTGACTTGAATATGTGTTATAATTCTTAGTATTGACCAATTTTATCTTTAACACTATACTGATTAAATAGATTGTAGAAATATGTATTAATGATTAAGTTTTACATTTTAGCGCCATTAACAAATTATGATTGCAGGTTGATAGATTTGTGAAGTTCTGCCGATATTTGTATATTATTTTGCATTAATGTTTATACAATATAATTAAATTACATTATTAGTTTAATTATAATGACGATAGATGTAAGTAGAGCTTTGATTGAACCTAATTAATTAAGATTGTTTGATGGTATTATTTTGTTTTGAAATTAAATAATCTTATCCACATGTATAGTAGGTTCGTGTGCGTACCGATAAATCGTGTAAAGATCGATGTTGCTATGGCACCACTCGCTAATATATATTACAATGGCATTTTCAGCTATGGCTGACGTTAGCAGATCGACACTTGACCGCCCGGGGCATCGACTGGCCGGTCGCCGAACGTGCTTGCTTTCGAGGGACCGCCCTGCCCGATGATACTGAACTCAGCGCTCAGATCCTCAAGGTATAATTTTGTTTCATTATAAAATAGCATTATTATTTTATCACTTTAGAAAGTTGCGTTGCTATATTTCTTTTTTTTTTTTGCAGGATTTACATCGGACAGGTTGTTCTCTATTTTGTGGTGCAGAAGGTCGCGAAAATCAAGCCATGTTACGCAGAGTATTATTAGCATATGCTAGGTAACTAGTTTATTACTTTAAATTGAATAAAATCAATATTTTGAAATGCATCAATTGTAACAAGAAAATTTCATTTTCAGATGGAACAAAGACGTTGGTTATTGTCAGGGTTTTAATATGCTAGCTGCTATCATATTAGAAGTGATGGATAAATCTGAATCAGATTCATTGAAGGTATATATATTTTTACTTAAATTCATAAGAGAATTTTCTTTGTCTTTTCTTATGGAAAATTAATTGCCTCTCATACAGGTAATGGTATATCTCGTAGAGGCTGTGCTACCTGAAGGTTATTTTGCTGACGATCTTAGAGGATTATCAGCAGATATGGCAGCCTTTAGAGACCTTCTTCGGTTAAGGCTTCCACGATTAGCTCAACATATGGACTATTTACAAAAAATATCTGATGGTTTGTTTAAAAATAATATGTTGTTCAAATATCGCTTAATTATAATTGCTTCTGCAATTTATAAATATATAATTGAGACGTGAAAACTTTTTAACATTTACAATATAAGAATATAATATAAGCTTACATGCATTGTAGGTGGTGGGGTTGAACCACCTTTACCAGATGTGTTCACAATGCAATGGTTCCTTACACTGTATGCAACATGGTTACCTCGAGATTCGTTGCTAAGGATCTGGGACCTAATTTTATTAGATGGTAATGAAATCCTATTATTAACCGCATTAGCTATCTGGGATATGTTGCAAGAGTAAGTATAGATGGTGCTATCGTTATATTTTACTTTAATATGAACCTGCTCATCCTTTTTCAATTTTACCTTTTCCGTAGCCGTATTTTATCAGCAAGGTCTGCTGATGAATTCTATAGTTGTATGGGCGGTGGGGTCGGTGCAGTATGGGAAGCAGGTGAAGCGCTAGTGGCTAGAGTTGTCGCTTTCAACTCCGCACCGGAGCTACCTCGACTTCGGAGCCTCCACAGATATAGAGTCGCACCACCAGTTCCTCCAAATGCTCCTCCAGTACATCATCCTCCTCTACAGTCAGCGGTGTGTTTATTTGTTCCATCCTTTATGAATTAAAAAAAAGTGTATAGGAGTGAATTTTCCAAATAAAGAAATTTTCTAGATGCAGTCAATGACTAAACGAGGTTTGCGACTGTTCTACTCTGAAGATGAAGGTGATTCTAGCGACGATGGCAATAAAATGGCGTTGGCCACGGTAAAGTCAATAAATGTTATAAATTACTATTTATTGTTCATAAATGTTGCATAACTAGTAATGCTTTTATCTCCGGCTTTACTCGTGGCAAAACAGAAATAGCCGAGAAAAGAAACGTGTTATACAGCATTTCCTGACAAATACACAAAACGTATTTTAAATTTCCAATAGTTCCTTGAATTAAATTTTATCTATTTGCGTGTTAAATATTTTTTAAATATTTTTATTTTTATGTTATAATATAAGCAAGTAAATATCGTAATATACGACTACATTTGTTATAGGTAATACCGAGACGTGAAGACCGTTCAGGTGCCGGTGATAGATTGTCCTTAGATATTGGGGCATTGAAAAGGCAATATGCCAGGCTGCGTGAACGCCAACGACAGGCTCATGTTATCTTGGCAGCGGCGTGTGCTAGACATGCTGCAGGTACAATAATATTTTAAATACCATATTTTATAAATAATATTATATAAATTCCATATTATAATAATAAATAAATTCATGTCAGTTTTCGTTCGATGAAAGAGATTTCATTTTGTAAATACAAGTATCCGAGTGGAGTGGCTATCCGATTATAATGAAATAATAATGATGATTTTATCACAACAATAATAAACATAATTTAAAATCAAGAAAAAATTATCAAGGATAGTGAAACCATAAATAACATCTATCTTTTTTCTCTTGTTTTTTAATGAACAATAAACAGTACACATGATATCATTAGTTTTTTTTGTTATAGTTGGTGTTCCGACTTCACCGACATCACTTACAGTGAATAATTTACTTTTGGGTAAAAGTGCTATTGTGAGTTCTAGAGGTCGGAGACTTGGCCCTCCACCAGGGGCAATTCCACCAACACGCCAAACACCGGTGACCCATAATAAAGCAGAACAACGTTCACGAAGAGCTACAAATGACACTATTAGTTGGGAAGAAGAGAAAAGTCGAAAGTCTCAAAATAGAAGAAACTCAGTAAAATGGAAAGACATAAAAAAAGAGAAAGCTTTTGATCTCACAAGAAAAGCTTCTATTGATTTAGATGAAAAGGGAGATGGTGTTATTGTGTCTGAAGTAGAAGCCAACGCAATGATAGCCTCAATACGGTCTCGCAGCTCCAGTGAAACTTCTTCCTATTCTTCTCGTTCTGAGTCCAGTACTGATACCAGTCTGTGTGACGATAACGAAAAAAATAGTGATTCAGAACATGACTTATCTACTGATGACAATATTAAAAACATAAAAAATGTTACACCTAAATCTATTTCTTATAAAGGCTTCAGTCCACCAAATGCAAAATTAAAAGAGACTTCGTCTCATGAAAAGTCTCTATCACCTAACAAATTAACAACGTCGAAAGATGCTAAAGTCGATATCTCTGAGTATCTAGATTCAGCTGCTGGCGAATCATTACGTGTATATTTAGATGGTTTCGAGGTTAAACTAAAAGAACGTCAGGATAATAATGTAGACAACAGTATATTTAGCTCTGCAAACTTACAAAACGAAATATCTCGTTCTTCATTACAATGCAATAAAAAATACGTATTTTCTCCATCTGATCCAGAAAAGTTGAGAAATCAAAAGAATTCACAAACTACTAAATTATCAAATTATAATGCTCTTAAAACGTCTCCTTGTCATTGCGTTTTAGATTTTGAACCATCACTTAAAGATATCCCTGTAAGGCGATCTTCCACATCTCATTTAGAAAAAAGATCATTTGATATTATTGACAGTTTTGCAATGAATCCTAATTTTATTCCGGACATTGACCTATCCGAAAGATACGAAAGTCCATTAAGAAGTCCTGGATCAGACAGCGTTATTATAAGTGAAGATGAGCCACCTATTCCTCTTAAAATTGATAAATATTTTGAGCATAGCCCAGAATTTTTCGGAGCGAGATTATCCGATCCTAATAATTTAGAAATTCCTAGTCGGCGTCCAACAAAAAGAAATTCAAGGTTGCCAAAAAAACCAGATTCCCTAACTCTTCAAAGCAATAACAATGAAAAATATTTAAAAAGTGATGTGGAAAGAGCTTCTTCCCTACCGCAAAGTCATAGCTTCATATGTGTAAAATCTGAAAGTCCAGATGGTAAAATAAAAAAAAATAACGAGCCCAATAGTCCTAATGATAACAAATGTATAAAAAACAATATAAAATCTGAAAGTACCGAAAACGTAAACTTAGACGAATTGTTAACAGAAAACGATTCTTCTACTTGTAAAGAATACGTGTTGCGATCTGGCCGTAAAAATAGCGAAAGAGCCTTACAAATAATTCAAGAAAATTCTCAAATATTAAGTCGAATTTTAACAAAACAGAACATTTCATTTTCCAATAACAATCGACAAGTAAATAAAGATTTAGAAGACAATGTTTCGTTGGATAAAAAGTTGAAAGATAGTGCGACTACTTCTAAGCTGCCAGAAACGAAGTTACTAAACTCTCCTTTACTAAAGGAGTCTACATCAGATTCCTTGATTGGCTGCTTTAAAAGAGTTCCAAGGGATGTAATATTAGATAAAACCGATATTCTTAGAGCTAGACCAATTTCTATTGACGATCCTTTTTCTTTGGATCCCCGTCTTTCTTCGTTAGGCAATGAAGAATTTTCTTTGAAAAATATGAAAACACCGAGTAGCGAATGCCTTGGTAACAAAACAGATTTATATGGTTGGGAAAATAAAGGTTTTTTTGCAAAATGCGATTTTAAAAATGATTTAATAAGTCTCAGTGACCATAGTAAAGATGCTAAAAAGAAAGGTGATGATATTTCAATACTAAGTGATTTGCAATCCAAAAATCGCCGGCCAACTTCAGGCGAATGGTCACGGTACACAATTTCAAGCGAGTCAAAAGTTTCTGTCACTTTACCTTCTTCAGATTTGAAAGATACTTCGACGTATGAACGGCGATTTATTTCCGATGATTATAATTATCCGCTCTCAGGTTCAACCAAATATAACGACCTAATATTACCAAAAGCAAGCGAATTTTGTAACAAAGTAATGGATCAAAGTCCAAAACAGTATGATAACTCTGTAAAAACAGAAAATAGTTCATTAAGTGACTTTTCTCATAGAGTGACTTCGTCTATAAGTTTTACATGCGAACCATCTGTGGACGATGACTCTCCTATAGGAGCAAAAAGTAATTCTAGTGATACGTTATGCCAAATTACTTCTTTAGACCAAATTTCTACACCAATATCGCCAAAAATATTTCCAAATCGGGAAACACCTACACTATCACGAGACTCATTTGAAATAAGTGACAAAGCTAAAGTGGAATCAGATGATACGTGCAGTGCGATTACATCTCTTTTGGAGACGGATACGCTCTCATCCTTATCATATCCAAGAAGTCCATCCACTGGTTCGTACCATCCGTTCCCAACCAGACCAGCGATGCGATTACCCAAAGATTTAGGAGTCCGACTAGGTATGTATCCAAAAGAAACAATTAATTCTCCTCAGAAATAAAACATATGTTAAAATAATTTAGGTTAAATTTAATCATTATTCAAAGTATAATTTAATATACTATATAATGTTTTGCGTAATACGTTTGTTGTATTTTGCCTTAGTAAAATTTTATATTTAATATCATTTATTGATGTATTTATTTAAATCAATAAGCAATTATCTTATCAATTATATTATCCTGACAAAACGGTTATATAACATAAGAATTTGCTTAATATTTAAATAAAATTAATATTTAATTTATTATTAATATGTAATACTAAATTGTTGTACATCTAAAGCAACTTGAGCTTTACAAAGTAATGTAGAAAATTGAAATGAACACGATGCCTTGATTCCACTTTAATCGCATGAAAAATTTGCGCAAAATAAATATTTACAAATAAATTTATGATTATATGTAATTATTTGAGGTCAATAATCAAAGCAATTAATAAATCATACAAGATTGTAAACATTATTTTCATGTAAATGAAAAAGAAATTATCATTTAAAAATAATATTTATTCTACGACAATATTGAGAAATTAAATACATTATGTGATGCAGTAAATGTGTTTTATTAATTACATACAAACTTAAATGATAAAAAGCGTAAGTACATTCATCAAAAATCGTCTAACACAGGCGGACAAGTGCAAACTAAATGCTTGTCTCCATACATGTCATCAATGCGGCTTACTGTTGGCCAGATCTTGGTCTGTCCTTTAACGAAAGGCTGCAAAAAAAATTATAAATAAAAATAACAACCATATCATTATAAAAATAAAAGTTTCTTAAATATCTTACCGCTGGAAAAGCCGCTTGCTGTCTAGTATAGGGACGATTCCAATCTTCATTTATTACTTCTTCCTGTGGATGCGGCGCCATCTGAAGCATAATTAAAGAATACAGATTTTTTTATTTAAATAATGCAATTACTTATGATGAACTTAGAACATGGAGTCTCTGGCTAATAATATTTTACCTTTAATGGATTAAGTCTTTTATCAATAACGCCATCTTCGATGTCTTTAATTTCTTTTCTGATAGCAATAAGTGCTTCACAAAATCGATCTAATTCTTGAAGGTCTTCTGACTCAGTGGGTTCGATCATAAGCGTCCCAGGCACCGGCCAGGACATCGTAGGAGCGTGGAAACCTAATATTTTTTTAATCATATTAAATATAATTATGTGTTATGTATTTTTTTTTTAGTATGCCTTAAAATTACTTTTTATTTTAATTATTTTGTAATTAACTTTATCTGAATACAAACCAAAGTCCATAAGTCGCTTAGCTATATCACCAGGCTCTATGTTAGCTGTTTTTTTAAGATCTCTTACATCTATAATAAATTCGTGTGCGACCAGTCCCCTTTCGCCTTTGTATAATGTTTTATAATGACCATCTAATCTTCTAGACATATAATTAGCATTCAAAATTGCCACTTGAGTTGCTCGTTTCAAGCCTTTGGGTCCCATCATCTGCATAAATTATTGTTAGATGAAAAGTCTGCAGCGGTATTTCATATATGAAATTTATTACGTATTTATTTCTTATTAAATATTTACACTTCAAAAGCTAAATTATATTTAAATGATTTTATCAAGTTTTAGTAAATGTGTTGCTTGATAAAAATGTGTCCTTACTTATCGAATAAAAAATGGCATCAAATAAAATTATGGCATATATGATAACATGCCATAATTTTAAGTGTTAATATCCCATATTAGTTTTTAGTTTACAAAAAAATATTCATACAAAAATTATATATACATTGTTGAGTTCATAACTTTAACTTACTTTTATGTACGCCCAAGAAATTGGTAAAATAGCAGATGATCCAAAAGGTGCAGCACTGACGGAACCAAAGCTGTGAGCTTCGTCTCCGAGATCAGCCAAAGGATTTATAACTGGATGCGATGGTAGGAATGGCGCTAGATGGGCCTTACTAGAAAGTCGATAAAATTATTAATACATAATCTAGAAGTTTTATTGGTGTTATTGTGACGTATTTGATCGAATAGTAGACCTTTAACTTTTATATATTATATTAATATATAAAAGTTAAAAAAAATAAGTTTCCCGGCGTTTGCACTCATTTTGTATGAATGGAAATACAAAATTTAATTACCAATTTCAAAACTACGTCCACGAGAAGTAACGTTAAAGTATTGATTACGCGGCAAAATTCAAACAACATGCAGCAAAAAAGATACATCTTATACTTTCGTTGACTTAGAAACTTAAATTATTCTGTGCTTCAAAGGACTTTTACAGGGTCTTTAGAGAATGAACTTAAAAAAAAATATCTTACAACGGCTTTGAAGTACAGAATACTATAAAGAAATTTCAAACTGTGAATGTACGAATAGACTTCGAAAAAATCCTCGAAATCATGCCCATTAGCGACATTCATACAAAAACTCTCCAAGTTAACACCCAGTGTATCTTATATACTCGTAGTCTATGTAATTGTACCTTAACGATTAAATTAAGTGACATATATAAAAATTGTATTAACGTTAGTCTGACCAAGAAACTAAAAATGTAGCTCTAGGCTAACATTTCATAAATTAGTATGCATATTAGCCATTAACATATACATATTTTATAAGACTAAATCATGAAAATGATTAATATAATCAACTTACACTCCAATTGGCCCCATACCCGGGCCGCCGCCACCATGTGGTATACAGAAGGTTTTATGCAAATTCAAATGTGACACATCACTGCCATAATCACCTGGACGACACAGACCGACCTATATTAAAATATTTTTAAATTACAAAATGTATTAATTATTGTAATTGTTTCTTATATATAAAAGAATACATTTTTAACAATAAATCTACATTACAATCTACATTATATCTTTGAAACTACATACTATATCCAGTAGGTAGTGAAGCAGAGGTTACTAGTACCAAGACATTTCTTTGCTAACTTTTCGTCCAATATTTTGAGACGTTTCAAGTAAAGTGGCAGAACATAAGAGCCGCGTTGACAAGTATATTTATATTATAAAATATCAAATTGCACTTATATAATATCAACGAACGTTATAGCAAATAATAATAAAGTTATACTTGAGCATTCATATTTGCTCCATCCAAGTAGACTTGCCCGCCGTGCGCGTGCACCAGCGCGCACACGTCTGCTGCACGCTCTTCGAATACTCCGAACGTGCTCGGGTAAGTAAGCATGAGACATGAAATATTCTTACTATGTTCCTCAACCTGTCAAAATATTTTTTTCTTAATATAAAACATATTTCAACATAGTGTAATGGGTTTAATAGAAAATTCAAAATACATATTTTTTTAGTTTAATTAAAATTCTTTACCATAAATGACTAATATAAGGACAACGTAAAACATTAATTTTGTAATAGGTAGTTTTATTAAAGAATTTTATATATCATACCATACAATTATTTATGAAAATAAATTATGAAGCTATCATTTTTCTGAAAAAATATTGCCTAAATTATATTTAAGTTATCGGCACCTTATCTTTAAGATGTTCCATGTCAATCTCTCCAGAGGGCGATACTCGTATTGCGCAGACGCGCATGCCAGCCATGTGTGCGGACGCAGGATTAGTGCCGTGCGCGCTCACAGGTATCAGGCAAATGTTTCTGCCGGTGTCACCCCGGAACTCATGGTAACGTTTAATTGTTCTCAGCCCAGCGTATTCCCCTTGAGCTCCACTGTAAATCATATAAACATGACTCTGGTGATTTATAAATAAAATAAATTCTGTTAATATTTACCTCTATACTTTTTTACTAACTAAAAGTTTATTTTTGTAATTTTAAAATATCTATTATTATTGATGCTAAAAAGATACCTGTTAGGTTGGAACGAAACACGGTCATATCCAGTAATAGCACAAAGATCTCTAGCGAGTTCTTCGAACAAAATGTGGTAACCTTGGCATTGATCAAGCGGAGCGAACGGATGGATATCGGTAAAGTGTTTAAAAGAACATGGCATCATCTCCGTGGTTGAATTCAATTTCATGGTACAAGATCCCTAAAAAGTATATTTAATGTTACTTATAATTAATATACACGTGGTATAGTGGTAATATGACCAATATTCTTATAATATGCGTTATAATTCAACACTTAACGACACGTCTTAAAAACAAAATTCTTAGATACTTATGATTGTACAATTTTGTTTGCACTGACTAAAAAGTGCAATGTAAGGTGACATATAATTTTCTTTTGCTATGTACTCACCAATGGTATCATAGAATGAACTAAAGAAATATCTTTGTTCTCTAGACGTTTCATGTATCGTACTATACTGGTTTCAGAATGGTGCATATTGAAAACGGGGTGTGTTAAGTACGGTGATGTTCGACGGAATGATCCTTTCAATACACTTCTTGATCTGACATCCCCACTTTCCGTTACCTACATTAAATATTTGTATTAGTAATCATTTTACTCACTTCTAATTTATGCGAAATTTCACGTCAATTTAAATTTTTACGGCTTTCACAATTTGCATCCTTAACATATAAAGTAAGTATGAAGATAAATGATCACACTACTTTAAAATTACATATGTACATTAGTTACTTATAAGCAACTAGTTAACTACAATTCTATTTTTAATATATTATTGTTGTAAGCGGAGATAGACTGACGTCTTTGACTTAACAGTATTACAATACTAGAGTAGGGCATTTAAAGGGGAATTTTTATGTGTTGACAAAAGCATAATATTTGTACTTCCAAACAAAACACGAAAAGTCTAAAATCACAATATAAGTAATACACTAACTTCATTAACTTTATCACAATCAAAGATCCATAACAAATCATCAACATCCTCCATAGTTGTTGTTTCATCTAAAGCTACTCCAATTGCACCATCATCAAAGTATCTCAAATTGATCTTCTTTTCTTGCGCACGAACTTTGATAGCAGATGCGTCGTGCTCCGAAACCGGTATTATATGCAGTGTATCAAAATAAACATCATTAGACTGCTTGTGGCCACGTTTTCGTATACCTAAGAAATATATCTAATTAAATAATTATTGTTGGACATTATTACAAATATATAAAGAAAAAAAATCTGTCTGAATTAACAAAGTCTCATTAAAAATCATAATTACCTTAAAAATAAAAATGTACGTACCATGATCTAGCACCAAAGTTGCATTGTGAACGCGGGTAGCTATATCTCTTAAGCCCTGGGGTCCATGGTATACTGCGTACATGGCAGACATATTTGCCAACAGCGCCTGAGCTGTGCAAATATTTGAGGTGGCTTTATCGCGGCGTATGTGCTGTTCTCTTGTCTGAAGTGCTAATCTATGAAGTAAAAAGTATCATGCATATTCAAATGTTGAAAATTAAAAAATCCTAGCTACTAGATGTATTACGTTCGCACCTATAAGCATCTCGTCCAGCCGCATCTCTAGTAACACCAACCATACGGCCTGGCATCAGTCTTACTAATTGATGCTCAGCCGCAAAAAATCCAGCATGTGGTCCCCCGTAACCTAGAGGAACTCCAAATCTTTGAGAAGTTCCCACAGCCAAAGCCGCACCACACTCCGCTGGTGGACGAAGTAAAGCTAGAGCTAAAAGATCTGTAGCAACTACTACTAGCGTCTAAAACAAAAAAATAACTTTTAATAATTATTTATCATTCATCACTTATATAGAGTTATTTCTTTATATTAACTTAACGGACCCCATGTTCTTGAGCCGCTGCAGCTAATCCAGAGTAGTCGTACACTAGACCTCTTGTGTCTGGACATTGTAACAAAACGGCTGATATATCTCTTTGTGCGAAGTCTGCTTGACGCACATCCGGAACAACATTCACTTCTAGTCCCAAAGCATCTAATCGCGTTTGGACTACTGACAACGTCTGGGGATGTACTCTTTCTGATACTACAAATTTTACTCGTTTATTATGTCTAAAATCAAATACATAGAAATTAGCTATATTATAAATTAGCTTTATTATATTTTTTTTTTGATTAGCTTTATTAGAAATTAGCTATATTATAAATTAGATGATTATCATATAAAAGTCAATTAAAAATAAAATACATACAACGTATTAAAACAAATGAACTTATATATTTATACACACTGGATATAAACATAACAAACAATCTAAAACTAGAGCGAAAAATTCATGTTTACCTATGGCATAATGATAGAGCTTCCGCTGCAGCCGTCCCTTCATCTAAGAGGGATGCATTTGCTACATCCAATCCTGTTAAGTCGCTTACCATTGTCTGATAATTTAAGAGACCTTCTAGGCGCCCTTGTGCCACTTCTGGTTGATAAGGAGTATATTGTGTTGTCCTAGAGAATTTCATATACCAAATATAAATAAATAAACGTGAATGATATTATGTATAGTGTTAAACGTCATGCATAATACATAAATTAGTTATTTAATTACAAAGTTATAGCTATAATTAAGATCCATACCATCCGGGGTTTTCAAACATGTTCCTCATTATAGAATGTGGCACACAGCAATTATGGTAGCCCATTCCAATATACGAACGCCAAATTTGATTTTTCTCCGCTATTTTGCGCCCTCTCTCAACAAGGTCATATTCACCTAAGATAGTTTGATGAGGTATTTTAGTTTTTTTTTTTTTCAATTTCACACTGTATCTCGCGCAGGGCAGAGTATGCAGAAGGCAGTAAGGCAGAGAAAACTTGGAAACCTAGTATTAAGACACTGCTTTCTGTTCCCCACTTTCCACCGAATTTCGGACATTATGTGGTGAGTGGTGGAACTCGACGCCGCGCTTTGTCTTGTACCAGGGCTAAGAAATATTTTATTTGAAAATATTAAATATTTAATTTCTTCGAGTGTTCTTCGAGCACACACAACCTGTCGCGTTCACAGTCATACTCTTATGTCCCTGCACCACGACAGGCCACAAATCCTATCATATGCTAGAATTTAAATGTCGAATTTATACTTTAACTCCCCGAAGTAACGTAGCATAAGATTTATTAAAAAATAATTCAATATAATAAACGATACTTACTTATGGGTTCACCTATTTCCATAAGGCTGTTAAACTGTATTTGCTTAGGGACAGCATCATTCGTTAATTGATCTAAACTCTAAAATTATAGTATATTCTTTTATTAGTTCTTATAAAATTGAGACAAATTATAGTAAACCTTTTTAAATTAAAACAATAATTACGAAAGGTAAAGTTAAATAAAAAATAATTTAAAACATTATAGGTATATTATATGGCTACCTAAACAGAATGTTATTTGATTTTAATAAATTTTTAAATGTACAATTTATAGGTAAATGAATATGGTAAAGTTACAATCCACAAAGCCAATCTGAACTTTACATTTTATCATAAATGATAAAAAAAAAATATTAAGAAAAACACATATTACTCAACAATCTATGAAACCATTTTTTTAAGCCGGCCATTAATAAGTTGAACATAAAATTAAAATATGAAGATTTGAACATGTTGCCACATCGACATCGATTGGTTGTCGAAAAGCAATAAAAACTGGTTTAAACCATGCAAGAGGCGCTTCGTGCTCTAGGCCGTAGTCACTATTACACTATCTTTATACAGCCATTTAATTGTAAAGTTAAGATTAGACATCGAGGCTGTACCATAGGGATATGATTAAAATATACTTCTAAAATTTTACCTTGTACCCCAATAAATCTAGCATTGTCACAATATCCTGATCCCTCGGTCCTATGTGGCGCTGTGGAAAATCAACTCTTTCGGGGAATAAAGTATCCGATTTCGAACTTTGAGTAGCGACACATCGAGATTCATATTTTGGAAATTTATTATACCCATTTTGTTGGACTTTTTTATAATTATTTAAATTTCTTAAGTAGCCTCCACGTTTAATTAATTTTAACATTTTTATAAATAATTCAAATATTCATATCACAGACCAATGAACAAAAGAGACGAATAAAGACTGATAGAAAGGTCAGATCTGCTTCAAGTATTCTCTTTTAACGATAAGAGGGTTCAATAACAAACTAATATTAAGCTCATGACAAATAGTTAATTATGTACTGTGTAAACAATTTTCAACTTTGACCTTTCATCATTATTAGTAAAATTGAAAATTTTACTTTCAATATGTACCTATTTACTTATATATACATACTTACCGTACGACATTTTTGGATTGTACAGCGCATAAATTAATAATAATAATTTATTCAAAAAAATATATATATATTCAATAGAAATACTTAATATAAGAATCACATTTAATTGAATAGATTTAAAATCCCGCATCACATGGCGAAGTGGACAGTGGAAATTTCAGAATCTAGTTTTAAGACATTCCTTTCCCATTAAAACATTTTTGTTTCCTATTTTGCGTCGTGTGTAAGGCAATTTGCATTGAATGACCGCCACACTTTTTTTTCTTTCTTTTTCCGTTTTACTGAGATACCAAAGCGAAGAATTAAAAAAAAAAAATTATAGGTATATTTATTTTTCCAGTAGTAGTAGTCTCGAGAATTCCAGTAGTAGTCTCGAGTGTGGATCGAACCCACTATCTGTTGTGTTTGCAGTCGCACGCTAGTGCCCCTGCGCGTCGACAAGATTCGTAAAATCGGATAAAATTTCGTCAATCTTTATCATCTGTTATCGGTTATCCTTCGTTAACCCTTAAATTTATTTATCATATGTATATGTATATGTATATATATGTATGTATATGTATGTATGTATATGTATATGTATATATGTACGTGTATGTTATATATGTATTATATATATATATATATATATATATATATATATATATATATATATATATATATATATATATATATATATATATATATATTGTAATATATAGTATATAATATGTGTTTGTATATTATTTGTAAATTATATTTAATAGTTGTATATTTATATATTGATATTTATATTTATCATATACTTATATGTTTTTTATATTTTTTTAATATTTATTGTAGAAGTATTGTAATTTTTTTTTCATAAATTGTACTTGGTGTGTTCTCTCCCGCTTTATGTCACTCATACACTTCCACTGGTGGAAGAGATCTCTAACAGAGATAAGTCCACCTTTGTACACTTTTATTTTCATGTTACTATTTCTTATGTACCTATTTAGTACAATAAAGTATATTGTATTATATAACCCTTCGTCACCTTCCATCTGTCATCTATTTCTCTCAACAATATGTATTTAAAATCTTAAAGTATGTTTTTTTTTAATATTTTCAATTTAATAAATGGAAGTAAAACTATATATATATGTTTTGAACTTATAAATTCTATTTGTGGTATAATATATTCAAATATATAAAATTGTTCGTAAAAAAAATTCGTGCTTGTATAAGTTCCCCTGGACAAATAACATTATCTTCATAAAAATAAAAAAAAAAGTGACAGAATGAACCAGGCCCGGTCGACTTCCTTAGGGGCATTGGCGACATACCTACGGGGGATTGGCCGTGGGTCTTTAAGAATAAATTTATGTAAAATTTACGGTATACGGTCTTTCATAATGCTCGTAGGTGTTTAGTGCTGCTAGGTTTAAGTAAAACTACTAATTAGTAGTATTTTGTAAATTTTTGAAGCAGATGTATTTAATATTTTTATTATATGAATATTTCATATTTAAGAAATAACTTTTCGTTAAATGTTTTTAATATATAGTTTGAGTATTATAAAAAAATAATAATTCCAAAAAGGGATGAAAGTTGCTTGTAAATTAATGTTAAAAAAGAAAGTAAAAAGAGAGTGCTATAATTTAATTTTAAACAGTTTTTGTTTGGTGTAAGATACAATTTATCTAACCAGTATTCAAAGCATAGTAGTAAAATTGCCTTTCGATATGGCAGCATTGTAATTTGACATTTAATAATAAAATTGAAAATAGTGTTTCAATTTACAAATGGCCGAAGTATTGTTTATTTTCATAAACGTTAAACAACGCTATCCAGTATTTTTGTTGTATTATTTCATTCGTTTCTTTTACATAGACACTTTTCTTCATAATTAGCACAAATTAAAAGTAGTGTTCTAGAAGTGATTCGCCGAACTATAACATCAAACGAGACATTTTATACAGGGATATTTGATACAAGGATTATCTGTTCTTATAAAAGGCAAGTGTAAAGTGGAACTATACTATTTAGTTAGATTTGTAACGCTTATAATTTTGTATTCAATTTATATTTTTTCTTCAGGTTTTCCATTTTATAAAATTGATTAAAATGTTGGTGATATGAGTGGAGTCAACAAAAGAGCAATATCAATTTTGGAAGATTCTAAAGATAAGACAAGAAATGGTTACTACATTAATCTATACTTCACTGCAAGTAAATTACTTCAGAAATGTTTCTTTTAAAACACAAGACCTTTAAACAATATTGAAGAAGAAGATAATATTATATTACAATAAGGAAAAAAGTTGACAGTAATATTGTAATACAAATATGTATTACAATCTATTGTAATTAATATACAGAAATACTTTTTGTTAAAAATGTTAATATGCAATAAAATGAAATATAAAGTGTTTATTAGTTTCATTTCAGTATTTATATTTTATTATTATGATCACACCAGAAATGATTCACAGTTTCAAAATCATTTGAAAGTATTGATGTTTAAATCAATATTTCCATGATTTTGAAATAGTGAATCTTTCTGATTTTGCATAAAATAAAGGTTTCATAAGGCCAAATTTCAATTTTGCCGCCAAGAAATTTGACAGATTAGTTTCCGTGGGATTACGGATGGTGGCAGCAGTAGCGATTTTTGTCCCCCACTTTTTTGTATGAAGTCGACACTCTTCCCGTAGGGTAAATGTGCTCTATGGAATACTCTACCTACTGATACTGTAGTAGTTTAGGGGTGGTACAGTATTATTATTACAATAAGGAGTTTTTACGCTTGTGAATGTTTTCCGAGCTTCCACAAACACCAACGTGTAAAGACGCCTTTCGTGGTAACTTATAATGGTTTACGAGAATTTATTGCCGATCCGAACCAGTGTCAGTTCGGAATACAGATCAAATTAATTTACTTAGTGTCAATTCACACTTAGGAAAAAAAATTATAAACATATAAAAAAATATGGAGCGAACTCTATGCAATATTTTTTACGAGATGTTAACATAGTGGCAAGACTGAACAACCTAAAATCTATAAGGCTGATTAAACGCTTGTGATGACTTGGCAGGCGCCTATAATTACCGAACCTTTACAAATGTTTTGCTCCCATCTAGACGATTGTGAACGCGTTAATATGATCCTGACAACCACAAATTTAATTTATTAGCGGATTTAGTGTTAATAATTTTAGTGTGTGGCTAGGTCCTAAAAAAATATCTTGAAAATAAAATTATTATATCTATTTTACTTCTGCATTCCATACTCGCGTTTTGAAAGCGTAAAATAATTGATGTAAACAACCAGAATCAGAACAATAAATAAGTATTTACTAAACATAAAGAATACAATAAAAAATAATGTTTTAGCTATTCAAATAAAGCGATGCTCAAGTGTTAAGACACTCTGTTCTACTTCCATTCCCCACTGAACTTAACGCCTGCACCTGCCGAGTCGTCACAAGCGTATTTACGAATAATAAGTTGAAACGTGTTCCATCCATAACTATGCTGCCAAAGATAATAAAAATCATTTGTTTTATTAAGGGTATTTACCAATCATAGTTAAATAATTTGATCGCTGGCAACTCTGAGATTAGCGATACTGTCATTCGCAGGGATGGAGGAATATTATACTCTATATTACTCTATAATACTAATCTAAACAACAGTTTTTTACACATACTGCATAATATTAGAATTTTAAATGTGGTAAACTATTTGTCGTGATTGATAATTTCGAGGTAGAGTTTGTTTGTTTAATTATTATGACTCTATCAGAATATACAAGAATAAAGGATCAAGTAATTCGTAGCGTAGCAAACAATGATAAGTACAGTAGCTTATTAAAAAAAATAAAAGTATTTTATCGTGCTGATATAGATTCAGAAAGAAAATTTGAAAAGATTTCTTCTATTGGACAACTAATAAATATTCTCGAAAAGAGAGATGTAGTTTCGGAAGACAATCTCGGACCTTTAAAGGATATATGTTGGAGACTTCAAAATCAAGAATTAATAAAACAAATAAGTGACTTTGAAAATAGACATGTTCCTAGAGAATACATTAACTATTATGGTGAGTAAATTCTATTTACTATGTACTCTATGTAATAAAAAACATATTTTATTTTATTCATATTATTGCAGCAAAAAATGATGAAGAAATTCCTAAACAGGAAGCGAAAGTATATGAAACAAAGGAACATTATCAAAATCATCATCCACTTTCCTTACATGTTGTAAACAAAACAGAAAGGAAAGATAGGATTATAGAAACAATTAAAGAAGAAATTGGTTGTTTTTGGAGAGATCTTGGCAGAAACCTTAACATTCAAGAATGTAAAATACAAGAAATTGATGATAAATATAACAATACTCCAGATAAAGTTGAAGCATTGATGACTCTTTTTGAGAAGAGAGTAGACAGGCAGAGATGGTTTTTAATATTATGTAATGCATTAGAAAAATCTCGCAGAAAGGATTTAAGCAAATCTCTTAATGAAATTATGACAATGAACTTGTAACTTGTGATAAAAAAAAAATTCACTTAATAATCAACAAACAATAATAATGTAAATATTTTTTTTATTTATAATTTGCAATAAATAAGTCTCTATATTTTTATTAATTATCTTTATCTCATAATAATATGAAAATAGGAATATCCTCGGCTTGTTAAAATTTATGCAGAATGATCACTTGACAAACAAACAAGACCTCAAGGAACTGTGATTTTTCCCTCTACCCTCTTGTTTTTATTAGGTAATAGTATAGTTCAAAACTTCATACTTCAAAGAGTGTGCAAATGCTCTAATTCAAAAATGTTCTTGTTTTATATGTAAACTATATAAAAGTGTCATTCCTACTTCATCTAACTAACTTATTATAAAATACAAGCTTAGAAATTTATTATCAGCAAATCTATTTTACTTTTTAAGGTCTAAGCTATTGTTCACTAACCATTAAATCACTATATGCGACAGCTTTGAATTTGATTCATCTGGAGAATGAACTATTTTTATTACTGGTAAGACGACAAAGCATGACATTGAGATCCAGCACTCAATCTGCAATATTGTAAAAAGTACACACTATCCAATCTAGTGGGGAAAGTAAAGTAGTGTCATAATACCAGGTGTCTATGATAGGGATACATTGTGTACCTAAAAAAAGGTATAGTGAAACCAACATTTGGCAAAATTAATATTTTATAATTTTATCTTAAAAAGTTTTATTTAATAATAAAATGAATAACCTTGATACATTAGGAAAATTTTATATAATTCATACATCAATAAAAATAAATGGTCAATGTTCAGTTTACAAATAAATCCCTATGAACATTTTTACTAAAAATGCATATTCACATATTTTTGGAATGTGTTAATTGCTTTATCCCTTAAAAGAATACTTAAATTTATTTAATATATAGTGTATTAATATGGTTTAATAATAAAAGCTTAGTAAAAAAATCTTCATTATATTTTTTCTGCTAAAATATTCATTCAAGTTCAAATCATCAATGAATTATAATTATAAATGTAAGTTTTCAATAACATAATTTCAATTATTTAAAAAATATATCATATAAAAGTTAAATGTAGGTAAACTTCAAAAAAATGAATAATAAAAACAATTACATCTATAAATTAACTTGAGATTTATTATGCTCAAACAAGCATTCTGAAGAGTCTAACACATTAGGAAGAAACATGAAATTGTCTTTGATTTTCGCGATTGTTACACATTTTAAATGAAACACTTTTAAACGGATTAATCATATTATTGCAGCAAAAAACGGGTCGACTCTATTCTACCCGTGACCATGGTCTAATGTAAAGTGTTCGAAACGTCGGATTTCCAAAAATGCAATAAATATACGCGATTATTCCGTTTAAAAGTGTTTCATTTAAAACATGAAACTATAATTAATTATTAATAAATTTCATATAAAAAATATCATGTTACATTTAAAAAATTCTTCATAAAACATGAAACCAAAACATAAAAAACTGTTCATCTATAAAGAGATTTAAAATGTATATCATTGCTGAGATGCCCAAACATAAGCATTCTGGAATAGTCTGAGCCATGGGGAAGCAACACTTGATGGAGAAGACGAAGCAATAGGAACCGGGCTCTGCCAGCGCAGCACGCAACGTTCAGGGTGCGGCATCATGGCTAAATGACGCCCGTCTACCGAACGCAGCCCGGCTATACCATCTGTTGATAAAAAATATTATATTTTATTTATAGTATTTTTATAGTATTTAGGTATATTTGAAAAACACTATGAGATATAATAATATGAAAAAGTTTAAACTTCAAGAATTTTTGTATGTACGATAATGAAGAATGATTTTTGTAGAGCATAAAAAAAATCAAAAATGGATGGCAGACATGTGCTTTTAAAATTACATAAAGTAAACATTTACTGTAAGGTATAGAATAAAGCATTTCAATATCATCAACATATATAAAATACTTAGTATTCACTAAATGTGTTTAATGCCTAATAGCATTTAAATCTATAAAATATATTTGTTTTTAATCATGTGCAATTCTTATTTAACGAACTATATTGGATGACACTTGAAATTAGCATTAACTTTACAGTACGATCAAACATATCGTAGAAAGGAAGTTAAGCTTTCTATATTTTATGCGCATTATTCACTTGAGAAAACATAATCAAAATAAGAAAAAATCCTTTAACTATATCTGTGCAAAAATCTGCAGCTAATTTCATTGTGGATCGGAATCGTCGACCGTATCATATTCGGGTAAGAGGAGAAAAATTAATTAATTACTGCCGATAGTTAATTTTATTTCAACTCTTATTTAATTATAGGTTAATAAGTAGAACTTAAAAATTTAATTATTATATTATATAGTTTACATATACACTTACCAGGACTGCCATTAGGGTTCATCGGGTAGAGCTCGGTGGGTGCGCCATCGTCGTCCACATACTGCATGGCCACCTGTCCGTTGGCGCGCAGTCGGTCGAGGACTTGTGGCTTGGACATTGTAAATCGTCCTTCACCGTGAGCCACCCATATCCCCAGCACACTACCCCCCATACCTCGGAACCATATGTCTTGTGGACGCTCGTTAATTGACACAGCGCTCCAGCGGCATTCGAACCTATAAAATTATTAATTACTATGCTATCTATATAAAAATACGCATTTAAAAAACAGTTATTTTAAAATCATATACGGACTTACTATTTAAATTATATATTAATATGTATAAATTACAAAGTAAGTTAAATGCATACCACACATAATTAAATGCATAGCCAAGTTTGACGGCGAGTGGCGAAACTCAATGTCGCCCTTTAATCTAAACTTTTAATATCAACGAGTGGAAATAAAATTCATTTATATCTTCGAGTGGGTATCGGATCCACAACAGTAGAGCTTACAGTAAGACGCTGTTACGCTACGATAAATCTTTTATAATAGGTAAAATAATTTCATATGATAATAAAGTTAAACAAAAATACCTTTCCGAGAGATTATGATCAAGAACGACTTCCGGATTGTCAGCTTTGTGAGGATCGATCCATCCTAGAAGTGCCATTAACTGGCATCCATTACACACTCCCAAGGAGAAGGTGTCGCTACGGTTCTTGAAATGAGCGAACTGGCGACTAAGAGAATCATTGAACAGTATACCAGCTGCCCAACCTTTGGCCGACCCGAGGGTATCTGAAAAATTTATATTTAATTAATTACATTTGTTGTGGCAAAACACGATGAAATCTAAAATAACAGCACATAAACAATAAGTTAACAACTTAATGTTTTAACATTATGTTGTTTTGGATATAAAAAGTGGTTTTCATAAATATTTACTTACTTTTTATTTCATTTTTACTAGGCAAACAAATAAAGTAAGCAAATAAAGATTTAATTTTTGTTATAATAAGCACATTTTAATTTATAGTAGATTATACAACGAGAGATCCTAGTCTCACGATAATGTGCTTGCAGGCATTGCGTTTCGAGTCATTTTAGGAACTCTCGTTCCCCCCATTTTCCACTAAATTTGAGAAATTGCGTGTTGAGGGGTGAAACTCAATTGCGTTTAGCCTTGTTACAAGAGATATTTCATTTTTTCAAATGAAATTTGACTCTCAACTTGCCGCTTTTACAGTCGATCGTAAGTGGCCCGAGCTACGACAGATCTTAAAAAAATGAGGGCTATATCTATAGTTGAGTCTTATGAAAGATTATAGCAGTATTTAAAAAGTTGTATTTTTATATTTTACCAGCATAACTAAATCCACCGGGGAAAACTAAGCCCTGGAAGGCATCGAGTGTTATTTTATTAGTTTGCAAATCACTCATGGTCACGTCGAACACATCAAAGTTGGCCATCATTAGAGACGCGATCATTTCACGATCGCCATTTGTACCTACAAAATAAGAAAAACTTTTTTATTATATTCGTTAAGTGTTGATCAACACTGAGATAAATGCCTTTTTAAAAAGAATGTAAAAAAATTAACGTAGTACACCCGCGCCTCATAGAATGTGTAAGCAGAGAATGTATGCATTTTTGTACATTTAATAAATAAGTAAAAACAACTTATTAAAAATATTTAAAATAAGAAGATGAATAAAAAGAATATTATGTAATTAGACGTAAAAGAGTATTGAGTTACTATTCGAAGAACTACGAATACTTAAGTAACTTATTTTGTTTCAATATAATATATATTTTTTTCCGTTTCACACTGTATCTCGCACTTGGCAGGGTAAGCAGAGGAAGTTTGGAACCTGGTGTTAAGACACTTCATTTTGTTTTCACTTTACGTAGATCTTGAGGCATTGCGTCATAGGTGACGGAACTCAGCGCCGTTAATAATATGTTCATTTAATCGGACTCCAGAATGACTTGCGTACCTTCTTCACGCAGTACGGCTACTCTGATGGATTTGCTCTTCATGACAGCTGCTGACGGATCAAAAGTCACTTTGTATGATACGCCTTTGCGCTTTTCAAGACCTGGAAGCGTATTGTCAGAATTAAAAAAAATGTATTTTGTTTTAGTTGTACGCTTTACCTTGCTTACTATTACGCCATTATATTTTTTACTGTTCGCCTAATTCTCGAGACTATAAATGGCGGAATTCTATTCTGCTCTTGTTACTACTACAGCGAGAAAATGAGAATATATTTCCTTCCTTAGTGGGAAAAGAACGTTTGATCGCGTTTCCCATCAGACGGTCTCTTACTGCGTCTTTCTTTAATAAATTAAGTAAAAATTGATGCTAACCTTCCCATTCTTGTTGCACACAAGCGGAATTAGCTTGCCGTAGCTCTAATTGATAGCTGGTTTCTTCCCACATTCGGAAGACTTTAATCAGTTTCGTGTCAAGAACCAAATTGCCATTCACTTTAACTTTTACCTATATATATGAACAAGAAAATTTTTCAACAAAATTTATTATACAAAAATTACAATTATAAATAAATCAGTTGTTAGATCGCCTAGCAATGCTTTTATTTATTTATCTTCTAGGATATGAGATTTTTATCTCATATCCTTATTTTTTTTCCAGCTCCATACTGTATCCCGCAAATGGCAGAGTAGGCAGAAGGAACTTGGGTACCTGGTATTACAACACTCCACTCCGTTCCCACTTTTCGCCGAATTTGAGACGCTGTGTCAAGTCGTGGAATTCAACGCCGCGTTTGCCTTGTTACCAGAGCGAAGAAATGAAAACATTAAATATTTCAATGAATAAACATGATTAAATGATTAATATTCAATTACTTCGAGTGGGGATCGAACCCATAAACTGTCACGTTTTAAGTCACACGCTTGTGCCACTGCGCCACGACAGACTTCAGATGGTCAAGGTCCCCATTAGGTCAAGATAAAAATAATGTGTTCAAAACAAAAAAATACGAAAATACTTGAAATCTCAATACAATAAAAATTATCTTTACCTCAGAATCCATTCCATATTTTCCACTTTTGCCTACCACCTTGGCCTTAACACCTTGCTCGTGATATTTACTAAGGACATGTTTCACATTACTCTGAGCAACTTCTACTACAATACCCAATTCTTCGTTGAATAGTGCTTCAATGGCGGATACGTTGTTTTCAACTTGCAAATCTAACTCTAATCCGCGTAAACCGCCTATACCCATTTCTATTACTGTAGTAATGAAGCCTCCTTCGCTTACATCGTGACCGGCAAGAAGTTTTTGGTCTGTAACAAATAATTTATTTATAAAGTTGAAAATAGATGTTAGATTTAGCTTCACGCAGTGTTGTGCACTTAGCAAGGTAGGCAGAAAGAAACTGAGAGACAATGTTAAGATATCATTTTGCCCTGAATTCTCGAAGCATTCCGAGTTAAGTAGCGGGAATCCACGCCGCGTCTTCTCTTGTCACCAGAGCCAAGAAATCAAAATATCAAATATTTTATTCTCTCAGTAGAAATCAAACTCAGGACTGTGTTTACAGTCAAACGCTTGCACCACTAAGCCATGAAAACTCGTATATTCTTTTTAGTAGAAATACAAAAATTTTATAAAATTGACATGAATATTCTAATATCCTTATGATGTTACACTTTGTACGGCAAAATAAGAATAAAAAGTTAAATTTTCTGCGATAACATAATATAGAAGCTTAAAATGTTTACTTTTTTTATAATTTAAAAAAATCTACAAACTTTTGGTACCCTTATTTTTCCTATCAATTTTATTCTCGTTTTATATTTAAACATTTTAAAACTTTACACATTAACTTTAATCCATAGTCTAAATTATGCGTAAAGAAGATTTTTTACATGTCTTTAACCCATTCTATTTTGCTTACCCTTAAGAAGCTGCTGTGTGACATTGAATAACGCTTTTAGTACATCAGGGTCATCCATGTCCGGTGGATTATCTCCAAGCTGGTTGTAGCATTGCGCTAAAGCTGTCCCACCAATCCTGTAAAGAATGTATATTTTATAATAAGCCAAAACTTTTTTACTAGGAAATATTTCTTATATTTCATCAAAATATAAATTTAAAATAACTGACTGGCCTAGAAACAAAAAGATTCCATTAGGTAATCAAAAAACTAAAATAACTGAAAATCTTTAAACTATTGAACATATATTCTTGAATCATGGCTAAAATTACTTGATTTAGTTACCTTAAAACAAAAAAAAGTCATAAGCATATACATATACCCACACGGACATATTTAGATATATCAAACTTTCAGCAGAATGTTATCGTCGATTGTTTTTATTGTTAAATACAGTAAATGACATTCGAACCCCTGGTTATATATGTATTCATTTACTTAAAACATTTGGTTACATATAATATACCTGTATTTTCCTGCACATACTGGAACGTAAATGAGGGCTGAGCCTTCTTCAAGAAGTGCCGGTTCTATCTTAACAGTGATATCAGGGCAAGGGGCGTATGTTGATATCACGAGAGTCCCCGGTGACTTGACTGTAATACAGAAATATAAATTAGTTGAATGAAAACAATTTAGCTATAATTAGTCTCGTGTAAATTATATCAGATTCGATAATGTGGACAGATCAGATCTACTGTAATTCTATTTAAGACTTCAAGCTCCATAATAAGGTTCGATCCCCACTCGAGGAAATGAAATATTTAAAATTTTCAATTTAAATATATAATGTTTTTATTTCTTGTGGTACAAGGCAAAACACGGTGTTAAGTTACGCAGCTCAACATGCAATGCCTCAAATCGGAAATGGAACGGAGTGTCTTAATACTAGGTTCCCGAGTTCCCTCTGCCTACGCTGCCATGTGCGGGATACAGCTTGAAGCAGAGTAAAATTTCATAATTGGTAATGTTAAATTCTCGATTTCTCGATGTGGTGAACGAAACAGAGCGTCAGACCACTTCACGCTATATACTGCACGATGTACGGGATATAGCGTGAAGCTGAGAAAAGATTTCCAGATTTGTTTTAATTTTTCTTTTTCTTCTTAATCGTAACACTCTTGACAGAGTTATCGTGGTCATCGTGTAGTCGTGTTTTTTTTTGTTTTAATTACAGTAATATAATCCGATAAATTGTAAAGGAAGAAGATCCAAAACATGTTTTTTTTTACGTAGAAGCTATCTTTCCAGTTCAAAAGTGATTTTAACAAAAGACCTCGCTTTTGTATTGAAAAATTTAAAATAAACATCTTTTTCCCTAAATAAAATCTGGTAAGCAGAGAGCACAGAGGTAATCTTTATTCTATATTGTAATTGCAACTAACACATGTCCATGGCTGTCTTTAATATATAGTACATATATTTGTACGTCTACGAAAAAAAAGCATAACGTTTTCCGTCTCGCCTGTTAAAATAACCGATAACAAGATATATAAAACAAAAGTCCACAAACCAGGCGTGCCGCCCACGTTGGCGCACATGGAGAGCGAGTCCTTGCCGCCGTCGACGGCGACGCCGAGGCGGCGCATGGCGGCGCACAGCGCGTCGCACGCCGTCACCAGCGCCGCGCCCTCCGCGCCCGTCTTGCCCGCCCACATCCAGTTGCCCGAGCACTTCACGTCCGACAGCTCCGTTATGCCGGCGAATACCTGTATAGTTACATTTTGATATATCCTATCACGAAGGAGAAACATAGTAATCAAAGTTAAAACTCCGTTTCACAATGATCGCAATTTCCAAAACATATGCGATGTTTAAAAAATAGGCGTTGCGTGTTCTGTGCGTGCGTGCGCGAATCTTGTGTTTTTGTCAGAGCGGACAACTTCAAATACCTCATTGATCGAATTAGGAATTAAACACACAGCTATTACGTTTAAGCGATACGGCATCAGCAGCATATATACAAAAACTAGGAATTAAATATTAGCTAAAAAGTGTGATGTATAATAAAAATACCTATAAAAACATATTAAAAAGCAATTAAATATTATAAAAACAAACTATCAAATATAATTAAAAAAGCTCAAATATTATTATTTATTTTTGAAAAAAAACTAGAGTCCATCCTAATTTGTTCGCCTTATTACACATACTAGCATATATATGAATACGTTTCTAATATTGAATTCATTATTATAGCTATAATGAAATCAATATCCTCAATATATTTCATTGTGTAAGGTGTATTTTCTTTCTGTTGTAGAATGAGATAACGTAGTGTTGCACTCTATTCCGCGAACCAGCAGGATTTTTCAAGACATTGACAGTTGGCGGAGTTCAACGCCCCTTTCTCTTTGCCTTGTTAGCAGCCAGCAGTAAGACATTAAAAATATTATTGTCACACTCCAACGCTACTGCGTCATGGTGACCTTTACTCCAAGAAATATATTAAGTTAATTTAATCTGCATATTAGTTAATCTAAGCTGTACTGTGAAACTTATTTATTACTTAGTTTATATTCTTTTTTAAACGTTATCTAATTGAAATATTTTATTATTATATTTGAGATACAAAGAACGTTTCACATAGTCACACACAGTCATCACAATTTTAAAACGTGCACACTTAATCAACTTAATATCACACAAAAAAAAATCTTACGAGCACTAGATAACCTTTCAATTGTTAACATATAAGTCGATTTTATATATGTAGATATTTAAAAATTATTGCTTAAGTTTACTTTGGTATACTCATTCGTAAAATATTTTAACATTTGAGTTAAAATATTATTCATACCTATGAAATACTATTAAAAAAATTATAGTTACGTAAAACATAGTATTATGTCACTAGAAAGTAGATAGATAACCTGCCTGCCTAATTGGTCTATGTAACACAGTTTTAAGATATTCACATTATTTAGTTATATATTGGTGTTCTAATAACATAACATTAAATTGGAAGTCAGATAGTGACCAAGATATTCAAAATTATCCACCATATCTAGTGTACACTTATTTAATAATACCGGTGGTATCTCTTTCCGATACATGCCTCGGACATTAAACACCATTATTTGGCTCTTTTTAACTTTATAAATTAACCCATCTCAGCATACGACTCACATACCTACAGACATAAATTTTCTTATACCACAGACGAATGCACTCACGTCAGCGTAGCTAATATTGTTTACACATACACCATCTATGTAACAGCGAACTCTGGTACTGCTAAGCTCAGTTATCAACCCACGATATAAATGTTAAAAAGAGTGGGCGAAGTTAAACTCTCTTGTCTCACGCTACACCCCAGACCATACGGGCGAGACAACGCTCTCTCCCATCCTACATAGTTGATCTGATTTTCATATCAATAATGAAGAATGTTAATAAGCTCTAGAGGCAAACCGCTTTTCTGAAGTTTCTTCCATAAAATATTGTATGAGACCAGGTCGAAGGCCTTAGAGAGATCAAGGAAACAGGCAATGATTGGAGTATCTCTCTTAACGTGGTAATAATTAACCTTCGTTTTGACATTTTGTTTTCTCGTCTATCTTGCTATATTTTTTCCTTAACAGTTTTAATCAGGTTAGTTGTAAGAGACTATTATTATTGCAAGATGTAGCCATCGCTTTATATCCCTTTAAAATCATAAGAGATTTGGCTGCAAGAGTATATCAGGTAGAAGATTTGGAGGTGATTGTTTAGATGGTCCCTGTAATTGTCTTACTTCTTTCTTCGTAAGCGTAAATTTCTCAATTACGTGAATGGCCTTAAAATATTATTTTAAACTTTCTACAAACACTGATGTTGGATTTGCTGGCTGTCTTTGATTAGATACCATGTGTTCCGGTGGGTTTTATTATGAAATAAAACATCCTCATTTCGATTGACGATACGACCCAGTAGACAGATATTGAATTTTAGGTTAATTTTCTTGTTGCATATGCTTTATTAGCAAACAGCTTTCATTCATAGTTTAAGAAATGTAATACCTAAATATGTGTCTTAAATCTATATTCTTAACAAATAATACCATAAAAATATAAATTCAATCGCCTAAAACATTGTTACAAATGAATAAATCAACAAAAAATCTTACCAAATTCGTCAACGCTTCGCCCAACGACAATCTCGCTCCTGCAGCAGGATCCAACAGTCCCTTAACATTTTGCGTGCCGATGGACGTAGCGGAGCCGACCAGCTCGTGGAACGAGAGCGCAATGACCGCGCAGTCCGCGAGCGGCGTGTGCAGTGGCCCCACGCATTGCTGTTGGGCCACTAAGCCTGACACGCAACGGTCTACCTGTGAAAAAATAGAAAATGATTATATACTATTCAGGTTGTGGGTTCGATCCCCATTCGAGGAAATGTAATGTTTAATATTTTCTCGCTCGCGCTTTCGCTCTGGTACAGGGCAAGACCCGGCGTTGAGTTCCGCCACTCAACGCGCAATGTCTCAAATTCGGCGGAAAGTGTGGAACTGAGTGTCTTAACACTAGGTTTCCAAGTTCCCTCTGCCTACCCTGCCATGTTCGGGATACTGCGTGAAGCTGAGAGAGATTGTATACTATTCAAATGTTCGCAAAGTGGCATCACGCTATACTAATAGCATACTAAAAGAAGACGTAGAAGAAGAATTTACTAAAAGACACGTAAAATAGATGTGGTACTAACAAGTGCAGTGCTACGCCATTTACACAGTGAGGACGTAGGCTATTTCCGTAGTGTTTCATTTGCAATTATAAGAATGATTTTGTTATTTCGTCAACAAAAAATATCATTTTGATATATATTTTTAGAATTATTCTCATTTGGAACAAAATGCACTATTCTGAATTCAGCAGAAATTAGAGAATGGAATGATTTTATACTTACCTCTTTGGGATAGCTACATTATGTGGTAGATGCATGTAAAAAAAATAAGATGTTGTATTAAAACTATCTATAGAAGGTCGCAAAGCTCTAACGATATTAAAATCACAGCAGCACAATTTAAAGGACGATTTATTGATTGACCCGGTTTTGTTGAAAAGTTGAATTTAATATGTAATCTAAAAGTTTGCAATACTATTAGTGTATACAAATACATGCAATATTCTTTTGTAATGTTTATAAATACTTTACATGTATTCTAAAAGATGTGATTAGTTACGACATTTTTTTTTAATTGTTTGTAATTGAAAAAAGAACATTATAAAGTAATAAAATACAAAGTTTTGGTTTCTTGAGATATCTTTTACTTTGTTAAATAGATCGATTTTGTGGCTTTTTGAATGGTGGAAAAAAAGATTGACGCTAGTAATTTGTATTAGAAATAAAAAAAGCAATTACCTTGTTTGTCAAATATCTCTTGCTGGCAACATTAACCAGTCTCAACACTCTATCCAATGCCTTCTCTACAGTGATATCGCTGGGCAAGGACAAAGGCAGTTTGGTTCGCTTGTCCAGTTTGAAATCAAATGTTTTTCGTGGCATATTTCCTATAAGAAAGTACTATTAGAATTTTATATATTGGACAACATAAAAATAATATTGTTGTTAATTTAAAAATGATGAATGAAAGAAATATATTTATTTAGAAAACGTGCACAAAAAATTCGATTTCGTAGCGAGATCACGAATCCTTACTTTCTTCTTAGTTGTCATAGCGCTTGGACGAATTCCAAGACGCGCCGGTTCAAATATTTTTTATTTTTGTTTTGATAGGTCATCATACCTTACAATTTCCAACTAACTTTATTGGAACTAGTCAAATAGAAGATATAATTAGCTTCTACGTCACTGATTTTATAATGTATCCTAAGATAATAAACTATTATACAAACATAATATTTTTATTTAAAAATAAGAGCTATATATGTATTTATTTTTACATTCTTAAATATCTGATAAAAATGATAGAAACCCATTACACAATGGTCACTCAATGCCCTGCTGTGGCGTCAGTTGGCCACAACAGAGCATTGAGTGACCATTGGTTGATAAATAAAATTTATTTAATAAATACAGTAATATTGGTTATATTTAGTGTCCGACTGAAACATTTTTTTCAGCCGAAACTCAAACCGAAACTTACTTAAACATATGTATTTAGAATTTCTGTTGAATACTAAAAGCTAGTGTATTTTAATGTTTTTGCACATTTATTTGCATATTTTGTTTAGAGAGTTAGTAAAAAGTTAAATGAAATAAAAAATGGTAATTCAAGCAAGCTGATTGAGCAATTCTGAGCGTTATCATCATATGATCATGGATGTCAATAAAATTGAATAGGTTTTATAAAATTCAGAACATTTAATTTATATTCATATTTAAGTCTATTGCAAATTAAAAACAGTTTCCAAAGATGAAAGAGGCGAACTAGTCGGGTGGCGGCGCTCGGGAGTGGTGGTTGAGCACGATAATTGACAAATACTGGAGTTTTGGCGCGGCCGAAAGATTTGCCTATTTTCTTCTTGGCCGAACTTGGCTGAAACTGAACTTTCGGTCAGTCACTAGTTATAATTAATAGTGCATAAGGATGCAAAACGTTGCATTGATCGGTAGATTCTTTAGACTTTGATTGACGTCACATCCTTGCGCCGCTGTTTCTCATAGAATATTACAGATAAAAAAATTAGAGATGAAATATTTGAAAACATCAATACGATTTTTAAAATAAAAACGTTACTTTACGAACTAGAAGTAACATATATATATAGTTACCTAAGTTACCTTAATTGTATCTTTTTTTTCTTATATAGAATGAAACATTCAATATCTTATCAATAAGTTAAGCCAACTTACCAAGTACTGCTTCTAAATGTAAATCATAGGGCAGTTTGGACTTTACGTCTGGTTTTAATCTATCAGATCTGCTTAAATAAGAGTCTTTATAGCTATCTTCAACTAAACTCATGAATCCATCCCCTGTCACTTCCCCTACAAACGATACTGGGCATCTCTCACGGCGACAGATTTCTGGAGAAACAGAAATATTACCATACTTAAATTTATTTTGAATTAAATTTAAAAAAATGTTATTCAATTTAATAATTTCACATCGACGATAATGTCACTTTAATAATATTATATCGGGGCACAACGTCAGAGTGCAAACATTGCCAGTTGTAAACGATCATAATTTCCTAGTAATAAGATGACGTGAGCTTTGAGTTCTGCCACTAAACACGCAATGTACCTAAAAATTAGTCAGGAAGTGGAGAATAATTGAATTCATCATGTAAAAGCCATAAGAATAACATTTGTAATAAGTATAACAATATATATATAATATTGTAGAACTAAAGTTTATATAAGTAATTATTTTATTATGTAAAACAAATAAAGACACTAAAAGAGTTGCACGGTTTTTTCTTTATATCTAGTGTTAAAACACATATTTCCCATTTCGAGACAATCTGAATTTAGTTATGGAACTCAATGTCACCTCCAACCCCAATGTTTTGTTTACCAAAGCGGGGAAATTAAAATAATTTAAATATATAATTAATTCCTAATTTACAGACCGACATTTTAATATGGCATTATGATGACCTAAGACATAACAATTAGCTAAACTAACCTTCCAGAATATTCCTATTCTCTTTCGTACATAGCAATGCATCGTTTTCCTGATATTCAGCCCCCCATAGTTCTAAAGTTGTGATAGTTGGGTCTCCCAATTGGAACTCCTTAGTAAAGACAACCGCTCCCTCAGGCTCGACAAGTTCTTTGAGTACATTGCCGTTACCACCTGCACCTTGGTCGTGGATAGCTATAGAAACGATTTTATAACATATTACAATAATGTTAACCTATTATTGTTAAAATATGAAATTATAGTTAAAAATGTTTAGTAAAATAAAGAAAACTATACTCAATATTTTAATATTTTTTAATAATGAATAGCATCTAATATGTAGTAGAAAAATCGTATTTCTATATACGTTTTGGAGACTAATATTATAATTTTGATTTAATTATCTATTGTTTTAATTTACTAATATACTATAATTAAAATTAATTTACTCACATTCAATTGGATTAAGATCTGATTCTAAGCAGGCCCTAACAACCCTATTCAAGCGGTTGCCCATTTCAGCATCACCTAAATAAACAAAAAGACTGTGTTAGAATATGTTAATTATATAGGTATAAATATTATTTTTAATTATTTGAGGGTTACGCGATAGGTTGTGGCTTCGAGGAAATAAATCCACCCCCACTTGAGGAAATAACCCCTGCCGTGCTGGTGCATATATATGTATGTATATTGACATAATTGGATATGCAAAAAATAAAACGACAAAAAACAGCACATTGTCTTAAAGAATTATACATTCCATTGAGTTTTGAACATTAAACTAACAATCTTCGCATTTATACTTAATGACAAGTTTATTTATTTTAATAAAATAAAACTACATGCCTCTTTGTACAGCACCAAAGTCAAGTGCATTGTCTCTAGAATCATCTCCTTGGACGGCCACCGACGACGCTGCGCCTCCACCCACCCCAATACGGTAAACAGGACCGCCAACTTTTACTAGTAACATACCTAAATGAATAAATGGAGAATTAATGGGTTAAAATTCATACTTTTGTCTTAATGGTATTTTATGTATATTTATATATTGATTTTTATGACCTGATGATCTAAAGAGCGTATGTAGGTAGATGATGCAACACTAGGTTACTATTCAAATTCAAATATTTTTATTCAAAATAAGAAGTTACAAGCTTCAATTTTGAACGTCAAACAATTTACCACCAGTTCACTAAAGTTACTGCCTCAGACCTGAGAAGAATTGGCGACAGAAACTCAGGGGGACATGTCTTTTTAACCAAAACTTTACATCATATAATTATATAGCAATGATACATTTGAAATAGCCTGGAGAGAGCATTTTATTGCCAAGGCGTGTTATCATTTATAAAATCGTTAATATGGTAATAACTTTTAACACACAAACATCTTTTTTTAAAATGTCAAATAGAAAATTCTCAGACGTTTTCTGGGATATGTAGCCCCCAATTGTCAGTACATGGGAATTGAAGCAAAAACCGTCATATTAACAGACGCTGTAGCAATGCATCAAGATAAGACTCGTCATTTATGTTAGAATCTTATGAATCACAATCAAAATTAAATAAAAAAAATATTACATCAGCTGTAATATAGTGATGTCAATAAATTTGATTTAATTTATTAATGCTCATAGCATATGTATAATATGAAGCAAGTGAGGTAAATAAAATGGTAAATAAAATATTGCTTTGTGTGATGATTGAACCCACAACTTGTGGCATTTACAGTCACTTACTTGTGCCCCTGAGCCATAACAGGCCTATAACTTAAATCAGAGTCAATATTCAACAGATACAGTACTTATTACTATACTAACCTTCACTAGGTTTGTTCTTTTTAATCATACTGTGAGGCATATATCCAATTCCACCACTGAACATTATTGGCTTGACAAATTCCTCTCTCACATTATCTGCATTTTTGAGACCATATGACTGTACAAAACCTGTTTAAAATTAAAATTTAATATAATTTTAAGCCATAATTATTATAATTATTAATTAAATGGGAACATACATATATATATATATATATATATATATATATATATATATATATATATATATATATATATATATATATATATATATATGTATATATGTATATATGTATATATGTATATATGTATATATGTATATATGTATATATGTATATATGTATATATGTATATATGTATATATGTATATATGTATATATGTATATATGTATATATGTATATATGTATATATGTATATATGTATATATGTATATATGTATATATGTATATATGTATATATGTATATATGTATATATGTATATATGTATATATATATATATATATATATATATTATATATATATATATATATATATATATATATATATATATATATATATATATATATATATATATATATATATATATATATATATATATATATAATTAACAGTTACATAGAATAGATAAATATAATATATGTATTTTTTACCTGTAATAACTGGTTCTCCAAATTTATTACCATAATCTGATGCACCATTACTAGCATCTATAATTATCTGAAGAGGACTGGCAAAATTGTTTGGATACTGCCAGGTTTTGTTTTCCCATGGCAAGTCATAACCTATGATAAAAATTATGCACATGAAATATTTTGTAAGACAGAAATTAGTACACATAATAAACTGATACATACTCTTACTAAAAAATAAAATTGTCATTTAAAAATTAACCTGGAATGTGTAAGTTGCCAACACTGTATCCTGCAGTTCCAGCAACAGTGTGGCCACCGCGACCAACACCTTGTACATCCCTTATGCGGCCGCCAGTTCCTGTTGTAGCACCACTGAATGGTGCTACTGCTGTGGGCATATTATGTGTTTCAGCTGTAAATATTATATCAGATTCAGTAATTTCTTCCGTCATCTGAGAAGGCACTTTTATGTTGCTTGGCTTCAGTTTTGTATGTTTAAAACCTTTTATAGCACTGAAATAAAAATATTATTAATATTATTTATTATAGTAATAACTTTATACCAATTTTTAATTCATATATACGCATAAAAAAATCATATACCTGCTGTTATCACCAAATTTTATAACATTATTATCATTAGATGTTTTTTGTGTTGAGGCAACCATGTCAATTAGAGACTCATTTATTTCTTTGCCATTTAAAACTATTTTACCCTAAAAATATAATTATAATTATACTAACATTTCTTTAGCCATTAAAAATAATAACTATTTAAAATAACTTTTTTTACCTTAAAGAACCAATGTCTTGAATGTTCACTATTACTCTGTGCCAGATCAAATAATTCAACACTTGTAGGATCCCGTTTTAGTTTATTGACAAATAAATCCATATAAAATTCCATGTCCCATGAATCAAAAGCCAAGCCTTTAATTTTTTTATAGAAAAGAGTTAAAACAAAGTAACATCATTGTCAAATAAATAGTTTATATTTATCTAGTGACCTGCATGTGACATCTCCCTTGAACTACACATTATTTTGTTTAATAATCCTAATTAATCATCAAATAGTTAGTTTGTAGAAATATGTTAAACAAAATACTTTACATTGATTATAATTGTGTACTCAGATGTATAAATTGATTATTATTATTATTATTTCTAAGATCTGTATTATAATTTAATATATATTAATTAATACATTTTTAAATATTATTTAAGCGAGAAGTGACAAAATATACTATTATAAATAATGTTTTACCTAATTTTTTATTAACTCTTTCCATGGCTGTCATTCCTTCTGCTTGTAAGGGTACTACAAACCAGGGTTCCAAATCTCTTGGTAAACCTTCATTAAAGCTTTGACGTGGCAGATTCTCTTTAGTATAAATACATTGGGTCATCCTATCATGTAGTGGTGCAGCCAAATCTTCCGACAACTTTTTGCTAATATTTTTGGACTTTTTAAATGTAATAAGATATCGTGTGGAGGTTTCAAGACGGACAACATCATAAAGCCCTACACTTTGGCAGATCTGAACTGAATTACTTGAATCAGCTGTTGAAAAGTTAAACCTATAACATAGAAGACAAAAGTATTATTTGAAAATCTAGCTATCATATTTTTTCAATTTTCTCATCACTTACCTGGGCCCAATTTCAATTATAGTTTGGTTCTCGTTTACAAATTTAAAAACGGATTCATTTTTTAAAGCATGCGGTTGAAGAGGGGAACTCAGAAGCCACTGTAATATTTTTATTTGATTTATGTTTAAGTAATTACAACCTTCTGCAAGTTCGACATGGTAGCAAAACTCTGTCGACAACTCTTGTACGTCTGAATCAATTAATTGTAGTTTTAAAAGAATTTCTTTAGTTTTATTAACACTGAAAACTTCATGACTAAAAAATCTTAAAATACACATGGTCTCTACAATATGAATCTAGCGGAGTTCATTCACGAATCAAGATCTCAAGACAAGTATCAAATTTAGTGAGGTATTTCATCAATTGATATCTTGCATCGATGTCAAAGATCAGACCATATCACTTGTAGCTATACAAAAATAAGTTAATAGCAAAACAAAAGCTTACGCAATTGTATACTTAAATATAATTCTAATAAATTGGTGGAAAACAACAAGTAAACACGATGTTAGCGTGAAATTGGAAAAGTTATTTAAAATGTAATGCCTTCTTTGTATTGATTTAAGACATTATATTGGCCTGAGACAACAGATTTTGTAAAATTTTTTTTAGGAATAACATTCTTGTTTTGTCATCAACATTAATCTTTACAAAATTCTAAAACATCAACATCACATTTACGACAATTCAAAATATCCAACATAACCTAACCTAATTGATATGGTAAATGCCTAAAGTAAATGGTATTTAGTTTACCTATACTAATATATCTATTATACATATACCTATTTGACATTTGCTAATTCATTCAAAATTTCAAAATTTGATAAAATAATATCTAGAATCGGGTATCATTTATTTAAGTTTATGCCGATTAAGAAAGATAGATAATATGAAACATATATTCATATATGAACACATATTCATTTAAGCGACTTTAAAATAATAAAACAATATTTGTATCTGTAAAAATTACAAGTTCATGTATACATTAAAGAATAACAAAATATGATATTTTAAAGGGAACTCGAACTCGAATGCCATGCCTTGCCAACATGACGAGATCGGCAAATATTTGTAATGGCTCTCAAAAACATCGGTAGGATGCAATTAATAATTACAAAATTATCTAAATAGGTATCTATGTTTTATAATATGTGTCACTATAAGTCTATGTAAAATGAATCTATTAGAATAAAGTTTCTTTTCATTGGTAGCAAAATCTCTAAGGTATGCTCTTGATACACTCCATTCATTATTGTGATCATGGTATGGAACAAGTAGGACAACTTTATTGAACAGTAATAATCAATAATATCGCATGCTACTTTTCCCGAGCACAATACTTGTGCGGGATTGTCTATCTCAGTGGTAGTCAAAACTTGAACACCGGCCAAAAAATATATGAGCTATTTTTTATACTTTACTTAATATATAAATCCGAAATAACAAGATCACAATTAATGAATTACGTTTTAAGAAAAGTTTTTACTCTTCTTAAAACTAAATTCAATAAATGATTACAAGTAATTTTAATTACTTTGTTACTAAAAAGTAACAACGTAATTCCAATTACTTGTATGAGTAATCATATTGTAAATTTAACGCGAGGGACCTCTTTGGAAGTTTCGCAGCACGTTCGTTCGGGCACTTCAGGGAATGAATTCTTTAAATATTAATAATATTTTCAGTTGAATTCCACTTCTGCCACTCGATAAGAGTTTACAATTCATTTTTACCTAAAGAAAATAAATTTAATTATTTTGTGCTAAATAAAACTACCAATGTAAAAACAAATGTGCCGTATGTACTTTTGCTTAAAGTACAAAGACCATTAAAAATCGATTCTAGTCTATGAATAATCGATTGCAACGTAATTTTCAACTTCAAGTTTAATTCAACGTCTCGCCATCTTGTTTTAGACATGGCGGTTGATCACGTTGATCCGTAATTTATAGATAAAGCGTGTGGAAAACTAAATATTTATCTAAAATGTATAGTAAATTACCTTCAGTACATAACGGTTATTAAATGTTTCTAAAAGTGTGATATTTTCTGGAACATTAATTTGGTTATTTGTTGTGTATTGTTAATAGAGTAGGCGTTTATGCCTATACGGGCTTAACCCAAGCCGCTTACTTTATTATATTGATTTTTATCGCTTAATGCTCAAATATGATGATGTATACGGTAAGCTTAACATAACCAGTGATATTTTATTGTAAATCATTACTTTGCAGTTAATTCTATTAAAAATGTAATTTGGGTATATTTTAAAGTATAGTTATATGTTACTGACGCCTATGTATTTTATCTATCATAAAAGTTACTTTAGTATTTTATTATATTTTTTTATTGGTATGATATAGTAAATATTGAATATTACACAGTTAATATTTTTATTCTATATTTCGAGGTTATGTCTATTGTTAAACTATGTATGTACGTTATATTTATTGCTTTATAGACTAAAGAACTGTAGACAAAAAAAATATTATATTAGATCACTTAGATAACAATTTCAATAATATTATATTCCAAATACAAAAATCTGAAATATAATAGTATTCAAATTGTTATTGTTGAATAGGAAAATAGATTACAGATTGACAGTAAAATTTTTTAATGATTTTTTAAAATTTAACAAATAGGGTACAAGCACGGAGCAGGACACTCGCTTCAGTGACAAAGAGAAAAAGCTAATGAAACAAATGAAGTTTGGAGATTGCTTGACACAGCAGGTAAAGCATTGTTATGAATTATGTTTTAAAATTGCACAGTCAATACTGTCAGCCATAGAAAGATAATATTTGTCTTTTAGGTTTCTTGGAAAATGTAGATTTTAGATATTTCTCAAAAATTTGTAGGCAGTGAGAACATTTTATTTACTGCATTATCTGTTTTTTATGCTGCTTGTTTAACTTTATGTCAAAATGCTATGTTTAACTTCAAAACTGTCAAAATGTACAAAAAAAACTAGTAAATTTAATTTATAATCAATTATGCCTCACCGCATCCCAGTATCTCAGTCACAATATGCTATAAGATAATAGTTAACTATTAAAACAATTACTTAAACTGGAACTGTGGTGTTTGGTGCTCCATTCTCTCTGCCTACCCCACTAGGGATATAGTGTGAAGCTAGTTAAGTAAGTATGGAAAATGATATTGCTTGTACAATAATAGTTAACTTTTAAAAGAATTACTTAAACTGGTAAATTTTGTCAGTAGTATATATAAATATACATATATACATATATACATATATATATATATACATATATATATATATATATATATATATATATATATATATATATATATATATATATATATATATATATATATATTTAGATTTTTTTTTCCATTATATATTTCTCTAGTGAAATTTATTAAAATTACAACTGAAATTTCTACTTATATATGATATTTATTTTTTTTTAATAAAAAAAATAATCTTAATTATTTTAAAGGTGGACATGTCCAAGGTGAAGCTGAATGTTCTGAAGCCATGGATCACCCAGAAAATCACAGAGATCTTGAAGATGGAAGATGATGTGGTCATCGATTATGTGAACAATCAACTTGAAGAAAAGGTGACTAATATTTATGTACTATTTCAGAATTATTTATCAAACAATGTAATCATTGCAGTTTCCTTTGGTCAAAGATTACAACACGATATTTCAGTAATTGTTACAATTTATATAAAAAGGAAACTGCAATTGAAGTATATAATTATTAAATGTATATTGATTGGCTATGGCTATTTTTATGGTCCCCATCGGTTAGCGCGCCGCCATCGCCGCCAGCCGCAGCCGCCCGCCGTCGCCGCGCGTCCCGCTCTTCTTATGGAGGCCCTTAGCATTCTGAATCGGTATTTACGGGGAAATTAAATACTTAAATGCTACTACAGTAATGAGTTCATAAATAATGACTTTGAGGTGCTCAGAGATGGATCTGACTCGTGGTAGGGAAGTCTCGTTGTTAGGCTTTGCGGTCAACATAATGTGGTTGTGTTCGCAACACAGTTACAGATGCAAGAGGATTGAATATGGCGTCCGCCGAGCATCGTATCGGCGGCGGTGGCGGCGCGGCGCTCCCCGCGCTTCGGTCTGCGCGACACCACTGCGTCTCGCCTGGAACCCGAAGCCGCACCGTCTTCATATTTTAATATGTACTTAATGTAATTATTTTCGCTTCCCTACCCGAGTCACTTCTGTCATTATGTTTGCGCGTGCAATAAGACACTCTGAACGCCTCCTCGAGTCTAATTTTTTCTCCGAACCGACATATAACAACCAATGGTATAGCGCTCTACTGAACGGTGTTTACTGCGCTCTTGTCGATTGATGATTAATTATGTGATATTTTCTTCCCGCTCCGCTTCCTTCGTCTCCCAGTTCCCTTGTCCAAAGAAAATGCAGATCAACTTGACTGGATTTCTGAATGGGAAGAACGCGAGGCTGTTCATGGGTGAGCTTTGGGAGCTGCTGCTGAGCGCACAGGCCAGCGAGAACGGTATTCCAGAGTCTTTTACACAGCAGAAGAAGGAGGAAATTAAAAAACGCATGGTATGTTTATGTTTATTTAATTTAAAATCAAATGTGGTAAATAAGACTAATAGATATCATTGATACGCATCTAGATCGTCAATCGTCTGACTGTAAACTGCGATGTTTGTGGTTTCGTTATTCAGAAAGTGTGATGAATTATTTCCCAGCTAAAGAGAAATTAATTATTTACCTTGTTTCTGTTCTGCCAAAGTGCGATTTTGTTTAGCACCATTAAGCATACAATCTTTTCAATTCTTGCGTAATTTTAGAGAGTGTATTAGGTGATCAAACATGTAGGTAGAAAAAAAGACTATTAACTGTTAATTTTGTTTTTGAGTTGATCACTGAAACATTGTAACTGTCCACTAAGCGGAAAGTTATTGTCTCATAAATATTATACATTTTAGCAATAGTACTCGTAATGATATTAACTTATAAATATAATTTAAAGGAAGAACAGCAAAAGGACAAGGACAAAGACAAGGATAGGCGCAGGTCCCGTTCGCGCTCGAGGCGGCGCTCTCGAGAACGACGCCGCTCTCGCACCAGGTCACGTGATAGATCGTCTGACAGGAAGTATGTATTTTAATATATGTATATTGTATTTGCTAAATCAATTGAATACTTTATAAGCTCAAAGAAAGACAGGGGAAATATAGATATATATAATAATACACCTATGTAACTACAGATACATTGTTCTCTATGTACATAGAGACTTAATTATCAAGGTTTTAAATATTTGTGGTGCAGTGGCAGCGACATAGTGTCTGTGGACGCATTGTGGAGTGAATTCGATTCCCACGTGGGAAATTGAAAAATTTCATTTCCACTCTCTGGTAACAAGACACTACAGCAATTTAGCCAAAACTGGACACTCAGGGTTTTGGAAGTTCTCCCTGTGTTATGCGAGAGACACTGCGAAACTACAATATAATATGTTTCCGTTAGCCGTCGCCGCAGCGGTGGCAGCCCGCGTCGGTCGCGGCGTCGTAGCCGTGACAAGGTGAGCCAGCCCAAGCCTCAGGTAGACGAAATCAAGCTACCAGAACCTAAAGGTTAGTATACTCAACGCTATGCTATATCTTCATTTACTAGATCGACAAAATAAAAATGATTTATCCGCCGGACTGATAAACTCACATGTGTACTTTTTTTAAAGCAAAGAAATATGAATAAACAAAAAAGAAGTTTTCTTTTATGCTTATTAATATTTATAATTTCTTAATTTTTTTATTAGAAAAATATATATTTTATTATAATAATTTTTAATGCAGAAAATGGGAAATCACCTGAGAAAAAAGAAGATGAAAATGATGTTGAAATAAAGGAAGAAGAAAATAATATCTCTATTGATACTGTCAAAGAAGATAACCCAGAAACAGTTGAGAAGGAAGAGAAGATTGAAACAGAGCCAAAATCAAGATCTGCTTCACCTAATAAGTATGCCTACTAGAATTTAACATTTGTTTTTTTAATCTTTACACTGTATCTTGCTTATACCAGTCAGAACCGAGGAAAACACACTCACTCACTCACTAAGCTTCACACCACTCCACACATGGCAGGGTAGGCAGAGGGTACCTAGTGCTAAAAACACTATTCTGTTCCCCTTGACACTGTATTTACATACCAGTCAGAACAGAGGAACAAAGGAGGAAGTTAATGCTGCATTTTGTCTTGTTGCCAAGATAAAGATATGAAGGTAATTCACATTCCCTTGAGTGGCAATCGATGCTCCGGCTCTCGAAATAAAAAGAGAAGTAAATAGTATCTCTATTGACTGTCGATCTTCTGTCACAGTTTAGTTAGATCCTGTTCTACTGTTTTTTTGTAATTTTTGCCAACATTGCTGTGATAAAAAAATGTGGCGTTAAGTTCCAATTTAGACTAAAATGAAGAACAAAGTATTTTGGTAGGGTTTGGTTTAGGGTGTGGTATAAACCGTCAAATAAAAAAATAAATAAATTGATTGTCGTGTCAGATCTGCTGCTGAAAAAGAAGAGGAAAAACCTGTGGAAAAAGTACGCCATTCCTCTAGTGAACGTCGGTCTTCATCTGCTTCTTCTCGTAAGTTAAATGTTTGGGAATTGTATTTAAGTTATAATGAAATATTTTTTTTATATATTGTGTGGCTTAGTTTACTTTACAATTATCAGCTTAGTTTATTCTATTGATATTATTTTGCATTTGATAAACTAATTTAGATTTTTTTAATCTATAACAGATATATTTACTAACTGCGTAAAATAATAATCTGAAAGTAAAAGTACTTTATGTAGTATAAAGTAATAACAAACTGATCAGGAATAGATTTTAATATGTATGTAAGCCAGTAAACTCATTTCAAATCTGCTCTAGTTCTGGTCTAGTCCGATCATGCTTATAAGAATATCTTAACAGAGTGAGATCGGATCGAGAACCTAGATTCAAGCCTTAAAGCGTTCCTTGAATTATCGATTATTTAATGTTTATTAATTGATAGACTTGGTGGGATCTGATCCCGTGATTACCTCATGGAATGCTAAGTAGTATCTTTAGTTCAGTTCTTTAATCATGGCGTTCCGTTTTGAGCACAAAATCTCCTCATCAATATCACTTTATATGGCAATAGTGTCTTTATACATTTTTTTTGTTTATATAGATGGCAGTGCCAAAAAAAGGTCGTCACATAAAAAACGTCAGTATCGTTCAAATCGTGACTCATCAACAAGTGTTAGTCCAAGACGGAGTTCGCGTCGAGAAAGGTAAACTGGTTTGTTTTAAGATTGTGTCCACGAAGTTACAATATTATTTATATTTAATTATACAGTTTTTAAAAAAATAAAGAAGAGTCGACGTATTGAGAAAAGTATTAGAATATGGCCCCATATAACGTGTGAAAATTAGGCAGTGCGTAGGATGCTAGTTTCTTCCGCGCGGGGTGGGCTTATGCAACAAGGTGTCAAGTTATAATGTGTCGTGTTTGTAGGAGTAAGTCGCGCCGCCGCAGCAGCCGCCGCCGCTCCGTGGAGCGCCGCGACCGCGAGCGCGAGCGCGAGAGGGAGCGCGAGCGGGAGCGCGAGCGGGAGCGACGCCGCCGCGAGCGCGAGCGGCGGGAGAGGGATGGAGGCGACCCTGACCGATAACTGATCATGATTAGTGCACTATTGAACACATGAATTAATTACGTCTGGTGAATTTCATTAATTCACAATCACAATAGTCATTAGATTGAATAATAGTTTTTGGTGATTCTGAATAGACGAATTTAAACTTAATTGATTTATTGAACTTAATTGATTGACAATTGATGAGACCATTATGGTAACGAAACCAATGTAATTGGCTTTATTTTTTAAGGATGTTACAGTCATTTTTTTAAGTATGTGTATAGACTTTTTTGTATAATATATTTTTTAATAAACTTGTTTTGTTTGTTTAAAATTAGGCTGACTAATTAATGTATTTTATTCTGTCTTTAAAGTTTTAATTTAGTTTACAATTGTTATTAGTTGTTTACATAAATAACTAAGTAGAATAAACAAAAAAATAGAATGGGTACATAAATCTGAACTTATTTATAAACATTCAAAATTTTCATATAAAACTAATAGACAAAAGCGTTTACGAATATTAAAAAAAAAACAATAAACAATAATTATTATAATGATCACATACCAAATAAGACAAATTGTACATTACATCACATTGTTATTTAGATTATTTGAGTTACACTTCCCGCATATAATAATAGAATACGCAACCGGAGTGTACGATACTCCGTTTCATCCGCACCGCTTAATTTTCTAGACATTGATATATGATATTGTTGAAACTCAACGCAGCGCTTTGTCTAGTTGCTAACACGAGGACATGAAAATAATTTATTCCCCCCGAGTGGGAGTCGAACCCACGGCCGATTTATATAATATAAAAGATTTTTTGTTTAACATATAAAGTTATGCATGCCAGGTCGCGTGAACGTCGCCGATCGCTTGAAAGACGTACTAGACGCACGCGCTCACGCTCTCGACGACGTTCAAAGGAAAGGTAATTTATTTTTGCTTCAAATATTATGTTGTTTCTTATGTGCTGTATATATTTATGTTGTTATATTTTTTATTTCTTTGATTTTGAGCTTTATTTTAACAAGAAGTTGTGGTAGGTTCATTATTGAAAAGACAATTCAAAAATAAATTAAAATATTTTTATAAATTATTTTACATTATTATTTATTACATAATTTTTCGTACTAATTTCCCATGCCATAGCCTTGCTTAAAAGCAACTGTCTTCATGGGCACAACTTTATTGCTTGTATTTCTATTAGCAACAATTCCTTTCACACAATACGCCTATTAAAATTTTATACTTAAGAAAAGATAATCGATGAGAGTCCTGTGACGATTCTTCTCATGTCAGATGTAGTTATGTTTAGTGAACCGGTAGTTAAATATTTAATGTCAAATATTAAGCATTTAATTGATTTGATACTTAAAAATGTATTGTTCAAAACCTATTTGATGTTGACATTAAGAAAGAAAATGATAAACAATGAATATTTTTGTTAAACACCAGGTCTCGTGACCGTGACCGTGACCGTCGCCGGTCGCGCTCCCGCCGCCGCTCCCGCTCGCAGCGCCGCTCCGGCCGGCGCTCCCGCGACCGCCGCTCCCGGGACCGCAGGTCTAGAGAACGAAGATCCAGAGAGCGATCTAGGTATTGTGTGGTTTTGTTGTTTATTTAAAAGACGTTTTCATTTTTTTAAGGGGGTCGTGGCGTAGACATATTAAGCGAATCGATTATTTAATATTTTCGTTTCCTCGCTCCGATTAGAACGCTATGTAATACGCAGTGTCTCCAAAAATTAGCGCCAGCAAACCTTATTTTCAACTTGAAACTTTGCTTAGGGAGAAGAGATCGAGGGACAGATCTGGCAAAGATAGGAGATCAAGAGAAAGAAAATCGCGTGAAAGAAGATCGAGCGACTTGATCAAAGAACGGTTGGAAAAGTCTGTGTCTATACCACGTAAAGGTGAGGCTCAGTTTTAAAATGTTCATTTATTTATTTTTTCATTTTTTTAAAACACAATGTTAATTACAGAAAATGTGGAAAAATTAAATAAAAAGTCCCTAGAACGAGTGTCACTACCAAGGGAAAGATCTAAGGGGCATGCGTCGAGTACAAGCAGAGACTCGTCTGTGGTAAATGAAACTAAAGATAAGCCCATTCCACAAAATGATAGCCAGCTCAAGACAGTGCAATCATCAGACGACGAAGATAGAGATGAGTTCATCGCTATACCTGTTTTACGTGAGTATTCTAAGAGCCTCTCTCGCACTCCTTCACCTTTCTTAAGAAAACATGAGATAGAAAGTAAGAAATCCGAAAGGTCGGGTGACGACGCGTCAGGAAAAGAACATAACGAAGACAACACTAACAAAGTTCACGAGACTAAGAAAAATAAACGTAAAAGCAAGCAGTCTGAATCAGAAAGTGAGAGTAGTGAGGAGGTGTCTAAATCTAAGAGCAAATCAAAACTTAAACGCAAAGAAAAACCAAGCTCCAAGAGATCCAAAAGAGCTAAGAAAGAGAGCTCCTCCAGCGACAGTGACTCTGAAGATTCATCTTCCAGCGATTCGGAAGAAGATCGGAAAAAGAAGAGCAAGAAAAATGCTAAGAAAAAACTGGCAAAGAAAGCACGTAAGAAGCGGACACGTTCATCCAGTTCTGAGTCCAGTTCTGAGGAGGAAGTCAAACACAAGAGTTCCAAAAGCAAACAAAAGAACATTCCAGAGGAATCTGATAACGACAAAAAGTCCAAGAAACGAGGAAAAGAAACGAACATAGACCGTGCTAGGTTAGAAAAGGCCGAGAAACAAATCAAGCCAAAGAAGGTAGATACCGAAGATTCGCATGACGATAGTTCAGATAGTGATGGGAAGTCCAGCAAAAAGAAAACAAAACATGATTCAACTTCCTCAGAAAAAGAAGTGAAGCGTAAAAAAAGTGATGCTATAAAAGAGAAAATTGCTTCACCGGATATTGTAAAATCTAAAAAGGATGAAAAACCTTCGAAAATCAAGCATACGGATGAAATAAAATCCAAAGTACGCGAAGATGGGGAAAAAAAGGCAAAGAAAAGAGAAAAAGAAGAGACTTCGTCAGACAGCGACCAGGTGTCAAAGAAGAAAGCTAGAAAGAAGGTATCAGAATCCGATTCTGACTCGGACAGCGACGAACCCAAAAAATCTAAAAAGGCTAAAAAGCACAAGAAACATTCAAAAAAACATAAGAAACACAAAAAACATAAGAAAGCATCCAAACGAAAAGATGATTCTTCGGACAGTGACGACGCAGAGGAGGAGGAGGAAGAGGACAGTAAAGTAAATAATGAGGACTTGGAAAAAAAACTTAGGGAGAGGGCCTTAAAGTCCATGAAAAAACAGACTAGCGTTTCTGGGTCCGATTAGCAGTCAGTTCATAGAGGTTCGAGGAAGTCACGCGTAAACAAAATAAAGACAAAAAAAAAACATACTAAATTGAAGTAAATTTTGTCTTTATGTTGTGCTGTTGTGGTGATTTTCAATGAATCTCTAATTTAGTACTTTACAGTAACTGTGTCTAATTTTACGCTATGTAACTACAATTTTAATGACGTAGGAAAAATGATTTAAGATTACGTGTATGTCCTTTGTTAGTAATAAAATTTGCTAAATATATGGTATTGTTTTATTATTTAATTATTTCCTAAGTAAAGGTTGCGAAAATTAAAATCATACACACATTGTTTTCATAATTTAATTAATACTATTTTTGACCATTATACTTATAAATTATATGAAAATTATTTTTTAAATATTTGTTATTATTTCTTTGGTAGACCTTAATTGTTTTACTTATTTTATTAAATTAGTAACTGCATGCAACTTTTAAATTGTGGTTTTATAAAGCTTCTTTTTACAATAAATACATCACAATGGTATTGTATACATTAATGTTGGGATCGGTTGGGATAATCCGGAATGACCCTTAAATATAATCTTAAAATTAAATAATATAATCTTACATTTATCTAGTAACCTTATTTCAAATTAGCATATGTCGTGTACATGTAATTACTCCCTATATTTAGCATCTATGGCTTAAAAATAATATATAAAGATATGCTTGCAAAACACCGAATGACTATAACAAGATGTGAACTCATCGTCTTGTATAACCTCTGTAACCAGTCACTAAGTTAGGGGTGACGCCACTATTATATATATTTCCTTTGTAATATCCATAGCCTAGATGTCCCCCGCCTACATAATTAGGGTTATTGTAACCATAATAAGAGTTTAGACCGCCGTTGCCACCGAAACCACCGTATCCGCCATTACCGTGACTGCGGTCTAATCCTTTTTGTACAGGACCGAAGTTATTTGGAATATATCCGGAGTTGCCCGAGTCATACCCACTGCCCGAGTAACCACTGGGTAAGAATTCGTTCCCACCATTACCACTGACGCCGTAGCCATTAGGGCCATATCCATTTGCACCATGTGCGCCAGGAGCTATACTATTGGAGCTATAATACCCCTTATATCCGGCTCCTTCGTAACCTAAGTCATTTTGGGGGCGGTAACCTGTATTTTTAAAAGAGTTGTCGTAACCACCAAATCCTTTATAACCGGGCTTATTTGAGAGATCATCTATAATTCCAAACCCTGTGACTGAAAACCCATATCCCCCAGGAGAATTTCCTCCCCAATCAGCGTATTGATGAGAATCTGGAAAATAAACGCGTGGAAAATGTTCAAAATTGTATAATATGTGTGTATATTATGTTAGAGATGAATTATAATAGGTCTTTTGTTGTTGTAGTGCGACTGTAAATGGAACTGGTTTTGGGTTCGATTCTCACTTCAGGAAACTAATTAATATTTTTATTTCTTCACTGTTCGAGGCATTTCGCATAGAAAGTGTGACGTTGCCTTCCGCCACTAAACTCTTATTGCCTTAAATTCAGTGGAAAATAGAGAACGGCAGTTTCTTCATGGAAACGGAGACTCTTACACTAGGTTTTTGAGATCCTTCTATAAAAGTAATATTTAACAAATTTAATCTTGTGAATGAATGTCTCCTTCGCCGTTTAACTTTATAATAGATTTAAATTTTAACTCATAATAACATACTTGGAGCCTGTCCGGGCGCAGGGGCACACGCATGTGATCTTAAACGACAGGCTATAGGTTCGATCCCTACCCGAAGAAGTAAAATATATAATATTTTCAAATTAAATTTCAAAATGAAATATTTTAATATTTTCATTTCTTCGCTCTGGTAACTAGGCAAAGCGCGGCGTTGTTTTCCGTCACTCAACACGCAATGCCTCAAATTCGGCAGAAGGTGAGAAACGGAACGGGGTGTCTATACATTAGGTTCCCAAGTTCCCTTTGCCTATCTTGCGATATTTAGGATTTGAACAACTTGAAGCTAAAAGAATACTTGTTTTTCTTTACTTACAAGAACTGCCCGCAGTTTTGAGATCGCCAGTAGGTGAGTTTTCTTTTTTGGTACCATTTTCTTTTTTATCAGGCGCTGGCGCTGCATATGTTGACACCAAAATAAGTAGCGGTAAAAAGATTTTGAAGATTGCCATCTGTAAAAAAAAAAAACACTTTTATACATACATTTAAGTAATAATATATCTTTTTAACTACGGTATTTTAATTAATTGCTTATATAGTATAGAAGATATGCATTGTCATTTAAATTTTACAGACGGTATGTACAGTGTGGCTCACGGCTCACCACACTTCCTTGGTAGCTCAAGGTATTGCTGAGATAATGACATACTTAGTGAACATTTATATAGTAAATTAACATGAGTAGGTAATAATTACGACGTGAAGGTAACGTTTAATATTCTGACCCTCGACACAATAATGGGTTAACTGTTGGACAATACTCGCACTGAAATTAACCTACTCACTGCTAATAGTTATACCTAATGTTGTGGAATTATTCTAGTTCAGCTGAAATATTTTTCTTTTTATTTAAAAAAAATGTTTTGAGGAGACAAACCTACAATCGTCTTATTTTGCTACTTAATTATAGGAATTAAAATTTTTCTTGTTAATATTGTACTAATTTTATATTTATTTCGTGAATTTGCACATTTGCTGATAGCAACAAATTAACAGTCGCTTTTTTGCATTTCGTGGAATTGAATTCACGTTTATGTGTAAATGAAAATAAAATCAGCAAAGAATAAAAATGAAAATACCCTGTATAACTCACAATTATATTTTGAAAGCAATGAGTTCCCATTGAGCCCTTCGCCCATCCTTCACTTTCAAACAAAACGAAACGCTAACGATAAAAGGGTTCAAATCATTTATTACTATTATTTATTATCACTGTTATTTTCTTGATTAAGCTTACGTTCTTTTTAATGTAGAGATATAGTGCCAGGACACTCTATAATCCGTTTGCAAAGCCTCAAATTCGGCGGAAAGTGAAGAACAAAAATGGAAAGAACGGAATTCTAAATTAACCAGGTATCCAAGTTCCCTCTGTCTATTCTGCCATGTGCTGGATACAGCGGGAAGCTGAGTGAGTTCGAATCCGAGATAATACAGTTTACATACATCGCGTTTACGGTCAGACACCTGCGCCTACAATTTCGATTTTGTTTTTAAAGAACGGTCGGTGTCGTAGTGCAGTTGTAGCCGGCTTAAAGTCATCAAATATAGGACGGCTACAATTGCACTACGAAACCGATCTACTGATCTGATTCTTAGATTTTTTTTATCTTATTTATTTCTAGAGTGTACTATGCGCAAAAAATTAGAGAAAATAGGCCACCTAGATCGCCGAAGATATCAAATACGGACACTCGGTAATTTCGAAAAAAAATATTTATTCCAAATGTTTCCGTAAATGTTGGTTACTGCAATATGAATTTAAGAATATTGTATCTCCTCTATTAGCAAATACGTGGCTTAAAAAGCACTATACTAGTAATTATGTTAAAAATAATAAAAAAAAACATTCAATTTATATATATATATATATATATATATATATATATATATATATATATATATATATATATATATATATATATATATATATATATATATATATATATATATATATATATATATATATATATATATATATATATATATATTAATTTTTGAATTTGTATATTTGTATGACATACATTTGACTGCTATTTTTCATATTATTAAAACCGAAACCTATAATATATTTTTTAAAGTGTGTCATACAATTTGACTTACATTAGGAGTAATGTTCCTCGATGTCGTAACACAGCGCACTAGTATTGCGGATGAGTTTAGACGCTCTCTGAGTGCGTACACATACTTACATACCTTTATAAACCGTGGGAGTTTTTGTCTTATAATTGACAATGGTTACTGAGAGGTAATGAGTTCGTTTGTAGGCAAACCGTCCTTCTGCATAGATGCAATGACGCAGACTAATTTTAGCACGATACAATGTGTCATTCCTTACGAACCATAAAATTTCCGGAACGTACCTGTAATGGCTGAGGTCAATACTATATTTGCATAGTTTATTGCTTGGTATTTTCTGATAAAGCGTTTTGTATTAGGTTCTTCAAGACCATTGGAAGTACTCGTACTTTAAGTATCAAGGTAGGCATAGGTATTTTAATAAAATAATAGTTTTAGTGTTGATGTTGAGTTCCACCACTAAACGCAATGCCTCAAATTCGGCGGAAATTTGGGCGCGGACCAGAACATCTTAACATTATGTTTCCAAGTATGAAACCAAAGATACGTATGTATATTATAAGCTAAAGTTACTTTTATAATATTAGTGCTTTCAATTACTATCGAGGTTTTTTTATTTCTATAGAGTACAATGTAGATACTAACCTGAGCGTAGCTAGAAATATTTTTCTTGGGAGGTTGGACTTGAGAAAATGTTTGTAATATTAAGTTAGCTTAAAATAAATTATCCTTTAGTTAAAACGGGCGAAGCCGCCTGCGGGCCACTTGTATTTAATATTTTAATTGCTTCGCGCTGACAAGGTAAAAGTGCGGCGTTGAATACCGCCTTTCAACATGCAGAGCCTCAAATTCTGCTGAAAGTGGGGAACGGAACGGAGTGTAACACTACTCTAGTTTCCCAATGTTCCTCTGTCTACCCTGCCACATGATCCCATACTACCCATATGATCTGCGAGACAAAAAGGTAAAGGAATCTAGGTATCGAAAGCAGGAAAATGAATATGAAGGTATTTTCTATATTTCCAATAGTTCTCGATTCTCGATTGGGCATCGAATCCACGACCGAAGTCGACACACATTTGCATCCTGAGTCGCACACTTGTATCCTGAGTCTTAAAAAGCTTTCCCACTTTCCGACCCAATCATTGATATGTTCCGTAGTATACTACTACAAATCAACGCCCACATGCTAAAATAATTGAATATCAAGCTTAAATAGGTGAAATGAGGAATAATGTTCTGTTCCAACGCTTGGTTGCGTAGAGGATGTCGTCACAAGGTCGTTTTTAATGATTGCATTCATTTTATTTTAAGAATAGATTACCATTTAATGTAAAAGAACATTGTCGCCGTTAGTTTTTTTTAGATCCTTAGACACATGACAGTGTTATTAGGTATTTACTTTATATTACATTTATTTTACCGTCACTTATCTCCCGAGTTTATTTAGCGCATTGGTACCAGTAAACATTTTAAAGTTCATATTTCAACACAAACATTAAAAAATAATGAAATTTAAAACAATAGTTATTGGAAAAAGTAATGATAGTAATTTTATATTTTAGTATATAATTATTACAATATGGTAATCTGTACTTTCTGTACAACATCTGGCCAAAAATCATGGTCATACCCAATATTCAACTTGAACAAAACATATGTATAACAATGTATACATAAATATAACTTATATTGGATGAAAATATTATTTAACAGTCGTACAAGCACGTATGGCTTAGTAAGTCAGAGCGTTTGGACAGTTTCCAAGAGGCGTGGATTCAAATCCTGCTACGTTATCATTTTTAAACGTTTTAAAAGTTGATAAAACATATTTTATGAAGTCCTTATATTGTTACAAGCTTCGATCAACTATTCATAGATTAAGTGTCACACTCCAAAAAACGGCCCGACAAATAAGAGCACAAACAGAATTGTGTTCTTATTCGTTTTTAGTATATTCCAACCATAGCCAATGTGCGGACGTGACAAAATGCTTCCGTGTGCTTATAAAAATTGTGTAAATAACCATCGCAACAGTAGTTTCAGAAGGAATATCTTTCTTTCGGTAAGTACACGTTAGAATTAATTTTAAAATACTTAAAAATCAATATTAAACAATTAAATAACAATATTCCGTCGTTTAATCAATATTGGCGATAACACTACCAACGATTTCGTCAAATAACGGTAAGTTTGGGCTAAGAAATGCATAGAGAGATGTTTAATTTTTTTTTATTATATTTATAATAACTTTATATATATTTTTTTATATTATAGTTTTCCTACTGACTCATTTCGTTGTGCATAATGGGTATCTATTGTCGCCTAAGAATGAAGAGAAGAATACTCAACGGCGTAGATTGGTAAAAATGGCGATTCCAAAATTGCAAGTATAATTAATAAATTAAAAAGTGATTTTTTTTGTTTACATATACAGAATACACAAAATAAAAAAAAATAAAAAAATATATTTATTATAGGCTGCATCTTTAATTCTAAATGATACCAGAATCAAGACAATGGCTGTTTCCGTCAGCTCTAATTCTTCTACTACTTTACTATCGGACATTACATCTTTGCAAGATACTCCAAGAAAAGGATACTTAAAAAACAAATAATCGTATCACACTAAATAGTACTTACTGAAACGAAACAAATTATTAATTTAAACATAATTAATAAACGTTTTAAGAAAAAAAAGACTCAGTTTTATTAGATCGATTGAAAAATATAGAAGTAGTGGAATTTTTTAACGAAATGTATATTGTAGTATAAAAACAAAAAAAGACGTTTCAAGATTACAATTACTTTTATTTTTAATAAAATGTACAAAAGTTATCAATTTATTATCAATAAAGTGACTCCATGATTTCTATTTTCTATTTTCTTACAAGTACTTACAAAGCGACGACGATGACGTGAAATAAAATGTCTTATATCTATTACGCGCTAGTCGAAACTAAACCTTAAGTTACGAGAATAAGGTATGATTTTATTAAATAGATTTTTTGTCATAAGTCTGTGTATAATAATGTTCGGCATTTGTGTTTATATTGAGTGGTGCCACTTTTTTGAGCCGTATTTGTATGCAACGCTTAATCTAGTGAATAGTTGATAGAAGGTTACAAGGATTTAATTTTGACAAAAAGTCTTATTCGGGTAAATTAAAACGTTGTAGCTACTACCGCTAGATTTTCTTGAAAATATAAAGGTAATCAGCGCTAAGTACAGATTCATTACACATTTTTTTAATTATATGGAAAAGACAAAGCAAACGAGCGTACGGGTCACCTGATGGTGCGTGATCACCGCTGGCCATAGCCCCGTGCAACACCGAAATAGTATCAACAAAAATATTTATTTTAAATTGACGTAACTTTTTTCATTGATTTACTTTTTATTTATTTTCATTGTAACAATTTTGTCGAACTTAATATTTTAAATTGACGTAACTTTTTTTTATTTATTTACCAAGTTAAATAAAAGAAACACTAAATGTTAAGATTTTTAAAAATATATCTTCCATGTACACACAGTGATCGATTACAGACAGAAAGGTTTGTGTTTGGTGATTATACAACTCAAAAAGAAAACTAATATTTCAGATATTATTAATACTTGCTTTGGTGCAGGGGTGCAAGCGTCCGACTGTAAATGCGACAGGCTGTGGATTCGATCCCCAATTGATAAAATAAAATAATTAATCTTTTTATAATTTCTTCGCTCTGGTGACTAGGCAAAACGGCGCTGCGTTTAGCCACTCATAACCGCAATGCCTCAAATTAGGCGGAAAGTGGAGAACGAAACGAAGTTTCTTAACGCTATGTTGGTTCCATGTCCCCTCTGCCTTCCCTACCATGTGTGGGATATAGTGTGAAGCTAAAGCATAAAGAAAAGAACGTAATATTTTAGATATTCTAACTTCTTTCTAGAAGTGTAGACTAAAAATAAAGTTTCTAATAATTGTACTAAAATATAAACAAGAATATAAGTGTTACACAAAGCTTGTTAGGTCATTGACTGGTGCGATGCAGTAATTAGTAATTAAGAAACTCGTTATAGGACGAATTCATTTTACACTTAATAGTAAAATGTTTCTAATCACCTGATTGTTATTGCAGAATTCCTCTAAAGAGAAAACGACTTTCTAGCTCGCGTTTAGCAAAGCCGCACTCAGACCTCGTAACATACTATGAGCCTCATTGCTTGAGTAGGTCTCTTTGATTGAGTTTCTGAGGCGTTGTGGTAAGTCGGTCTTTTTGGCTTACGGTAAAAACCTTCTGGAATCAAAGTGATGACAAGCTAATTTGCTTTTAAAAATTTTATAATATATTAATTACGCTTCGACTTTTTGTGTCAATAGATCACTATCTAGAAGTAGATTAAAAATACTGACTCTTTTCGCCTAAATAATCGTTATAGGTTTTAAATAAGGGCTGCTTCTACTATTGTTTACACGATATGTCAAGTAAAAATTTAAAAGTATTCTCAATGTGTTGCAACGTAATACAAAATATAGTACTGAATGTCTACTTAGAGATTTCAAATTAAATATAGCATTACACCATACCATATTATAATTATGTTCGATGGCACCTTGAAATTATTATAGGAATTAATAAAAGAACGATATTATTATTAAATATGTATTAACTGTATTAAATATAAAATAGTATACAAAATTTAACATATATGTATACTAAAAGTACTACTACAAATATAAGTACAATTATGAATTCAAGTTACAAATGTAAATATTACATACTTGTGGCGGGAGTTGATGATTCGATAAACGTATGCACTAAATATATAAATATCTGATTTAATCAGAGAATAAATATTAAACATCAACTATAAACATTTTGAAATCGTCTAAGATAACGTCAGACATTTTCAAAATAATTTACCCCTTAACATTTCCACTAAATACTTAAAATAATGATATATTTTACACTTTCGTATATTTTTTCGTCTTTTTATCATTAGTTACATCGTCAAGGACCCTTGGATGAACCGCTATTCTTCTTAAACTTTTTCTTGGAGGTTTTATTTGATCTTTTAATAAACTTTCTAGTTCCGATAAGGACTTAATTTCCTTCAAATCCTTAAGTTCTACACTACGGCCGCTATTAATTCTGCCAAAGTATCGATAAATATCTCTGCTTGCTTGGCATTGAGCACAATTGTATGGTACTGGTACTGCATTCGGGAAACTCTGTTGAGCAGTTTGCATTTCAGAGTCGTTTCCTGGGCAATTAGGTACAAACACTACGGGAATAAATCCAATAATACCATACGGACTGTAGGCTTGATTATGACTGCTCTGAATGTTTTGTGTCTGTGAAACAGCACTTGATGTATTTTGACCAGGATTTAAAAGATAACACGGACATGACACAGGGCTTGGCACTATTGGCAAAGGATACGGAATAACATAAATGGGGAAAGGTGGCATTTGACTCGAAGGAGGATACATTGGGGGCTGGACACCAGTTCCTGTTGGCTGTCCAAGTGAATCTCCACCTGGATGACCAGGCTGTCCTGGGTATCCTGGTTGTCCTGGCTGTCCTGGATATCCAGGTTGACCTGGTTGACCAGGTTGCCCTGGCTGTCCTGGATATCCTGGTTGACCTGGCTTGCCTGGTTGTCCTGGTTGACCTGGCTGTCCTGGATATGCTTGCTGGTCTGGTTGACCAAGACCGCCTTGTTGACCTGGCTTGTCTGGTTGTCCGGGTTGACCTGGCTTGCCTGGTTGTCCGGGTTCACCTGGGTGTCCTGGTTGGCCTGGTTGACCTGGTTGACCTGGCTGTCCTGGGTATCCTGGTTGACCTGGCTGTCCTGGGTATCCTGGTTGACCTGGCTGTCCTGGGTATCCTGGTTGACCTGGCTGTCCTGGATATCCTGGTTGACCTGGTTGACCTGGCTTGCCTGGTTGTCCGGGTTGACCTGGCTGTCCTGGATATCCAGGTTTGCCTTGTTGTCCTGGCTTGCCTGGCTGTCCTGGGTATCCTGGCTGGCCGGGTTGACCTGGGTATCCTGGTTGGCCTGGTTGGCCTGGTTGGCCAGGTTGACCTGGCTGTCCTGGGTATCCTGGCTGGCCTGGTTGACCAGGACCGCCTTGTTGTCCTGGTTGTCCGGGTTGACCTGGGTATCCTGGTTGGCCTGGTTGGCCTGGTTGACCAGGACCGCCTTGTTGTCCTGGTTGTCCGGGTTGACCTGGGTATCCTGGTTGGCCTGGTTGACCAGGACCGCCTTGTTGTCCTGGTTGTCCGGGTTGACCTGGGTATCCGGGTTGGCCTGGTTGGCCTGGTTGGCCAGGTTGACCTGGCTGTCCTGGGTATCCTGGCTGGCCTGGTTGACCAGGACCGCCTTGTTGTCCTGGTTGACCTGGGTATCCTGGTTGGCCTGGTTGGCCTGGTTGACCAGGACCGCCTTGTTGTCCTGGTTGTCCGGGTTGACCTGGGTATCCTGGTTGGCCTGGTTGGCCTGGTTGACCAGGACCGCCTTGTTGTCCTGGTTGTCCGGGTTGACCTGGGTATCCTGGTTGGCCTGGTTGGCCAGGTTGACCTGGCTTGCCTGGTTTTCCAGGTTGACCTGGCTGTCCTGGGTATCCTGGTTGACCAGGTTGCCCTGGCTGTCCTGGGTATCCTGGCTGGCCTGGCTGTCCTGGCTGTCCTGGGTATCCTGGTTGACCTTGTTGTCCTGGTTGTCCGGGTTGACCTGGGTATCCTGGTTGGCCTGGTTGACCAGGACCGCCTTGTTGTCCTGGTTGTCCGGGTTGACCTGGGTATCCTGGTTGACCTGGCTGTCCTGGGTATCCCGGCTGGCCTGGCTCGCCTGGTTGTCCGGGTTGACCTGGCTGTCCTGGATATCCTGGTTGACCTGGTTGACCTGGCTTGCCTGGTTGTCCGGGTTGTCCGGGTTGACCTGGGTATCCTGGTTGGCCTGGTTGGCCAGGTTGACCTGGCTTGCCTGGTTTTCCAGGCTGTCCTGGCTGTCCTGGGTATCCTGGTTGACCTTGTTGTCCTGGTTGTCCTGGGTATCCTGGCTGGCCAGGTTGACCTGGCTTGCCTGGTTTTCCAGGCTGTCCTGGCTGTCCTGGGTATCCTGGTTGGCCTGGCTTGCCTGGTTTTCCAGGTTGACCTGGCTGTCCTGGGTATCCTGGTTGACCAGGTTGCCCTGGCTGTCCTGGCTGTCCTGGGTATCCTGGCTGGCCTGGCTGGCCTGGTTGACCTGGACCGCCTTGTTGTTCTGGTTGTCCTGGCTGTCCTGGGTATCCTAGTTGACCAGGTTGCCCTGGCTGTCCTGGCTGTCCTGGGTATCCTGGTTGACCTTGTTGTCCTGGTTGTCCTGGGTATCCTGGCTGTCCAGGTTGACCAGGACCGCCTTGTTGTCCTGGTTGTCCGGGTTGACCTGGGTATCCTGGTTGGCCTGGTTGGCCTGGTTGGCCAGGTTGCCCTGGCTGTCCTGGCTGTCCTGGGTATCCTGGCTGGCCTGGCTGTCCTGGCTGTCCTGGGTATCCTGGTTCACCTTGTTGTCCTGGTTGGCCAGGTTGTCCTGGCTGTCCTGGGTATCCTGGCTGCCCTGGTTGACCAGGACCGCCTTGTTGTCCTGGTTGTCCTGGCTGTCCTGGGTATCCTGGTTGACCAGGTTGCCCTGGCTGTCCTGGCTGTCCTGGGTATCCTGGTTGACCTTGTTGTCCTGATTGTCCTGGGTATCCTGGCTGGCCTGGTTGACCAGGACCGCCTTGTTGTCCTGGTTGTCCGGGTTGACCTGGGTATCCTGGTTGGCCTGGTTGGCCTGGTTGGCCAGGTTGTCCTGGCTGTCCTGGGTATCCTGGCTGGCCTGGTTGACCAGGACCGCCTTGTTGTCCTGGTTGTCCGGGTTGACCTGGGTATCCTGGTTGGCCTGGTTGGCCTGGTTGACCAGGACCGCCTTGTTGTCCTTGTTGTCCTGGTTGTCCGGGTTGACCTGGGTATCCTGGTTGGCCTGGTTGGCCAGGTTGACCTGGCTTGCCTGGTTTTCCAGGTTGACCTGGCTGTCCTGGGTATCCTGGTTGACCAGGTTGCCCTGGCTGTCCTGGCTGTCCTGGGTATCCTGGCTGGCCTGGCTGTCCTGGGTATCCTGGTTGACCTTGTTGTCCTGGTTGGCCGGGTTGACCTGGGTATCCTGGTTGGCCTGGTTGGCCTGGTTGACCTGGGTATCCTGGTTGGCCTGGTTGGCCTGGTTGACCAGGACCGCCTTGTTGTCCTGGTTGTCCGGGTTGACCTGGGTATCCTGGTTGGCCTGGTTGACCAGGACCGCCTTGTTGTCCTGGTTGTCCGGGTTGACCTGGGTATCCTGGTTGGCCTGGCTGGCCTGGTTGACCTGGCTTGCCTGGTTTTCCAGGCTGTCCTGGCTGTCCTGGGTATCCTTGTTGACCTTGTCCTGGTTGTCCTGGGTATCCTGGCTGTCCGGGTTGACCAGGACCACCTTGTTGTCCTGGTTGTCCGGGTTGACCTGGCTGTCCTGGGTATCCTGGTTGACCAGGTTGCCCTGGTTGACCTGGCTGTCCTGGGTATCCTGGTTGACCTTGTTGTCCTGGTTGTCCTGGGTATCCTGGCTGTCCGGGTTGACCAGGACCGCCTTGTTGTCCTGGTTGTCCTGGTTGGCCTGGTTGGCCTGGTTGACCAGGACCGCCTTGTTGCCCTGGCTGTCCTGGCTGTCCTGGGTATCCTGGCTGGCCTGGCTGTCCTCGGGAGCCTGGGTATCCTGGTTGACCTTGTTGTCCTGGTTGGCCAGGTTGTCCTGGCTGTCCTGGGTATCCTGGTTGGCCTGGCTGGCCTGGTTGACCTGGCTTGCCTGGTTTTCCAGGCTGTCCTGGCTGTCCTGGGTATCCTTGTTGACCTTGTTGTCCTGGTTGTCCTGGGTATCCTGGCTGTCCGGGTTGACCAGGACCGCCTTGTTGTCCTGGTTGTCCGGGTTGACCTGGCTGTCCTGGGTATCCTGGTTGACCAGGCTGCCCTGGTTGTCCTGGCTGTCCTGGGTATCCTGGCTGTCCGGGCTGACCTGGTTGTCCTGGTTGTCCTGGTTGACCAGGTTGCCCTGGTTGTCCTAGCTGTCCTGGGTATCCTGGTTGACCTTGCTGTCCTGGTTGTCCTGGGTATCCTGGCTGTCCGGGTTGACCAGGACCGCCTTGTTGTCCTGGTTGTCCTGGGTATCCTGGTTGGCCTGGTTGGCCTGGTTGACCAGGACCGCCTTGTTGTCCTGGTTGGCCAGGTTGACCTGGCTTGCCTGGTTTTCCAGGTTGACCTGGCTGTCCTGGGTATCCTGGTTGACCAGGTTGCCCTGGCTGTCCTGGCTGTCCTGGGTATCCTGGCTGGCCTGGCTGTCCTGGCTGTCCTGGGTATCCTGGTTGACCTTGTTGTCCTGGTTGTCCGGGTTGATTTGGGTATCCTGGTTATCCTGGTTGACCAGGTTGCCCTGGTTGTCCTGGCTGTCCTGGGTATCCTGGCTGGCCTGGCTGTCCTGGCTGTCCTGGGTATCCTGGTTGACCTTGTTGTCCTGGTTGGCCAGGTTGTCCTGGCTGTCCTGGGTATCCTGGTTGGCCTGGTTGGCCAGGTAGACCTGGCTTGCCTGGTTTTCCAGGCTGTCCTGGCTGTCCTGGGTATCCTGGTTGCCCTGGCTGTCCTGGCTGTCCTGGGTATCCTGGTTGACCTGGCTGTCCTGGGTATCCTGGTTGACCAGGTTGCCCTGGTTGTCCTGGCTGTCCTGGGTATCCTGGCTGGCCTGGCTGTCCTGGCTGTCCTGGGTATCCTGGTTGACCTTGTTGTCCTGGTTGGCCAGGTTGTCCTGGCTGTCCGGGTTGACCAGGACCACCTTGTTGTCCTGGTTGTCCGGGTTGACCTGGGTATCCTGGTTGGCCTGGTTGGCCAGGTTGACCTGGCTTGCCTGGTTTTCCAGGCTGTCCTGGCTGTCCTGGGTATCCTTGTTGACCTTGTTGTCCTGGTTGTCCTGGGTATCCTGGCTGTCCGGGTTGACCAGGACTGCCTTGTTGTCCTGGTTGTCCGGGTTGACCTGGGTATCCTGGTTGGCCTGGCTTGCCTGGTTTTCCAGGTTGACCTGGCTGTCCTGGGTATCCTGGTTGACCAGGTTGCCCTGGCTGTCCTGGCTGTCCTGGGTATCCTGGCTGGCCTGGCTGTCCTGGGTATCCTGGTTGACCTTGTTGTCCTGGTTGTCCGGGTTGACCTGGGTATCCTGGTTGGCCTGGCTTGCCTGGTTTTCCAGGTTGACCTGGCTGTCCTGGGTATCCTGGTTGACCAGGTTGCCCTGGCTGTCCTGGTTGGCCAGGTTGTCCTGGCTGTCCTGGGTATCCTGGCTGCCCTGGTTGACCAGGACCGCCTTGTTGTCCTGGTTGGCCTGGTTGACCAGGTCCGCCTTGTTGTCCTGGTTGTCCTGGCTGTCCTGGGTATCCTGGTTGACCAGGTTGCCCTGGTTGACCTGGGTATCCTGGTTGGCCTGGTTGGCCTGGTTGGCCAGGTTGCCCTGGCTGTCCTGGCTGTCCTGGGTATCCTGGCTGGCCTGGCTGTCCTGGCTGTCCTGGGTATCCTGGTTCACCTTGTTGTCCTGGTTGGCCAGGTTGTCCTGGCTGTCCTGGGTATCCTGGCTGCCCTGGTTGACCAGGACCGCCTTGTTGTCCTGGTTGTCCTGGTTGGCCTGGTTGACCAGGTCCGCCTTGTTGTCCTGGTTGTCCTGGCTGTCCTGGGTATCCTGGTTGACCAGGTTGCCCTGGCTGTCCTGGCTGTCCTGGGTATCCTGGTTGACCTTGTTGTCCTGATTGTCCTGGGTATCCTGGTTGGCCTGGTTGGCCTGGGTATCCTGGCTGGCCTGGTAGACCAGGACCGCCTTGTTGTCCTGGTTGTCCGGGTTGACCTGGGTATCCTGGTTGTCCGGGTTGACCTGGGTATCCTGGTTGGCCTGGTTGGCCTGGTTGACCAGGACCGCCTTGTTGTCCTGGCTGTCCGGGTTGACCTGGCTGTCCTGGGTATCCTGGTTGGCCTGGTTTACCAGGTTGTCCTGGCTGTCCTGGGTGACCAGCACCACCTTGTTGTCCTGGTTGTCCGGGTTGACCTGGCTGTCCTGGATATCCGGGTTGCCCTGGCTGTCCTGGGTATCCTGGTTTACCAGGTTGTCCTGGCTGTCCGGGTTGACCTGGCTGTCCTGGGTATCCTGGTTGACCTTGTTGTCCTGGTTGTCCTGGTTGTCCAGGTTGACCTAGCTGTCCTGGGTATCCTGGTTGACCAGGTTGCCCTGGCTGTCCTGGATATCCGGGTTGACCTGGCTTGCCTGGTTGTCCGGGTTGAGCTGGGTATCCTGGTTGACCGAGTTGACCAGGCTGTCCTGGTTGGCCTTGTTGTCCTTGTTGACCAGGTTGTCCTGGCTGTCCTGGGTATCCTGGTTGACCAGGTTGCCCTGGTTGACCTGGGTATCCTGGTTGGCCTGGTTGGCCTGGTTGGCCAGGTTGCCCTGGCTGTCCTGGGTATCCTGGCTGGCCTGGCTGTCCTGGCTGTCCTGGCTGTCCTGGGTATCCTGGTTGACCTTGTTGTCCTGGTTGGCCAGGTTGTCCTGGCTGTCCTGGGTATCCTGGCTGCCCTGGTTGACCAGGACCGCCTTGTTGTCCTGGTTGTCCTGGTTGGCCTGGTTGACCAGGACCGCCTTGTTGTCCTGGTTGTCCTGGCTGTCCTGGGTATCCTGGTTGACCAGGTTGCCCTGGCTGTCCTGGCTGTCCTGGGTATCCTGGTTGGCCTTGTTGTCCTGATTGTCCTGGGTATCCTGGTTGGCCTGGTTGGCCTGGGTATCCTGGCTGGCCTGGTAGACCAGGACCGCCTTGTTGTCCTGGTTGTCCGGGTTGACCTGGGTATCCTGGTTGGCCTGGTTGACCAGGACCGCCTTGTTGTCCTGGCTGTCCTGGGTATCCTGGTTTACCAGGTTGTCCTGGCTGTCCGGGTTGACCTGGCTGTCCTGGGTATCCTGGCTGGCCTGGTTGACCAGGTTGCCCTGGCTGTCCTGGGTGACCAGCACCACCTTGTTGTCCTGGTTGTCCGGGTTGACCTGGCTGTCCTGGATATCCTGGTTGTCCGGATTGACCTGGCTGTCCTGGGTATCCTGGTTGACCAGGTTGACCAGGTTGACCTGGCTGTCCTGGGTATCCTGGCTGGCCTTGTTGACCTGGGTATCCTGGTTGTCCAGGTTGACCTAGCTGTCCTGGGTATCCTGGTTGACCAGGTTGCCCTGGCTGTCCTGGATATCCGGGTTGACCTGGCTTGCCTGGTTGTCCGGGTTGAGCTGGGTATCCTGGTTGACCGAGTTGACCTGGCTGTCCTGGTTGGCCTTGTTGTCCTTGTTGACCAGGTTGTCCTGGCTGACCTGGCTTGCCTGTTGACATATTTAAAAATGCTTAAAAGGAATTCATTTGAACACATAACAGTTCTTTACTTTGTCGTTGAAATTTTACGATATAATCATGACATTCACAATTATTTACAAAATGAGCATGATATTTCGACACAGTTACTTCGACTTTTCTTTTTATTAATCGGTGCATATTTTGTATATCTTGGTTTTTTATTTCAGCAAATTTTTATTTCATTAAATCATAAATTTTAACATGATAATTAAAAAAGTGCTTAAATAAGAAAGTAGATTCGATTAGTTAAAATGCGGTGCATATTTTGCAAATTTTTATTTCATAAAATCATAAATTTTAATATGATAATTAAAAAAGTGCATAAATAAGAAAGTAGATTCGATTAATTAAAATGCCCCTGTTACTTCTGTTTTTTTTTTTATTTTATGTATTTTGTAGTCTGTAAATACATATTTTACATTTTTTTTACAAACTTTACTTTGTTATATTTACATGCAATAGAGAGAGAAATATCAATTTCCTCATAAATAATTTAAATTGTAAAACATTGTTGTACCCTTATCCAAGATATGATTTTTTGGCTATTTCAGCGAAGTAAAAGCTTTAAGTACCTGGATAATATTCACCATGAGAGCCTTGGGATTCAGCATTGCTGAGATTTTCATTACTGCCAGAACCATGTCCACCAGGTCCACCAGGTCCACCAGGTCCACCTGGTCCACCAGGTCCACCTGGCCCTCCAGGACTACCAGGAGATCCAGGACTACCTGAAGACCCAGGTTTGCCTGGATAGTAACCACCTTGAATAAATTGAAATATTTAGTATAAAAAGAAAAAGATAGAAAAATTACGCCCGGTCTTATTACCAGAACAAAGAAAATGAAAAAAATAATTATTTAAATTGTAAACATTAAATATTTCATATCCTCGAGTGAGGATCGAACTCACAACACGTTTGTGTCCCTACGCCAGGACAAGCCTAAATTTTTTATCATATTGACTATAAAATTACCTGATCCATTAAGTTCATTTTGTCCACTTGGTCCGTACGGGCCATTAGGTCCACTTGGTCCATTAGGTCCACTAGCTCCTGTATCGACAATTTATTTGAAACCATAAGTTAGACATAGCTTGGCGTAATTTGAATGTAATGTAACTCAGGTTAAGGTTCAAATATTACTAAAATAACTATTTGTTTTAAAGTATTCCAGCTATACACAATTTGAATAAAAAATCCTGAGGCCTGTCGTGACACAAGCATGTGACTGTGACTGTAATCGACAGGTTTTGGGTTCGATCCCCACTAGAGGAAATGAAATATTCAATATTTTGAAAGTGTGATACGAAAGCGAGAACGGAGTGTCTTACTACTAGGTACCGAAGTTCCCTCTGCAAGTGGCCAATATTTTTTAAAATTGTATGTCAAAATATTTTACTTATAATAATAAATCTTTAGAAATCTTTCATATTCATAGTTTCATATAAATATACCTTGATCAGGATAATTTTCTCCATTTGATACCGGAGGACTACCAGGACCGCCAGGACCACCAGGGCCACCGGGACCACCAGGGCCACCTGGTCCTCCTGGGCCTCCCGGGGATCCAGGGCTGCCTGGAGATCCAGGTGCACCAGGGTAGTAAACACCTTATAATTGTTATACATTTCTGATTATAACATCAATGCATATTGAGAATTATTTTAATCAATTCAGATAAGATATTTTATACAAAGTAAATGACGCTGTAAAAATTTACCTGATTCATTAGGTACATTTGGACCACTAGGTCCAAATGGGCCATTGGATCCATTGGGTCCACTAGGTCCATACGGACCATTCGGCCCATTAGGTCTGCTAGGTTTATATCCTGTACAGAAAATACAACAACAATTAATTGTATGTAATACATGTTATTATATAGCATTCGGATGACCCAGCGGTGTAAGGTGTTCGGTGTTTCATTGATTTTTGTATATCATGGTTTTCGATTATATTTAATGTATTACATTAATAAAAAAAGGTAAATAAAAATCCGTCTGCAAACATCTTGATGCAAACGAAGATCCGATAATATGACCGCCGATTATCCACAGGCTACTAAATAGCGACGAAATTTACCTATAATTCTAATGATATTTTGTGGCATTAAATAAAACAACATTTTCTATAATAGAAACTAGCTAGATTGATTTATCGGCCCTCAAACACTACAAACTAAGTTTTATAAAAATCGTTGGAGCCGTTTCGGAGATTTAGTTTATATTTATTTTTATCAGCTTCACGCTGTATCCCACATATAGCAGGATAGGTTAGCTAAGCTAAGCTTAAACGCATTATAAGATTAGAGCACTTTATTATCTTAATTCGCATTATTGTTTTATTTTTACATTTTTGTGATATTCATATTTATTATTATTAGTAATTACATTAATGAGACAAGCAAGTAAAGCTGAAAAACAGGTCTCACAGTATTCGCTGACCTCACTCCTTTTACCGTTTATTTTTTGTGTTTTTTTATTATGTTTTGTGTTTGTCTTCTGTTTTTATTATTATTACTATTTTAAAATTATTCTTTTAAATTGGTAATAATTTTTTTTTAAGTTTGAATTTGAGTGGCTGCACTAAATGCCGCGCTTTGCCTTGTTACCAAAGTGAAAAAAATAATAAAAATACAATATTTTATTTCCTCGAGAGTGAATCGAGCCCACAGCGAGTTAAAAGAATCACTTATTAAAGTTTTAAGATACAGTAATGAAATGTTTACCTTGATCGGGGAAATTTTCGCCATTTGAACCCGAAGGCCCATCAGACCCGCCAGGACCACCGGGTCCACCAGGTCCTCCCGGGCCACCTGGCCCTCCCGGACTACCTGGAGATCCAGGGCTACCTGGGGATCCAGGTGTCCCAGGATAGTATCCACCTGAAGTTAAAAATTTTTTGGATAAACTTTCATATGTATAGAGAAAAGATTTTACGTATAGAAAAAAATATATTGCAAAACTGTCTGATTCAATACGACCCACTTGTTGTAAAGACCGATCGGTCTGGCTACTGTTTAATAAAATTAGTTATAATTTAACAGATATTAATATATGCTTATGTGAAGCCAATATAGGTCAGGTTAGTCCCTGACATATTTATTAAACAGTAGCAAGATTAAAATCCGAATTTTTAAATTCCTTATCAATATAGATAAAACAAAAATATCAGAGGCACAGCAATGTCTTAGTAGAATTGTGCATAAACTTTAACTATAACTATAACTTTAACTATAGTTATATACATATATATATATATATATATATATATATATATATATATATATATATATATATATATATATATATATATATATATATATATATATATATATATATATATATATTAAGTTATATACCTTGACCAGGGTAATTTTGTCCACCAGATCCTGGATAAGCGCCAGGCCTACTGGGGCTTCCGGGACCACCAGGTCCTCCAGGGCCACCTGGTCCTCCAGGGCCACCTGGTCCTCCTGGACCACCAGGAGATCCAGGACTACCGGGAGATCCTGGTGTACCAGGGTAATATCCACCTACGATTTATTATCAAATTTTCATTATGTAAATAATGTAGTGTAAAGTCCGCATAGGACATATAAATTTACTTATTCTTATTATAAAAAAACAGTCTTATAAACCGTTAAATTACCTGATTCAATAGGGCCACTCGGTCCACTGGGTCCGCTAGGTCCACTAGGTCCATTGGGTAAATTGGAACCATTTGATCCATTAGGGCCATTTTGTCCGTTAGGTCCACCTGGTTCATATCCTACGTAGCCATAACCACAACCAAGAAATTAAATTTCTAAAGTAATAATAATATTATTTAAATAATATTTTTTTAACCTAAACAGTATCTAATAAGGCAATCATGTGAATTAATTAATATTTAAGCCCATTTATTTATATGATACTACATGTAAATTGCTTTATTGTTAAATAATAATATTTTGATATTGTAGTTATTTCTATAGTGGTGTACAGAGTCAACAGAATTATTTATATTTAAGATATGTTTTTTTACCTGATCCTTGATTTGTTGGGCCCCCCGGGCCCCCAAATCCACCAGCACTGCCAGGGCTACCAGGGCTACCGGGACTGCCTGGGCTTCCAGGGCTGCCAGGACTTCCGGGGCGTCCAGGAGCACCTGGAGATCCTGGATAGTATCCTCCTTGCCCTGAAAATTATAGTAAATATTTTATGTAACAATATTTGTATTGTTCAACAAACCTGGAGAGTTTTTTTTTAGGCTCAAGTCAGGTTTACATACATATCAATATTTAATGTACTCTACATATTATTTTATAAAATAAAAATTTACACATTACTACTAGTTTTACATTATTACTATGAAATTGCGCTTTAAAATAAAAACATCGACCATATCATCTATTACCAACATAAACAGCTATTAACATCGTCAATATAATAAAAGTTCTAAGAACCTGGATAAACAACAGGTTTGGGATTGCTGGTTTGGCTAGCGCTGTCCACGGGAGGGCGGGGCGGCTTCGGTATTGGTTTCGGTAATGGAGGCGGCCTTGGGGGAATTCCGCCGGGTGTTCTTCCACATCCTTTTGGTAGATAAAGCTTTTTCCAAGGTACTAGTTTTCCTGGTATGTTATTTGGCGCTAAAGAACTAGAAACCAAAAAAAAATGATCAAACATTTTTTTAAATATTTTTGCTTTACTTTTTTTAAATAAAACAATTTATTATAAATTTATGTTTTCACTAAAAAGTGTCCTACGATTTTATATTACGTGTTTGCTGCTGATTAAGTAGGTACATCATTTTTGTTGAACGTTAAACATTTACAGGAATATACGTGGCGTCGTAAAATAAGATAATAGAATATTATGTAATTATTGTACCTATGATAAGTTTAAGTAGCCTTATTTTTAAAAACTTATATACCAACTGGTATATATGCCATTTGTATAAAATCTTAAATTGGTTACTTTATTTTACTATACGTACTTTTCATCATATTCGTGATTTTCATCGGGGAAAACTTCTACCGGTTTTTCAGGTTCAATAACTCTATATCCGTGAGTATCAGCTACGTAGTGTGTTACCCGTAGGTACCCATCAGGGTCGACATAGCCGTAGCAACCGTAAGTTACACCGTCGGGACCTCTGTTTTCATGGTGAAATTGACCATTCGGACCGACATCGTAACCAAAACCATATGCATCTGCAATTATAAAAAAATACATAACAATTAGGTAACTGTAAATCAAATAAATATAATAAGTATATATAACGAACTAGTCGACCCGGCAAACGTTGTTTTGCCATAAAAAGAGACACATGTTAAGTTTCTTCAACCCTTATCACTTAGGGGTTTGTTATAATAGATAGTAGCCGTATTCATTTAAATTGAATAATTTAAAATTAAATACTTATAATTAATAACATATTTATTTGGATAAGAATTGTTTATAAAAACACTTACGCAAATAATGCATTTTTTTAGAACATACATGATTTCTGCGAAACTTTACACTTACGCAACGTTTATGCAACGCACGCAGCGGAATCTCTCAATTAGGAAAAATCCCCCAATTTTGAAACATTCTTAATTGGTGCTCCGAGCCTATTGGTCTTAACTTAATGATATATAGCCTATAACTTTTCTCGATAAATGGGCTATCTAACACTTAAAAAATGTTTCGACTCGTAGTTCCTGAGATTAGCGCGATCAAGCGAACAAACAAACGAATTCTTTAGCTTTTTAATATTAGATAAACTTTAAATTACTGTTTCCGTTTTCAAAAAATAAACTCATTTAGTACTTTGAGTTGTGTTAATTTGTGTTTAAAGATGCTTTTAACATAAAAAAATAAGAGGATATATGAAATATAGAAATTTCAGTTAAAATTATTCCATGCCTTATTAAAAAAAATAAATTATACCCGGTTATAATTTACACGAAAAAAAAATTATTATAACAACTGAATTGTAACTTTTTTCTAATATAATTAGCTCAAAAAGTTAACAATGTGGTAGGAATTAAAAAAGATAAGCTAGAAGAAGAACTTTACTTGTATCATAATTGGTTTCATAGTATTGTTTCTTCTCATCATCTTCGATGTCGACCACAATTTCTTTACTGTTGTCACCATAGCCGTTTTGCCGAGCTTCTTGTGCCTCAGCTTGAATTAACGCTCTTGTCTCCGTTGCATCTTCACTAGCCTTTGATAAGACTAGTAAAGCCTGAGGAAATAAAATAAAATTCTGAATTAATAAATTTATGGATTTATTGAAAATTTTCATCTACAGCTTTTACGATTCGTTGTATACACAACAGTAAAAAAGTCACTTTTATGTTTTCTTAACATAAAATTACTATGAGTCACGCTGAATATATTATAATTACTTGTTTTTATTGTATACTAAGTAGATGTAGCTAAGATAGAAAGGAAACATGCAGAAATGTAATTGCAGTAGTGCTAGTTTAGATTTTTACAACATGTTTGTAAATATAAATGTCAACTAATGTAAAAAAAATGTTGTCATGAAAATGTATACATATCCACACGCAGCGGAAACTCTCAATTAGGAAAAATCCCCCAATTTTGAAACATTCTTAATTGGTGCTGCGGTCCTATTGGTCTTAGCTTAATGATATATAGTCCTAATATCTCAATCCAAAAAGTTTGCTTTTTAATTTCGTGGTGGATATTTTTAACAAAGAGGTCTTTAAATAGTTTGTTAACACTTGCGAAAGGGGAATCCCTTTCGCAGAGAAGAAAAGAATGTCTTCAAGCACATCTAAATGATGTCATATTTTTTAAAATATTTTGCAATTGAAGACGCTAATCATTTTATTTGACTTTAAAACGTCCACGATTCATATGAGTGTACATTATGTATACAGATTCAATTGTTTTACAACGTTGTTATATATTTATGTGTTTTTTTAAAACGTTATGTTACAAGTTTTATTCCTTTCGTTAAGTTATTTATCTTTTAGGTTTTAACTTTGACTAACATACACACACAAACCACCAACAATTTAAACTAATACAACTCCAGAAAGTCATGTCAATATTATGAACATATAGAAACATATTTAATGGTTTCTTAGCTGATATTTCCAATTTTTTTTTTGTTTTTTGTTTTTTTTTTAGCTTCACGCTGTATCCCGCACGAGGCAGGGTAGGCAGAGGGAACCCGGGAACCTAGTATTAAGACATTCCGTTTCACTTCCGTTCCCCACTTTCCGCCGAATTTGAGGCATTGCGTGTTGAGTTGCGGAACTCAACGCCACGCTTTGCCTTATTACCAGAGCGAAGAAATGAAACATTAAATATTTAAATTGAACATATTAAATATTTCATTTCCTCGACTGGGGATCGAACCCAGGACTAGTCGGTTACAGTCACACTCTTGTGCTGCTGCGCCACGACAGGCTCATAAAAATATTAAACTTAAAATTTCACTTAGTTTTTTTCTTCAAGCTTATAATATTGATTATGCTTCTGTAGCAAAATTGTAACTTTTATATGAAGTGCCCATGGATAGCATAATACATATTTAAGTTATTTAATTACTATAATTTAAGTTTTGAATAATTATATAATTACTATAGTAATCAATACACTATACTATAAATAGTCACACGCAATGATGAGTGGCATACAAATAAGATTGCTATATGTATCCTGTTCCATGGGATATCAATGGTTGAATACCAAATATTTAAACTTGACCTTGAAATTTTACATATAGCAATGGTAAACAGATTTAAGCATATTTCCCATGACGTAAAATTCCATTCCATTCTATCCGCGACGTTATACGTTTGACAAATATACTTGGGATATAGCTGAGAAATCAGATCTGGTAAAATAAAATAAAGAGAGCTTTAAAAATGTATTCCATTTGTAAGATAAGAAAACAAAGCATATATTTTTTTATTTATGAGATATACAGTCATCCCAGTCGAGGAAATGAAATATTTAATATTTTCAATTTAAATATTTAATGTTTCATTTCTTCGCTCTGGTAATAAAGCAAAACGCGGCGTTGAGTTCCGCCACTCAACACGCAATGCCTCAAATTCGGCGGAAAGTGGGGAACGGAAGTGGAACGGAGTATAATAACACTAGGTTTCACTTCCGTTCCCTTTGCCTACCCTGCCAAGTGCGGGATGCAGCGTGAAGCTAAAAAAAAGAAAAAAAAAAAAAAAAGTAAGTAGTAGAAAATGTATCTATAATTCACTTACGATGATATTAAAAAGAACGAATTAAAAATTATTATATAAAAACGAAATAATTGTTACGCTCGTATTAAATTAAATGTATTATTTAGTTTAAGACATAGTATTAAATGATATAACAATAATATTTGTAATACTTATATGATACTAATCATTGCCCGCAAGGAAATAGCTTGGGACGACGTAAAATTGAAAGCCTTATTTTTTCCCGTAGGAGCTTTGAAAAATTTTCTCACACAACAGTTCACTCGTATTATTTTAAAATTTCCTGTAGTTTCGTCTATACGTTGTCTTTCATTAACTGTGAAATAATAGTATTGTTAAACAATATAAAACCAATAGATGTTATCATACTTTTAATACAATATATACTATATTTATATATTTCAACAATAAAAAAATATAAGAGTCGCAACAATTTATAAATCCATGTCTAGAGGTATATTTGGTCCGTATAACATCTATAACAAATATAAAAGTATTTGTTACAGATTCTATAATAAGATAAAATGTACATAATGTACTTAGCTATAGGAGTAAATTTGCAAGCTTATAATATATTATAGCTTCCTGTGTAAACTTAATAAAAATTGTGTCCCGTTTATGCTTACAAGACTACGAAAAGATTACCTAAAGAGATTTCGGACAGGTCATTCACGATAATAGTCATTCGTGTCATACACCGAATCTTTTTAAAAATTTGCCCACGTGCGGTTTATATTTTAGCAATGTCCATGGTGTTCGTGACCGTAACCGTACCAGTTGCTGTCAACTTATCGCCTTAAGTTTAGGCGCACGTACTAGAGACAAGGATCAAGAAATGGTTTATAATTCGCAAAATAATCCATTCAAAAGACTTTTCAACCATGATACACAGGTACGAAAAAAATCTCTGACATAGTTGTGAACATGTTTAAATAACAATCAAATGGCACACCTACTTGGCATGTAATGCACACTGTACTTTCGCAATTCTTAAAAAGATTAAGGCCTTTGTTTTATGTTTGCGGATGACTGACACGAGGGCACGTTGTGAAGATAAATCGATACCGTAATAATCCATAAACGCTTATTATTCGCTCTACTGAATTGGATTTAATGTTATCAACAATATTTTTCCCTAGGGTTTAATAATGTACCCAGTACGAACTCCAATTAAGAAAATATCATTTTGTTCAAATTCGTCTTTTGCTCTATTACGTTATTATAAATAAATATTTACAAACTGTTTATGTCATAAATATTTTTTTATATTAAATAGCTAATATATATTATGAACATTATGAGATCCGGTTGAATAATAGCATCATATTGCATTATATTGTGTGTTCGTTGTCGCGTTATTTCTACGTTTTATGGGTAACAACTTAGTCATGTGTGGCTTCATTAAAGGTTCTGATTCAACTTGGATGCCCTTGCTTGTTGCTATTAAACGTTTATTCAATTGTAATATTGACGATGTCTCACCTACTTTGTGTTTAACTATTATATACATGGCGAATCATAATGATAATGATAAAAAAAAGGATTTATATAATAACTTTATATTTCTTACTTCTTCGTCATTTTCATTATTTATTAACTTTAGTTAGGCCTCCCGTGGTGCAGGAACACAAGTATTTGACTTTAACAGGTTTTTTTCCCCTTACTAAGTGTAATATTTAATGTTATCAATTTCTCGCTCTGGTAACAAGAAAAAGCGCGGCATGGAGTTTCCCCACTCAATATACAATGCCTCATACTCGATGGAAAGTGAGGAACGTGACTGTCTTAATTGGAATAGAGAGTCTTAACACTAGGCTCACAAGTTCTTTCTGCGTATCTGGCTATGTGTGCTTTGCCTGTTATGCTAATATATAACATATTTTTAATATATATTGATGTACGCCTCTCGAGACAAGTAACGTTCATATTTCAATGATAACTATTATTTTTTAATGTTAGACGATAACTCCTAATAGTCAAGGTCAGGTTAACATTAAGACGCTCCATAAATTTAATTGAATGCATAAATCCTATTTCCGTTAAAGTTATTGATAGAACCTTCGGCAAATACTGTTTTACACCATGTTCCGTTTTTTAGTTTTTTGTAAACTTAACTGAAACAATGTTCAAATCATGAAGTAACTTATGATATAATTGATGTTAACATATATCTGTACGGAACTCAATAATAATATTAATGCGAAAGATGACAGTTACTTACTTTGTTATAATATACAGTTTTAAAATTCATGTTGTTACTGTCGCATTCCTTTGTCAAAATATGTATAGATTTTCGTGTTTGTTTTTGTGATAAAATGCGCGCAGTCTAAACTCCCGGTTAAGTTTTAAAATGTAATTTATTGAAAAAAATATTATCGTGTCAAGGTAAGGCGATGACGCCAGTGTATTATGTCATGCGTTCTCCTATGTTTGGACGGCAATTTAGGCGCTAAGTAGCTGTTTAAACTGTTGAAGGTCGCTTGCATCCGGCACTCACTAAGAATCAATCAGACTATACTATGAACTAGTGAAAGCGAACTTAGTAGAGTATTTCTCACTTGTTTATAAATTATGCATATATGAAACACGCACTTCCTTATTGTAAAGTAAAAGCAGTCAATATGTTTCGACTTTCTGATAATAATAATTTTTGTCTCTGATAAGCATTTATATAGTATGCCGCTAAAGTAGTAATATATACGTAGTATTTACGCCAGCCAATGTCGTTAGCACTCTAAATACTAACATACTCAATACTTATGTATTGACAGTAAGTTGGTAATGAATAAAGAGGTATGTTGGGACATCAATATGTCGAGGTTGACTAGAATTTTGATTGCATTACAATAGTAAATTTAATAAAATAAATAAGAGAGATGGTTATGTTGAATTTTAATTTATTTCTGTTACTTTAATTAAATTAAAAAGTGATCCACTTCTCTAACAAATAATATGATTAAATAAATAATAAATTGAAAAAATGCAACATGATAATATATATTGTTACATGATGATGTTATATTCGATAATATAGTAAAAATTAAAACGTTGGAAGCAGAATGCAAAACCTTGCATAATTTATTAAATGTTAAGTTGTATATTACTTATTTAAACATAAATCATATGTTCTTGTGTATACTGTATATATTCATTGTATGAATAATATAATAAAATGTATTTAGCTTCACGCTGTACCCCGTACAAGGCAGGGAAGGCAGAAGGAATTTAGGAATCTAGTGTTAGGACACCTGGTTTCGTTTCCCACTTGCTGCCGAATTTGAGACGTTGCGCGCTAAATGGTGGAATTCAACGTCGTACGGTGAAATATTTAGTAGAAATCAAACCCACAATCTGTCGAGTTTAAAGTGTTCCTGCGCCACAACAGCCTCGATAATTGTCATTAAGTAAAAATTCAATAAAACTATTTGAACTTTGATTATGTGATAAAACGCACTGTGATAAAGTTAGTGGAAATATTACACAGCCATAGAAAATATAATTTTTAAAATTTTATTGTTAACATATACAAACATTATAATCATAAAATAATTAAAAAAAAAAACAAGAAATTTGAACTAAGATATGATTATTTACTTTTTAAATTCAACTTTTAACACGTATAGTTTGAAACGCCGCATGGTTGCTTCTTAAAGCTTACGTCATTGTATAGATTGCTGTACGATGTTTATGCCTGTCAGAGGTGAGCTAGTCGCACCCTCAATCTTTAAACTATTCTATATTCTATTCTCATATTTACATACCGTTACCATATAGCAAATTCAACTCTTATACGCGTGACCGGATTTGTCTGAGTGTTCATTTAACTTACCGAAAAAATAATTCAAATTAATAATAATATATATATTTAATTATTCACTTGGAAGTCGAAATTTTCAAAATATTCAATAAAATATTTTGCATTTAACATCTGTCACCAACAATTACGTCGTTAATGGCAGATTTGACTACTTCTGTAATAATTACAAACGTACTACAAATGACTTTGCCAACTGACAATTAAGTGGCTTTGGTTTTTATTTTGCCATATTTAAAGAGCCACTCATTATATCTTTGATTTGCGTCGTAAGAGAAAGTGGATAAGAAAAAATAATTATTTATTTATGCTTGCAAAACCGACAACAGGTCAGTAACTTATTGTTAAGCTCTCAGAAGATATTTCAAAAGAATATCCGAATAATATTAAAATTTACCCAATTACAAAACTTATGGAGTTTTCCAAAGTAGTAAAGAATTATTAATATTTTGATGAGATATTGGAGATGAGACATTTGTCTAAAAGCTGGTTAGATAATCGACCAAAATATAATCTCAGGTATCAAAGTGTAAGTTTAAGATATTGGTTTATTATATACATACCTACATAATACAAACTTATAAAAATACAAATAATTTTAAATAAAGAAATAATATTTTTTGTTTCCGTTAACGTATACTCGACAATATTCATAATAATTAACGGACTATTATTTGTGATTTTTGAACTGCGATAGTTTAGTGTCAAGTTCAGGTAATATTATTTTTTTCGCCCACTATTTTTCCGGTTCTACATCACTGGCGAGATGAAATGATTGATTGACAGTACAATGAGCGAAAGAACCAAAGGCTCGTCCGTCAAACTCATTGAGATATTCGATGTCATTGTCCTATTATGTTCATCCTTGCATCACGAATGGTCATAACAGGTTGCAATATTAATACACAAACGGTGTCGATAAGAAAGATTAAAAGTTTCATAATACACAATTGCTTTTCCAACTTTAATAAGTTGAGTATTGTTACCTTTCTTAATGAGGCATCCATTGATGCGTTATATAACTGTGCTATAAGTTATGAAAATTAAACTCGGACAACTTTTATTATGTCACAAATCAGACTCTCAATATTACTCAATAATTATTTCGTTTTTATTATAATTTTGTTTAAAAATATTTTGCCATCAACACATTGGTGTTTTGTGAATTCAAATAATATAAATATCTTATGACAGTTTTCTTAAATATTTAATTGCTTTAATGAAATTACAAGTATAAAAAAATATCAATTATGAGTCAGACCGAGGGTTCCGTACTAAGTTCAGGGTTGTAGGCCAACGAAAGGAACAACTTATAAAAATTGACAAACAAAAGTACATATTTACTTATTTTGTATAATTCTACTTATTTTTTATAATTAATAGTTTTTGTCTGTTATGTAAGTATTTTCAATTTTTTTTATTTTTTTATTAACTTGTATTGCAAGTTCTTACTTCTTGTCAATTTTTACCACCGTGGGACTACGGAAATGGCCTAGAGGTTTTAATTACGGAGTGATTAAATTTAACAAAGTTAAGTTTTGCGTATGCAATGCTCTTTTGTATGACATGATCTATTAGTATAACTTTTTACCAGATATTTTTTTTCTTTTGTTTGTATTATACCTACGTTCTCACTTTATGCCAAATTTTATGTGTGGTGATGATGAACTGTACAAATTTTATAAGTGCTCTATAGATTTTGTTGTATTTCATATAAAACGCAGTAAAAACGAGGCATATTTCTTTTAAATCATGAGATCATAGACGTAATATTGAAGATATCTCCTTCTACTTATTGTGACTTCCTCGTAATTTCGAGATAAATGATCTTGACAGACGACCAGGCGGACCACAAATTGATCATATAAGGGTCCTGTTTGTACCTTTTAAGGTGCAAAACTTTAAAAATCGTATCTGGTCCGACTAACATTAAAATATGCCGTAGCTCTCGATCCATATGCCTGAGTGTATCCTAAATTATATTAATTGTATATTACATCCTTCGAAACAATGTACTGATTTAATTAATACGTATTCCCTGATTGAGATGATGACCAATAAGTCTCTATCTATTCATGTTTATAACATTGCAAAGTCACTCTGTTTCCTTAATTTGCACCAAATTTAAGGTTATTTATTTATAACAACATTTATATATGCGTGGGCTGCTTTTATCGTTTTTGGATATATCAAAAGTTTTATAACAGTATATACATATTTTTTGTTAATAAACGGGGTCGTTACACTTTAAATTAATACAACAATAAGAGTATAATGAATTTTATGCACAACGAAGCAAACGTAGTTAATTTCCAGATTTTATAACAGATTTTCTGTCATGTATTGGTATGTCTTTTAGTCAGGAAATATGACATCGTGATTTAACCTTTAAAAAAATGTTTAAATTAGATTATACCTTAGTTAGCATTTAAAATGTATATTAAGAAATCAAGACGCCATAATTAATAGTCAAGTCCAAGGATGTCATGTCTTTACATTATTGAATTACCTTGATGTTATTAGACTTTATCAAGATTTATTATTCTTAACCATTTATTTTTCTTGTTCAACGTGTATTTTAAAATACATATTTAATATATTCAGTAGAATTAAATTTCTAGAGAAAAAGGGAGATTTTTGTTTTATGTTTGAAAATATTTTATGGATAAGATAAAACGTTACTGTTATCATTTTTATGATAATTTTTTTAACCTGAAAAGCCTCGACTCCTTATTATAATGTGTTATTTATCGAGCGTGATGAATAGCTTTTATTATATTAATGATACGCTGTGACTGAGACCAAGCTTAGTACTATACTTATTATGAAATATAGAAAATATTTTAAAATATTTGAATATGATGAGATCTTTGAATAACCAAAAATGTAATATTACATATACAGATATTTTTTCCCTTTACTACTGACGCAATTTCATTCAAATACATTTTTAAAAGAGGTTTTATTATGAATATTCCTTAAACTATCTATAGTAAAATTAATATTAAACATTCAATTTAAATTCTTATTATTACTCTGTAAGTCGAAAGCAGTTCCTCGAAGAAGAGCCGGTAATAAGCTCAACATTACCATTAGATTCAAGCCGTCCAGTTTAGTTTCGGTTGTTTCATAAATATATAGGTACAATATATGTAAATATGTTAACCTTGTTTAATATGATTGAAATTAATTAACACCACAACACACAAGGCGTTTTAAATTATGACCAGCATGGGGACAATTAAATTTTATAACGTGAAATAATAAATCCAAGCTTTTTGGATAAATTATAAGCATTCTTACTTTATTTTCATAAATCTAGCGATCGTATTGTTGTTTGAAAGCTGCTGTAAGCTTTTGCTAAAGGTATTTCGTTTTTTGCAGAACATTTTTATCTAGTTTTTGTATGTTAAATTCTTAAATAATTAATAGGTACGTTTCTTAAATGTGATCTCAATGGCGGATATGTGTGAAGTAATAGATTTACATAGCATTCCAATGTACAAAATTTTAACTTAGTATATTCACGTGTTATTTTTTGACATACTGGTATAACAGGCTTTTGGTCCATTAAACAAGCAAGGTAATAAATATATCCTACAAGATAATGTATCTTGTAGGATATATTATTTTGCTTCACGAGTTTTTCATATTGCTCATAATCTATGAATAGTCATTTATTTTCACTATTTGAAATACTAATCTTGTTGATTAGTAAAAAAAACAAATCATAAATAAGAATAACTGATAATATAAAATTAATAATCGACGCAAGTATGACTCACTCGACGCAAGCGTATAGAAAAGGTCAAGGTTATTATAGGCAATACTATTTATTAAATAAAATTAAAATAATATTTAAATGTGAATATGTGAATATTCACATTTAAATATTATTTTAATATTATGTGAAAATGTGAATATAATACAATTTTATTTTAATAATAACAAAGGAAAAAAATATATAAAATATATTCTAAATTTCCAACTATACATATATAAAATCGATTTGTAACTTATTTATCGATATTTAATAAAAATATGCTTTGAAAAACTGTATAATCATTAGGATCGATAGTATTTAAATTATTAGACATTTCTATAGTTAATATAAAGTACGTAGTATATAATAAAAATTGTAAAGATAAAACTTACCAATAGGTAAAAAAATATTCCCGGCGCCATGGCACGGGAGATGGCCAGTTGGCCTTTCCTTTTGGCCGGTCCAATTATACAACACAAGCTAAGTTTTTAAGGGCCCTACGCCGGCTAACCCCAGCTTAATTCGCTAACATGTCCCGCTCTCCAGCGGACGGCTTTTAAAACTAAATTGTGCAAACTCGAAGATGCGCCTCTTATATTACCTCTTACGTTAACGACGAATACCGCAACGTATTTGGCATATAGGTGTTTTGGCATGTGTGGGTGTATTTTGGAGACGCTCTACAGGTATGTGTGACTTTGACATGTGATCATCTCTGTGTGTGTCCAAAGTTATCTGTGTCCTTTTGCCATATATCTTTCAAGCTTTATAAATCTTTATCAATAATATATATTTAAAATAATTTCAGAATATAATTCATCTCCAATACCCATTAAGTTAATCAAAGCTATTTTTAAAGTGAATCTTTTATATTGATTCATTTCTCTAACGAAAACGGATTGAATATTTATTAGTATAATGTAGCTAACAACTTATCAGGAAGTTTTTCATTGCATTTATTTGGCTGTGTTTTGTTAAGGACTAAAACGTAGGTTGAAATATGATAATTGAATAAATAAAAGATTTCATAGAAAATCTTTATTTCTAATATTATTTATTCTAATTGAATAATCGTTCAGTTTATTAGGTGTATTTAAATTAACTTTTAAGTTTATATAAAGTGTAAAATATTTCTTCCTAAGCTTCACACACATGCCGCACCGGCAGAGGGAACTAGGGAACCTAGTGTTAAGACACTTCTACTTCCGTTTCCCACTTTCCACCGAATTTGAGGCACAGCGTGTTGAGTGGCGGAACTCAACGCCGCGTTTTGCCGTGTCCCAGAGCGAAGACATAAAAACAAGAAATATTTAAAATGAAAATATTAAATATTTCATTTCCTCGAGCGAGGATCGAACCCACAACCTGTCGGTCACGCGCTTGTGCCACTGCGCCACAACAGGTTATATAACAAAAAATATTTCTTTGTACTGTATAATAGAATGTGCAGGTGTTAAAATATGAAAATTTTATAGTTAAAATTAATAATTTTCACAAAGCAAACGAGTTTGTATTTAAAAAATTACTACACAACCTTTCACCTATTTCGTATAAACTGACAGTGCACAGTAGTCAGACACTCGCCAAATGTCGCGAAACCTAACGCCGTGTCGCGAAACCTAACGCCGTGCTTAGGTATATTTTTTGCAGTGAAATAGAAAATGAACATATATTGTACCACGATGGTGTCCCATATTACTTAAGTTTAATATTTATTTCATATGATGAACAATTTCAATATAATGAATAATATACCTATGTTAAAATCAGTGAATATTTGAGATATCTTCTAATGCTGTGTCATGAGTAGGTTAACAGACCCATTATAATATATTTGGATGGTTTATTTGGTGTTTTGGGTTAATGTTGTTAAAATTCAAATGATACTCGCGATTTTCGCGAGCTTTGCGAATGAAATCATGAAACCAGTTCAACCGTTCATTGTGCGTATTTGATAAAGAGTTCTTTAGCCTTGATTTAAAAGAAATAATAGAAAAATAAATTACATAAATAAGTGTTTAAATAATAAGTATTAATTTGGCAAAATTATATTTTTTTTTCGAAGTAAAACGCAGTATCTCATCTTATACCTAGCATTGTAAAGGCACAGCACACAGCTCAAGGTAACAGCACGAAAAACAGACCTAATATAAGTATTAATAAATACTATGAAATTAAATATGCTTATTGCTGCTATAACCAGCTAATGCGTGTAAAAGCTATAAAAAAATAAAAAACAAAACTTTTATACAAGTCGTATTAGTTATGAGTATAACCTTTTTTAGGGTTATGTATTTCAAAAATAACAGAATCCTTATAGGATCACTTAATTGTGCGTCTGTCCGTCTGTCCAGATCATTCACCACCACCATATCGTATCAATATTTCATTTTAACATCAAATATTAAACCCCTTAGCGGAAAGAAAAAATCAAGCTTCTGTGTCAACGCAATCAAAAATATATCATAATCAATAAAATATTCATAGTTTTAGCTGCTTTTTGTATGATATTTGCCGCATAATCATCATCTTTGTATTTTTTTTTTATTTTTTTTTTATTGTTGATAGGCAAGCATTTGTCCACTATCTCACCTGGTGGTAAGTGACGATGTGAACGAAGGTGGAGCATGCTTGCCTAGGTAGTACCTATTCACTCGTTCCTTAAAGAGGGCCAGGTTATACTTGTCGGGGAACAGTTCAGCAGGCAGGGAGTTCCACTCCTTAGCCTTAGCTTTAGGAAAGTGGAGGCGAAGCGCTGCGTACGAAAAGGTGGTATATCGACGACGTATGGGTGAAATGCCTGCCTACGTCTACTATCCCACAGATAGAAAGGAGCAGAGGGTATTAAGTCATGCAGCGCTGCTGCACACTCTCCGTAATGTATCCTGTAGAAAATCGTCAGGCAAGCTACTTGTCGGCGATGCTCAAGGCTTTGCAGCTTGGCCTCAACAATTGTTGAATTGCCAATGAGCTTCTTGGCGCGATTATCAATCGAGTCTAAGGACGCTAGCTGTTATTTAGTAGATCCGTCCCAAAGGTGGCAGTAGTTTTCATTTTGATCATATGGCGATAAATTATGACTTAATTACTTTCATGTGTTTATGGACACTGGCAAGGCAATATCAATGGGATGAATAAAATTTTTTGATCATAACACTACCACCTAGGAATATATAATAATTGTACATAAACACATTACTCTCCTTTACGTAGCGCAATCGGGTAAAATATTAAGCGCTATATATAATTTTCTATGTTATTATTTTTATTTTTGTATGTCATTAAGTATTTACTATATTTTTACAGTAATTTAAGTATTCATAAAAATTAAATATTTAAACCTTAAATTTATTATTAACACCTTAAGTATCAATAATATATTTAAGCTTTAAATTTTTCCATTTTTCCCCTTTATGCCTAGTACTTAGTTATCTTATTTTTTATACAATCATTTCACATTTATTTGAAATTAATTTGCATAGAAATTTTAATGGACTACTTTAAAATAAAGTTTTAAGCGTTCCGTATGTTTAAAACATCAACCTACTGATAGTCGTATGTATCTCTTCATCTCATTCTGTTTATTATACAAGGATGAGGAATTTTGTATATAACGTTATAATAACTTTAACCATCAATAAATAATATCACAAAAAATCTTCTACTTTTTTTTAATTCAATAAATTACAGGGTAAAATGATTATTCGGAATTCCCTGGAATGAATTTGCTATTCTTTTTATTGAGTAAGTAGGTACAATAAAATTCTTCAGAGGACAAAAATGATGAAAAGAATAAAACTTCATAAAACTAAAGAATTCAATTCGTCTTTAATTACAAATAAGTCGCTAAAATTGGTAAATGAAATTAAATTTAACTTTTTTTATAAAATAGATTTAATAAAACAATGTGTAGATATGATGGCTATGGGTACAAGTCAGCTAATTTATACATATTCATATATTAAGACACGTGGCAGCATTTCAAGCCAAGTTTACAAAAGTAAAAAAAGGCGTAAGAGCGTATACTTGCCATGAGACTATAGTGGCTCAGTGAGATGGCGTCCAAATGTAAGCACAATGATTGTGAGTGGAATTTCCATCGTGATTTTTTTCCTGTCCATTTTCATTCTACTGCTCTATAAAAAAATGCAGTGATATGTTCCTCCTCTTGTTCAGCGCAATGATTTAAGTTAATGTAAAGAACATTCAACATTCAGAGTGGTGAACAATGTTCAACTGCAACTCGTATTTCTGATGATGTCAACTTATTGCATTTTGAAGACAACTGAGAACACTGCATTTTGATAACACTTGATTGGATGTTAAACCAAAACTACATGCAGCTGCTACTCGCAAACTTTTTTTAACATTTATTTGTTTTTGTATTTGTTTTATTTCAATTATAAAAAAGTTATTCGGCAGAAAGAGGGGAATGGAAGTGGAACGTAGTGTCTTAATACTAGGTTTCCAAGTTCCCTCTGCCTACCCTGCGCGGCAGCCTCATTTCAGCGTGAAGCTGAGTAGAGTAGAGTATAAAAAAGTTATCAATTTTAAAGAATATTGTTTGGCAAAAATGTTAATGTTATATGTAACTATTTTATTGAAATACCTCAAAGTTTACCGATCATTAAATGAATAATTGTATTTCAAGGAGGTGAAGCTGCGATTGCTTAATTAATGATTATTTTCGTTGAGTTACTTTTATTATTTTGGCATAATCGTAAAATGAGTGTACAACATAATGAATAATTGGTAAACTCATACGTAACAATAAATAATAAATACCAGGATCTGAACTTTTTTTAACTATGTATGTGTTATCGCATATATCAAGATGAAAATATAGAAGGGGAACTCAGAATTTTATATTAAGATACTCCGTTCCATTATGATACATCAATTCATCAATATCAGCAGAACCCTGAGGCCTTGCCTTTAATGTCGCATTTATGTTATTATTGATACCAAGATCTGTACTGACTCAGGGACACTAGTGTGTGAGTGTAAACATGACAGATTGTGGATACAGTTCCCACTCGGTTGAATTAAATATTTAATAATCGTTTTAATAATCGATCATTTCCTTGCTCTAGCAGGCAAATCGCTTTTCTCTGCTAACCTAAAATGCTATATGCAGGATAAAGCGTTAAGCTATAAAAAGTTATAATTTAAATGACTTCAGTACGTTAACACTGTTATAATAAAAAAAATCTTATAAATAATAAAAAGAATTTGATATTGAATAATGCATCACTTTCGACTTTACCGTCAAAGGAATTTAGATCTCTATTAATGTTATTAAGCCTCATAAATAGACACAATATTTGCATGTTGATGTGGTGTTTGGTTTAGGGTAACGTATTCGGAATGGTGGCAGAAAGATAACCAAATTCATAGTCATATTAGCGAGGGCCAAGTCAAATGAGGTTTAATTACTTTCCGAATGAATACAAAACTTGGCACCTATACGATCTCGATTCTTTCGTCGGTGAAATCAAGAGCGCTGCATTGTTCAATATTGAAATTTATGTTTTTGGTAGGAACATTTTCATCTGGATATAATTAGGTATCTGTCAAAGCTAAAACATGTCAATCAAATTGTCGTGTTAACTATCCACAATAGATACATTATAAATATCATCATTCTGTTTCGAACGGTATTGAACTATGTCCAATTTAATTACTTTAGTTTAATTTAAAGTTGATATTTTTTTTCGAATTAGATTAAAATAATTGTACCTAATACAGAATATTTCTTGATTTAAATCGTAACTAAAAGCGAAATCTGGAAAAAATATATATATTTTTTCTTTAAATCTAGGAATTATACATATAGCTATAAGTATATATGTATACATACATCTACAAATATACATACATTCGGTAGACTTCCATTTATATTTAGTGACGAATTGTTATGATCACAATTAATAGATATTTTAAAGTGGACATTCACCTCGATGAAATGCTTGTCGTGTTTTAATTTGGCGATAACAGGATTATAATAAATAGTTATATTGAACTTGAAGTGAATGAAAAAGAGGCAGTTTGTGTCAATGTCAATTTTCATCCATGTATAATAATATGTTTAAAAAGCTTCGGGCGTTTGTTGCCCATCTCATTCAGGATATCAATAAAATATTATTTAGAAATAACAATTAAGGCAATAAATTATGTAGTAAAAATGATATAATTTAAATGCGGTTTTATATCTGGTTCGTTACAGGTTTGTTATGATCCTTTTAGACATTATGCTATTATATGTATTTATATTATTTAAGGAAAAAAGTTATAAGTATTACTTAAGTTTTATTCCACAATTCTCATTAAGAGAGAGAGAAGGAGACTTCGGTTGAGTTTCGAAAACACAGTATTTACGATACTGAAGGAAGGTCACGTAAAAAGCATAAGACCCCCTGGAGGACATGTATGAAGAGGTTGTTGACAGTAGACGAGGCGAAAGAGGTATGTTATCTCTGCCTACCTCGCTAGGGATATACCGTGAAGCTCAGTGAATTCTTTTTACTAAATTTCAGTTTTGTATTTTCTCTGTAAAAATATCTATAAATACGCATTTAGGTGTTGTGACAATTACATATTCAGTAAAAATATTATTTTATGTTAATGACGTGTTTTAAAGTACAATTTAATTATTTGCAGCTCGTATTTTTTTAATTTTAAAGGCACACGTTTAAATTACCGTTGGTAATATAGATATATATATATATATATATATATATATATATATATATATATATATATATATATATATATATATATATATATATATATATATATATATATATATATATATATATATATATATATATATATATATATATATATATATATATATATATATATATATATATATATATATATATACATATATATATACATATATATATATATATATATATATATATATATATATATATATATATATATATATATATATATATATATATGTATATATATATATATATATATATATATATATATATATATATATATATATATATATATATATATATATATATATATATGTAACCGTTGGTAACAATATCCACAAATATTTGTTTTTATTTTTTTTTCCATGTGTAATTTGATCTTGTCTTTCACTACTGCATAGTGAATTTCCGACCAATTCTATTATCGTCAGATGTAAAAGCGATATAGGGATGAAGTAAAAAAAAAAGAATTTTCCTGTAAAGTTTTTATTCATCATTTAAATTTAAGTTTTATCTGGGTAAAAAATAAAATTATAAAAGTATACTAACAAGATTCTTGGAAACCTTGCGCGGTGACATAGGTACAACGTGTAAGGGTTCCTAAGTAATAATTTATTAATAAGTGACTCATCCACTTCTAACTTAAGACCAGAGATAATAATCGACGATAAAAATATCCAGATATTTCACATTTTTATTGTCAAGCGAAATTTCCATAGTAATAACATATCTCCCAGAAGATACGTTTCGAGAGTAGCATCGTTGTAGTCGAATATGTACCTACGCGGATAAATACATTTATATGAATGGATTTATTTTGCCATTAGTAGGCAGATTGACAATATCTACGATCACATCGAATTGGTATCTCCTGCATTAAAATACTCCGGGCAACATGTAGTATGTCATTTCTTTTACAAATAACTCTCCTTGTGGTCGGTCCAAATTTCTGTGAAGTTATATCTTCTTCTTAGTCATAACACTCTTAACAGAGCGGTCGTCATCATCATGTTAGTCGTGTTTCTGGGGGCTGATGTTGCTTGCCTTGGCTATTTCTCCCTGTTGGTGGCGATTCTGGTGCACTCGTGTATAGGGCCACCCACAGCTGTTTTAACTTGATCAGCCCATCGCATAGGTGATCTTCCGCGTGGTCTAGTCCCCTCCACTCTACTCTGCACAACCAGCCATTCAATAGAGTCAATTTTCCGTCTGAAGACATGTCCAAAGAATTTGAGTATCCGAGTGTGTACCAATGCTGATAGACGATGTGTGAGGCCGAGTTCTCGGTGGATGGAGGCGTTCGTGCGAAACTCTGTCCACGAAACTCCGAGCATTCTTCTCCAGCACCACATCGCTAATGCGTCTATCTATTTCTTTTCCCTCTCTCGTAATGTCCATGTCTCTGACGCGTAAAAAAATATGGGAAGCACTAACGTGCGTATCAGCCGGATTTTAATGGCTTTGGTGATATTATTATTCCTCCATATCTTCTTTAACTTGTCCGTTACAGCCCTTGTTATTGCCATTCGCTTATGCTTGATCTCATCCATGCAATCTCCCTTGTTGGAAATTAATGGTGCAAGTTATATGTACGCCTGGACTTGATTTTATATATTACTAAGAGATCTCGCCCCCTGTTTGCGTCACTCACCGACGTATGGCTTGCAAGAAAATAAACTTAAAATAAAATAAGTAATAAATCCATCTTCGCGACGATGTGAGAGCAAGAATTTATTTTAAGAGTAAACAATAGCCCAGACAGCGTTACACCGTTGAAAGATTCCTTAGTTGCCTTCTGTAACTTCGCTTGTGCCACTGAGGTACGATGGAGTAAAATAATGAGTGTGTGATTTCTATAATATTACATGAATTTTAGCTACCTTTTATATAGAATCTTTTATAAGCACACCTTAATATTGTTTTTTTTTACATTAAGCTTACTGCTAGTGTTCCACATTAAGCCTTTGTTGTTTTGTGTCAATAAAAAGCGCTTATCATTGACCAACTTTCGCAAAGAAAAAATATCTTCAAAGCCTGATCTGAATATCTGATTTGAAAGCTTAAGCTTAACTTTTAACCACACACACACATGATATATATATATATATATATATATATATATATATATATATATATATATATATATATATATATATATATATATATATATATATATATATATATATGTATATACTTTCGGCTTCTATTACATACCCCTAGACTTATTATTTATAGATTATTGTAATAGTTTGTTTATAAACACTTGAGATACATTTCATAAGAAATTTTCAGAATTCGTGGTATTTGTTGGGCCTTTAATTATAGTCATTGGATTCAGTCAACATGCCTGATAAGGAAGCTCCTTTTACAATACAGATTTTTCTTTAATACATTTACTTAATTGTCGAAACAATGTTTAAGTCTCTACATTTGTAGGGACAAGGATGTGTGATGTTCATTTTCGGTGCAAGCGATAAAGATAGCGGTATTGAAAAAGTCAACTCGTGTCGCTTTGGAAAGCAACACGAATCGATTCTTTGAAGGCAACGGGAGACAGGAATTGTGAGATAGCGTGTGTATTAAAAGGATTTTTGCTTGTAATCCGTAGGGTCATTGACCATGCCACCGAACAAGCTTTACTGCCCACAAACTGTCTTAAGCATGATATATTTTTGTATCTTAAGCTAAAAATATTTTTTTTTTCCTTGAATATTTTAAGTTTCGTTTGCAGGAATTAAGAGTAGGTTATATTCGATAACATGCTCACAAGTCGTTAATGATTTTGTGTTAGCCATATATGGCATTCTTGCGAATGAAATTTAAAATATCCAAGAAGAAATAAATAAGAAAATAAGGTTGTATTAGGAATAAACTTTGTCTTTACTCAACTTATATGTAGGATCAAATTTAGTTTGTTGCGTTATATTGGAATATATATTTTCAGTTTTAGTCTCTCTTACTTCTCGCAAATGGCAGGGTGGGCAGAGGGAACTTAGTAATCTAGTGTTAGGACACTACACCTACTACCGTTCCGTTCACCACTCTGTGTCGGCATTGCGTATTTAGTGGCGGGAATCAACGCCAAGGTTTGCCTTGTTATAGAGCAAAGAAATAAGAACATTCCATTTCCTCGAGTGGCGATCAAATACATAACCATACAGATACATATAGAAGAATACATACAGATTGCGCATTTTTACAAGATGATCTGTACCGGTTATTTGATTACTGTCAGTGCAATGATATTATTTTGAACATTGATAAGTGTTACGTAATTACTTTTTCCTGTAAACGACATAACATAAAGTACAATTATTGCTTTAATAATGTAACGATTGAGAGGCTCTCTGTGGTGAGGGACCTGGGAGTTTATCTTGACTGTAAACTTTTATTTGATTATCACATTGATCACATAGTTGGTAAGGCTTTTCGGATGCTGGGTTTTGTTCTTCGGGTAGCAAAAGATTTTCACAATAATGCTACACTTATCACGTTGTACAATGCCTACGTTTGTTCTGTTCTCGAGTATGCTTCGACTGTGTGGAATCCGTTGAACCGTGTACATTGATAAAATTGAAAATATTCAAAAGAGGTTCAATAAACATATTAGTATTAAAGCCAACCAATACCATCTCGATAAACAACCTATTCCGACTCCTTTAAAGAACCGTCGTTTGGCTAGGGACGAACTTTTCCTTTTTAAAATAGTTAATAATTATATTGATACCCCTTTCCTTTTAAGTAATATTAGTCTGGGATGTCCTCGTCTACAAGCCCGTAATAAATCACAGTTCTATGTACCTATTACAAGAACTAACAAACAAAGAAGCAAAGAAACAAACAAATAAATAAACCTGTCACATACTTGTACCTCTGCGTGCTCCTCTACAGGCTTAATGAAGTCATAATTATGATAAAGTGCTTTAACGCAGGGTAGACCGAACATCCGATTTTTTATTGCACAAGCATAAAAATTACACTGAGTCTACTTTCTTATAATCGATAAATATACAATTCTTTCGTCACTCATTATGTTACTGGCCACTAATAGTTAAAATAAACTACAGGGTGTAGTTGTTTAAAATTTCATTCAAAATTTTCTTCGGTAGTCTAAGAAACGTTTTGTTTATGCCATATATATAATCCACGCAGGTAATAATATAAAATTATACTTATTTATTTTAAATTTGACTTTATTTTGAAAGTACAGAAAGGAATGTCTTAACACTCGGTTCCGAAGTTCCCTCTGCCTACTTAAAATATATTTTGGGCCGAAGCATTCAATTCACGAATATTACCATGAAACGAATAGTACCAATAAGAATGCGTGGATTTAAATGCTATTGGTACTCACTCAGGAAGCTAATTGTGTTGTAAAGTTACTTTAATTGATATTTTGAAAAGACTCTATGTAACTTGACCATGCAAAAGAAGACATTCAAGAATATTTTGATATATATATATATATATATATATATATATATATATATATATATATATATATATATATATATATATATATATATATATATATATCTATATATATATATATATATATATATATATATATATATATATATATATATATATATATATATATATATCGAGGCCTGTCGTGACGCAGCGGCACAAGAGTGTGACTGTAACCGACAGGTTCTGGGTTCGATCCCCAGTCGAGGAAATGAAATATTTAATATTTTCAATTTAAATATTTAATGTTTCATTTCTTCGCTCTGGTAATAAGGCAAAGCGCGGTGTTGAGTTCCGCCACTCAACACGCAATGCCTCAAATTCGGCGGAAAGTGGGGAAAGGAAGTGGAACGGAGTGTCATAACACTAGGTTTCACTTCCGTTCCCTCTGCCTACCCTGCCTAGTGCGGGATACAGCGTGAAGCTGAGGAGAGGTATATATATATATATATATATATATATATATATATATATATATATATATATATATATATATATATATATATCTTACTTACACCCGGATGAAGATAAGAAAGTTAGGTAGGTACTATTACGTCCTTCAAACAGCAGAATGACTCACAAGATAATAATATTAATAAATTATTTCAATAAAAGAAGGAAAATCTATTTTGTTGCCTTAGTCACTACAATTTATAAAAGTATTTTTAATGTAGATGTAGTGAAAATGTGACAAATAACAAGTTTTTGAATTATTCAAGCTTAAGAATTATATATTGTTATGGGCCTGCGCTTACTCATTTTGTGTATAATTTGGATATGCATTTTGTGCAGGTAATCAAACCGTCAAATTAATAGGTAGTTATTTGCATACAAATACAAATATTGCACAAGGTGTCACAAATCCCGGTGGTGACATTTTAATTGATGTGAAGGCTATTCTAACATAACGTTATTAGACTTCTGATGAAATTAAAAAAATAACTTATATTTGTAAATGTTGCTAATACTATACGCACTGTAAAAACGTATCATATTTGATATAAATTCAAGTTTCTAACTCTAAGCGCTATATGTATTCAAGTTTATGTTATGGTAATAGACATAACTTAAGAAACTCTTCACTTTTTCTCTCTTATTACTTATACTCCATTTTTTTGTTTTCTGAAATCTATTAATTTTGAACACGATCAGGCAAGTAGCCAGTGGCAAAATAAGGAATATATAAAAAAATACAACGTCTTTGTATGTCCGTGTCCGTCCGTCCGTCCGGCTAATATCCGTAATGCAAAGGAACCGATTTTTGTGAGGTTTTCAGAGAAAGATAACGTAGAGGAGAAACATTAAAGCTACTTTTTATTACTCAAATACTATTAAGTGAATAAAAAAATCACATAATTTAGTACACCGCTATTATATCACCGCTATTATATCACTTGCTTCACGCTGTATCCCGCATATGGCAGGGTAGGCAGAGGGAATTTGGCAAACTAGTGTTAAGGCATTCCGTTCACCTTCCGTTTCCCACTTTCCGCCGATTTTGAGGCATTGCGTGTTGAGTGGTGGAACTCATCATCACCCTTTGTCTTGTTACCAGTGCGAATAATTAAGAAAATTAAATATTCCATTTCCTAGAGTGCGGATCGAATTCACAACCTGTCGTTTACAGTCATCCACTCGTGTCGATGCGCCGCGAGAGGCCTCATATATCAATATGGCTAGTATATCATTAATGTTTATAGTATAAAACAATAAACTAAAATTCATCAATCTTCTATTGATATTACATTACCTAGTTATATTTATCTGATAAAAAAAAATCAAGAGTAGCGTTTCGAGGAAAGATAGATGCAAATTTAAGACAAAGGGGCGCTGTTCTAAACTTATCTTGGTATGTATATATCAAATACATATATGGCGAAGTGCTATTGTGGTATTCCTTGTATGATCATGCAGTGTAAGCATTACTAGGAGAAAGGACACAGAGTTCACGTATAAGTCGTTAAGTTAAATTTAAATTCAATTTAGAATTATGTTTAGAACTTAGAACTATGTGTGTGTGTGTGTGTGTGTGTAAATGGCCTAATATACTTTTGTTTTATTTAACTTTGTTAATCTGAAGACAAATTTAAGTATATAATTTTAATTAAAATTAAAACAATTAAACCAAAATAAAAACAATTAAAACTAGTTCAACTAAAATTATTGATAATAATTGATCAATAATTTTAGTTTTTGTAATAATTCGTAGATACATGTTTTGCTTTATTGAACTTCACATTATTTGAGGCCTGTCGTGGCGCAGGGGCAAAAGCAAGTGACTATACGCGACAGGTTGTGGGTTAGTTTCCACTCGAGCAAGTGATAATGTTTGATATTTTCAAATGAAATATTTAATATTTTAATTTTTTCACTCTGGTAACAAGGATAAGCGCGGCGTTAAGTTCACCGTCCAACACGCAATACCTCAAATTTAGCGAAAAGTGGAGAACAGAAAGGAGTGTCTTAATATCAAGTTCCTCGGTTCCAAGCCAGCCCTGCAATGTGAGGGATACAGAGTCAGAGTGATGCTGAAAAAATATCATTTGAACGAAAATTATATAAAGAATCAAAAAATTTAAGTTGGCAGGTATAATGAACAAGTGTTTAATTGTTTATAATCAGCATTTGCGTATTTTTTAAATGTTTGACATGTGATATTAAAGCTTTTTCATTTCTATATAACTTAAATGTGTTATTCATTACTTTAGAGGAGGTAGTGTTTATGGAAATATAAAGTTCCATTTTTACAGCCTCACGCTGTATGCCATGGTTTGGGTAGGCAGTGGGAACCCGAGAACCTAATGTTAAAATACTCCGTTCCTTTCTCCCTAAGGTACCTTAATTAGCCAAATCAGTTTTAACAGATTTAACTTTTTGAAATTATAATCAGTTTAATAAATTAATGTTGTTTCCGTGATGTGAGCCGCGGGCTCTATGGATGGATAGATGTAATGTAGAAACATTACACCTATATATGATAGGACAAAATCCAAGTATGTTAAGCTTACATAAGTTTATTATATTAAAAGAATCTACAAAGTTAATAGAATTTTGTTTTCCATATTTGTATGTACGATAAAACTCAACAAGAATTTCAAGAAAATTTTGCTATACAAGAAGTAAATTGGAATTCTGCGAAATTCTACTTTAAATAGAAGTCTATGATTATAAGGTGTAAGTTTTTTATAATAATAATAATAATAATAATAATAATAATAGCCTTTATTCCAATAAATGATTCTTATTACATAAAGAATATTTTTGTATATAGTAATAAACCAAAAAGATAGTAAATAAAATAAAAAAGTAAAAAAAAGTTAAGTAATCAAATTAAGGTACATATTACGAATTGTTAATTATTCAAGTTAAATTATTAATATATTAATTAAATGGTTTATTATTAAATTAAATTAATTGGGTACCCATATTCGGGCGAAGGCCTCCTCCTTTTTTGCCACGCTCCCCTGTCTTGCGCTAGTCGGGTCCAGGCGGGCCCCGCGAGCGCCACGACATCGTCGCGCCAGCGCCTCCGTGGCCTGCCCACCGGCCGCCGGCTCCCGCGCGGGTACCAGTGAAGAACTCTCTCACTCCATCTGCCGTCTCGCGCTCTAGCTACGTGACCCGCCCATCTCCATTTTAGTTTACACGTCAATTCAGCAATATCTATGAGCTGGGTGATCTTGCGAATGTCTATGTGTCTTTTCCTGTTTTTTAATTTTAAGCCCAACATACTTCTTTCTGTAGCTCTCTGAAATACCTTGAGCTTATTTATGATTTCTCTTGTTAGCGCCTATGTTTGGCAGCCGTATATCAGAGTGGGAAGAATGATAGAATCCATTGCTTTTTTCTTAAGGCGAGTAGGTATTTTGGACTTAAATACTTCTTTTAAAGACCAGTATTTTCTCCAGGCAATTTTTATCCTGCGATCTACTTCTTCTGCGGATTGATTATCGAAGCAGATATTCTGGCCTAGATATATATAGTTATCGACATATTGTAATTCGGTAGATTGAATCTTGGTCAGGATTTTTTCACCGTTGGTCATGACACATGTTTTGCTAGTATTCATTTGTAGACCACATTTTTGGCTTTCTATATCGAGTGTCTCTAACATGTATTGAAGTTCAGAATGGCTCTCAGTTATAATCACAATGTCGTCGGCAAATCGTAGATGGTTTAGGTACTCTCCATTAATGTTAATACCCATGTTCTCCCAGCTTAGCTGTCTAAAGATGTGTTCTAGTACAGCGTTAAAAAGATTTGGTGATATCGGATCCCCTTGCCTCACTCCCCGTTTTACTTGAAATGGCTTTCCTGACCTCTCAAGTCTAATTAAAGATTTACTTTTACTGTAAATATTTTGTAATATACGTATATATTTTTTCTCTACTCCTTGCTTTTTGAGTGTTTCCCACATCGTTTGATGAAAAATAGAGTCAAAAGCTTTCGAGTAATCTACGAAGGCAATATAAAGACTTTTTTTGTACTCTTGATACCTTTCTATGATTTGAGTTAGCGTAAATATATGGTCTATCGTCGAATATCCAGCTCTGAAGCCAGCCTGTTCTCTCGTTTGATTTTCATCTAATTTTTTCTTAACTCTGTTGAGAATCACATTAGTAAACACTTTGTACAATGTTTGGAGTAGGCTAATAGGGCGGTAGTTGCCTATATCTTGAGGGTCGCCTTTTAAGTTTTTTATACTAAGGCAAAATACAGCAGAAAAAGTTCAATAAATACACTATTATAAAAATACTACAGTAAGTACGTAAATATACCAACTGTTTTATATTTAACTTGTCTTTAAATAGACTTTAATTTTAATTAAAAAAAACGATTAATCACAGTGGTCAAATGAAAATATCTAAGACGTTTAAACTTATGTGACATTGACACATGACACATTTTAGTGTCCGAAGTGTCTCTGACTTCTACGTAGGTAGGGACCACTACGTAGGTCGATTATAAAGAAACCACTAATGTATTATAATAGTAAAGGTTGTAATCGGCCTTCCTTGGATAGGCTGTACAACATATTACCTCAGGATTTTTTGTATTCGAGTTCCTGAGATTAACGTTAAACTAAACAGACAAAGAGTCTGCTCTGTTAGTATAAATTAATTTAGCACCTTTTCGAATTATATATTTTTGAGGTGAAATTGTATGCCACGTGATCTTATTATGAATTGCCGTTATAAACGGGGATACTTAAGATAAACTAACTACGTTAAACTAGTCTGATTCAAAATAAGATTAAAATGAAAGATTACGATAATGGTATTATGCAGTCAAATATAATAAGTTGTGTTGCGTAACTTTACTGGCCACGTTTATTATTATTTTGTTGATATTTTTGCGATTCTGTGCACAAATATAGTATTTTAGGTTTCTGTACTCAAAGACTTCTAAACATTTTTTTGTTGTTTTTGCAGATAATGCTAAGAAACAGTTTGTTTGCCTTAGTTCTGGGTCAAACATACACTTGACTAGTGTTTTTAATTTATAAGTTAATCCTGAAAGCTTGTATTTTTTTTAATAACTATAAATAATAAGTTGAGGCCTGTCGTGGTGCAGCGGCACACCCACAGCGTGTGGCTGTAACCAACAGGTTGTGGGTTCGATATTATCTTTCATTTCCTCGAGCGGGAACTCGAGGTAATTAAATATTTAATATTTTCAATTTAAATATTTAATGTTTTCATTTCTTCGCTTTGGTACAAGGCAAAACGCGGCGTTGAGTTCCGCCACTCAACACACAATGCCTCAAACTCGACGGAAAGTGGGCAACGGAAGTGGAACGAAGTGTCTTAACACTAGGTTCCTTTCCTATTTTCCGTGTGATCCCGGCTTAGAATAGGATCATTATGGCAATACGCATGGGCAGACTCGACCGGATTGTTTCCACCCCCGGCATTTAAGACCGGGTTAAGTAGTGGTTTTATCCACTGCGTTTCGCATTAGGTAATGCCGGGCCCCGGTGCCCATCCACGACATTAAAAGACGGCAACGCTCCTGTAGCTCCTTTGGAGTTACACGGGGTCGTGGCCGACGGTTATCACTTACCATCAGGTGACCCGTACGCTCGATTGCCGTCTCTTCCATAAAAAAAAAATAGGTTCCCAAGTCTTTAACACTAGGTTGCCTAGTCCCTCTTCATACCCTGCCATGTGCGGGATACAGCGTGAAGCGTGAATAATAGCTTTTTATTTTGTGTTTAATTTGCTAAATTATATTATATTAATGAAAATTATATTAATGAAAAGTTTAAATATAAAATAATACGTACATAAGATGTCCTTAGCGTCTATAATGTCGAGACACACGAGTAAGTTAATAATAATGAATAGTCTTTTTTATATTTTAAATTAAAATTTTTAATTAATAAATACATTGCTTCCACAATAACATCGAATTAAAAAATAAATAAATTATACTATATTAATATAATTTACATAAAAACAAGTTCACATAAAAATATTGCTATAACTGATAAAATTTTTGGAGCTAAAAATAATTTTATGTATAGAGATTATAACATTAGTTTTAGGCCTGTCATGGCGCAAGACTACAAGCTTGTGACTGTTAACACGATAGGTTATGGGTCCAATACCCATTCGAGGAAATTAGTAAACTTTTAAAATTTTCATGTCTTCGCTCTGGTAATAAGCCAGTGTGGCGTTGAGTGCCGCTACTCAACACGCAATGCCTTAAATTCGACGGAAAGTGGGAAACGGAACAGAATGTCTTAACATTAGGTCCCAAAGCTCTGTCTACCCTGTTATGTGCGATTATTGGTATAAATGGTGTAATTATTATCATATGACATATTATTTATGACTCACGAACACCTAGAATGACCTTGATTATTTTATGTTTGCAGAATTGAAAAAAATAAAATAAAAGAATATCACTTAATATCAAAAAAAAACAAAGTAAAGTTACAATGAACTTAATATTTTTGTATGAATTCATTTTACTGAGCGAATTAAATTATAACTTTTTTATTTAAAATATAACTCGAGTTAATAGTACATAGATTGTTAATTGCCGAAAAATTATTCGGGAAGTAACTTTAAAGCAAATAAGTATATTGTAACACTATAAGTACGGGCAGGGTACACAATGAAAACCATGTTATAAGCTGTCCGCTTTCCACCCGCATTCGAGATATCGCGTAAGTGTCGAAATTTAATGCTGCATCAATGTTTACCATAGTAGAGAAAAATAAAGGATTAATTTTGTAGACTTAAAAAAGAAATCTATTGTATTTACAGTCGGATGCTACCCCTCGACGTGGTGGCGTAGTGAGACAGTGAACTGAATGTGAACGCAATTGTTACATAACAATCCCCATTCGAAGGAATATTTGAAATAATATAATTTCTCCGCTCTGGTATTATTAAGCGTACCACTCAACACTACGCGCGACGGTCGCGTATGGTAATTAACTAATAAAAATATAAAAATACCTATACTCTTATTTTGTTCGTCTAATTTAGCTTAATTAAAAATAGTCATCCGCACTTATTATGTACGTCATGTACCTAGAGTTATCTTGTTACATTAATTGATCATTTACATTTCCTTTGATTATAGCGTTTTTATTAAAAATATATGATGTTGTTGTTAAATAGCTCAGCAGAAATATAATATAAAAAAGAACTATTACCGGCATTAAAATCATTAATTGAATTATCAGTTTAAAGTCATTAAAATCTGACTAGTGTATTAATTGTAATTTATAAGTATTTCGTGTTGTTCATTTTATAAAAGAAATGAGTATGATGAAATAATAAAATATACGGCTCTGACACTGGCGGCGCCGTATATTTTATTATTTTATTATTTTATATATATATATATATATATATATATATATATATATATATATATATATATATATATATAAATATATATATATATATATATATATATATATATATATATATATATATATATATATATATATATATATATATATATATATATATATATATATATATATATATATATATATATATATATATTCTGCCACAGATTTAAATATAAATCATACAAAATATCAACATAGGTTTACATTTGAAAACAGAAATAATTAATTATTACTTCAATACTAATAATTTTTAACAAAACTATAACCAACTTCTTGTAAATATTTTTTCCTTAATACATTTTCAAATTCGTAAAATGTGTGGGAGAGTCACGCTGTCAGCAATGGCAACAGCCATGGACAGACCGGATTATTACCATCCTCGGCATTTAAAACTGGCGTTAAGTAGTGTCTTTGACCACTGCGTTTCGCATTGGGTAATGTCGGGCCCCGGAGCCCATTCACCTTAAAAACCGGAAACCTGTAGCTCCTCTGGAGTTACACGGGGCCATGGGCGGCGGTGATCACTTATCATCAGTTGACCCGTACGCTCGTTTGCCGTCTTTTTCATAAAAAAGTGTAAAGTCTCTTTTTATAAAGTTTAAAGCTCCTTCAAGATTGAGATGTATTTTCTTGTGGGTTTCACATAAAGTTTCTTATTTACATATAATAGTAAAAATACATCAACATTTATGCCAGTGTAACAATTACCCCATATATTTAACTAATAAAATCTCCTGAGAAATATCATGTTTTGCGTATAGGTTTATAGGAAATATAACATCGAGGCTTGTTGTGGCACATTGGCACAAGTGTGCCTGTAAACGAGACAGGTTGTGGGATCGATCCCCACTCGAGGTATTTAATAATTTTCAAATGAAATATTTAATGTTTTCATTTAATTGCTCTAGTTAAGAATCACCACTCAGCACGAAATGTCTCAAAAAATGGGCAACGGACTGTATTAATACCAGGTTTCCAAGTTCGCTATGCCTGCCATGTGTAGGATACAGCGTAAAGCTGAATAAAGATAAAACAACGAAATGTGCATAATATTTCATATAATAAATATTAGGTTATTAAGGAGCTTAGATTATTAGGAGCTTATCTAAATAATACCCTTTAGGCTACTTTAAGCTTTAAAGTATTTAAAATTTGTTTCTTCGTTCTTGGTTTATTTATATATATTTTTATAAATTTCTTGACTATCCGTTTGTCTTTACAAGCATAGTATGATAATTATTAAAACGAGTCTGTCTACTGTTCATTAGCAATTTTATATGCCGTAGCTGCAATATCAATAAAAATAACTCAAATGACAAATTAATGGCGTAACGATTTATAAAAAATATGAGAGTTGTATTAAAAGATATTATTATAAATATTATTATTTCAAAATGGTATATTTGTTAAAGATTTATATGTTGAAATTCTATACCGTAGAAAAACATACAATGATTTCTGCGTCTTTAAATTGAATTTAACACGCAAGGTTGAAAAATTAACTCGTATTGGGTACATTAAATATCCCAGTCCTTTGCGGGACAAGTAAAAATATATAACAGTTATTTATTTCATTTTATTAAAAAAATGCTTGGGTGTGTGAGAAAACAGGATTTGCCAAACTTCGGCAATATATGCAACAGTTAAGATAAGACAACACGAAGAAATAAGATGCCGTAAACATACTAAGTGGAGAACTCGGATTTTTTTTTCTGTTTTTATATTGTCTTTATCATTGGAATTTATATAAATACAGATATAATAAGTAGGTATAATAGCGATACCTTGTTTAAGAGAATATCGAGATTACAATTATTTTTATAAATGATAATAAAGAGAATGTCTGTACTAACAATTTGAAATAATTAGCTTCAAATAAGAAAATATTTTAGATTTTATTATTAATTGTTTTTCTTTTGGTGACATTATTCGCAAAGACACAGTTCATATATAAGAAAATCATTAATTTCATTTTGATTATTTATATGTTATATAATAAATACATACTAGGATCATCCATAGGTAAAAATAAATGAATTTTAATTAACAGTCTGTAATTTAAATGTCAAATGAAGCAAAGTTGCACTAGTTTTACTCATTTATTGTATTTGTCTTAATTAATACTATAAAAAATATTTTCTTAAAGATTATCGGCGTAAAAAGGCTGAATGCTGTTATTTCTTACCAGCATTTAAAATATACACTTTATACAGTATGCCAAACATTTGCATTTCATTAATTACTTTTGTTTAATGGTTCGGCATATAAAAATGAACTTTAAGTACTTATACAAATTTTTATACTCCTTATGTTAGGAAAAATGTTCTATCTTTCTTTATAATGTAAAAGAAATGGGTGGGTCATTTCTTTTATCAATTAAAGATCAATATATATATATATATATATATATATATATATATATATATATATATATATATATATATATATATATATATATATATATATATATATATATATATATATATATATATATTTTATGGAAGAGACGGTAAACGAGCGTACGGGTCACCTGATGGTAAGTGATCACCGTCACCCACGGCCCCGTGTAACTCCAAAGGAGCTACAGGAGCGTTGCCGTCTTTTAAGGTGGATGGGCACCGGGACCCGGCATTACCTAATGCGAAACGCAGTGGCCAAAGCCACTACTTAACGCCGGTCTTAAATGCCGGGGGTGGTAACGATCCGGTCGAGTCTGCCCATGCGTGTTGCTATTGCTGGCAACGTGACTCTACCACACGCACTTTAGTCGCCTCTTACGACACCATCAGTACCAGGGTGATCCTATTCTAAGCCGGGATCACACGGCGTAAATATTGATACAAAACCAAATAATACCTTGACTTTCAGCCTTGACAGCTTCAATCTGTATCCCGCACATGGCAAGGTAGGTAGAGGATACTCGTGAAACTTGATTTATTTTCGCAGTGGCAATTTGTGGCATTACAAATGTGGAAACAATAAAAATATTAAATATTTCATTTCTTGGAGTGGGGATAGAACCCACAACCTGTCACGTCTACAGTCACACACTTGTGCCTCTGCGTCATGACTGGTCTCAGACTAATATATACACATAAGTAAAATAAATATAAGAAATTAACTTATGCGTTTTAAAGGTGAATGATCTATACATGCCTTTTGTACAATATAAATTATTTTACAGAAACTTAAAATTCATAATTCAAAACTCTTTTTAATTACGTAGTATTCATATTATTATATGTACATTGATATACTCTGTAGGTAATGCTCATTTTAAGAAATAGAGTTAAATTATTTGATAAATACGAGGACTAAAGTTTGAATGATAATTTTCTTTTGGGACGTGTAAATATGCAATAAAATCTTACTTAACAGGTGAAGTTTCATCATTTAACATTTATCTTCATTTTATGCAGCGTACCTACATATTTTTTGTGTTATTTGGACTTCATTGATATAAAAAAATCGCTCAAGTGCAAGTCTGACGCCTCGCTCGACTCGTATATTAACTAGAAGTATCTCACACAGTGAATCAACCTGATAGTTTAATGTACACATTTTAAATGAAATATAATTACAAGCTGGTATATATTTTTTTCTATCAATACCATATAAATTTTCATTTTACGATTTTCTTTTCCGTTTTTTTTGTAAGTTTTCACGTCATGTCAAATTTCATAACGATAGACCCACAGAAAGAACTCTATATATAGGTTTTGACAATGTGACAAATTTTATACTAAAAGAGATGCAACAATGCTCATATTATTGCGTTGATTTAGAAGGTTTTTTTTTGTGCTTCAAAGGTACGAACATCTGCATGAACTATTACTATACTATTTTCAGCTTGTTATTTCTACACTTTTTCCAATTTATGGGTTTCTAATAAAATGTCAGAAAGAGACCAAATCAGGGTTTCGTTTTTATACTTAGGTAACGGTGTAACGAAAGTCGATTAACTGAACTGAAACCGGAATCAGTATTTTAGAATTTGGTTTATCAGAGTCGGATTTGAAGTCAAAAACGAAAACCCTCGATATCTTCTCACAAAACGAACTGTAGTAGTTTTTGTAGTGTTTACCTTATTTAATAGAAATATTTCCAAATCATTATTTTATAGCATGGAATACTGCGCTGACTTCTAATGAATTTCGCAGAATTCAATGTAAGTCTTCTCATGAATCGTTTTAAGTATGATTGTATTGCTTTTTATCTAAAATACTATACACACATTAATAAACAGTTATTATATCTTACCCTTACAAGGAAGTTATGGCGATTGCAACTTTTAACATAAAATTATATATTCTCAGTATTAATTGAACTGTAACAGTCCTTGTCCATTGCCAACCACATTTTTCTTACTGTTTCAGTAGACTACAGCGAGAATTGAGACGTAAATGTAATGATCCCTTTATTGTAGTTTTTTATGCTTTAATTTAATAAAGGAGTGACAAAAATCTACGAAGCAGATCTTAGATAAGAAAAGAATCAACCGAAATTTTATAAATTGAGGTAAACGACCTAAAATGTCACAAACATAAAGAGGTTAGTCCACCCACAAATAAAATAAAATTTACCATTTTAAAACTAGTTAGTAGTTTTGCTATGGATATCCTTATTTATGACAGTGTTAATATCTAACGGAAATTCAAAATATATTTTATGCTGAATTATATTTTTAAATATATCTAACCATAAACAAACCTTTATCATGTTTTTATTTATAAATGAAGTTTTTTAACTTCATTTATAAGCTTAATGGAATGTGTTTAACGAAAAATGTTTAGCAAATGTCTAGACCCCTTGAGGCACCGGTTTCCGGTGTCTACTTTCGATGAATTTAAGGCATTGCGTTTTGGGATGACGGAAATCACCGCCTCGCTTCGCCGTGTCACCAGAAAGAAGAAATGAAAATATTTGATATTTTATTTCCTAAAGTCACAGCCTGTCGTTTACAGTCGAACGCTTGTACACCTGCGCCACTAAAATAGTAAATTTTATTGTCATAATAAAATATTTGTATTATATTAACAATAAAATATATTTTCTCTTGATTTTGACAACAATTTTATGGAAAAATTGGTATAAAGATTTTTGGTCAAGTTTGAAGATGATGTCTTTCCTGATGATTGTTTGTAATTTTTTTACAATGAAATTTCAGTTGAAAATAAGTTTTTTTTTAAATAGACTTATTGAATAAATAAATTTTATTACTGCGTTAAATCTTGCCAACACAGTGTGTTGAATGTAGGCGTAAAAGTTTTGTGTCTCTAATTGAAGAAAGAACCTTAAGACTAGCCAAAATATTATTTTATCAACATTTAGCCTCAATTCAATATACTGTGTGTGTTATGAAGGAACTGTGTGTGTCCTCTTCTTGTCTTGGAGTGGGGAAATGAAGCTATAATTGATTTCTCTAATTGGGGTCGTACAAACGATAATCGATGCTGTACCACTGCGCTACGATCATCTTTATGTGCAAAAGCACATAAAGATGCATACCTAATCTAATCAATGAAAATATCACCGTCTTATCTTTTTTACATAAATTTTAATAATAAAACGCAATCTTTATAAAATGACAAATAATATTCTGCTATTTTGAATATTTAGCACATATATCTTGTAATTTCAACTTTCAATCACGTGTATAAATAATAATTTCAGGTCAAAGTCTTTTTATAATATACCTATTATTTAAAAAACATTATTTAATAAGCAACTATTTAGTGAGCAGTATACTTGGATATTTTATGCGTAGGTAGTAGGATACCTAGTAAGTGCATAGATATATTACGCAAAGACTATTAAGAAGAAGAATTTTATTGATATGATATTTCCTCGTTCGATATTTCGCAAACTTTTATTTATTTCTCTTTTCTCTCTTACCTGTCCCGTACGACTGTTTATAATAAAACCTTGCAAGTTAAATTTGATCTAATTCCCTATTGCGGTTTGAGCTGAACTTTAGCTTGCGTGTGTAAATCGTTTGACAATGCGTAATTATTATGACATGGAGCTCATCTGTTGAAGGTATTCATAAACTTAAGGATTATTATAGTAGATATACCTAGCTTTGCTTGGCATTGATCTATGCAAGCATTTAAATTACTACACAGAAATGACCACATATAAAAAAATAATAGGTTTATAAATCAAAAATAATTGAGGATGCTTTAAATAACTATAATATACTATTTAGCATATTTTAATAATATACAAACAAAGTACAAATTTCGTAGTCCTTTAACCAATACTAGTGTATTGGTTAAAGGACAAAGACAAAGACAAAGAAAGGATTTCGTGTTACAGGACATATATTTCTCAAAATAAATCAAAAATAACCTAAGCGGAACTATGATGAAATAATATTTATTTACTAATGTTATATGGCCTCGTCTATAGAGACGTGGCAATTTAATTATCACATTTTCGTTATTTCCATGTCAAAATTGTAGTGTTACCTTTATATTATATGTGGAGTGCAAATTTGTTTATTAGGAAATTGGTTGTTTTTCTGTAATCTTCTTACCTACTTGCTAACTTGAAAACACTAATTTTATTTCGCTTCTTTGGATCTAAGTGCCAATTTTTATGAAATTCGCTGTAATATAAATATTTAAGTCATAAATAATATATAAAAAAAATACCAAATATTATTAAATTTCCGACTTTGTAATAAATCCATTTTAATTATATAAGGTTTGTAAATCTTATACAAATTATAAATTTACGACAATCAAAATAAAATCGGTTGTAAATTATGTCAGAAGGATCACTATTAATATTTTACGTGACCATATTCGTTATTTAATTGCTATTTAGCGGTTGAATTGATTCGATTTCTGTAAATCATGCAAAACATTGTTGTACTTTTTTTTTTTTATGGAAAAGAAAAGGCAAACAAGCGTACGGGTCACCTGATGGTGAGTGATCACCGTCGCCCACGGCCCCGTGTAACACCAGGGGAGCTACAGGGGCGTTGCCGGCCTTTAAGGTGGAGGTAGACGCGCTTTTTGAAGGTACCCATGTCGTATCGACCTGGAAATACTGCCGCGGGTAGGTCGTTCCACAGATGTGTGGCGCGTGGGAGAAAAAAACTTATACTTAATCTATAGCCTTCTATTTATTATTATTTGGTTTTAAGGAATTTGCTGTGTAAAGAATAAGGCTTACATTAGGCAATACCTAATAGTTAGAGTACCTACTGTACTTATTCATAAAATTATTTTATTTTCATAAACTTTCTATCAGAGTACAGTCCAAATAAGATTCTAATGGGCAGTGCGAGCTAATCTTGTTTAGGTTCCAATGCTTATGTACAATAACATTGTGCCACTCATATTGATTTGACAATGAACGTCTCGCCCCGTGCTAAAAATAGTATACAATAACATATTAAAATTCTCTTTATGTTAAAATTGAGCAGTCGTTTGAATAAATAATGTAAATGAAGAAATGAATTCATGGTGTTCATATACCCGTTATAGTAATTTACGACTATTAAAGGTTAAGTTAAAATTTTCCATTTTTATCTATGTATCGTTTTTCATTTTTATCTAAGCATTTATAAAGCTTATAAATATTATGGCTTGAGAAGAACATTATTTTATATACAATTAAATTTTATATGATTAATGGTGTAACAATTATTTTCCTTCATGACACATGTACATAGGTAGAGAAAAACCACAGATAGATGACAAAACCTTATAGATTTTATACCGTGATATCGTAAGGACTGCTAAAATATGTTATATTAAATTGAGTGTGGTTTTTGAAAAACATACACTAAATCTTGATCCGGTCTTGACCGGAATTAAGGCATTGCGTGTTGGGTGGTGAAATCTCTTTTTTGTTTATAAATTGATTGAAATAAAACAAAATCACCAGGATTTGGCCATTTATGAGATTAACGAGCAAACGCACATACAACCGACAAAAAATTTAAAAAACACTGTTTTGGGTGTTGGTGATATCAAATTTATAAATTACCACCGTAATATTTTTTCTTATAAATATTCTATTTACAGAAAGAATTTGTAATGAGATAGCAATCAGTTACATTTTTGTTATCTATATGTATAGAATTTATAAAATTTAATGATGGCGTCTGAGGAGGTTGAGATAGCATTAATGATATTAGCATTTAGCCTTGTGTTATTTTATATTATTAGAAAAGCTAAACAAGAATATGAAAAATCTATATCTATATCAATACCAGTATTAATTTTGATGAGAAATATTATTATTAAGCTAATGGGTATTTTATTGCAATGAAGAATCTTTTATTTTTTATATTTATAAAATATAAAACGATAAAAACATGTTTTTTAGTAACCAATTCTTATAGATGAAAATAAAGTTGGTAAATCGATGAGCATTTATGCTTTGTATTATAACGGTTAGGTAAGCTGGGCACGTTTTTTTCTCCGCTGACTTGTCACGAAAGTCTTCATTGTAAGATGTGGATGAGTACTGAATTATAAATGTGACACCAACAGATGCTAGTGATATGGCATTCACATATTTGCTTCCTACATGTAGGTATACATAACTTGATATTAATTGCAAGGAATATAAGGAACATGTTACATTTTTAAGATAAGTGTACATAATTAAATTAAAGTAATTAAAAAAATATACAAAAAAGTTATTAAAACAGCACATAACTGATTTGTTTTATTATCAACAATATATCTCAACAACGTCAATACTTTTACATCGAATTTCCACTGTTATAACTGAAATATAGTTATTTTTTCAAAGCTAACATCATTTTGTCAGAAATTAAAACAACCGGATCATCGCATGCTTAAAATTGCTTCGTAAACTTCTAAAACTAATCTACATAATCCGATTATCTACTTCGTAATCTCTTGAAACTTCACAATTTAATTTTCTATCATTTTTGTAATTAGCCAAGTGAAAATTGCGATTTTTAAAGTACAATTTTATAAAAATCTAATTGGATAAAATTAACAAGATTTTTTTATTAAATTATATTTTCTTCAGGTCCGAGGGCTAAATACAATTTATAACTCAATTAAAATATAACTTAAAATATTTTATTATATTTTTTATACTAGAAAATATAATTAATGAAAAAAGAATCTCTTATCATATAATAATGTGGAAGAAAATATCTTTCTTCCACATTATCTGTAGCACTTGATTTTAATGTATTGAAGTCGAAATGACTTCAATACTATTTTTAAAGTGTGTTAAATATTCAAGTTAATCATAATTATTAAGAATATTTAAGACAAAAAAGACTTCGAAACCGGCTAAAGATTATGAGTCACATACTATGACAGATAATAAATGTCAAATTTCAATTAAATCAAATTAATAAATGGAATCAATTCAAATATCATATGAGAATGCTTTAATAATGACAAAAAACTTATATTTATTCCATATATTTTTATTAAAATACTTATAATACGTTATAGCTTTATGCTGTATCCGCATGACATTGCTATGTATTAGTGAATATGATCTGATTTATAGCTATCACACATAAATGTTGTAGCCACTACTTTACATTAGACTCTGCCCTTTAGAATGGAACTAATTAATTAATCGCTAGCTTGTTTTTATTAAAACATTGTAGCCCGCTTTTATTTTATTTGTATATTTAAATTCATAGGATAACCAGTATGGATATTTACTTATACTGTTATATATCTAAGGGAGGAAATATGGTGGTGGAATGAAATGGTACAAGGGGTGACTTATGAAAATAACACTGTGTTTCAGGAGTAGCAGCAATCCAACTCTTCTGATAATAGACTGGAGTACATAGCAACGAAACATGTCACCAAAAGACCTGTAGCCAGAGTCCGTGTTCAAGTTTATTACCACTATATGATGCTATATTCCGCACATGGTAGGTATACAAGATCGCGCGTGCCTGGAATAAAGCGATGCAATATATGGCAATATGTCTGCGTGAAAGATTTCCAGAGCACGCTACAATGTATTCATGTCTTTGTGAAGGAAAGATGGAAAAGCTACTTCCAGTAGCTGCTGAACACTCAATATCCGTGCACGTCTTGCCCACGACCTACCGCCGAATCTCAGAATTGTAGCTTCAATAACGCTTGACAAAAGTCGGTATTGCCTTCGACTCACGAAGAACGGAAGACCAGTGGGACCTGGCGATGTTCTGATCGAAGTGTAAAATCTTAGGGAAGTATACAATTTTTTGGTGTGGTGATTTATGATATTTTTCGATATTTTTAACTATTTTTTGAATACTGCAAATACTCCACACTAAAGGCAGCGCATCAAAAGGGATCTCTAACCGCTGTTAGCGGCAACAAACCCTTCTAGATTACAGTAGAGGTTCATCAAGGCTCGATTTTCAATACGTTCTTACTCAATGTAGTGTTACTGTCTCGAACAGCTTCCATGGCTGATGATATATGGCAATGACATACCATTCATTTATGAGAACCGACTTATGCATGGGTGTAAATTTAGCCCCTGGAAGGATACGCTTGAGAAGGACGGTAGTAATGTGTAGATAATCGAGTACATGACCTGAGAGTTGTGACTCGGGCACTATCCACATAAATCCTGAACCGGCTGTTAAGTCGAAAAGGTTCAGATCATTCGAATCCATTATGCATGAATCTGGAAGCATCAATCACGAAGTCCACGTCCGTATAAGCGGTATTTAGACCAAATGGCGGGAGGTTACTTACGTATACCGCAAATATGTCGTAAAATATTGCCGAAACACAACAGAGTTTACATTACACAAGAGCATCATCCAAACGGTTCTTTCGTTTGGCCAGCACTAACTCGGCGTACTTAGGACCTTCACGTCACAGAAATGAAGACGCTGAAGTGAATTTTCGGCGTATCTGAAAAATCCAAGGAATTTTCATCGCCACAACCACGATGCGCGCCTAGGGACCATGTCGGATGGTTGTCACCGGTTTCTAGTCAACTTCAATTTTTGCACAAGGGCCCAAGGGGCCGTGACAATGCAATAATTCAAAATATAAAAAAATCCTTTGTCTTTATTAGGATCGTCAGGATTAATAAGTTATTTCATAGATCTTCTGTATACGCATGCTAAAAAAACGCTTTAATCGCTGATCAAACTAAAAAAAAGAGACAACAAGAAAAAAGACCTATGAGAACAGGTACCTATAGATATAGATGCTAGGTAAATTATATATATATATATATATATATATATATATATATATATATATATATATATATATATATATATATATATATATATATATATATACATATACATACATATATATATATATATATATATATATACATACATATATATATATATATATATATATATATATATATATATATATATATATATATATATATATATATAACTTTGATGTAAGCTTCTGAATCTACTATACAACATGTAAAATTATGAGCAAGCAAGAAAGTTACTTACATTGTTTCATATAATCTTGCTAAATTTTCGTGCTTGCTTTGATGTATTTATTATATTTACACCCGCGAAGTCAAAGTGGGTCGTTGGTATACCGTATATAACAAAAGTTTTAATCACAGAGTATATAATGATATATAAGTTAGATTACTAAGTATAGTTACATTGATATTTTTTACATAAAATTTAAACATTTTTGGGATTACTTCTTGATAATTTAACAGCAATGTCATTTTAAATAGAATAAAATCAGTCAAATTCGAGTCGAGTACACTCATTTTGTATAATATGAACAACAATTATAAACTTGTTATAGTTTTTTTACCTATAATATTAAATGTATCTTTTTTGGATTTTTTCTTTTATTTATTGTTCTTAAAGTTCTCACTTTGTGTCAATTTTTTTAATTGTATTTGCAACGGAATACAAAATGCAGCAAAAATTATACATGACAGCATTAAACCATATTTTACCTTCGATAATTTATATAAAAGAAGAAGATAGAAAATTATACTATATTAATCAACATTGAACCCGCTAGACCTCGAGGCCGATAAAAAAATAATACACTTACTAAAGGATATCTTTACATACAATGTAAAAAGCGGTTTTTGATACGCTTTTATTAGCTTGGGTTGTAGTTGTAGGTACATATATAACGAAATTTGTGAGCTTAATTTTCTCCGGTTTTTAAGTCTGATCAACTGAAATTTTGCTAACTTCGCAAGGGCCCAATGGCAATGCAATAATTGGATCAATAAATTCCATTATCCTTATTAGGACTATCAGGATTAATAAAGTCTTATAGATGCTTTGCAGTAAAGTAAGAGAGATAGAACTAGCGCGCATATATGCATGCTAAAAAGCACACTTTAATTGCTAATCGAACAAAAAAGGAGAAAATAAGTAGTATTTTAAAAATCTAAAAAAAAGGAACACTTTTATTGCTAATTGAACTAAAAAATACAAAATAACTTTTAATTTCAAAGAAATTATATTACAATAGCAACATGTTGAATGATCAGTTATGATCAATAACCTTAAAATTAAAATATAATTAAATTTAAATTATCAAAACAACAATTCAAATCAGAGTACCAAGTGTGGTTTAAAGATGATATTTTGTATAGTAAATATTAGGTACAATCATTCTATTGGCATCTAGAACAGAAACAGGGTTATGAAAATGAAGTAAAAATGCACCCCACTTTTTATTATTTAATTTAATTAATAAAATAAAGTAAAATAAAACGACAAATTATTGACAATAATGAGTTAATTTAATTACTTTCTTTACTTGCAAATTGTCGACGTTATGTCACTCCTTATAAGTTTTTAGGATTAAAGTATTGTTTTGCCGAAAAAATACTTATAGTCAGTAGTTATCATCAGTTTTTAAAAAAAAAAAAAACTTCATCAGTTTATATTTTTTAGTGGATCTAAAATGAAAATCAATATGAAATGTAATAAATATGTACCTTTACCTAACTTTACCTAAGTCATTATCATACCGAATATCATTCAATTCTGTTTGGTAGTTAACGCGTGATTTGAGAACAAACTAAGAGACAGATAGACAATAAAATTGTGGACCCAATGAGTATATTTATTTGTAATTTACGAAATTAACTTTTCTATCTTATTATATGTATATAGAGATAAGATTATCTGCAACAGACGTACATGATCGATCGATCATATATTCATGAATCATTAAATATAAAATGAAACAAATAAGTTTCTATACGAGAAAAACCTTTGTGTAGGCGATGAGATCGTAAGTATAAAGCATGACACTTAAATGTTATCCCCTGCCTATGGATGTTACTAAAATGTTTGGTTATGTAGCCATACAGTGCAGTAAAGAATTGTTTACTTCTATATTAATCGTGAAAGTTTGTAAACATTATATTCAATTCTATTCAAGATATTTAGAATTAATAAATACTGTCGTGGCGCAGCGGCACAAATGTGTAACTGTAACCGACAGTCGAGTAAATGAAATATTAAATATTTTCAATTAAAATATTTAATGTATCATTTCCTCGCTCTGGTAATAAGGCAAAGCGCGGCGTTGAGTTCCGCCACTCAACACGCAAACGCAAATTCGGCGGAAAGTGGGGAACGGAAGTGGAACGGAGTGTCTTAACACTAGGTTCCCGGGTTCCCTCTGCATACCCTGCCTCGGGCGGGATACAGCGTGAAGCTGAGAGAGAGAGAGAATAAATACTAAATTTTTAGTATAATACATCCAGAAAAAAAACCATTTCATAAAATTTGCATTTTCCGTGCTATAACTGTATATATAAGCAAATTAAATACTAATACAGTCTTTTTAATATGTGCATTTCAAAGAACTACGTTGTTTATACAAATATAAAATAAAATATGCAAAGAAACCAAGAGATTTTTATGTCACATTCATAAATTTTGACGGATTCATCAGGAATTTTAACGAAGTAACATTGTGTTTGACATGAATGTAAAATAATTTTACAAGGTGTAACGCCCTAGTTTTATAAATAAGTATTTTTTTAAGTCTTTTACGCCCACCTTCATTGATTCAAAAAGATTTAGGTGGAACTCATTTTTTTTTGTATGTTTATCTTATCTTAGTATCGTACATAAAGAGGACAACGACTTGGAAATTTAACTCACATGTGTATAAGATTTTATTGAAACAAAATAACTGATCATTACTTAAAGAAAATATTTACATGCAAAGGGTATAATGGAATATTCATGTATGGTTTTTCAAACAGTTTCATATTTGATAATTAAAATTTAAAAATTTCGTATTCTGGCTCAGGGCTGTCTTCAATACCATCTTCTAAATGTATTATTTTTTCTACATTTTCATTGAACGTTACAACAGATTTTCTCGGCTTTTGTTTTTGTTCACCAAATTCATCGTTATCATCCGATTCATCACTATTGTCCTTTAGTTTATCGATAGACTGTATAATTATAGGCATTTCAGGCGTAGAAAAGTTTACTGTTGTTGGATTCGGAGCTGGTGGTTCCTTTTGAATGTTTTTATCACTTTCAGGTTGCATTCTAACGTCCTGAATCGGTATATCAAGCATTTCTTGCAATCTCCTTTCGCTTCTTTTTAGTTCATCAATATTTAGTCTTGGTTTTGTAATGCTTTCAATTTTAGGGAATTCACTTGTGTCACGTGATGCTAAGCTATTGCGATCACTAAATTGTTCATAGTTTTGTGTTTTTCTCCTATAATAAAATAATATACAATCATAAAATTGTTAGAAATATAATCATAAAACTATTTTCTTCTTATATTAATTGTCCAGGCTTATACGGTTAACAATACGGAAACCGAATGTGAAGATTCTGTGTGATATTTGATTACAAAAGTGGAACGTGAGTGACCATTAAAAATAAATAAGTATTTATTTGACTTATACAAATAAAAATCTGTCTTACCATTTCAATAAGAACCATAAAGGTATGGCTAAAATTAAAAGGAATAATAAAACTGCAAGGACAATCGTAGCAGCTAAAAGGCCGGTATGCGTATCACATTCTTCAATATTATCTAGATGTTCTTCTAGCGATACCGCTCTTGCTACGTTAACGGTTGCTAGATTACTATTGGTTATATCACTGTAAATAGTAATAAATAATTTGTAATGGTGCAATTTTTGTATCTTATAATAAGAAAATAAAAATTTAAAAATTCTGGTAAAATAACCATGATATACTTATAAAGTTCTTGTCTTCACATTGTATCTCACATAGTATCAGGGTAGACAGAACCAGAAGACCTGAGAACTTAGTGTTCTTAGTCACTCAGTTCCCATTAAGATACTTCCATTTCTATGATTTTTTTCTGAACTCTTGAAGCATTGTGAGTTGAGTGACGGAACTTAACGCTACGCTTTGCTATATTACCAGAACGTAGAAATGAAAATATATTTTTTTTGTCCTTTTATAAAATATGTAGAATTAATAAATAGTTTAAGATGTACTTAGTTAATCTAGTGACATCAACAGGTTCATTTTCCAACAATCCATAAACATAAAGCTGCAAAGATGCGCTGGGTTCACTAGTTGCACGTATTTTTCTTGCTGAATCTTCATCTCCATCAGATATCACCACAGATCTTAATACTTTCAAGTTATACCCTACAGCGTTACTAATATCAGTTAAAACCAGATTTTCATCATCTAAGAATGAATTTCGAATTGTCAATACAGCTATTTGAGATTTGTCAAGTAGTTTTACCTGCGAATTACAAAAATAAATGAATATTTTAAATTACTTTTGAAGTCAAAGTTTATGTATTACGTGTATGTCTTATAACAAATTACTATGTATGTGTATGTCTTATAACTACCCCAATAATGTCAACTGAAAACACAGTGGCTCCAGGATTAATCTACATTCAGTGAATATATTAAATCTTATTCTATTATTCTTTCATTATATGGTTCCATTATATATTCTATAGTTTCATTTCCTCTGTCTAGGTAAAGCAAAGCATAGTCATTTTAATGTTACCCTAGTTAACTAGCCGGACTGCAAAAATAATATATATGGGAATTAATATTTACATTGACCGATCTGTTTACTTGACTGTAAATAAAGATGATATGTAAACAAAGGCCAACCATGTGAACGTTGGTAAACTGCTCCAACAAAATATTTTCTTTTCTTTATGAGGAAGTAAAAGAAAGAAAATATTAATATAGTTCGTTCGTTAGTTGACGATGTGAGTCTTCGTTTTTTTTTTTAATTTGCAAATTTTTTAGGATGGACATATAATGTATTTTAAATTTCATGTATTTTTTAGCCTTCTAACTTTTTGTATATTTTAGTAGCTAATATAATATATTTTTAATAGATTTCAATTTTCTTAATCATTTTACAAAGAAATACTTAATTTCAAATATCCAAATATTAGTAAGTAGGTACTGTCATCCTTAAACTTAACTTAACTTAAAATTGCAACATTTTATTGTGTACCATATAAGATTTGTTTGAGCCATATTTGTGTAAGTATGGACTAAAAAATATTAAAACAACAGATGCTCAACATGTATTTTTGGATTTCATAGAATACAGGACGCAGTGGCACTTGATAAGCGAAAGATAAGATTAATCATGCCTTTTAAGCTTTGAATATATTATTTTCTTAGGATACTTAAATGTATAATACTGTCATTCACCAATTGATTAATGCAGTTTTGATAAATTATTAAAATATGCATTTTTAGCCATCGCAATTTTATCATATTTATATTTATAAATGACAAAGACCTCGGTATTTAATATGATTTAATGTTTAACAGTAAATATTTTTTATCGTGATGAACAGGATATAAAACAATGTTATCTGGCACACCCAGTTAGATCTCATACGTCTACGGTACATATTATCTTTTTTTTATTACCTCGGTGACATCCATTGTCCACTCCCACAAAAGACGGCGTTAGTTTTGTACCTAATCACATTTAAGGGGCACAGTCTTATGGGGTCAAACTGACGTTCATGGTTAGTCTCTTTTGGCACAAAAACAAGTTGTGTCAACATTTAAAAATGTATAATATTGTCGGTTAAACTTGCTTTACCGCTATTAGAACTGGTTTAGGTTAGTGCTGATACAAAATTTGCAAGTAGTTAAAGGAAACACTTAGTCGGTATTTTTTTGGGTTTTATTTTATCAACTTTAGGTACTATTATAATTATTAAGAAGCGTTTCGTGTCGCAGGGGCACAAACGTGGGGTTCTAAGCGCGACCGATTGTTGGTTCGATCCCGCTCAAGGAAATGAAATATTTAATATGTTTATTTCTTCACTCTGGTAATAAGGCATAGCGCATTAAGTTCCGCCACTCAAAACTAAAAATCTCAAAAATCAGCGGAAAGTGGGGACGAAATGAAGTTACTTAACACTAACTTCCCAAATTCCCCCTGCCAACCCTGACGTGTGCGGTACAGCGTGATGCTAAGCTACTATTATATTATTCGTAAGTGGGGAACGGAAGTGGAACGGAGTGTCTTAACACTAGGTTTCCGGGTTCCCTCTGCCTACCCTGCCTCGTGCGGGATATAGCGTGAAGCTAAGTATAATATCTATATATGTTTTGTTTACAGATAACGAAATATTTATAAATATTCACAAGGCTTACAGTGATCAGTAATATGTACAACACGACGTAAAATTCTTTTTGTTATATACGGTACCTATAAAATGTGGAATAGTATATTTTACACTCTCACGCATCTCCATTTTTGCAATAACGAAAATAGTGTTGGTTAGTGAGTGGAATTCGTATATCCAACCATGGTTTGTAGAATGAAATGACTTGTTTTCAATGAGCAACGGAGATTTTGATATTTTGATTAAGATATTTTGATTTTGATTCTAAAATATTTACAAATACGTTTATATTTGTTAATATTTTAGAATGTATAATATTGTTAGTAAGAGGTTTCTTTAACTAGACTGATTTTTCAGCAATTTGTAATTTGTATTTTTTGTGCGGCATGTTTAATGACGATGACCAGTTCAAAACCTAATTAAGTTAAAACAGCTCAATTTGAAATGTATGTATAAATAATAGCCACTCTTTGTAATATAAAATAAGTTACCTAAATGCAACTTTTTATTACACCATTCATATTCTAGGAGTTACAAAAACAAGCTTGCTTAATATAAAAATATGACGACAAATTTACATATCCGCTTGTTTATTTGCAAAATTTGTTTAACATGTATTTCTATGTTTGCGGTAATACTATAACGATAGGTAAAATGATTTTTGTAGTTATAAATTGATTGCATGCTTACCACAATATCCAAAGAGCCATTTCGGCCTCTCCCATTCTGATCAGTGGCATATACAGTAAGGCGTGTGTTATTTTGCAATTTTGCGTTGTTACGTACATGCACTAAGCCCGTGTGAGGTGCAACAGCAAGAACGTCATCCAAGCTCGAGTAAATAATCTCTGCATTCTCGCCAATGTCAGCGTCAGTTGCCTACATATTTATTTAATAGTTATAGATTAAATGTATTTAACTTGTTTATACATATATATATATATATATATATATATATATATATATATATATATATATATATATATATATATATATATATATATATATATATATATATATATATATATATATATATATATATATATATATATATATATATATATATATATATATATATATAGCACTTTCAAAAATATATTGCAATTATAGGTGAAGGGTCTCAAATAGTTTTAACGTACCATTTTTTTTTTTCCTTTTCAATCGTTTTATCTAAGGAATACATTTAAATAATACTAATACCTTTAATTCTGTAAGTGCACGAGGTAGTATAACTGCTTCAAGCTCAGGTATGGGATATCCGATGTACATTGGCTCATTTTCTTTTCCAATGAATATAGGCGAATTATCATTAATATCGTTGACGATTAAATTCACAAAGCTACGTCTTTCATCGTACACAATAGTATCAGCCAAGATCCATTTATTAGAGCCATAGTTATCAGTCCCCAGTTCGAGGCTCTCTGCAGTTAATGAACGTCTTGTGGCCGGTACTTCATCACTGTCGCAATGAAGCCTTAATTCCACTTGGATTTGCGATAAAGTCATAAACGCGATTGATTTGTCTTCCCGGTCGATGGCCGTAGTGTGTAGGCCGTTTTCGTCTACATAGAGCCATGATTGGTTTTCTGGCCAAATGTTAAATAAAGTATAATGGCAATCTTGATACTCAGTTCGATTTAAAATTACAAGGTTTTGGTGAGGCTCCTCTTCCAGCCTTTCTAATACTATTAATGGTGGCAAACCTTTTCCGACCTTGCATTCTGGTAAGCCGTCAACTCTTAATAATACCTATTTTAAAGATAAGGCCTTTTTTATACATTTTTCGGGTTGTATAAGAAAGTATTTTTCTTATAAAACTACCAGAGCACTTAATCTATGTCAGAGACCAAAGCTAAGTATAAATTCGTTGAAAGAAAAAACACAAAAGTCAACAGTTTCGTTATAAGAAATGTCATGATCTTAATAGTTTCAGTTTAAATTATATTTTTAAAGATTTATTAGCGCCTGTATTAATGTATTTTTAGTTTTAAGTTTATTATGGTCAGTTAGCATATTTTTAACAAAAAGATTGATTGATTTTTCCCGTGGAAAAGATAAGTATTTTTAGGGTTATTGCTAAATTATTATAATATTACTCCTGAGACAATCAAAATGACTGTCTCCATAGATTGTCTCATGACAATATAATTACAAAATATACAACTAAAACTTTTTTTATGCATTATAATTTTGTTTTGTAAATTTTGGCAGTTTAATAAATTGAATGCTCTCATGAGCATTCAATTTATTAAACTGCCAAAATTTACAAAACAAAATTATAATGCATAAAAAAAGTTTTAATTTCATATTTTGTAATTATAATATTTAATCGGAGAATTCTAATAAAAACTCAATTCAATCGGTGTCGATACAAATTGTGACAGATCCATGAAATACAAAAAATAAAATTCAAAGAATTTGAAAATTCCATTCATTATAAAAGAATGACAACTAACATATATCTACATAATATAAATCAGCAACAAAAGCAAAATAATTTGAATATGGTATTTATAAGAGTGACATCGCTTACCGGAACACTTGCGCTAGCTTGACTGTTTTGAGCAGTGGCTATAATATTGAAACTGTGAACCCCCATTTGTACCACTTCTGATAGTATTATATCTCCTTCATTATTTACAGATATACGATCCTTCAGGTAATCTAAAAAAGTTTACATTATTTTTGCATACAAAACTTACAATAATAATTTTATAAGAAATAAATTTTATGTACTTTTTTGGCATTTAATTTCTTTAAGATAATTTTATCTCATTTCACATAAGATAATTAAAAATTACCTTTCCAAACAAAAAACTTCAAATAAAATATACGAATACGTAATTAATATAGAGGTACTTAAAAAGGTTTTTAATCGAATTATTTATTGCTTCAGAACCAGTTTCGGATATTTTGAATGTGCGTGAATTTTACATTATTAGAATATATATATATATATATATATATATATATATATATATATATATATATATATATATATATATATATATATATATATATATATATATATATATATATATATATATATATATATATAACTAAAGTAAATGTTGTTTCCTAGTCACGTTTTATTTTACTTATACGTAAATGAAATTTCTTTCATCTATTAAACAAAGTACATATATGAAATTAATTAATTAATACGTAAATGAAATTTCTTCCATCTATTAAACATCTATAATACATATATTTTTTAATATTTTTGAAAAGATTTATATTTGTTATTGTGGTAGTTTGAATAGAGTTAATATTTGTGATTACATATTTAATCTAAGTATTAGAGATGAAAATTATATGAATAGAAATCGATTAACGTTTATTTATTTAATGATTCTTTGTTAAATATATTATTTTATTATAACATTTTCTAATTTGAGCCAGTAGTTCTTAAAATTAGCGCGTTAACCCAAACAATATTTTTATCTTAATCAATCACTCAGCTTCACGCTGTATCCCGCCCCTGACAGGTCAGGCAGAAGAAACTTAGGAACCTTGTGTTAAGACACTCTTTTCCGTTCTCCACTATATTTTTGCAATTTTATCTTTATTATATATTTTGTTATATAGGTAGAACGTAAATGTAAGAAACGTCGTTTCTCCGTTGTTCCGCATTTCGCAATATTTTTTAAGCGAGTGGTGGAACTCAACGCCTCGCTTTGTCTCTACATCGGTGCTAAGAGACGTAATAAAAATAATTAATTCCTCGTAGTAGGATCGATCTAAAACTGTGGCCTTCGCAGTCAGAAAAAAAAAAACGTATTAAAATATATAGTAAAGATGAAATATAAATACGTACATAATAATTACAAAAGTACCAATGCGTACGTAATTTAAAATATTTTACCATTTTAAATGTTAAATATGTAACTTTAGAACAAACACATTTAGCCATAGGAAAACATATATGGTCTATTTGCTTAATGCCTTTCACGGTTTTGAGAGATTATGTTCGGGAGGATTATATTGATTTATGCAAAAAGTTTAGTAGTTTAGTTTATATTTAGTTTCCGCCGAATTTTAATCATTTGCTTTGTTACCAGAGCGAAGAAATGAAAATATTACCTATATTTAATATTAATATTTCACTTCTTCGAGTGCGGATCGAACCTGTCGTTTACAGTAACACACTTGTGCTCCTGCGCCCCGCCATCTAGGCGCATCTAAGTCATTATAAGCTTTTAATTTTAGTTCATTTTATACAAAATGACCGCATACATCCAAAAAGCTACGCTTGGCAACTTTTATAAGCCACGTTTCCATTGACTTAAAATCATGAAATTTGTACGGAACCCTTGGCTGGGCAAGTTGATTTGCACATCACCAGTTATTTTTATCCAAGCTTTAATATTATTATCTGACAGAATCAAAGACTTTTTCATATTATTTCATACGAAAAATATTTTTTATTACTCTCATCAAACTTAAACGTGAAAACTGTAAATAAGTTAAGCCGTTTCTCATATTAGTGGGCACAAACACACAAAGAAATGGAAAAGCCGACAAAATTAATAAAATAAACATTATTTCAGTTTCTATTATAGAGAGAATGTAAGCTAAGATACGACGTACGTACGTATGTCCGTCTTTGAGTTATGGAAACCCACATCACTCGTTGTCTTGTTAAATACATATATTTACATGGAAAACAAATTCAAATTTTACGTTTTTATTATCATAATAACGTGCATTATACAAAACATACAAGAATTATTAAGAAATAAATTACTTTAACTTGTAAAGAAAATATTAAAATATTAATATTTGTTATACTGAATAAGAGATTGTGTATAACTAATACTGTTAGTATTAGCAATGCACATGTCTTATTCAGTTGGTGACTTTTTAAAAGTAAAACAAAGTTCTTATACGTACCATCAGTTATGTTTAGGGAATATATTATTGTACTTCCATTAGTTTCAGTGGCTTGGACTCGACCCACCACACCTAATTGGTCAACATCAGCCCAAAAAAAGTATGAAGGTGAGCTAAACGTAACGGAAGGCTGGTCCTCTTCTTCTGAAAAATATTAAATGTAAGGCGCCTGGACAATTATAAAAGCAAAATTTTTTAAAGGTGATTTTATTGATAAAGGGAATTTGTATGGATTACTTTACTTTTTTTATTATTAGAAAGATTCACTTACAATTACTTGATCTAGTAAAGTGTTTATTTTTACTTTTACTTCTGTATTTGAGTTTCAAATGTTGCATAATAAAGTCCCTGCGGTTTGTGCGGCCAGTTTGCTCATTCAAGTTAAAATTAAATTATACGCGTTATGGGCCGTGAAATTCAGTAGGTCCATATGAAAGATTTAACGATGTTTGATGTGTGGTTGGGTATTTGTATTTAATTTTTTTTCTTTTAAATAATCGGTTTTTATTGTATAAAAAGTGGTTGAATCAATCAAAATCAAAATATTCTGTATTCAATTAGGCCAGCCATTACAAACACTTTTGAATCGTGAAGTAATCGTAAGAAATGTCTATAGAGTCAGTCAGTCCTACAGGAAGCTACCACCGGCTCGGAAGGCGGGTCTGCTAAGAACAGCGACAAGAATTGAAGAATGTGGTTGTATAGGTATGAATATAGATATGAATAAAGAATATGGGTGGTATGTTTTTTATATTTTATCTGGTGAGGTTATTTGGTTTTACTTATCATGTAAGTAGAACCAAATAATCTCACTAGATCTCATATCTTAATATATAATAAAAATATTTATGAAAATTCATTAGATGTTAGTAAATAGGTATTGCTTTAGCAATGTGGCGTATAAATGTACTCTAAATGTGACAGCGCAGTGTACATAAAAGACAAAGACTTTTCTCGGGTAATGAAATATTATCTAAATATTGATAAGCTATTGATAAGGAAAGTGTAATTGATTAAAATAACAATAGTAAAGGTACTGTGCAACGCAGATAATGTTCTGAACAAAAAAAATCTTATATAAAGTATAGAGAATGACTTTTCTATGGACCTATATAAAATAAGTATTTTATTAAAGTATAATAAGTATTTTTAAATTTAGAAGACGCAGTAATTTGAACGTAGCGGGATTTGAACCGGATTCCGGATGCGGAAGAGGCGCAATATGCTGAATTTTTTCTTAGTCCTTTAAATTATTAATTTTTCTCACCTCAGTGTGGATAAAAATAGTAAAAATGTATAAAATACTTCAAAGGTTTATTAATGTAATATTAATTTGATTCTAGATTTAAATTAAGCTATTGTACGATTTGCTCACTTCTTTAAATTGTAATGCGACTAGACACTTAAAATAAAGATTGATTTGACGCTTGAAGCTATTCGTTATAATTAATTATTTTCGACGCTATGAATATATAAGAATATGGTGTCATCACCTATTTTAACACTTATTCACATGTACAAGCCTTGTTTGTTTTGTTACGTATAGATATTATACAGAAAAAAGTATTCTTTTTAGTTTTATATAGTAAACATAATTCTATCATGGGTATATTTACTAAATAATAAGTAGTCTCCTACTAAGAATTAAACAATCAGTACAAAATAATTTATAAACAAAAACACATCTGTGGTGAGTATGACTTTTATAAAGCATATAACAATATTTTAAACATGGATGTTTTTCTTTTCTAGTAATTAACAGCGAGGACACAGATAGTGTATTGTTAGTCACAAGCAGTGTATTGTCAGCAATTGTAAACCATTACGGAAAATCTAGCTGCTAAATAACCAAGGCTGATCAATCTTTCAACGCCACTACTGCTTCTTGGCAACGCTAGACCACACACTGCACAACAGACAGCTACCAAATTAGATGGTCCGCGAGTACGATAGATGGACTCCCGAACCTTGCTTCAACAGATCAAAATTTCGATAGATTCGTGCAAGGAAAAAAAATCAAATCCAACGCATCAATTCACACTGCCTTTAAAGATTTTATAAGTTTTAGTCTGAATAGTTGAATAGTTTTTTTACTAAAGGGATCAATTAACTACCTATGAGAAAGCAAAAGTGTATAGATAACAATGGTCAATACTTTGATTAAATAAAAATATTAAAAAAATATTAGACTTTACCACTCGCCAACTTCATTTATACGGTCACTTTGTTAATAATTGTATATCATTTTATTAAATCTGTAATCCCATGTTATACTTATATTAAATCTGTAATCCTATGTTGAATAATTGTAACATTACTACAAACCTTATCGGTTTCTAGATGTTATCTATATTGAAATTTCTATCAAATGTTTAAATGAAAATAGATAATAAAATAAAGAAGAAATAATGTCACTTTCCTGAATAAAGCCACATTTACGGTGGAGACTAAGATTGATTCAGTAATTTGAACGGGAGAAGATAATATATCGTTGCTAAAAGTAACGAGTTGTTTGCGAATTTGTAAAAGTCAAAAATTTCATGTACATAAATAAAATATAATCTAGCCTACTAAGCTATGTAAAAGAAGAGACGTAAGGAAAGTCATAAAATATGCATCGCTTTAAGTGTTCTTTAAATTTTAAGTGCGCTCGTAAAATATTAAAGAATAGAAACTTATACGATACTCTATAATTCCAACTTCATATTGAATATTGATTTTGTTATAATGAGCGATTTATATGTTGTTTTTATGTCATTGAGGGCCGATTTTTCAATCCCCAGATAAGCAGACAGATAGGTTTTATTCGACAGATAGCAAGATGTTGTATTTTTCAATACCTTGGTAAGACTTATTCATCGAGTAACTCCGTTTCCTGGACCACAAATCTAATTGTTGGTTCAATCGCAAGATAACCGTGTTATTCAATGAATAACTAGAGTAACACAACACATCATATAAAACATCATATATAACACATCGAATTAATATGCAATCTTTTTCTAACGCGTGGATAATCAATATATATGCAATCTAAAGTTCGTATTGTTAGGCTGAAATATTCGGTCAAATAGTAATCCATAGAATACAATACATAGAACTACTTATCGGTCGGGAAAACAGACAGTAAATTTTGTTCGTTAGGTAGTTATTACGCTGTTTAAAAGAGGATTGACAAATCGGCCCTTAATAGAGTAAGTATATAAAGAGTAAGAAATCTTTGTTTAAAAATTATTAATATAAATATATGTATAAGTATATATTTCATATGTGTACGTACCTTGGTTAACAATATTAATAAAATAATGAAGCTTATTTAAGCGGTAACTAATATCTATATAAATTAGTTGATATACGGACATATCTTATAACTAATATTTAAAAAAATATTGTTTTGCTTTTCAAGATCATAATAGAAAGCTGCTTCTTGTATTATCTAATATCTTATTCTCTTTCTTTAATATATTTCTATTTTTTCTCTTTTTTTAATATATTTTTTTTTAGAATACGTAGAATATGATTGTTAAATTATTACATACTTGATGTTATTATATCTATCAGCAGAACTGCTTCAGCTCGACCAGCTTTCAACGTAAGAGTTGTATGCGTTAATTCTACCGGAAAAGCAGGAGATGTTTTAGTCCTTATAGCCACTACGTCACTCGTAAGTGAAGATTCAAAATGTGCGGCATAATCTGTAAGAAGAGTAAGTACTGAGTTTGCAATAGCGGTATATCTCTTTGTTAAAATGGTAATTCATAAAAATAACAAAAAGTTTAGTAATATTCTTGTAATAATTAAAGTTGTGTAAATTTTGTAGTTTGGCTTACCTCCCATTAGTAATACAGTTGTTCCGGTATAATTTGATAATAAAATAGTATCATGAGATATCAAGTCATTTTCAAATTTTCCATTATAGAGAATTTCATTGAAAGATTCTACTATTTCTACTGTTGATCCTGTATGAAAATAAGTAAATAGTAACAAAATAATTTACCTACAGCTAGTAGCAAATTAATCAACATGGACGAAAACCACAATGTACAATGTAAAAGTTTAAGTAAAAGAAAATATTTAAGTATATATTGTAGTAATTAAGTATAGTATTTTATTAATATTAGTAACAACGTTGGGAGGTAGGCGTTAGTAGCCGTTCTACACTATGCGGCATCCTGCAAAATGTTTTTATATATATATTATATATATTATCTATTAATGAATAATTAAACGAATAAATGAGTAAATATATAAGTAAATAATATCCCGAACATATATGTATTAATTTTATTAATCCTTATAGAAACGGATATTATTAATTTGAATAATATGTCCATTTTAACCGACTTATTTTGCAAAAAGATCTGTAATCAGGTTATATATCAGTTAATTACATATTTTGGTTGTTTCTCCATGATTTGTGGACCGGTTAATAAAATATTTTTTAAAGCGTACTCGTTCGATCAGACCACCAGGTGGCAACGCAGGATATGTTGATGGAATTTAATAGCTTTATATAATTTCTCATATACTTCCGAATTCATTATCAGATGACAATAATAAGCTGACGATTATTATAATAGACACAATATAATTTTTAATATATGTGATCGGACTAATCGGACAGTAACAAACAATAATTTTATATAAAAACTAAAAAGTAAAAAAATAAAAAAATATAATTTATACTTATAACATATAAAAATAGAACCGAATTCAAAACTATACTTATATGCACAAGCTTAGGCTAAAAATAAATGGTAAAAATAATATTTTAATTACTTGTAAATAAATGTGCAAATGTGCAAAGTAATAAAAAATAAAGGAAATTATTGATAGTTCATACATAATTACTATTTAAAATTCTTTATTTTTAAAGATCCTGCCAAGATCCAATAATGAAAAAAACTACATTAACATTCTTCTTAATACACCGAACAAAAGCAAAGAAAAAATATATTATATGTATGTCAACCTCAATAGTATCGAATTTGAAATAGAAAGTCAATAATTTCGCTTATTACTATTCAAAGTTTTATTTTTCTTAGTTTATATATAGTAAACACTTTCTTTTCGCTTAATATCTTTTTTTCTTTAAAACACTAACCTGAGATAGTTGTAAGAATAAGTACAGATTGAGAAGAGCCAGCTTGTAATGTAAGGGCAAGATGAGTAAGATTGGGTGGCAAATTCGCTGAGGCACGTATCCGGACCGTTACTATACCAACTGCTAAAGATGACTCGAAGAGAGATGCATACTCTGTAGATTTAAGATATACTTAATACTAGCGACCTGTCCGTGGCTTTGCCAACTTGAATTACACTATTTTGTTTACACTTGAATTACACTATTTTCTATTACTTTGATGTTCTAAAAAAATGGTCACTTTTAAGATCATATTTTTAGATTGAAAAGTATAATTTCTGTGAAATAAATAACAAATTTGTAACAATTTGTTGTTTCCTGAACCTGACAACAAACGATCAGGTACCAGGTGACCTTGAGCACCATAATCGTTCGAATGAAAGATAAGCTTAGAAAAGTCTCCATAATGCAGGACACAGACTGACGGATAGACAAAAAGACTAAAAAAACAAAAAAAATATAAATCAAGTTTTTGAGCCTTATTACATTAATAAACATGCACTATAAGATTTTTTTAAAATATCTTCCATTTGCTTTCCTTTATAGAATTCCATTTTCCTTCCTTTTCTTAATAGATATTTTATAAATAAACAAAAAATTATATAGATTGCTGGCAAATACGCACCTCCGGTAAGTATTATGTTGGAACCTGTAAAGTTTCTTAACGTTATGATTTCGTGCGTTACAATGCCGTTTTCAATTTGACCATTGTAAAGGAGTTTATCAAAATATTCTTTATTTTCACTTTGTCCTGAAAAAATGTTTTTATATTTATAAGCTTGCTTTCATTTCCTTAAAGGGCATTAAATTTCGCAATCTACTATTATTTTGTCCGTACTACAAAAATTGTGAATAATTTTATTCATAAGATTTGTAACTCACCTGAAATAACGCTCAACGACAACACAGACCTGGCTCGTCCAGCCTCCATAATGAGCGTTATGTGTGTGAGCTCTAATGGAATAATCGAAGTCGTCAACAATTGCACTGTTACCACACCATTTGACAAAGATGACTCAAACGAAGACGCGTGATCTATTACAAATTATATTTTTAAATTACAATTACTTTAACCATTTAAACTTGCACTTGTCATAATTTCCAGCTAGCTCGTTATTGTGAAAAAGAATGAGAACAATTTAGGAAAATATATGAGAAAAATTTGAATGAATTCTTACCCCCAGAAAGTACTATATCCGACCCGGTAAAATTTGATAACATAATAAGATCATGGGACACGTCACCATTTTCTATTTTCCCTTCATAAAGTACTTTGTCAAAATATTCAGTGACTTCAGCTCCAGATCCTATATTTTACATATTATATTAATATTTATCTTTTAATCGTTTTTAGTAAATTTTACAAGTACTTGAAAAATGTCATTAAAGCCTTATGTGTAATTAATGGAAAACATTCACCTGATATGATGATGTGCAGTAGTAGTACGGATTGAGATGAACCAGCTTGTAATGTAAGTGCTAGGTGCGTCAACTGAGTCGGTAGATTTGCTGCTACTTGAGTTTGTACCGTTACAATACCATTTGCTAAAGATGATTCGAAAAAGGACGCGTAATCTGGTAAGAGTTTGATAAATATTTTAAATGTAAGAAAAAGTATACATATATGTATAAAATTAAATACGAAAAAAATGTATGTTGTGGCACAGGAGCTCCGTGTCTGAGTGTAAACGCTACACTTTAGAAGTTCGATTCCTATTCGAAAAAATAAAAATATTAAATTTATTATATAATTTCATCGTTCTGCTAATAATGTTTAGCACGGCGTTGAGTTCCACCACTCAACACGCAATACCTCGAATTCAGTGGAAAGTGGGGAACAGATGGGTAAGACACTTCTATCATCACTGTACGCAATTTTGACAGGAGAATTTGATAGGGACTTAGCATCGTCCCTGTAAAATTAACAACAACAAAAATAAACAAATTGACGATGTAACATAAATAAATTGACGAGCGCTCGTATTGAATGCAAGAGGCGTCAGGCAAATCTCACTTCATACATTTTTTATACGTTCTCTAACTGGAATGTTGTAGTGAATCGGGAGAAAGCATTTAATATGAACCATTATTACGCACTAACGAGAATCGCAAGTAGCATTTTAATAAACGATTTCTACAAAATAATATCATAATGTTTAAGACACCGCATATAAAACATTATCATTTTTCTTTTATTGGACATTTAATATGTCGATTGTAATTCCTTAAGCAGAAGACCAAACAATCGGATACGCATTTAATAAAAAAAGAAGACAGAAATCGATGAACATCAAACTAATAATAATAACCATGTTTTGAAAAAAATCTAGCTAAAGATGGATGCGAAATCAAGATAAGAGCAACATTATTAATTCTCAAATTGCTTTCGACACGAAAATTCATGATATTCTTTGGCACAGTCTGAAATTAAAACATCCATCTCTTCTTAACATATTATGCCTGTAATTATTATTTGATATGTAAAACACTTACCTCCCAAAAGTAGTATGTTTGATCCGGTAAAGTTTGTTAACGTTATGATTTCGTGAGATACAATGCTATTTTCGATTTGGCCATTATAAAGGATTTTATCAAAATTTTCAATAACTTCAGTTTCTGTAGAGCATAGAAATTATAGTATTCCAAATTTGTTATTCAAGAAAGCGTTCTTACCATTTAAAAAAATGGACAAAATAAAGTCATTATTCATTTATTTCGAACCACTTTTGGTTAAATTAAAAGAAACGAGAAAGCTTATCTAAATTATATACACATGTATTTCTTTATTTTGTTCTTTTTTTAAAGTAACTCTGTTTATCTCGATTGATTACTATTTATAACTTATTCTTATAAAAACAAATGTAACCTGAAGAAATGAATTTCAACAGTAAGGCAGATCTTGCCCTTCCTGCCTCCAGAGTGACAGCAGCGTGTGATATTTCGGTAGGTAATATAGCCGTCTCTCTAGGGGACACCGATATCTTATCATCCAATAATGTAGCTTCAAATAAAGATGCGTACTCTAAAAAAAAATGTTTACATTATTAATGGTTTGCTTTTATTATGCAAATTTTGATTATTTTACATATCTTCTATCTTTCTATAAAATACTATAAAATATTTTTAAAGTGTTAATCTACACTAAGAAAAGAACAATTTATTTAGAAAACGTATAAAAATAACAAGATAGCGATTTGAACGCTTTTTGGATTCCACGAGGCACGGGTTCAAAACCCGCTACGTGGAATATATAATATGTACAAATATAACAAGAACCTCTATTAATTCAATTATAATAAATTTTTAAGGTATATTTAAAAAATTCGTACCGCCAAAAATTTGTATCTCAGTGCCATTATACGCCGTAATGGTGATGGTTTCGTGATTAACAAATCCATCGTTAATTTCTCCCTCATAAAGCGCTTTATCAAAATATTCAATAACAGCCACTGACTCTATAGAATAAAAATATGTTTAGGTTGTTATAGTAATAAATATTTTTCATTGCAACTAAACTAAAAATAAAAGATTGAAACATTATATACATTACCTTTTAGAATTAACAATTAATTTGCCCTAGATTAATACGTAGCTGTATGAAGCTTTCAACATTTTTTGTGTGTAACTAATGATAAATAAAGTTTTTTATGAAAGTGAAATTGAGAGTCATCCATAATAAAAGTTGAGTAGCTACGATTTATAATTTTCATATATAAAAGAATTAATTAACCAAAAAAATTCTAAATGTGACACAGTTAGGTAATGTTTTCCATATTATTTATTATTTTTTTGTTCAATCCCCGTTTGCGAAAATATCCTTATAACTTCATCACTTTGATAACAGTTTAGTTCAGCTTTTGGTAATAGACTTCCTGTACTTACTCCTGTATCTAATAAGCTTCACGCGGTATCCCGCACATCGCAGAGTAGACAGAGGCAATTTGTGAACCTAGTGTTCGGACACTCCATTCGGTTCCCCACAATAGACATATATTTATAAATTGACAAAATATAGCATATTTTATGTCAAAATTATAGTAAATCAAGTCACACACAAGTAGTTCGGAATCCGTCTTTATGGTGACTTAGAATAGAAAATCAACATTTTCATTAGAGTAATTTCTCACTTGCAAAAGAGCTCAAGGCGTATGGCATAGAATCAATATAGGGAATTAAAGTGGTAATGAAGAAAATAAATCCCAAAAATCTAGTAACGATATTGCCTTCATTAACGTCAGTCAGGATTAAACTACGTCTAAATAAAACAAGGCGTTCGTTTCTAACAAATAAATATTTATAAGTACTTACCTTACTTCCAACGCTTTTAATTGCGACTAGATGTAATACGTAATCAGTAATATTGTTGGAAAATAAGTATAAATAAAATTTATAAATGTATAAGGTCTATAATCTAAATATACTATAAAAGGATAGAAAAACTTAATTATGTACATAAAATATGTAATTAATACAAAAATAATAATTGGGTCCCTTAATATATCAAAAAAAATAGTTTAATTTTAGTTTAACTTCTATTTAGCTGAACTTTTGTCTGTTACTTTATTCACGGACCATGCAAAAATCTACGTACAGAAATGAATGAACCTTGCATGGAGTCAGCATAAGTGCATATTTTTGAGTTTTATTCCGGTATTCATTTTGGTTTCCATAATAATACCAAAAAAGTCATTTAACTTTTACTTTAAATACTGATAATTACCGGATACAAGTGAATGAGAGGCCTGTCGTGGCACAAACTGTAAACGACAGGGTGTGGGTTAAAAGCTTAGCACTACGCAATGCCTCGAATTCTGCAGAAAGTGGAGTAAGGAAAGGGGTGTCTTAACACTAGGTACCGCGTGAACCTGAGAAGTGAATGTTTTGGCATGGTAATAGCTTAAAGCCATTTATAGCAACTTAAATAATAGCCTTCATTCTAATGTTTAATGCAATTTTCGTAGGAAAAAATACGCATTGAAGTAACGTAGATGATTTACTTGGAAGTTGATATAATAAATAATAAATATAATAATATAAGTAGGTTCAATAAATCAATTTCTTATCGGAATATGAATAAGTCCCTATTAAAGCGCAGAAAACATTCATAAAATCCATAAAACATTCATAAAATACTAAAATTTTCGATGGTTGTATTGATATTTTCAATGAAATGGTTAATGGAGCTCAATGATAAATATCTTACCTAATTGCAAACCTGCGTTTACTTCACAAAGTTTTCTGACAGAAATTTGTAAGTTCTTGATCTTGTAAGATTTTTCTCGATGGAACCAACATTAGAATATATTGAAATTAATCATTAAAAAGAACATTTTTGTTATTACCTTTTTGTATTAGAAAAAAACTATAAGAATCTTAGTTAAGATAAAATTGTGGTTTTCGTCCTCTGAACTTGATATGTTGAATTACTAGAGGACTTTAATTTATTTTTACATTTAAGAGATTTTGTTGATTTCAAATTATGCTTACCGTATGGTAATTGTAAAATAACAGTTGCATTAGCGCCACTTGTGTACTCTCTTTCTGCTTTGACAATAATATAGATTTGCCGTCTTTCATATAATTCTTCAGGCAAGTCTTGTGAGACGAATGAGACGTTATTTCCATCGACAACTAGCCTTAAATACTGTGAATATTCTAAAAAAAATGGTTTTAAAAAATATAATGAAATAAGTACTCCTAATAATTAATACATGTATTCAGTTTATATATATATATATATATATATATATATATATATATATATATATATATATATATATATATATATATATATATATATATATATATATATATATATATATATATATATATATATATATATATATATGTATATATATATACATATATATATCACGTTTACTGTCGTACGCTTATACGCGCCACGACACGCTTCGAAGCAAGTATGAATAATAAAAAAATACCTGATTGGAAGCTAAAATTCACTCGTGTGTCGTAACCTTGGCGTAAGTTAATGTTATCTTGGAGAACAAAACCTTGTTCACTACTGTAGCTCGCCAAATAAAAAGTCTGGGAAAAAATTAGATCATCCGGAAACTCAAACTCCGTGTTACCCAAAATTGTCACAGTCGCGTTTGTAGTACGTGGAGGATCATTCGTACGGTCTACGTCCTAAATAAAATAATATTTTATTAAAAAAATAATTAGCCATGTGAATTTATCTATTATTTTTTTAAAATAATGTTTAAAAATATATTACCGTTGCACTAATAGTAAAGATTATTGGTTCTGTTATTGTTCTTATAAATGTAGTACTTTTCAAGATTGCTTTAAATTCTTTGGGGATTGAGGATGAATCATCGTACGCTATTTCAAATAATGAACTGCCATAGATAGCAAACTCAATTCTTTCGGTTGTGAGATCTATGTCTCTGACTAATACATCGTTAATGCAGTCAGTTATCAGATACCCTGGAGGCAAGGGTGGTGCGACTGTGAATTCATAATTGTTGGCTAGCCTGAATTGTGGATCATTGTTATTTGTATCGTTGACAGATATCGTAAATACCTAAAAGTGATTAAAATATCTTTAGTTTAATAGCAAAGGTAATATATAATAATAGTTAACAGGTACTATTGTATATATGTAATATAATATAATAACTTAGATTTACATTTAACAGAATTGAAGAAATGAAATTCACGCAGTAAATGGTAAATGGATGCATTTATAAATGTTTCTCTGACTAACATTAGCAGAAAAAAGGCTCTTTTAGGCTCAAATTAAAAAATAAATAGTCAAAAACAAAACATTCGTACCAAAAGCTGTGCCGACCCACTTGAACATTGAAACTGTACTGTTAAAGTAAACATTAAAGCAGTTTCATTTTCTTCATAATTTTGAAAGTTATTATTTGTAGAAAGTATGAGTTCATTATTAATTAGTTCTAATGTGACATACGGCCCGGAATTTAGGCCTTCTCCGGGAGTAATATTCGTTATTTCTGGAAATTAAATATATCAGTATAGAATTTTCCAATATTTTTCAAATTAATGATTTTATTCATGTTCAAACCTTGGATATTTGAAGTTTGTCTTATAGATATAACTCCTCTGTGTGTATCGACTATTGATTCACTAATGGGGACAAACCAATTTGTGACGTTTTCGATGGAGCAACCTTAGAAAAACAGTACGTAGTAATTTAAATTATAATCTTAAATATGTTAATGCCTAATAAAAATACATTTTTTACCTTTTCCTTAGTATTTTATGGAAATATAAGTTTGTAAGATTCAGATATCGAAAAAATATTAATTAAATAAACAACAAATCAATATATCAATATAAATACTTACCGATACCTCATTGCGTCATATTTGATATAATATATCGTAGAAAAAGACTGAAAATACATACCTTTTGCAACAGGAAGGCATGCTAGTATGACTACACTGAGCAATATATTTTGTCGTAAATATTCCATATTGTATATTTCACCAAAATCACATTATGACCGATTAAGATATGTAAGACGCAACAATTTTACAATAATACATAACATAAACTATTAGAACACTAGTAAATCAATTAATGTAAATAAAGACGACAATTTTTATAAATAACATATACAAAACTATCCTTGTATGTCATTATCGTGTGTGCTTATATATTTATCAGATAATGTGATGACTATTATTAACTGTCAATCTATCGATTTATATCGTTGTGGGGAATTTTGATAAATTCATTATCTTGTTTAATAAATAATTATGCGGTACGTATGCATATCAATTGTAAATTGCTTCTATAAGCATGTATGAAGTTTATTTTAAAACATAATTTAATATTACTAATAACTACTTCAAATAGTTTACGCTGGTACTTCATCATGAATGGAGGATTACATTTTGTATTATTTTTTAAATAAATTTTTTTTTGGGGCCTACACCGTAAAAAGATATACTATTACTGATTTTGTTCATGGTCCTTTTTCATTAGTTCGTTGTTTAGATCAATTTAGCTTTGGTTTACTAGCTCTGCGATGGAAATAATAATTTTTATGTTCGTATCTAATGTAGATATTTCAGATCACCATATAAAAAAGACTGTAAAAATGTTGTATATAACTGTCAGATATTTTTTAAGTTTGATATGGTAGAGACTTACATGACTAGAATTTCTTGACACAGAAAGTGATGATATAAAGATTAATTTAAACAGAAATGAATTATACAAAACAAACAAAATAAATAATATTCATTTTTACAACACTTTTAATTGGCAGTTTGATTGTTAATAGTTATATGACTAAAGTAAATACATACGAATATTAGATCATATTAGATTTCCTTCCTTCCCATAAATATTTCTCTGCTTCATCCAATACTTATAAGTACTTTTATAAATACCTATTATAAAAATACTTATATTCTTTTTATTTAATGTCGTATACACTAAATATAATAACATACTTTAGAAATAAATTTGTAAATATATAATTGTTTAATTCCAGTCATCGATATCATCTACTTGCTCCATGCTACCCTGAGGTTTTCTGTTAACACTAACGTTAAGTGATAAAAGTTGTTGCATTGGTAGCCTTGGTGAAAGATTTACCATACTGGCCCATTGTCCAGAACACAGCTCAGGAAACTTTAATTTCTTTAAAAAGTGACCTTCTAAATACCACGGTGATACGCAGGTTGGTGAATAGTCCCAAATCTTCATTTCGTTTAAACGTACCCATCTAAAATTGTTTAAGAATTTAAATCACTAAATATATTTTAATTAATAAAAAAATATATGTATATTACGGTAATATTTAGGCATAATGAGTTTATCTTAATTAGTGTGGAGTTTCATAATTCCATACAACAAAGACACTATCCTTCGTTTGATTTTGGTATAACAACTTTAACACTTATCATTACGCCTACAAACGTTTATGGTGTTAGTATATTGATTAATTAATAACTATCATTGCGAAAATATATGCAAAATATTAATTAGGTCACGACTAAACGTTGGAATAATGAACCGAACCATTTTAAGTTGATTGGAAAAATGTATTAACGTTTTTTAATATTTAAGCTAAAACGCAAAACAAATGTCAAGTTTTTTATGTTTATATTAAAAACATATATCGCTGTTAACTAAATATACGAACGCACCTGACAGCAAATTGACGGGAGCAACAGATTCCAAACATTTTTAATATAAAAGTTGTAATGTAAAAAATATGCAAAACTTATCAGCAGTTTCATCGGAACATATAAAATTGTTTGTAACATGGGAAAAACAATTTTCCAGATCCAATTTTTTACAGTTATTATTTGTTTACAATTATTATATTTTTATCATAGTGATGATTTTAATGCCTAAGTAAGTTCTTTCTCGTAATTCAAAATTATAATTAAAATATTTAAGTAAATAAAATATTTTTTTACTTTAATTTTCTACGTGTATTTAATACTTAATCATAAGTTTTTTATTTATGTTTGAACAGTTACATACTTACGCAGAAACATAAAGTGCGTGACAATCGCAATGCCAAGGGTTGTTTGAAAGTTTTACGTTTGCTAACTTCGGCATGTAGTCCAGCGTGCGTGACGGCAACGAGGGGAACATGTTGTTGTCCAAGTATCTAAGCCAAATCGAGAAAATCGTAAAGAAAAAAATATATCTATATAAAATACATGTTTTCGAAATACTTACTTACTTAGCTTCACGCTGTATCCCGCACATAGCAGGGTAGGCAGAGGGAACTTGGGAACCTAGTGTGAAGCCACTCCGTTCCACTTCAGTTCCCCACTGTCCGCCGAATTTGAGGCATTGCGTGTTGAGTGGCGGAACTCACCTCCGTGTTTTGCCTTGTATCAGAGCGAAGAAATGAAAACATTAAATATTTAAATGGAAAATATTAAATATTTCATTTCCTCGAATGGGGATCGAACCCACAACCAATCGGTCACAGCATGTGCCGCTGCGCCACGACAGGCCTACTTTTGAAATAATTTATGAAATATAGTTTCTAAAGTGCCTAATTAGTGACTTAATACTAGTAATAAAAAAAGTTTTTATAAATACATATTTGAAATAAATTAAACATAATTCATGTTGTTTATATAAGAAATATTTACTTACAAGGTTGTTAAATTTTTTAAAGTGGAAAAGGTTTTAGAGTGTACTTCATATATCTGGTTGTCAGACAGTATGAGTGAAGTGAGATTTTGCAAGCCGTGGAAAGCTGAAATGTTCAAGAATCGCAATTTGTTTTTAGATAAATCCAATTTCTCTAAGTTGCTACAGCTGGTGAAAATATCATCTGGAATGTTGGATATAGAGTTCCCCTTTAAATCCAAATTGCGAAGTTGTCTTAAATTTTGAAATTCCAGACCTGTCAGCTGAAAGTTTCACAATTTTTACACTTACTCTGTTAGGTCAGAGAAAATTAATTAATTTAACACTACGATTTGAATTTGTTGAAATAAAATATTAAGTTTTATATTTTTGCGTCTTTATATTTTTATTGTACTTGATTTGACATACCAAGAAGTGAAACACGGCGCCGTGCTAAGCTTCACAATATTGTTAAAATGATGATAGTTCATTGTTTTCAATTTAATTAATACTTACATAATAATACTTACTGTAATTAAATGATTATTTGATAAATCCAAAAAGTTTAAGCAATGAAGGTTGCAAAATAAATTCGAAGGTATATTTTCTAAGCTATTTTTATCTAGTAACAAGGTCTCTAAAGACGATAAGCTTTCAAATGCGTTCTCAGTAATGTTGCTTATTTTGTTATCTGATAACTTCAATATTTGGAGGCTTTTCAACAGAAATGTACCATTTTCTATTCGTAAAATTTTATTTTTTGAAAGATCCAATATCAACAGAGATTTTAGGCCGACAAAAGTGTGCGACGGTATGTATATGATCTGGTTATTCGAAATGTCTATAGTCTCTAAGTAAGAGTTATTCACAAAGAGTCGCTCTGGTAGGGTATGTAAAAAATTATTAGATAAATCAACGTGGAATAGTTTCTTTGTATATTTAAATGCTTCGCTATCAATTTCTTCTAAATAATTTCGTTGCAACCGTCTAAAATAGAAACAATTAAATTTAACATTTGTTTTCTTAAAATATACAAAAGTAGATAAACTTTTTCGACTTTTAGCTTTTGAAACTTGAATACCAACGAAATAACCTTATATTATAAGCATGCCGAATATTTATATAAGTAAAAATTATAAAACATATATTTCTATTATTATATTTTGTAAGTTAAGTAATTTATATAATATTTTTATGTAGAAATTATATATCTAAAATATATATTTTTTTCCAGTGGGTATCTAATTCACATCTTATCACATTTACAGACGCTTGCATGTGCCACTGCGCCACGACTGGGCTCTTTTTATGAATGTTAACTAAGTAGAAATATCCATATATGTAGATACTTACAAAATGCGTAAGCTAACAAGGGAATCAAAAATCCCTGAAGGCAGAAATTCGACGTGATTGTCAAACATATCCAATTCCGTCAAAGACCGCATTCCTTTAAATGTCGTTTTGTGCAATGTACGAAGCTTATTTGTGCCGAGGTCTCTGAAAATTAAACATTCATAAATAATTGAATGTGAATTTTATTTCGTGACTTTTATAATATATTAATAGAAACACTATAAAAAAATGCTATGTACTCTTAAATACATTTTAACTCTCGCAGCTTTACGCTGTATCCCGTTCATGGCAGGGTAGGCAGAGGCAACTTGAGAACCTAGTGTTAAAACACTTTGTTCTTTTCTCCGCGTTCCGCTGAATTTGAAGCATTGCGCGTTTAGTGGCGGGATTTAACGCTGTGCATTGTGTTTCTTACCAGAGCAATAAAATTAAAATTAAATATTTAGTTTGAAAATATCAAATATTTTGTTTCTTTGAGTGGGGATCGAACCCATAATCTGTCGTATTTACAGTCCATGTGACTTGTGCCCTATTAATAATCGAATGGGACAGATTCTGTTTCGTGAGCTTTAAATAAGTTTAAGTATAATTATCATATTAATAATAACACTATAAAAACATTATTAGATTACATCTTCAGCTCCTGAAAAATCAACAGAATATATCAAGACGAAACTAATTAGCCCGAACTATATAGTTATTCCAATTGGCTTTTCTCGTTTATTGACAAGGTTTCCGTTTCCTTCCTTCGGGCTCCATTATATTTGGTTTATTTGATACTGAATCTACGTGTAATTGCCAATTTTCATGATAAAAAATAGATGTGAGTGAATGTAGGCATTTTATTATTTTTCATTTATTTACAGCTCGACTTAATAAAAACATGTTACTAGGAAATTTATATCTTGGTAGTTTTATTAAAGTTAGTTTTTTATTTTTATTTAACAAGCATGAAAACGGGAAAATCTACAAGTTCCTCTATATATATACTCCTACTTTACCATGTATACTGCCCTTAAATAATGTGTGTTAAAGTTGCGATAAGTTATTTTACATATTTTTTTTATTTACATTGTGTATAAGTCAGCTGGTACAATAAGTTCCGGAGAAAGGGCAGTCAGACCGGCCCTCCAGCATTTTAGAGAGCGATGTGAGACGTCACACCTACACATGCTTTTTGTACATTGACGCCATCGTGATTGACCAAAGCTTATAGTCCACACTGAAAAATATTAATATGTATTATTTATTATTAATATTACACAAAATAATATAATAAATTTGCATGCCTTTTTTTTCTGTTTCTTGATATTATTATTTTTTTCCCTTTTTATTGTTTCGTGTGCAATAAAGACAAATAAATAAAAAAAAAAAATATTAATAACATTGCATAGCATATAGTGCCATAATAGTTGAAAAAAGTAAAACGTATAAAAAAAAATGGGATATGGCCGTTGGTTTCTTAATGTACACTCGACTCTCCAGATATCCCCACAAGAAAAATCACAAGATGGGTCTGGGCTTCTTGGAGGCCATGTAATATCACCTCTGCGAGATATTTGTCAGGGAAATACCTTTAGGCGCCGTTAATAATATATGGCGGCTCAAGCGGTGGCAAAGTTAAAATTTGAAAAGAGTATACCAAAATCCGTTAAATAGCCAATTTTCCTATGCAATACAATTCCATACTTTTAAAATTACAAAAAAATTTAGACCACTTCACAGAATTCGAGTGGTATAAGTTAATCAGAGTTAAATCGTTTGAGAAAATTGTCAACCTTTTTTTTATAAAATATTAAGAAGAATAGAGTATTAAGTATTTATTCCGTTATTTACCCGTCACGTAATGTTTTTAGAATATTATATTTCATATCATGTTTTATTACTGGTTATAGATAATGTTGATGTATAACTAAGTTTTTTTCGATTTAGTTATAATGACCAAGAACAAAGACGCAACGAAAAATTCATGAAGCAACGAAAAGATATTTTTTACTAATCATTTTATAAGTTATAATTTTTATTTCTGTTATGTCTTTACATTTATGTGTGCTTGCTATTATTTTGCTATAGGCGTGTATAGTATATTTTAAACATAACTAATTAAATAGTAGTTACATATTATAATATATTTTTTTATTTAGTTGATACTTATGCTTTTTTATATTTTATTATCTTTATTTATTTCGGGACTTTTTAAGTTGAAAAAGTACAAAAATGTCAATTCCACCGTTCCCTTTAAACTATCTCTACATCCTTAATAGTAACAAAAAAGGTTTTCTAGAATATACTACACATTATTTTAACAGACGACGAAAAACGAACGACATTGAAAAATACCTACATCAATTACGTTTATACTGAAACGACAACATAGTTTACACATTCCGCACAAATGTAATTTCGGAGAAGTAACTTTTTTCATGAGAATGCCAAATTTTAGTATTGGATATGTATTGGTGTAGACCTTATATATCCACCAATAACTCTCATAGCTGTATTCTGAATTCTATTTAATTTAAGTAAATGAGTATTGGCACTACTATCATATAAAAATGAACCGTAGTCTATCCTAGTTCTTATTAATGTTAAATATAATCTAGGTAAGTGTTGAGGATGTACTCCCCAACCTGGACCCGCCAACACTTGTAAGTACTTTAATCAAATTCACGACCTTTGCGTGAGTGACATCAATATGCTTGCCCCAGCGAAAGTATCAATTAAGCCAGAAACCTAAATATCTAATATTGTCTACAACCTCTAAACTCGAACCATTAACGAAAACCTTCACATTCTGTCGTCTCTACCCTCTGCTAAAAATACAAAGCAAAATATAGCATAGCCTTGACTTCGAAATTACTAGTCCTAATTTATTTAGTTTATAAAGATATCAACAGTTTTCATGCGACATACTTTCGTTATTTTTTTTTACTTGCATGCAATAAAAAATCATCGGCATATTGACTAATACAAACATTTTTAATAGTTTAACAAATTTCTAAGGTAACTATGATAAATAATAAAGGCCATAATGGATCTCCTTGGACAAGACCGTTTGCTCGTCCACCTCATTTAACTCTCTCTAAATTTTAAGATGTCTCTCATTTAAAAAGGACTAATTATATTGACAAATAAGTGAGCCAACCTTTAAATTATCTTACCAAGTAACAACAGTTTCGGGCAGAATATTATTATAAGCCTCTTTTATATCTATAAAGTAACTTGTACATTTTCTGGTTACAATTTGAATTTTAGTTATAAGACGAGTTAAATTATCTAAGGGCCGGATTTTTAGGATTTTTCAACACCCGGATAAACAGATTGATAGGTTTTATTTGACAGATCGCGAGATATTGCATTTTTCAATATCTAGGTAAGACTTATTCATCGAGTAACTCCGATACCTGGAGCATAAATCTATTTGTTGCTTCAATCACCAGATAACCGTGTTATTCAATAAACAACTCGAGTTGACATGAAGTTATGTTTATATAGTGCAATTTAGTTTGAGGTTATTTTTGAAACATGTTGATTTTAGCATGAACATTTTTGATACTATTGTTGACCTAGCAATCGAATAAGAGTGCATATTTAATGACTATATTAATTCAGTTAAGAGAAAAGTAAGGTGCGTCAGATAAAGACTTGATCACTTTAATCAGAATTCTACAGAATTTCATGGGTGATTCAGACTTTTAAAAGAGTTTGTTCAGTTTTTACTACAGAGCTAGTAAACTGAGGATAAAATCAAGCATGAAATACAAATAAACAAGAAATGTGTTCAACCGAGTTGACTTTTTAAGATATATTGGCACGTTGGCCTGGTTCTACTTATGATGTCGTACTTACTTACTTAGCTTCACGCTATATTCTTAGCGGGGTACGCAGAGAGAACGGAGCGGCAAACGACGGTCTCGGCATACTTGTTCCGCCTCGTCTACTGTCATCAACCACTTCATACATGCCCTCCGAGGGGTACTCATGTTTTTTACGTATCGATACTGTGTTTACGAAGGTCAACCTAGGTCTCCCCCTCCCTCTCTTACCACCATTATTTCTTCATCCATTCACTCGACGTACGCAAACCACCTGAGCACATTCTTCTTTATTCTCACTGTGACATCCACGATAGTACCAACCATTCTGTTTGCCTCTTCATTATCTATCTTGCGATTAGCTAAACTGATTCCGCATATCCAACGAAGAGAACGCATCTCTACAGTATTCATCTTTCTTATATTTGTCTTTTGTAATACCCATGTTTCGCTGCCGTGTAACAGTGTCTGTACAAACACTGCATTGCGTACGGCCTAACGCGCAGCTATGCTGACGTTTCGTCGTCTCAACAATGCATAAGGCCCCGTTTACTCTGTTACCGGCAGCAATACGCCTTTCCAGATCGATTTCTGATATACTACATCATTCACTTGTTCTAATATCTTATCATTTACACTGATCTTGCCTCTGTCCTTTCTTCATTTCTTTCAAATATCAGAACCTTTGTCTTATTCACATTCAGGCTTAGATCATTATTCGCACATCTTTCTTTCAGAGTGGTAAACAATGCCTGTAACTTGTTTTCTGATGATGCAATAAGCACTGTATCATCTGCGCACAGAAGGCAATTTATATTTAAGGTACCTACTTTCACTCTCATATCACTTTGTCTCACTGATTCATCATCAGTGATTTCTAAAAATTCTAATGTTAAATTCTAGTGTGACAATCATTCATTAGGGAATCGAAAATAATTGAAGACAGGGGTTAAGTTAAAACAGATTATCTACTGATTCCTTACGATAATCCAAAGTTATCAGCTGACACTTTATTTCATGAGTCACAAATACGGACAAGGAATGTCAATGAAAGGTGCTTTGGAGTGTGGAAAAGACATTTTCCAGTGTCGAGTATTGGATTACAGTGTAAGCTGCCGCTTACACAAGATCTAATATATTATAAAACCTGGTATGAACACAAAATTAAGATTAACCCCTGTTGGAGCTAGAAATCGTTGTCCCAGCACAGCCAATATTCAAGCCTATTGTAGCCAACCTACAGGTGTACGACGACTCCTACTAGAAACTTTGTGACGAGTTTTTTATTCTTTTATTGTTCAGTAGTAAAAAGGAAAAGAGTAAAGAAATTTTCTTGAAAGTTGTATTTTATGTTAATAAAAATAATGTTAGTATAACATTATTATATTTCATTCATATAAAATTATGGTTATTAATGACACACTTTAAATTATTGTGCATGGAAAAGATCTAATTTGTTTCTTTCTAGGAGCAATTTGTGAATCTCTTCCTTTCATCTCTCCGCATTTGCTGGATGCAACCTTTTTAATTTGTGCTCCTTTTCTACAAACTTATGTTGTGGCTTGTGGTCTTCATTAGCAAATTAATTGGTGAATTTGCTACGAATTTCTGTTCATCTCAAATAGTAATTATAGTAATTTATAGAATAAAAGTAGATTCGAAAATTGGTGACTACTTATCGGTCGGTTAAACAGAATTTTGTTCGTTAGGTAGTTGCTACGCTGTTTAACAGAGGATTGAAAAATCGGCCCTAAATGACATAAAAATTGTATTAAAATTTAAATGTGTTGTATTAAAACTTAAATATATTTTTAAAACAAATGTACTTAATTTAATTTATGTAATTTAATAGACAATTAATAATAGTCTAAATTGAAATTAAAGTTTACTCCCGAATATTTTATAACTTCCTTTCCTTTCCTTTTAGTTAAGTTGTTTGAATAAATTATATTAATAAAATTGCTTTATACATTTACTCGATTTTATTTTTTGTGTTAGGAATCATGCTTCGTGCCCATAACCTAACATGTGCGATATAGGTACGTAGCTACTTGCCTGGCTGTTCAATGGCTTGTAAACGTCGGTCAAGCTTACGCCAGTGAAGATCGTTAGTGCAGCCTGCGTTAGCCGGTTGACTGGGTCTTTGTCCCGTAGAAAGTATCTCCAACACGTCACAGGGCGACAGATTACATTCAGCTTGTACTGTACGAAACACTGAGAAATACATTAATTAGGTCATGGGATACGATTTAGGTGGATATATACATGACGAAATTAACATAGACTGATGTTAAATGAAAAGTAAAACATTTAACAAAGTTTAGGAATTAGGAGATGACTATATCAAAGTTTGCAATGAATATATATCACAAATAAGATAGTATTGAAAAATAATTAAGTCGGAACCCCTTTTAATGTAATGATAGGTACGTATAATATCTATTCTGTTCCAGAAAAACCTAGTGGTGTTACTAGAAAGAAAGGCTCGAAAGTCGCGGTAGATAAATATTTAATTTCTGTCCGCGCTAGAAAAAAACGTAAGCAAACTACTTAAAATAATAAACTAACATGTTAAACCAACTACGTATTTCAACCAATACGTAAGTAAATTTACAATAACGTGAAAAAAACTGTAAAGCAATTTACTTGGTATCCTTCAAATAAAGTTATACAATTTTTCATGCGGGCAAATAAATAAAAATGATCTGAGTTATCACAACAGGCATTGACATAGAAAAACGTGATGTAACAGAGTTTTTCCTTTTTCACTATCAAAAGACACGTGAAAGTTTACTAAATACTTATACATCTACAGATAAAAAACAACCTATATATACGTGAAGTATACGTAAAGCGTTTCAATCCCCACTCTAACGCATGTTAAAAGACGGATCCTTAGAGCAGCAAGACAAAGTTACAGCATAGTAAGCCAAATGTTATTTGAAACGTTTGTTATAAATTGGGTTTTATTTTATAGTCTTTACAGTAGCTAATGGTGTACGACAGAAAAAGACTGATTTTCTCACAATAAAAGTTTCTACTACAATTATTATAATTTATTAAAGTAACAGGATTACTATGCTATACTAGAGTAAATGGAATATTTAATATTTTCAATTTAAACATTTATTTAATGCTTTCATTTATTCGGTCTGGTAATAGGCAAAAGGCGTGTCGTTGCGTTCCGCCGCTCAACACACAGTGAAAATTCGGCGGAAAGTGGGGAACGTAATGGAGTGTCTTAACACTAGGTTTCCTAGTTCCCTCTGCCTGCCTACCTGCCTACCTTGTGCGGGATACAACGTGAAACTAAAGAAAATATAATTTGAAAGAGCATTTACATAATGCTCTTTCAAAAAAAATAACAGTAATAAAAGTAATATCGTATTAACTAAAAATAATATTCTGACTTTACTTTTTTAAGCTTTGGTACAGTAGAATGTGTGATCCAAAGATAGAGGCTACAGTATACATATACGTATATACGCTATAGCGCACATGCACGACAGAATTAAGCTACGAGTTAATAGACTCCTACACTTCACATTTTTTCACATATTGTAAGGATATATTGTATAATATATCTCCTTTCAATATATATTGTATAATATATATTAAAAGGAGATTTTCTACGATATTTATTGTGGTATTAAAATTTTACCTGTTTTCCCAGCAATTTGTACAGCTAACAATATATATACTAAATTCATAGCGTTGACTCGGACCACTGATCACCTCTATACAATAATAGTAAATCGCGAAGTCTATACCATTTGTCCTTTTGTCTAACGGGAGCGTGCATTATGCAATATAACACTACGATAAATGTCTCATGTAATTTTAGTTCTTAATAATTGTATTGTGATTTATGAGCGATTTTAAAAAAAGATTTGTTGAAAAAAAAAAAGAACATTTAAATGTGTTTGATTCGCTTTGTGTCTATCTTTAATTTACGTATGTTATATACTAAGGTAAATGAAAGATGTAGGTTTCCGTTTGTTGTCCATTATTATTAACAATATCGTCTAATAAAATAAACTTATAATATTTAATAAACTCAAACAACTTTTTGCACAGATCGGCTATACCTACGACAAGTGTCGGCGAAAGATTAATTACTCGAAAACCTTTAAAAAAAATGGTCACAGTTTAGGCAAATTACTTAACTTCTACGAACATTGCTTCTATAATGGTAAAGGTCACAGAGGGTGTTCGTGACCTTAAAAAGGAAAATCAGTCGAGTGTTTCGTTAAGAAATCTAGGGGTTCTATTATCCGCATGAATTAATAGAAAATATCGTGCTCCTAATATCGACATGAAATGCGTATGTTATACGAGGCATAAAAATATAAAAGGATCTAAGTTCTATATTACATTCTTAACGTTATTTTTGGCAGACAAAACTTGGGTACCCAGTGATAAGACACTCCGCTTCGAGTCTCACTTTCCACCGAATTTAAAGTATAGCTTGTTGAATGGCGAAATTAAACGCCGCGCTTTGCCTTGTTATAAGAGCGAAAAAATCAAGGATTTTATTTGAAAATTTAAAATTCGAGTGGGGATAGAAGCCATAACCTGTCCTGTTTACAGGTACACATTTGTGTTCCTGCTTCACTCACAGCCCTCTTACGTTATTCTTTACACTTTTTGAGATATTTTATTTTATATTAATATTCTTTACATCACATATCTCTATCTGTATTCGAGTCTTATTTTGTAAATATTAAATAAGTAACATAATGCACTAATAAAATCATATCAATAGATTTTATTTTAAATGTTAGTGTAATAATAATTATAAATTTGTTTCGTAATATTCTGATTCTAGTTTTTTTTTATTTTAAATTTATATAGAAAAAACATGTAAATAAAAATACTTGTTACATGTCGTTACTCACGATCCTCAATTTTAATACCGAATAATAATTAACTAGTTAGCTGAATTGATTGCGTCCGCCCAAGCATGGGCTTAAGCAATTTTCTTGTATCCATACAGAGAATAGACAGAAAAATAAAGGATGAAGGCTACTTATTTATATTCATAGAACGAGGAAATGAAAAATAAGGCGATTCAGGAAAAATCGTTTTAGAGCTCAATATAATCTTATTTGGTAAAGAGTGCAATCAAACTATAAATTATATTTGCATAGTTAATGAGCAAAAAATTCGAAATAAATACGAAATTAATTTTAACATGGAACGTGTACTTGGATGATCATAATGAATATTGGATTTTGTTAATTAAATATACAAGAACGCCATGTTTTCTTGAAGCTGCTAATTTAATGTTGAGCTTGTGTTATATTGTAAAGGAATGTTGTATAATATATACAAGTTAATAAAAAAAATATGTGGTGTTTTGAATAAAAAAAGAAAAACAAATGTGTTTCTGCGATAAGGTCAATGTTGCGTTATTTTAAAAATATATACAGTATAAAATTATGTATTTATCGCAACAATATATGTACATGTTATACAATGCAGTAGTAACCATTAAGTTAAAACCCAACATATAAGTAATACACAAGAATTAGGACACATAAATCATTAGAGTTTCACGTTAGAGGTCAGTTTATTTGGGGTAATTTATGTAGCTATATAATATAATCCCAAAACGATAAGGGCGGTGTAGTTAAAGCGATACATGATTCTGTATTGCAAAGTTATTAATATATCACTAAACTTTTGTTGTCGTTCCTTAGACAACAATAAATTATATTTTATTTTGTTTCATATATGTAAGTATATTGTTTACGTAAGCCAAAATTAGACATTACTTCCTAAAAAATTGTTTTACGTAAATAGAGTTTTCTACGCTTAAATAATTATGTAGAAAAAGTTTCACGATAAAAATTTGTCACCTGTCTGACTATATTCATAATAAAATAGCTAGTTTAAGTTAATTGACACATGCCTTAATTGGAAACAACAGCATTATTCATTATAGCCTGCTCGGCTTACGCAGAATGTAATAAAATATTATTTATATTTTTGTCTTTAAACTTTATTTTATGTATTTTTTGTTGTATAAAAAAGCTGGTTAACGCTTTTTCCATATAAGTCTGTATTAGTTATTACTTTAATAATAAATATCCAATTAGTAATATCAGAATAATCTCGTCTCCACTTCCAGACAGTTGGACTCAGATCACATTTTAGCATAGAATGATAAAATAAAATAATATAGCGCCTACAAATATATGATAATGCAGAATTTTTATAGATTATTTCAATTCTTTTATTTTTTTTGTAAAATATATTAAACTTTATTAATATATTTCCAATAATTATTACTTCGGGCATGATTTGCCTATTAATTACAAAGTCAGCGAATGCGGTAATCTTTGTAAATGGTTGGCAAAATAAATATTAACATTTCACTCGGTATGGGCGGCGTCTTACCATTTTATCAAAAGGAATTCAAAGAAACAAATTGCCTTTTTACTAAATAGCTTTCTTCAAGCTATTCATCATCATGTCTTATCACTCCTGCAATGCGCTACCTTTGTAAAGGTAGGTGTCTAATTTTCAAGTTACTATGTAAATTTTGAAGGAAATTACTTTTATTACATTAATTCACGTAAATATATTCAAAGCGTATTTCGCTTACGTAACGACAAACGACTGATATGTATGTAATATGGTGAAGACAAATTAGTTATACTTGTGGAAGGTCGAGAACTAATATAACCAATTTAAATTACAAATTAATGATCATGTTAAAGTTTTTTTATCGTAAAAACTTTCAGTACCTACTAAAATTATAAAGCTAATAAGTACTTTATATAACAATGAAAACTGTTAAAACACATACGAGTATTTCACAATACAAACACGTATTTCATCTTTAAAAGTCTTTCTCGTTAAATTTATTTTTATGATAGTTTTATTATTTACTAGCGACCCGCTCGTGGCTTCGTCCGCTTGAATTACCCAGAGTTGCTGAATAATTAAAAGAAATTATAGCAATTTTCTCGAATTAAATATTGTAAATTCGCGTAACTTCTTCATTTATCAACCGATTGAAATAGAATGGATACTAAATTTTATTGTTTATTAGGAACTTCCCTTTAAGACGCCTTATCAGAGCGAAGAAATAAAAATATCAAATTAGTCATAATATAATATAAAAAAATACAATCAATCAAAACGAGTATTATTTCCTTTATTTTCCACTTTCAACTGGCACTGTCACTCAATATATTGACAAAAAATATATATGTCATAATTAGATTGGCGATATAGCGACTATATGTATGATTGTAGTTGGTTGTCCCACTGGGAGCATAACTATAACTTAATTATTGTAATTTCCTGGCTGGCTAGACAACAACGCGCCTCGTGCCGTTCGGTCGAAATTAGGCTAAAATTGTAGATCGTGTACAGTTATAGCATTAAGTTCACTATGCACGCTCTATGCTACTTACGTGTAATGTCAAAAATGATAACGATATTTTGTTTTTTTTTGCTTCACGCTGTATTTCACGTGGTAATACACTCCGTTCCCATTAAGAAACATCCGTTTCCGTTTTCCGTCGAATTTCGAAGGCTTTGCTTGTTGACATACAAACGCGGAACTCAACGCCGCACCTTGCCTTATTACCAGAGTGAGGAAATTAAAATATTAAATATTTCATTTCTACGAGTAGGGTTCGAACCCACAACCTGTTACCCTAACAGTCCCACATACGTGCCTCTGCACCACGACAATCCTCTATTTAAGGCAATAATTAATTTTGTTATATTTACAATTTTAATTTTAAAATGTAAATATAATTATAATGAGTAGTATAATACAATTATAATTCTTATAAATGTCTTTATTTACTTATTTATTTATTTATATACTTTATCACACAATATCATAACAGTTCATATAACTTAAACAACTAAAATAATGTGTGCAATGGCGACCTTATCACTATAAGTGATCTCTTCTAGGTAACCATTAAGCTACGATAGAATATAATTTGAGAACAACAGGCAGAGACGTGCAAAAATTATCCTAGGGAGTTCTAGAAATGGAATATAACATAAATTATTTTTAAATATATATAGTCTGGGAACGTCTAATGCCAACGGGCAAAGCATTCTACAGTTTTACTGTTTTAACAGTAAAAGAGTCTCCATAGCATTTCGTGCGGGATAGAGGAATTTCAAGGAGATTATTGTTACGGGAACGGAGATGCTGGGAGTGAAGGGTACTTGCCCCTAAGAACCTATAATGTTCTTTGAAGTGCGAAGGAGCGCTGGGATGGTAAAGGATAGTGTAAAGGAGGATAAGAGTCGCCGGTCTTTTACGGTTAAACATTTGAGCTGCTTACGGTATTGTGTAATACAGTCGAAAGATAAATCGAATAATGAGATTTTTCATCCTTTCGAGTTTATTAAGCAGTTCTTTAGATAAAACTAAATACATGAGTCAGCATAATCTAATATAGGAATGAGAAGTGTTTGGGCTAAAAATATTATAGTTTTTACAGTCAAAAGATTCTTCCACTTTCTCAAACTTTCTATGGCGCAAAAGACCTTACGACTAAGCTCGGTAACTTGAGGTGACCAGGAAAATGTACTATCCATTCTGATTCCCCAATTCTTAACACTATAAATAGGCTCTAAAGGAACATTATCAAGAAAGATTGGAGGGAGAGTAGATTTTATTTTTGATAAGCGTTTTGAGTGACAAAATATACCTACATACTTTTTTGTATAACAGCAGCGTATTTTTTGTATAACAGCATTAAACTTGAAATAATACTGTCCTTGTCGATAGTAGACAATTAGCATGATAACGTTAAATACTGTACATTTATATTTGATATCATGTTAAAGTTGTCATGTTAATATAATACATATATACTTGTTAATCCTACAACGTACGGTTGAATTTATCGACATATACATATTAAGAAATAATATTAATATTCTTTTGTATATATAATGTATTTCTACCTTTCATCGCCTTATTTCAGCTAAAAATGTAGATTCTATCTCATTACTTTGTTATGTAAGAGATAAAAACCTGAATAAAATGTGTATTTGCAATTCCTTTGGTTTCTTCTATAAAAATAAAATAAAAATAAAAAATATAGTGTTTATATATATATATATATATATATATATATATATATATATATATATATATATATATATATATATATATATATATATATATATATATATATATATATATATATATATATATATATATATATATATATATATATATATATATAAAGCTTATAAATAAATGAATAGAAGAGGATAATGTGAAGATTATATTTTCCAGTGGTCCATAAATTTTATCTTCTTCCGCATCCAGCGAAGCCGTTCTATTAATGAAAGTTTCCTGAAATTGTAAAGATTTCAACAAATCTCCAAAAAAAAGAAACATTTTCTTTGTTCTTTAAGTATATTAGAATACTTCAGTACTAGTAACCAGGACCTTACTTATAAACTAGGGCTTTCAAGAATAGTTTTACTCCCAGCTGAAGTATTGTAACAATTTATAGCGACGTTACAGGCTAGTAAATGTAACTGAACGCCATTGAAACTTAAACCTTGATTTGATTTATTAACCTAACAAAGCGAGAAGGATATAATATGTTTGTGCTAGTATGTAGTTAGCTGTCTACTCCATGTACGTATCTCGAACTCTCAAATATATATATATATATATATATATATATATATATATATATATATATATATATATATATATATATATATGTATATATATATATATATATATATATATATATATATATATATATATATATATATTATAGTTTTACGTAATATTGTTTTTTTGTATTCAAATAAAAACAAAATAGACAATTTGTTATTTTCTTTAACGTAGTGGCATTTAAGCCCCAGCTACTTTTTAAGCATACAATAGGCACGGCTTTAAGTCCAGCTGCATTACATTTTTTATAGGTTTTCTAAAAAATAATTATTATTAAATAACTAATTTGTCCTAATTTTAAAATAAGATTGGAGAAGACAAACGGAAGCAAATAATTGAAAAAAAAAATCAATAATGCAATTCAAAAATCGACTTACTCAAAAATAATTAATTTAAGTTCATATTGATATTGGCGTAATATGGCAAAAACATTCTCGTGCAGGGTGGGTGTTCGCCAAGCGCGCATTCGTCTATGAACGAGCGTAGCTACCTTACGTCTCTCGTATCTACGCTCCTGAAACTTTCACACGCGGCTTGATACCACATATTGTGGAGTATAGTGCGGAAGTGTACTTATAAATAAATATTATAAGAGAAAAAAAACACGTTTTAATGAAAAACTTTAGTATAATAAAGTGACAAAGTTTTCTTAGTTTAATTCAATTAATAGTGTCAGTGTAAATAAAATTTAAAATATCCTTATAAATTATACTGAATATATATGAAAAGCCATATATATGTATTGAACATATAAATTGTGTATGATTACATTGAATATTATTGAATTCATAATGACAACTTTAGTAACAGGAACAGTCGCGTTAATCGTTCCACAAACAAACGGCAAGGTGACTGTCGTAAAGTGTTTCTTGTGTGCCCAGTAGTTAGCGGAATAAGAAAAGATCTCGACCTATAAAGAAAACAGACTTTTTTGAAAATCACAACCGATATCTAAAATATAGTCAACAAGATGGATACAAGGCAAGTTATTTTTATATTATGTAGTAGTGTTTTTTTTATTATCTATTATGTAGTAGTTATATTAAATATAAAATATACGTACTTATAGTATCTACTAACATATTGGTAACGCCAACGCGTATTATATTTTAAATTAGAAGCTTCACAAGCTCTACAGGATTTATTCAATGGCCGTGACGTGTTAACTATTTCTCAGAGTGCGATGTCTATTTATCTTGGAATTACAGTCATTATAGGCTTACAGTGTTATGATTTCGTAAAACCGAAATAAATGGTTTTTGTTATCTTAATAAAATCATATGCAAATAGCATTTGGGTCTGTTTCTCTAAACTTTTATAAAATAATAAATAATTATAAGAACTGTGTGTTCGTGATCATTTATTACAAAATATTCGATTTTTTTTAAGATTTTTTTTTCTTAAACAAATTAGTACGAATTTTGACTTTATTACTTCTGTTAATGTTATATACATGAAAACAAATATAAAAAAATATCATCTCATATATTTATTGTTACTATATAAAGAAAAATCAATAAGAATATCTTAGGCTTGTTCTAAGGAAGCATTAGCGTTATTTGTTTTATTTAAGATTTGCGGCTAGATACTTACGCATATTTGAATTCTCTATTGAACTATACATAGCCTTGTATCTTTTATCCGATTTAAAATAATTGCTCTGTCTCTTTATTATGTACACGTATTTCTGGATTTCTATAGTAATATATCGCGTAATAAATGTATGCTCTTTAACTCGACAATTAAAATATTTGTGATATAGGTATTAAGACCTGTTAAGTAGTTCCACAATGACTTTCTAGAAGCATCATAAAATTCTGCCATATCAAATTCAAGATGGCGACACATGGGTTTGCCATCAAACCTAAAGGTATACATAAAATTTCAGTACATATATCTCGCAAGGCTATTGAAATAAAAGCCAAATGTCATTAAAATACAACACATTGAATCATCTTCACTTAACTAAATGTGTTTATATTATGTTAGATTTTTTAACATTTACGACATATCATCATTGTATCGATGGTAAGGCAAGAGGTAACAGTTCAAAGTATGAACCCGTTAGTATAAGTATCTGTGCTATATGAAATGCTAATAATGTAAATATATATTTAAATCTGATGATTAATTTAGATCAAGTGCTAATCAAAGTGGTAAATTCCACTTTGATCGGTTTACACTTGGAGATAGAACACGAGGAAAAGTCAATTTACTGTGTAAACTTACATTTTCCGGTTTTAAATATTTTAAATATGTTGGCAGATAAGCTAAAGTATAATAAAACAATACTTATACCTATAAAAACTTCAATTTTAGTTAAGAAAAAAGATTATGTTACTTTTTATACTACTAAAATATTTAGATAAATTAAAATTTTTAATACGCCAGGATAAGATAATAATATCTTTTAGAATACAATAGGGTTTTGGAGATCCACATAGATTTTCACTGCAGACTAATATACAAACACGAGGGTGACGTTAATCTAAATTGACGTTAAATATTCAGCTACACATAATACCTCTACATCCCTTTCTAGATAGGCGGAGATGGAGTGCCAAGCGCTACGATAAACGTATCGCCTCCTTCCCTATATTTTAAGTGGTTCTTAATTGGCCTTTAAATAGCTGTATAACTTTATTTGTTTAAGTTTTATTTTTTAATGCTTTAGATCAATGCAGGAGAGGATTTTTTTGTTAATAGATAATATTTTGTCATTCCTTGGCCATAAGAAAAGAGTTTAGTTCACATACAATATCGAATAATCAGCATAGGTCAAGGAGAAGTATTTATAATAACCGTTCCACCCCCGGCTTCATCCACTTGAAGTACTCAATTATTCATTTAGTAATCAGAACTAACTTCGTGCTCTAATAACTTTATCAATATAAAAATAATATGATAATATTGTCAACTTAAGTTTCAGTCAATTTAAAGAAGACAAAATGTTAAGAGAAGTTGGGCTGTATCTGAAATTAGCGTGAACCGTTTATTAGTGTGAATAAACGTACAGACAATCAGACAAAAAAAATTACATTCATAAATGCCTCAATCATAATTTTTCATATTCTTATATATCTGCCATGTTCACGTCTAATTGTATGTATATTTAGACAGAAAATATTTTTTTCTTAGTATATTTCTTTTTATAGGTGAAATGTCAATGTATGTATGAATGAATATATTGTATTTGGGTCACATGACTTGTGGTCAACAGCTGCCCTATAATATATATAAATCCAATAATGTTTTGTCCCTTGCTTGACCCTTCCTGAGCTTCAGGTTAAATTAAAAAGACCAGTCAAGTGCGAGGGCCCGAGTGGTGCCAATTTTGATAATTGTAGATCTACGGGAGTTATCCGTACAGTTCAGAAAGTGATGCAAGAACGACGCATAAATGCTGGTATCTTTTGAATGCGTTCATTTAGAAGCTTGATTTTATTGTTTGCTCGAAGGGCCGAAGATCAGAATATTTAAAATAATCTCAGCTTGATACCGTCTAGTAATCACAACACTCTTCTTCTGTCTTGACAATAGGACAGACGGAAACCAAGATTAACCTTTGAGGTACTGAACCTTAAAAACATTATATGATAATTATTCCGTTTTTCTTCGCACTTCACGAGTTTTTTTTACCAAACATTACCCAACTATATAAATCTTTTCTTTTCCCTATGACATTTTTGTTCTGCGTAGCTTGCAAAAGAAAGACATTACGATTTGTCTTACCTATTCATCACTACAAACAGAGCGTCATTTATTTTCTTACCGGTAGCCACTTGCTTAATGGCATCCACAATCTAAAGTCGTTTTTCTAATAAAATTTACATAAAAAATATATTTTTATATTAATGATATAATTCACATAAAAATAAAAATACATTTAGTTTATAGAAACTATGAATTAGAAAATTTACTATTCTTAGAATTTTTTAACCATTTGAAATATGTTAATTCTTACTTAAATAAGAAAAATATATATATAAAATCTGTTATTTCCAGAAAGCGCTTTCTGGAAATAAGTACATATAAAAAAAGGTTCGTTTATCATTTTTAAAATAGGTAATAAAATAACAATTTTCTTCAATGGTTTGTATTTGTTAACGTTAACTTTAGACTGAGCTCTGCAGCTTTCGCTGTAAAAAACTACTAAACTAGACTATTGACTGATGAGGAAACGGCTTGCCTTGTTTACTTTAGCTACTTCCATAGTATTACGGCATCTTACTTTGGGGTAGTGCAGCCGGTATTAGGTCAATCTTTGTCTTGCAGAAGCGAGCTATTCGCGCAATCTATAACTTAAGCCCTAAGGATTCTTTAAGGGAAATGTTTAAAAATATTAATATATTGACCGTTGCATCTCAATACATTTTTGACAATGTATGTCAAGAAAAATATTAATAAGTTTACTAAAATCAGTGATGTACATAATATTAATACTAGAAATAGGCTTAAACTTAGTGCGTCTGTAACTCGATTGCATCGAGTCCGTAATTCGTTTATGGGACAGGGTGTACGCTTTTACAATAGGATCCCAGAAAACGTCAGAGAATTTTCTGTTTCACAATTTAAAAAAGTTGTGAAAAGACGTTTGTGTGTTAAAGGTTTTATCATATTAACGATGTTATAAATGATAACACGCCTTGGGAATAAAATGCTCGCTCCAGGCTGTTTCAAGTGTATCATTGTCACTTAATTATATAATGTAAAGTTTTTGATAAAAGAAAAAAAGAATGGACATGTCCCGCTGAGTTTCTTTCGCCGGTTCTTCTCAGGTCTGAGGCAGTAACTTTTATGAACTGGTGGTAAATTGTTTGACGTTCAAAAAACGAAGTTGTAACTTTTTATTTTGAATAAAAATATTTGAATTTGAATTTGAATTTGAATATAAATTTTCCAATATCTTACAATAATTATAACTTTAGTTATAATTATTGTAAGATATTGGAAAATTTATAGACATTATATTATTAACAGGTTTCTGAAATAACAAAGAAAATGCTGATCGTGATTATTTTTGCGCGTATTTATTTTTGATATAAACTATTTTAAATTTGAAAATTGTGAATTCTATTTCTTTCTAAGTATTATATACTATTAAAATGATGAAAATTATTAATCATCATCACCATCAGTTTCACGCTGTATAACACGGCAGGGTAGACAGAGGAAACTTGGGAACCTAATGCTAAGAAATTCCGTTCCGCACTTTCCGCTGAAGCATAGGTATTGTGTGTTGAGTGGCGGTACGCAACGCTGCGCATTTGCCTTATTACCAGAGCGAAGAAATAAAACATTAAATATTTAATTTGTAAATATTAAATATTTCATGTCCTCGAGTGGGGATCGAATCTCAACCTGTCGGTCACAGTCTTGCGTTGCTACGCCTCGACAGGACTCAAAATAAATATGAATATGTATTTTAATTAAATTCGATATTTATAAAAAAAAGAAACAAAACTTTTAGCCCCTTTACGAGTAAAATAATAGTGCAAATAAAGAACATAGAATAGAATACATCACATTAAATTAAAATAAATTATAGGGTTAGTAAATTAGTTTGAGTGACAAAAAATGCCAATTCATCAGCTTTTAGTATGTGCCTTACCCTCGTACGAAAATTATATACAAATAGAATATGAAAACTAATTTACATTATAGGATTTAGCTCTTATATTAAATAGAGACAAATGGAGGGTTGTCATTTTGGCGCAGGGGCGCAGCCGTGCTACAATAAACGCGATAGTCGTGGACTTGATTCCCACGGAGGAATGAAATATTTAATATTTTAATTTTCTTGCTTTGGTAATGATTTCCATATTTCAAAATGCATTATAGGTAATTTGGCGGAATGGGAACCGAAAACTTTTTTTTGAGACGTAGTGTCGCACTAGTTTTCCAAGTTCTCCCTGTATTTATTATGATATGTGGTGGTACAGGTGAATCTAAAAAAATAATATACAAAAATATTCTAATATATTCAATTATTTGTTAATGCTCACGTAAAATTCATGAACCATTAACCTTAATCTTGAACTAGTTAGTTGTTTAGTAAAATGTGTTTAAGCAGGTTAGTATAATCTACATACTACTAATTATATATAAAACAATAGTCAATTAATAACCATTTTCCAATCTTATTTAACTCATGTCTTTATTTCATCAGATTCATTTTCTATATTGCAAATTGAAACCATCTGGTGTATGCCAGATTATATTGTCACTTGATAATCCGACAAAAGCAGCGTACCATGTTATTATGTTACAGCTAACATTTAGATAAATTACATTCTAAAAAAAATGAAAGGAAAGATTTTGCTCCATGCCTCTAAAATTGGTCTGAAAGTAGTGAACAGAGTTTCTTATCGTTTGCTTTCTTCTGACCTGTTGTTCCGGGATAGTACATAAAGATATAGTTACTAGTAAATGAGGTAATATTTCACTTAGACTTTTTAAAATTTTTACTTAATTAGCTTATAAATACAATTTTGTTTGTGTCATAACAAGCGTTTACAAAATAATTATATCCATACTCATGAATAACATTAATAATAAAGACGAGTGTGACAATAACACTATTAATAAAAGATATTATGTTATTTTGACGAAATGCTTATTACTTTTTTCCATATTGTGCCGTGTTTTATTTTTAATATTTTTCAAGTGTTATTTCATACTTAGGAAAATTACAATACTTTTCTCTTGCTTCACGCTGTATCCCGCACATGGTAAGGAACGCAAGGACCTAGTGTTAAGACATTCCTTTCTCATTAATTCATATTCTTTTTCTGTGACACGCTTTCCGCAAAATTTGGCGGAACTCAAAACCGCGCTTTGCCTCGTTACCAGGGCTCTAAAATGAAAATATTAATTATTATAGACCCGCCTGGAGCTTTGTCAGCTTTTATTACACTTTTTTTATATACCTACCCTACTTTCTTGTAATAATAATATTATCACTACTTAGATAATATCTACATATTGAAAAATAAAAATAATAAAAAAAATGTAACAATTTTACCAAACTATAGGTAGTAAGCGCATACAAAAGCACAAACAAACAGACAAGGAGATAAACAAACAGACAAAAAAATGTAATAATCACTATAGCCTTATTACATAAGACTTTTTTTAATGTTTTTTTTTTATGGAAAACATTTTTTCTTTCATGTGCAGACAGTGATCGGTAACAGATTTATTATAAGTATAGATTTCGAGAGGTAATCGAATTCAACTCCCGCGTTTACAGTCACACGCTTGGGTGCCTGCTCCTCGGTAGACTTAAAAAGTACTTTTTTAAAATTATTATTGCATGCAGTTTTTGGGTAAAATTTGGATATAAGTATCTCCGTTAACTCCGTTACGTAAATTCCGTTTCCGTTTTCATTTCTTTGATCTAGTAACATTCAACACGCAATGCCTCAAGTTCAGCGGGAAGTGGGGAAAGGAACGGAGTGTCTTAATACTAGGTTCCCAAGTTTCCTCTGCCATGTGTGGTATTCATAATGAATGAGAGAGTGAGTGATTTAATTTATTTATATAACCATTTATGGTAAAATTCATCCATTTTTCATTTTTTCAAAAAGTAAATTTTCAAAATTATTAATTAATTATAAAATAATAATTATTCAAAAACAAGTAAAAGTTCTGTTGAACCTTTTTAGGATCACTATGTTCTATGACCGTCTGTTCATTTGTCAAGATCATATCTCGAGATCGCGAGGAAAGATTTAGGTGATACGAATAACATATATTTAGATTTACGGTCGCTTCGGGCACAGAAAAAAATATTCTAAGTCAATATAATCAAAAGATATGAGCATCGTTTTTGATACATTTTGTGTGAAATTCGCCGCGTAATCTAAACCTATAACCTAGGACACTTTCCGTGAACCTATATAGTTATAAAAATTGGCACGAAATAAAAACCTTCAATACAATTAAAAGAATAAGTCTGAAAGAATTATTAGATATTTGATAACCAGCATAGAGAAAAATCATTACTGACAAAATGTACGCTTAAATTTGTAAACTTTATTCACATAATAAAAACCTTTAGGACATTTCCCGAAGATTTAGAGTAATGAAATTCTCTAAGAAGCGAGAACTGTGCAGTACAAGTAAAAGAAAAAGATTTTAAAAATGAATGGCATAGAGAAAATTTTTAATTAAAATATCACAGATAAAAACTTTTAATTGTAGTTCATTTCATACAAAATGAATTTGAACGCCTGTCAATTTAAGTTTGTAAACATTTATAAGTTGTACTTCCCGTCGTTAACCGACAAACATCAGGCTCACAGAAAAAGAATATGAATTAATGAGAAAGGAGTGTCTTAACACTAGGCCCCTGCGTTCCTTACCATGTGCGGGATACAGCGTGAGGCAAAAGAATGACACAAACAAAATTGTATTTATAAGGTAATTAAGTAAAAATTTTAAAAAGTCTAAGTGAAATGTTACCTCATTTACTAGTAACTATATCTTTATGTAGTATCCCGGAACAACAGTTCAGAAGAAACCAAACGATAAGAAACTCTGTTCACTATTTTCAGTCCAATTTTACAGGTATGGAGCAAGAAAAATCTTTCCTTTCATTTTTTTTAGAATGTAATTTATCCAAATGTTAGCTGTAACATAATAACACGGTACGCTGCTTTTGTTGGATTATCGAGTGACAATATAATCTGGCATACACCAGATGGTTTCAATTTGCAATATAGAAAATTAATCTGATGAAATAAAGAAATGAGTTAAACAGGTTTGGAAAATGGTTATTAAGTGACTATCGATTTATATATAATTAGTAGTCTGTAGATAATATTAACCTGCTTAAACACATTTTACTAAACAACTAACTAGTTCAAGATTAAGGTTAGAGGTTCATTAGAATATTTTTGTATATTATTTTTTTAGATTCACCTGTACCACCACATAGCATAATAAATACAGGGGAGCTTGGAAAACTAGTGCGACACTACGTCTCAAAAAAAGTTTCCGGTTCCCATTTCGCCAAATGGCTGCGCTCCGCCTTATTACTACTATTAAATTAAAATATTACTATTATTATATTAAATTAGAATATTAAATATTTCATTCCTCCGTGGGAATCAAGTCCACGACTAACGCCTTTATTGTAGCACGGCTGCGCCCCTGCGCCACGATGACAACCCACCATTTGACTCTTTTTAATATAAGATCCAATTCCTATAATGTAAATTAGTTTCCATATTCTCGTAGTTAGCTCCCAAAAATGATAATGCTACTTGTATATAAAGTTCATACGAGGGTAAGGCACATATTAAAAGCTGATGAATCGGCATTTTTTGTCACTTGAACCAATTTATTAACCCTATAATTTATTTTAATTTAATGTAATGTATTCTATATTTATGGGTCATGAATATTATATTATTGCCAATTTATTCCTGGTTAACATGTCGTACATTTTAAAACTCCATATATTGTATGTTCTTTATGTTCACTATTATTTACTCAAAAAGAGTCTCAAAGATTTTTATATATGATATATGATATATATATATATATATATATATATATATATATATATATATATATATATATATATATATATATATATATATATATATATATATATATATATATATATATATATATATATATATATATATATATATATATATATATATATATATATATATATATATATATATATATATATATATATATAATATATATATATATATATATATATATATATATATATATATATATATATATATATATATATATATATATATATATATATATATATAATATGCTCTCAATACAAAATGCCTCGGAGGAAAGTGGGGAACGGAGTGTCTTAACACTAGGTTCCCAAGTTCCAAGTTCCCTCTGCGTACCCTGCCATATGCGGGATACAGCATGAAGCTGAGTGAGTAAAATAAATATACATTTTATTTTATTTGGTTGTACGTTTTAAATATCTGCGAAATTTCATAACCGTAGGTCCATGGGGAATACCCTATAGTTTTGATTATATGACGATTAAACATGGATATGTAGGTAGGAGGCCTGTTGTAGCATAGGGACAAATGTGTGTGATTGTAAACGCGACCGGTTGTCGATTCGATTCCCGCTTAAAGTGAAATATTTAATATTATTTTACATTTAATATAAAATTACATTTGAGGCCTGTCGTGGCGCAGCGGCACAAGAGTGTGACTGTAACCGACAGGTTCTGGGTTCGATCCCCAGTCGAGGAAATGAAATATTTAATATTTTCAATTTAAATATTTAATGTTTCATTTCTTCGCTCTGGTAATAAGGCAAAGCGCGGTGTTGAGTTCCGCCACTCAACACGCAATGCCTCAAATTCGGCGGAAAGTGGGGAACGGAAGTGGAACGGAGTGTCATAACACTAGGTTTCACTTCCGTTCCCTCTGCCTACCCTGCCTAGTGCGGGATACAGCGTGAAGCTGAAAAAAAAAAAAAAAATTACATTTAATATTAAATTAAATATTAAATATTTTCATTTCTTCGCTCTGGTAACAAGGCAAAACGCGGCGTTGAGCTTCGCCATTCAACATGCAATGCCTTAAGTTCGAAAAGTGAGAAATAAAAAGGGATTTCTTAACACTATGTTTCCAAGTTCCCTCTGCCTGCCATGTGCGGGATACATCGTGGAACTGAAAAAGTATTTTTTTTTGACAAATATCTAGTTCAAATAAGTCTTGTTGAGTCTCATATTTGAAAGTAGGCGCTAGCGTCCTGACCACACTGCAATTTCTTTTCATTATACTTTGTGCAGCTGCATGTTTTACAGTTGTTTGATGTTCTTGATATTGTTTTTCTTAGTAATTTTCTTTGAATATTTTTCCGAGACGCTATTTATAGCTTGTTTTTATATAAACACCATACCATACATATTACACCACACTTACTTACATGCTTAGCTTCACGATAGCGTGAAGCTAGGGATATAGATCCCTAGCGGGGTAGGCAGAGAGAACGGAGCGCCAATTGCTACGGTCTCGGCATACCTTTTACCGCCATCTTCCTATACACCACACAATTCATATATTTACTTTTTCTACTATATTGTCCAGGAAACATCTCCGTTTTATCCGATTGAACCGGATCTTGACCGGAACTATGTTATGTATGCAAAACTGAGTTTGGCCTAGTAACAGACTATAAGCGGCACAATATTTACTTAACGTCAAATTCTCAATTCAGAAACCGGCTGTAAGAGTTGAAAGCTATGAGTGAATATTATAGACATAAAAAAACAAATTGTTTCTTAAGAAGAAATACAATGTTCTATAAAAAGTGTTTTTACAATACAAAAAAATATTGGAGCTAATAATGACAGTATTTTATTCGTAAAACATCTGTATTGCCAGCGACGCTGCAAAAAAAGAGATTATGGTGTGTGACTCACGTTTACTTTTTACAGGAAAATAACGTTTGCATTTCAGGCAAAGATATACAATATGTTATTTGAATTTCGTTATTGTAGCTGATATTAAATATTCTGTTGTTGTTAAATATTCTGAAGAAAATTACAATGAAAATTGTTTTTGTTTCACAGTTTTCAAAGTTTATTTAACAACACAAACTTAAATTAACTTCACACTGTATCTCTAGCGGGGTAAACAGAGAAAACGGAGCGCCAAATACTACGGTCTCGGCATACCTCTTTCATTGTCATCAACCTCGTTCATTTTCATCAACCTTTTCATACATGCCCTCCGGTGTCAGCATGCTTTTTACATGGCCATCCTCAGGGTGTTTTTGAAGGTCCACCACGGTCCTTCCTCCCTGTCTTATCACACACTTTTCCTTTATAAATCTTTTATGCAATTTTTTCATCACTCGAATGAGTTCCCAAATTACCTCCTCAGCACGTTCTTTTTTATTGTGGTTAGAACGTGAATATTAATCGACGCTTTTACCTAGCATTCTGTGTATCTCTTCATAGGGTATGCGATAAGCTAAATTCCACAGTATTCATATTTTTCTGACATTCTTCTTCTGCAATACCCACGTTTCGCTGCTGATTAACAACGTCGGTGCTGTTGGCACCGACGTTGTTAATTGCACTGTGCTGCATTGTGCACGGTCAAACGTGTAGCTGTGCAGCTAGTTCGTTCAGTAGTTCTTACGCCTTTCCACATTCATTTCGTATCGTCCGTCTCTACTAAACATACTGCCTAATTCATTTGTTCTAATGTCCTACTATTGACACTGATCTTGCATTCTGTCCTTTCTTAATTTCTTTCAAGTATCAGAAACTTCGTTTTATTCGCATTCAAGCTCAGCCCATTATTTCCACACCCTTCTTTTAGAGTTGTAAAACGCCTAATGCTGCATAATGCCTATAACGTACAATATGCAGATGTAAATTTATAGATATGTATTTTTGTAAATATATAATTATTATGTTAATATCCTTCGAACTATCTGCGCCACCGTGATGCGTTTTTGTGTTTAAGCAAGACGTTTTGGTTCGATGGCACTCGGAAAAATGAATTATTCTCATTTTTTTCTGTTCTGACAGACAAAAGGTGGAAAAATTCTCTTTCGAAAAGTAAGAGACTTTTTTCGTTGCAAATTTATGCCTACCCTGCTACAGGTATGTACGATGTAGCGTGAAGTTCAAAAAAATCTGTCAAGTGAGAGTCAGACTAGCCCACCGAGGCTTTTGTAACTATTACCGGATTGTAGGATCGATATTTGTTCACGATCTGAAGACAAATAAATATATAGTTTATTAAAAACAACACTACTATCTTTGTATATTGGTAAAATCACGTCAACTGGACCCCCTATTTACCACTTGATCATAAAAATTTAATCTATATATATTTTTTATTAGTACTTATGATGGAAAATTGATCCCCCAAACAATTTTTCAAAATTTCGATTATAACAATTATTTTTTTTATAATGAAAATTTTAAGCACTTTTAATTGAAAAATGGATTAAAAATCAACCGCAAGAGATAAATTTGTGAAATTTTCAGGATCCATGGTCAAATGTCTATATTTTAAGAATATCTTTATGACTTAAAATTATTTATTTATTTTCATATTGTTAATTAACTTTTAAGTTAACAAATGAAAATTTAACTGACTTCTCGGGCAGAAAATGCAGTTTTTGTTCATCGGTCACATGCTTTATCCATTTAAGTTTAAAATTCCGGAAGAGAATTTCACTGCTCGCCATTAGTTTAAATAAAATTAATTTATTTATGACAGCGCGCCAGGCGCCGAGCGCTGTGGAAATGCCGCGCTGCCGAGCGTCTTGAACTACACTAACGCTTTTATCAATGATAATTTATAATAACATTACAAAATATTATTATAAAACAAATTTTATTATTATTTATCTTATAATTCATTATAATTATTATTAATAAAATTTATTTTTTTTAACAATGTTATAAGGAATGTAATCAAAATTTCTTCTTATTTTTACCAAACAGCGGAAATAAAAAAAAAAATAATCAATTTTAAATTTTTAAAACTGTTTCGGTCTATGTATAAATTTTTCACTACAATGTAGGCTCGTTTCAGAAGATGAAACAGTGTTTATTAACAGAGTTTTTAAAAAAAAATAAAAATAACTGACTACATAATTTATTATTTAATAATTTAAGCTTGTTTCTTCTATTCAGTATATTATCATTGTATTCTTTATAACAATGTTAAAAAAAAAAAAATATTAATAATAATTATAATGAATTATAAGATAAATAATAATAAAATTTGTTTTATAATAATATTTTGTAATGTTATTATAAATTATCATTGATAAAAGCGTTAGTGTAGTTCAAGACGCTCGGCAGCGCGGCATTTCCACAGCGCTCGGCGCCTGGCGCGCTGTCATAAATAAATTAATTTTATTTAAACTAATGGCGAGCAGTGAAATTCTCTTCCGGAATTTTAAACTTAAATGGATAAAGCATGTGACCGATGAACAAAAACTGCATTTTCTGCCCGAGAAGTCAGTTAAATTTTCATTTGTTAACTTAAAAGTTAATTAACAATATGAAAATAAATAAATAATTTTAAGTCATAAAGATATTCTTAAAATATAGACATTTGACCATGGATCCTGAAAATTTCACAAATTTATCTCTTGCGGTTGATTTTTAATCCATTTTTCAATTAAAAGTGCTTAAAATTTTCATTATAAAAAAAATAATTGTTATAATCGAAATTTTGAAAAATTGTTTGGGGGATCAATTTTCCATCATAAGTACTAATAAAAAATATATATAGATTAAATTTTTATGATCAAGTGGTAAATAGGGGGTCCAGTTGACGTGATTTTACCAATATACTATCTTTGGTATACTACTATCTAAGGTAGCATAACGAATATTTAGGTCGTTTATTAGAGCAAGCATCCGATAACAGCCTATGTTCCAAAATACTTCACAGATAATTGCTATCCAAATATTACTCTCCGGTATACACGTAAAATCTATGTCATGTATTGTATTATTATATGGATATAACCATAATTTACGTAGTACATATGAATTTCTTTTATATATTTTTTAATTTATGTGTTGATATATATTCGGAAAAACATCCATATATTGTATTGTGGTAATTGTAGCTAAAGACACTTTCAAATCTTTACTGAGCTACATATTTATTATCCATCGTTTATTTTATCAATTATTAGTACCTTATTATTATTAGACGAAAATTAATAAAGCTTGAATTAATATAAAACGCTTGTAAGTAATCTTAAATTTTATTGTTAAATTATGAACTTGGCCAGAGATTTAATAATTTGCCGCTAATGATATTGGATACGGTTATTATGTTGATACAACATTAATTAAACAATTTCCCCTACAAATATTGCGTGTCTAGCCTAAAAGAGATAAGAAAATGCAAATATTTCACAAAGATAATTTTGTTTAAATAAAAGAATCTTTTGATTTTTTTTTTTTTTTTTTTTTTTTTATGGAAGAGACGGCAAACGAGCGTACGGGTCACCTGATGGTAAGTGATCACCGTCGCCCACGACCCCGAGTAACTCTAGAGGAGCTACAGGAGCGTTGCCGTCTTTTAAGGTGGATGGGCACCGGGGCCCGGCATTACCTAATGCGAAACGCAGTGGCCAAAGCCACTACTTAACGCCGGTCTTAAATGCCGGGGGTGGTAACAATCCGGTCGAGTCTGCCCATGCGTGTTGCCATTGCTGGCAACGTGACTCTACCACACGCACTTTGGTCGCCTCTTACGACACCATCAGTACCAAGGTGATCCTATTCTAAGCCGGGATCACACGGCAAAAATCTTTTGATGGTAACAGATTAGCTTGAAATAATATTTTCTGTAATAAATATATGAATAAGTTAAAATTTGAAAAGTTCAATATATTACAATTTATTAAATAATTTAACATTAGAAGACTTTTTCTAACATACATCTAAGTACTTATTAAAAAAAATTTAGGTTTGGGCCCGCGCTTCTTGGCATCCGTCCAAACACTCTGACCACTAAACCATTAAGCTACTACGTCAAGCTACAAATGCGCGGTACGTATCTCATATATATATATATATATATATATATATATATATATATATATATATATATATATATATATATATATATATATATATATATATATACATATATATATATATATATATATATATATATATATATATATATATATATATATATATAACCTGATGTAGTGATTGGATTTATTCGCTGTCTACTTACACACTACTGTTTTTTATACATGCCCATTCTTGATATCGGCGATGTGTGTTTTATACTTACCGATATTTCTCCCTCTTTGATCAATATATGATAAGCTACAATCACAATCAAACTAGTCAGGGCAGGGGTAACGAGAGTTTTAAGTTATGAATAGTGTCTGCTTTCGTAGATATTTCGTAATGTCTTTATGCTTTAGAGTTTTAGCTTTTTACTACATTACAAAATAGCTTTACCTAAGCAAAAATGTAGACGTAATATTAAGAGATAAAAACAAAAAACGAGGGTTGATTAAATGTAAACTTAGCCCTAAATATTAATAGATGTATAGAACTAAAACTTATTATCGCAAAGAACGCCTTTTGTGCATATTTTCGTTTCAAATTTATATAATTAATTAAATATAACTATTTTACATAGTAAAATACCTTAGATAGCGTCAGTAGTTAGGTTGTTAAATGTTTTCCTTATAAAAATAAACTCATTAAGAATATACAGTGCAACTTTTCGTCCGCATTAACCCACACGTGTAACTTGATAAGCTCGTTAAAAGTTTTTGGGAGTAAGAAGAATTACCTAAGTCTATTAATAAGCCTCAGTAATTACCAAGTAGCAAAGATATTGCCTGTGAGAAATTTTTTTACGCTTTAGAGACATGTGAATTATAACCATATTATTATTTCTAGCATGCTTGCTCTTAAAGGCGTCGGTTGGTATAACTATCAGGTAGTGAAATATTCTATAAAAGAAGTATTTTATTGACCCGTTAGTTTGATTATTCACTCAGCTTTACTCTGAATCCCGTACATGGCAGGACAAGCAGAGGGAACTTGGGAACCTAGTGTTTATTAAGTCCGGTTATATCCCAAGAATATTACTAAAATATTATATTGTATTAGTTGTTAAAATAAGAGCGAGATTAATCAGTTGCTGACGAAGTTTCCAAAATCTGGAATCCATTTATTGATGGTTGGACTCCCTTACACTGTTTACGAGTACATATCACATCTAACCTGCTAAGGAATGAATTGTGTTCAGCGACATGTACTTTTTATAGTCGATGTTAATTTATTTTTTAATTACGCATATGTCAATATTTCCAATGACACCATTAAGTCGGCGAGGGGCTATATAAAATCTAATTAATGTTATGTCCAATTTGATAAACAAGATATCTTTAAAAATATTAAGATTCTTATATCTCTTGCAAGGTGGAAGTGACAGCGCTCATAGTATAGAGGTTATTTTAATTTTTTCATTGCTTTTTTGTTATTATAAATAAATAAAAATTATTTTTCCTTAATTATTTTTTGGGTATGCTTTTTATAAATTTCTGGCTATTGCGTGTTGGTTAAACGCAACAATTACACACAAAAGTAAACTATGATCAAAGTTTTTATCTTGATGCTATATAGTAAATAATATCAAATGCATAATAGTTACGTGAACAGTTTAATAATATTCGTACATAAAATTTACGTTAGTATTTTATTTTCTAGCGTTATGCACCTTAAAAAGCATAAACTGAAAACTTATAGGATTATTTTGTTGTTGTTTTGTCCGTGTGGTAAGATCATTTTTCATGGTTCAGAGGTATCAAGCTGAATATTCAAGTCTCGGGTCCATTAAAACACAGTAAAAATTACGCCCTAAAACATATCCAAAAGATACGAGATCTTATGCATCTATAATTTATACGAAATTCGTACAAATTATAGATGCATAACGTAATGAAATCTATTGCATATTTCCCGTGGACCTACACTTGTGTTTTTTTCATTAAAGTGAGAACTTCCATAAAACATTGAAAAAATAATGTGAAAATTATGAGTATTTTATTAAAAACCATACAAACAACCCTGTTGGCCTGGCATGGCGCACAAGCATGTCACTGTAAACGCTACAGGTAGCTTCTATACTCTATACATAGGCATTGATTACGCGGCGAATAAACTTAACAAATTAAAATTTGCGGGCGTATGCATTAACTTTGTTTGTTATTCCGTTATTTGTATTGTTGATTTGGTTTTGTTTTGTGTTGACTTGGAAGCTTGTGTGCTCTAATGAACCGTCGACTTGGATATATGAAATTAGTTTAAGGTTGATATTTCCACACAATCTTAAGATAAATCTTCTTCTTATTTGTCTTGACAGTCGGATAGACGGTTATAAAAGTGAAACTGTAGTGGTTCCGTTTTTACCTTTTAAGGTACGGAATCCCAAAAACAATTAATTGAAATTTAATCTTTAAAAAATGGCTAAGTTAAATAAAAAGTACTTGATATTATATAAATGAACTGTCCTCGTGTGTCATCATAGTTACTACACTGTGTAGATATTTTAGTTTTCTTGAAAACTATGCTATAAGCTGCTGTAGGCCTTAACCTATTACTATGCGAAAATTCCTATTACGAAAATTCCTTCACTTCTATCCTAATCTTTTAATATTTCCTTTGTAAACTACAATTAATTGCGGGATAAAATCCAAAAGTATATACCTTCAGACACTAAGCTATTGTGTGATTGGTGACAATAGACAGAATGACAGGCGGACAAATAAACTGCTGAGTGACTTTTTATCTTTAATTATTGATATATTAACGGATTTAATATTTTATTTTCTTTAATATACAGAGTTGATTTATCTATCCGTTTATTATAATATTCAGATAAACCATGATATTTTCTTACATCGTCAGTTATTTCAACCTGGCTCATATATAGCTTTATGATTTATTATATGTTAATACTCTATTGTTATTAAAATATAGATTACATATATTTAATGATTATACTTATTTTATAGATTTTATACATTTATTGCAAATTAAAGTTATTTATTAATTCAAAGACAAATAACCAATATAAGAAAAAAACCTGTAGGAAAAAAATATAGAAAACTCTAAGAAAACATAAGAATTTACTAAAACGCTGTCCTCAACACGCAATGTATCAAAAATTCGGTAAAAATCGGGGTACGGAGGAATATTTGATTCCCGATTCAATTTGCTTCTTCTGCTATGTACAAGATATAACATGAAGCTGAAATAAAACTAAAATATAAGAAAAAAAAAAATTACTAGTCGTTAACGTAGAAATGACGATGATTCTATTCAGATTCACATAAAAATGTATTATTTCTTTGTTACAAGAATGAAAATATTGAAATACAAATAGTAGCTCCTCATGAATAAACCATACTTTTTAGTAAATCGGCGAATCATATCGTACGAAGATCGTAATATCCTTTTACAAATCATTACTCAAACAGTTGTAATACAGTCTTGTTTTATGATGCAAAGATGGTTTTCATTCCCTCGAAGTCATCATCATTTGCGTCGGAAAATTTTACCGTTTGTATAGGAAACTTTTAACGTACAGATCTGTTGAAGTTTTTCTTATGTGTGAAATGGATTTTTTTTTCAGTTTAACTATATGTCCTAGCATTCTAGTATTAAGGCACTCCGTTCCTTTCCCTACTCTCCACCAACGTTGAGGCACTGCGTATTGAGAGGCGGGACTTGAAGCCGCGTTTTGCCTTGTCACACATCTGACTCAGTCAGTCACACATTTGTGCCCACCTGGCTACGACAGGCCTCAATGAACAAATTGGAGATCTGTAGGCTGTAAATAAAATATCTGAAATATAAACAAATACTTTATAGCTATTGTAGCTCTATACCAAATTATTGGCGTTTCTGACTAACGATAAAAAGTAAAGAATTGAACTCAACACAACTGAACACTAAAACAAGTATATATTTTATACTATAAAGTATATACAAACATGTATAAGATCGTAAAGTAGAGTAGAAAACTTTAACTAATTTAATTAGTTAAGCCAAGTAAAAGAGAAATTATCACAAAGGATCTTTCGAGACGCCTGGCACCTGGTTTGAGAAGGTCTAATGAAGGTATTAAAGTAATATTAGCAACAAGTACTTATAATTAAATATAAAATAATTTGCGATAATTAAGTGCATTACAATATGTTGGTGGTCGGTATTTTCATTAATATTAGATAAGCATTTAGTGAAAATTTAATGATGATGAAAGAGTAATGAAGTGAAAAAATTTATGTTATTTTTTTAAATTAATGAAAATTCTCATAATATAACCGATCCAATGCAAATTGGACCTGACCTCCAAGTGTTCTTTATGAATTTTAGTTTTTTCTCTTTTAAATTTTTAATGATTGTTTTCTTTACATTTTTTCTCTTTAGATTTTTCCTTAAAGCTTGATATCTTCTTTGGTCCAAGGGACTGTGATATTTGATTTTAATTTTAGGTTGATTTCGACGTGATCTCGAAATAAGTGTTAAAAAAATATATTTAAATGAAGAAGCGCCTTGTCCTAAAAATCTAAAATTGATTCATTGTTGTTTCGTGCGCATCCCCCAATTTGATGCCAGTATCAAATTTTATGATTCTTAATAATAAACGATAAATATCATTTCTTTTTTCGACAGATTCGTATTCTTTAATAAAGGAATATTTATTATATTAATATAGGAATGTTTATTATATATACGTACTTTAATATTGGAATATATATATTATGTTTAAGTAATTTTTTAAACAATTGCAGCTCGTTTTATGAGAATGAAGATAAAATGAAAGTGAAACGACATAATTTTTTCAATTCAAGAGGCCTGTTGTATATATATATATATATATATATATATATATATATATATATATATATATATATATATATATATATATACATATATATATATATATATATATACATACATACATACATACATACATACATACATACATACATACATACATACATACATACATACATACATACATGATCTCTGATGCGGCATCTTTCAAATTTCGCGATAAAAAATAGATTACGAACGCCACACTCCATCTTTAGATGTAATAATAGTTGAAAGCTTTTGAAATGATCCTGAAAAGAAAACCATCCACCTATAAGTAATGCCAAAAAAACTTGGATCTACCACATTTTTCTAATATCACGACTAAATTTGTTCTGAAACCTTTCCTCGTATTAATAAAACCTTCATAGTAAGGTTAGATGTTTCGGTTCAGAGTTACCTAATAGTCACCAAAAAATATAAATAAAAATTCAAAAGTTATAAATTCCAAAGATGGAAGTGCTCTATAATGCAAAGAATAGTCTGAATTCTAATTTTACAAACAATTTATAAATTGTATACGAGCACTATCGAATAGAGCAGAATAGAATAGAAAAGTTTAAACTTTAGACATCATAAAATCTTTATCGAGCAAGAAGAAAACGATAAATACAGCGTGCCAGTATTGTGTTTTGAAATGTAAAACGAGTGGCATATTATGTATAAAGATATGTACGTACATATATTCTGTTAACTTTAAAATGGCGCACCCTGATCTATGATTATATAAATGAATCCTGCTGAATAAAGTGAAGACTGAAGTGTAAATTTAGTAACAAGGCGTAAGAACTGAACGAACTTATTGGAAGGGTGAGAAAGATATTCCTAGATAGTAGTCTTAACTAGCAAGAGCACAAAAGACATATATATAATATAATAGCCAATAATTAGCAGGACATACATATAATAGCTAATAATTAGCTTTTTATTTTTTTCTAATTTACACGTATACGAAACATTTGGTCTTTCCTCTTGCAATCTTAAAGGCTTATTACAAGTTACAGTACAAAAACAAATATAACAAAAGATCCAAAGTTTAAAATTATCAATATTAAAAAGAAACTGAACTGACCAGAAATAGAACTCAGCTTAGTTTGCACCCGGCAGATAAATGCAAGAGCAAATCTCTATATTTTCCTAAAAGATATCAAAGTGTCTAGAACTATTACTACAGGCGGCACTAGTTCCGTAGTCGTGTAATTATGCTGAATTTGGTTAAGTAGGGAAAGGTAATCGGACAATGGAAGCGATCTTCAATGTGCATTTCTAAGAGCCTACAAGGAAACTATTATAAACGAAATGTTAATTTCTTTAACTAATTTTTTATCATAATAAGATTGAAAAGGCTATTATCGCCCGGGGAACAAGGGGCATGCGACTGTAAACACGACAGGTTGTGGGTTCGATCTCTACTCGAGGAAATGGAATATTTAATATTTTCAAATTAAATATTCAATATTTTCATTTCTTCGCTCTGGTAACAATGCAAAACGCGGTGTTAATGGTGCGGCCTCAAACTCCTTGGATTCTGAGAAGTGTCTTAACACTAGGTTCTCAAGTTCCCTCTGCGTACCCTGCTATGTGCGGGATACAGCGTTAAGCTGAAAGAAAAAATCTATTTTACGACCTTAAAACATAAAATTATAAGTGAGATACAAACTGTAAAATAGCTATTTTGATGAAAACAAAATATTAGGAGTAACTACTATGAGTATGTTAGTTATGATTAACTACTACTTTACTATTATGAGTAAAGTACTAATATTAGGTTGTAGTAAGCTCGTGGTTTTTTTATCAGGTATCTTAGAAGTTATAGTTATGTAGATTTTTCGTTTTATAACTATTACTTATTATTAATATAAATATTGTTTCAATATTATTAAAAGAGGAATTACAGTCCGCTAGGCAATTTTTTCATTTGTGTAAGTGTTCATTTTTGTTGTAGTAGGTGTGTCATTTGCTTGGCACGACAATGTGGGGACAATATTGTTTTTGAGTATAGAACGAAATGATGCACTATTAACCTAAAACAATGCCCTTGAAGAGAAAAAAAATACGAAATATATTATTTTATTTCAAATAATGTTAGATTTAAACAAAATCTGGCTGTACTTACAATCACCCTTACATGTGTAAAAGCTTAGCTTAAAATTCGAACTAAACATATATGTTAGTGATCTATGAGTGTAGATTCGTTTACCTTACTTCATATAAATGGATTCTTAACCTTTAAAAATTATTTAAAATACCATGTTATAAAGACATTATCTATTTAAAATAACAAAAATAAACTAATTAAAATATCACGCAATTATATTATTAAGGAATTCCATATAATCAATAAAATCATGTATGATATACTATATATTTTTACAGTGCAACGACTCCTGCACAAGATGATGAAACAGATTGGTCAAGAAATACAACCATTGAGGACTATTCAGGTCAGAACATTACAAATGATACATATGGTATGTAGATATTTATAGTTTATATTTTATGATACAAAACTGGTTTACAATAATTTTGACGCATAAGTTCCTTGGGAAAAAAAGATTTTACTCAGGTTGTACATTGCATTGTGAGACACCTATTATTATTAATAAATATAAAAAATTGTTTCAGATACGTTATACGATGTACCAACTAGCATGATCGTATTATTGTCTTTTCTATACGGATCGATCTCAGTTTTAGCAGTTGTAGGCAATTTTCTTGTAATGTGGGTGGTGGCCACATCACGTAGGATGCAAAGCGTAACCAATTGTTACATAGCTAATTTGGCCTTAGCTGATATCGTGATAGGCTTATTTGCAGTGCCATTCCAAGTAAGTGAAAACTTTGAGTGAGATTATATTCTTTACAGAACTTTATTGAAACGAATGACCTACATTAGAAAAAATAATGATAATGAGAACGAGAACGAATGATATTTCTTGCATACTTGGATATTTGTTTATATATATCTAAGTACAAATATAACGTAGATGAAATAATCTAACTTTTGTATCTAGTTATAATTATGATTCGTATACACTTAATGATTATTAAAAGTAAAATTTTATTTTTAGTTCCAAGCTGCGTTATTGCAACGATGGCTGCTTCCACATTTCATGTGTGCTTTCTGCCCATTTGTACAAGCTTTAAGTGTGAACGTTAGTGTATTTACTTTGACTGCTATAGCTGTGGATCGACATCGTGCAATTATTACACCATTAAGGTATGTTATATAAATATTACTTGAATGTAAAATGTTGTAAATTATGTAAAATATTTTAGAATATTAACAATTCTAGTAAAATTAAAGTATCATTAAGTTTATAAAATTATTCCTTTGAAAGATAAGACATTAAAATATACTCTTTAAATAAATGCTCACAGTAGATTCATCAAGTAATGAATCGGTAAACCAACCAAAATTAATTAACGATGATCCAGATTATCTATGTTTTCGCGCATTTCAGTAATAACGTACCTATTTGACAGTAATAAAAATTAATTATATTAATAACAATATTATTATTGATTTATTGCTCATGGTTGATGATTTATTTTACATAGTTAAAGTATCCACTTCACGCTGTATTTATGTAACAGGGTAGACAGAGGAAAATTGGGCACATAGTGTTAAGACACTCCATTCCGCTGACTATTTTACGTCAAATTTGAGACATTACGTGTGGAGTAAATCGCGGAACTGACCGCCGCGTTTTGCCTTGTTAAATTATATATGACAAAACATCAAAGAAAGAAAATCGAAAATGGCACAGGTCATTTATCACAAAATGTTTACAATATATCATATCGTAGTATAATAGTAAGTAGATTGTCAGAGTGTGTGCTAATATAAATTTCATGTTTTAGTGCACATACATCGAAACGTATCGCTAAAGTTATCATACTCTTCATATGGGTCTTGGCATTATCTCTCGCTGCTCCTATGGCGATGTCGTGGGAAGTTATCATGGTCGAAGAACAAGATCCAGGTACACATAATTAATTAAAAAACACTGGCATTATCTTAATTATCTATTAAAAACATCTATTTATATAAGTATACAAATTATAATTAAGGCATATTTTTACAGTGTCGAGATTTTTTTATGAAAAACCCTTTTGTGCCCCCACCGAATTTGGATCTCATTCGCTAGCAATATACAGATTGCTATTGTACATATTCCAGGTATTTACTTGTATTTAATATCATTAATATATTACAATTAACATTGTGTTAACTTTACACCACATAGAATAAAGGATGAAGTTTCTTATTATTACATATTTTGAATCTCACAAGCTATATATTCTTTACTAAATTCAAAAAAACAGTGTCTTAAAGGGAATTTGAATGTTGGAAGGCTTGCATCGACCTGCCAGTCCGCCGCTATAAAAAACGATCTCCCAAGGCGTGGTTCGTTAAATGGCAAAGAAAGTGACGTTAGGGACCGTCACACAACACGCTAGGCTCCAAAACAACGGAAAGTGAAAGACGGATACTACAAATATGTGCGTTATAAGATTAGGGATGAAATAGAATATGAATGTATTATTAGATGTATTGGATGTTATTTTTGGGACTGCGACCAATCGAAAAGGCTATGATACCATTTACTGACTCAGCCTTTTCGCTGAACGAGGAGCTGGCATGTCACCTTCTTTCCACATCCAATTGCGTGTTACAGTACGCCATGTCAGCTTGGTCGTTTAGTTTTTATTCTTATAGCTGGGCCCAAGGTGTAAAACAAAATGATATGAGAGTGTACATATGTGACCTGGAGGTAAATTGCGTGTAAATTACGCAAATTATATAGTATTTATTTTACTATTTTTGCGTTATTCCACACTTAGGAAAGAAAAATACTAAATTTAAAATCGTATAAAAATTTGAATGAAGCCGGATTTGAACTCTTGCATAGCGTCCAAAATGGCTTAGTTGGTCAATCTATCTCTGGGTGCATCCAGAGTCTATGGTGTATTATAGAAGAAGAATGAAATTAAAATGAATGCTGTGGAAATGTGGTTTCTTCATAACATTTGAAGAATAGGCTAGCACACCTAATCCGCAATTAAGAGATGCGCAAAATGGTTAATGCTGAGGTGGTTCGACATGCCAAGAGAATAAGAGATGAAAGATATATGAAGGACGAGTGCATGGAAAGAAAGGCTGGAAGATATCGGTTAACTGTCAAAAACATAGTACAAATTTTACAACCACCCTGTCACGTAAAAGCATGAGGACCGTCTAGAAACCATGAATGAAGAGGTTGCTGACAGTAATTGAGATGAAAGAGGTATTGAGAGACATTTGGCACTTAGATCTCATCGACTACTTGATATATGGATTAAACGTGAAACTTTAAAAAAGGGTGTCGTTTACACGAAAATTTAATATTTTAAGTAAATATTTATAGAGAGTGAGATTAGTCCAAATTTGATCCAGAATAAATATAGGATAAGGAAAAAATTGCCTAGTGTACATTTAAAGCAAGTTAAAAATATGAGCCAAATATTTTCAACGAGCTAGAAACTTCATCTAAACTCAAACGCCCTTAAAAAAATGGTAAATTGGTAAATAATTTACCATTTTTTTTTACATTTGGATAGTAAATAGCTTAAAGTTATATATGTTCGGTAAAGGCTGCGTGAAAAAAATAGTTTTTTTAACAACAAAAATATAGTTTGAAATATATTTTTTATTACATAATTTTGCAGAAACTTAAAATAATTTTTACTCATTTGAAAGCAAAAATATAAAACTACGAATATATTGAGAAAGAATCATATCCACTTAAAGAAACTTACGTTGTACTTGGAGCAGTAAAAATTCATGTCTTTTAAAAAACTTTAAGTGCAAGAATGTCTCAACCCACGAGAGTGGTTTATATTACTTGCATTTTTTTTAATCATATTTTTAAATTGCAGTTGACTAATATCTTGTGCTTAAAATTGTAACATTTTTTCTTCTTGCTTTATGGGTAATTACGAGTAGAATTTTACGGATTTTTAAGATTCTTAATATTTTATATATTTAAATATATTTCAGTATGTTATTCCATTATGTGTAATAACATTTGCATACGTACACATGGCTATGAAACTATGGGGGGCCCGAGCGCCGGGTAATGCGCAGGAAATACGCGATGCTAATCAAATGAAAAATAAAAAAAAGGTAAGTATCATTTCATTTGTCAAATAATGAATTATTGCTTCGTTACAATATTGTAATATTAGGTATTCCTAATATATAGAATATTTTCTAATATAAGAAAAGTCAATTTACTTATAATAAACTTTTTTTTCACACACTGTAAATTCTCAATAGCAGGATCAAAACTTAAGACACTCCGGTACGTTGTCCATTTTCCGCGATTAAGTGGCGAAACTCAACGCCGCCATTTGCTTTATTATAAAACGTGAAGAAATTAAATGTTTATTATGGAATAATAAATTTGAAACACTTCATAGTAGATCTTGGGTACTTAAAATATAAAGCATATATATTTATAGCTCTATTTTGAGTTTTATCCATAACTTTAACATTATCGGGACATCACATACTCGTAGGTAGGTATATAAATAACGTAAAAACGTTCACTCTTATTATTGTGTAATGTTTAATTTATCAAAAGAGCAAGATATCTTACCTAGTTTTTTTTTTTAATTCCAATGATTAATTGTACGCTCAAATAGTATTTAAGATAAATACGATATTTTCTTCTCTAAATATGCGTTGGCTATCTTGAAATTCCCAAATTAATTTAAATCTAGAACACTCACACCGACATTACGAGTGCTCTCCAGGGCTAATGGTCGTCAGCACGAAATACTCAAGAGAGTAAAATGAAATAGTTTGTTGAAATATGCTGGTATTAATTGAATTTGAAACAGATATAATTAACTATTTGTAACATATCAAATACTCGTAATTTTAAATTCAATAATAGAAACCGAATTTAAGAGATCTGTGCACACACCTGAACCGATTGCATGGATAATTCAATATTTAAATATTTTATAGATGCTTTGAATAGACAAATTAGATATTTAATATTTTAATTTCTTCGCTCTGGTATCAACACAAAGGGCGGCGTAGCGTTCTGCCACACAATACACTATGACTTAAAGTCAAAATGTCATGTCATGTCATGTCACGTCAAAGTCAAAAGCTACGGGACGGAGTGTCTTAATTTTAGGTTCCCAAGATCCCTCTGCCTACCCTGCCATATGCGTGATACAGCGTAAAGCTGAAAAGAATAATTAAAAAATGGAGCAATTAATTGAAAATTGACTAAATTTACTTTAACCTAAAAATATATACAAAGTTACTATAAATTAGTAACACACTAGAAATAGGGTTTTTAAAAATATTTTTAATTTTTTATTAATATTTACTTTTCTACATTTTCTTTCCTGTGATAACCTCTTTTATCAAAGTACTTACGAACTTGTACTGAAATATTGAAATATTGATTACACAAAAACTTTAGGCGGGAATGTCGCTGTGACTCGAAAAGGATAAAGTTCATAATATATAGTAAAGGAAAACTTTTTTATTCTATGAGAATTTATGCTAAGGTTCTAATTAACAGCATCTAATATTTTAATTAAAACACAGGTAATAAAGATGCTAGTGCTAGTGGTAGCGCTTTTCGCACTCTGTTGGCTTCCTTTGCAGAGTTATATGCTGCTCCAGTCATTTTTTCCATCTATTAATGGGTGAGTATTTTACATAAGAAAACAACATTTTATACACTAATTTCTTAATAAATTTTTGAGTAGTTGAGAATTTTTAATTTAAATAAAATGTTAACAAAGATTATTCTAACAAAATTATATATTTGGCTCTGGAAGACAACCTTGAACTAATTTTCTTTAAGCTAAAAAGTTAAGAATGCGAATAACATTCATATAAATGTGAGATTATTATTTTTTATCTGCTTTGATCTTAAATTTATTCAAAGGTCTCTCTAGTTACTTCAGATAGGATAAAATAAGACTTTTTATTTTTTTTTATGTGAATTTCAAATAAATATAATTTATTTACAGATATAGATACATAAATGTAATATTCTTCTGCTTCGACTGGCTAGCGATGAGTAATTCTTGCTACAATCCTTTTATATACGCTATCTACAATGTAAGTATAATGTTACTTATGTATATGTAATAATATCAAGTAACATTTGTTGTGACATATACATATAACTTATATATTTATGAGTATGTCATACTCATTTCTCTCGATTCTAAGAGTGATTAGCACAGTTTGGGTAGCTACTAATACTAATTAGGCCAATATTACATGCGAAATATAATTGTAGTTATGTTCTGTCTTGTAAAATTCTTATCACATTTTTAATAGATTTGTTAATTATCGTATTATTAATATTATTTAAATCACTAAACTAATTAGTTTTTAATTCCAATAACAGTCTTATTAATCGCTTAAAAATACGTCTTTGTCTCTAATCGCCGAGATGGAGGGAGCAGTTGAGTGAAACAAAAATTAGACACGATAACGCCGCAGTGTTTAATTTCTCTAAGAAAATTCTTTCTTTAAATACATCTTTTCTTACTTCCCTTTTTTCTTATTTTATCTTTTTTTTAATTGACTCATAAATAGTTAGAGCAACTTGTAAAAAGGGTATAAAGGGCCAGCCATCTCTGATGGCCATCGAAGATAGTAAGCATCGAACGTAATAAGTAATCTAAAGTTACTTGAATTGGTTAAGTTGATTTGCCAAATTTAAATAGGTATTTTTTAGATATTATTTAAGAAAATAACTTTATTGATAATAAATTACAGTGAAATTAAAACCAGTGTCTCATAGAAACCATCCAACCGCTATACCAAGTAAACCATATTCCATTCCCATCAAGCTACATTGAAAGTTTTATACGCTTGATGCAACTTACTTATTTCGTTTGTATCTCTGTAGGAAGATTTTTATAAATTTCCGCTACTCGCTCAAACAATTTAGATAATATATTTTGTTAAATTTCTTATAAATGGCAGACAATTGTCAGATCCCACATTACACGTTCCAATTACACGTTAAAAGATAAAAATATTTATTACATATTAATGTTTAAGATCTGAACAAAATTAAACAGAGAAAAAAGTTATTTTAATGTTACAATTGACTGAAGCAAATTAAAACTTATTAAAGGAATATTTTTTTATGAAAGGGCATTTTTGATTTAGGGGCTGTCCTGAAATATGATGACTTGTCTCCCCACAGTAATGGCCTCGTTTACTTTATGTAAATATACTTTCTAAACGATTATAAATGACCGTCTACACCAATGATATGCAAACATTGTATCATAACCTTGTTTTTAGGCAGATAAGATATAATTAAAAATATTTTCTGCAATAAATACGCTTTAATAGAAACAGTACTATTTATTAAAATTATAGGTACAGTTTGTTTCTTTATAAGCCATGTTATTATTTCATTATCTAAAGAGTGTATCTGATATTTTCTTTCCTATGAAATAATTTCAAAAGGTTCGTATAGATCAAAATTAAATATGTAACGTAATTAATAATAAAATACAAATATTGTTTCAGGAAAAATTTAAGAAAGAATTCAAACAAAGATTTACATTTAGACAAAAGCGAAACAGATTCGCTAATGATAGCTATGAGGTAAATAAAAAAAGTTTAATGTATAAGATAGGTTAATATTAGGTTACTTCATAAAACATTTTTTTCAGGATGGACAATCATATAGAACACGGGTACTTTCCATTCGATCCACAAATGAAAGAAGCGTTTACTCAACAAGAAAATCAATAAATACTACACCTGTAGAATCTTTAAAGACGAGAAATTCTTGTATATGTACAAGAGACCATAGTAATTCAGATAAAGATATACTAAATCAAACTAAAAAGGAAATTTGCATTAATAGCAGTCGCAAGATGTGCCAAGAGCCTTCAAGAAGTTTACGAATATTTAATGACAGCGATTTGCCTATTGGTGATGAAAGAGTTAGTGAATTATATATTTTCCCGAATAGCAGTATAGTGGAGTTTACAGATGTTCTACGTGATAACAAAGTATAAATTTATTAATTGAAGGTTAAACACGGACACGGGCCGACATAGAAAATAGTATACGTGTATAGCATAGTCCTTGTAAGGAAACAAAACATTCAGTGAATTGTATATTATTTTCCAAATATTAGTTTTAGGATTCACGGATGTAATATGTGATAATAAAATGTAAATATGAAAGACTCTAATGTAAGTATTTATTAAAATGTTAAACATGTGATGTTACAAGATCTATAAAATAAATAACATAAATAAAAATGCACGAGCAACTTCGTTGTATGTTATTTGAATGTCCTTATTTGAAATATTATTAATTAATTCACTAAATAAATACAGAGAGAGAGAGAGAGAGAAAGAATAAAATACACGATACTAATACTGTAAAAATGTATATATTTAATGGCATATGTATAAGAAACTTGAAGTAATCAGACTACAGTTGCCTAAATTTTTGATAGGTACTCTCTCGAAGAATTATGGACACTCAGGCCTATAATAAAAGTTTCTTACATTACAATAAAGATTTCCTTTAATATAGAAAAAAAAAACATATTTTAAGATTTCATAACCACAAGTTATACATGATAAGCATTATACTATTAGCAAAAAAGCTTAATAAAAAAAAGAAAATATACTAAAATTCTCGAATAATAAAAAGCTTGCCAAAGAAAAAAATATTCGTAGGCCAAAATATATTATATATATTTTTGTAAGCCGATTCATTCCTCACTTTCTGCCGCATTCGTGGCATTTTTGTCTTAGGTAGCGGTGCTCGACGTCGTTCTCTACCCTCGTAGTACCAGAGCGAAGAAACGAAAACAATAAATATTTCATTGCCTCGAGTGGGAATGGAACGCACAACCTGTCGTAACACACACGCTTTTGCCCCTGCGCCACGACAGTCCTCGTATAGTCAGTCATTCATGAACTAAAAATAGAAATTAAGAAATATTTGAAGAAAACCAGACCACATCTTTACCTACATGTTATTGCTCTGTACCGTAAACACGGCAGTATAAATAATCAAACGTTTCTTTGGTAGATCGTTCGACTTTTGGAAAGCTAAAGGATGGTTTGAAGACAAAAATAAAATTTATTTGCTAATCTTTGTTATTTAATTTTTACGATTTCGTGCCTCAAAACAAAACAGTTTAAAAAATACTAAAAGACATGCTTTTGTAAAAATTAACTAGAAATTATAATATTAATAAAAAAAAAGAATATGGTATTTTGTTTTAAGTGATTTATTGACACCATTCATTTTATATTTTTTTTATATTATAGGTAATGTTATCTTCCCCAAATTTCATCTCAAAGCATGGACAGCTGATGCTTTTTCCTATCATTACCTTATATATCTCTCTCACAAAGATCTTCCTCCTAAAATTAATTCAAATATTGTTCTGCAACGTTATTTTGGTAGAATGGATAAGGATCGTTTATGCGAGTATGCTAGTAAAATTGACTGGAGTACACTATAAATAACAAAGGTAAAATATTTAATTCATTATTGGAACAGTTGTACAATGTGCATGCGCCTGTCAGACCGATTAGAATGAAGCTTACCTGCTCCTTGGATTACCACTGACATGACTAAACACAAATTTAAGCTAACAATAGTGAAACTAATCGGTTAAAAAGATACCGTGTGTCCTTTGTTAGTCCATATTTTTAATTTTTCCATCTCCTCTTGCAAATTTCTAGATATTTGAAAAAATGCACAACTCATCCCTTTACCAAAACATACCATGTTTGTGCCCGAAATGTCCTTCCGATTTTCGTCCTATTTCCATTCTCCCGTACCTATCCGAAATTTTTGAGAAATTGATCTATCAACAGTTGAGCGGCTACCTTAACACAAATTCTCTATTAAATCCTGTTCAGTCTGGCTCCTGAACAAGTTATAGCATGACTTCTGCCTTAGTTAAAGTTACTGACGATATTCGATGGGGTATGGATAATAAAAGACGTACTTATGCTTTTAGACTTCAGCAATACCTTTGATAACATTGACCACGATATCTTATTAAAGCTTTTGTATTCCTTTAACATATCTGCATCTGTGATAGAACGGTTTCATAGTTACCTGAAAGGGCGGCGGCAAAGCATAAATATAGATATGAAATCCTCATCTTGGTGTTATGTCCTTGCTGGGGTACCTCAAGACGGTGTGCTTACTCCTTTACATTTTTCAATTTTTATTAACTCTACTACTAATCATATTTCTTTTCTCTGTCATATATATGCAGATGACATTCAAATGTTGTTATTGTTATTTATTTTATTTTAATTTTGTTTAATTACTACATGGAACGACTCATGTGAGGCGGGCGTTAATAACCGCGGCATAGTTTATAACTAATGCAGTTATTATCATTATAAATTGTTTTTTTTTTTTTTTTTTGTAATTTTTGTCATAAATAAACGATGTATGTATTAAATTTATCGTAATATTTAATGAATAACTTACCGAACCGTTAGATATCTTCACAACTTATTTTATTCTTAATAAACACACACCCCAGACATTTTTTTTTTAACAAAAAGGAACAAGAGCGCCCTCAGTTGCACAAAGAAAACGTAATTATAGCAAAAAAAAAAACAACTTAATTAAATCAAAATGTCGTACGACGTGCTCTAAGATCCCTTGACGTCAGGAAGGTCAGTGATCCCGATGGTCTACCTGCTATCGTGCTCAAGACGTGTGCTCCTGAATTAACGTCAGTATTAACGTGCTTGTTCTCTCTTTCGTATACCACTGGAATTGTTTCATCTTCGTGGAAAGTAGCTTCAGTACACCCTATCCCCAAAAAAGGTAATAGCTCGGACTCATCCAACTACCGACCTATTGTGATCACCTCCTTACTATCCAAAGCGATGGAGCGCGTGATAAACACCCAGCTCCTTTTATCTTGAGGAAAAACAGCTTATTAGCGACCGGCAATACGGCTTTCGTCACGGTCGTAGCGCTGGTGACCTCTTGGTATACCTAACTCACCACTGGGCAAGTGCAATTAAGAGTAAAGGAGAAGCTATGGCTGTCAGCCTAGACATCGCAAAAGCCTTTGATCGGGATTGGCGCAAAGCTCTTTTATCAAAGTTGCCATCTGATGGACTTCCCGGGAGATTATGCAAATGGGTAACCAGTTTCCTTGATGGACGCAGCATAAATGTTGTTATCAACAGTGTATGCTCGAAAACGAAGTCCATTAATGCTGGAGTACCCCAAGGTTCGGTACTATCGCCCAAACTGTTTATTCTGCATATCAATGACTTGTTACATTCCAACAGCATTCATTGTTATGCTAATAAATTTGGTTATTTGGAGAGCAAAGCCAAATTGGCTTCCAAAAAGCTCGGAATACCGTGTTCGGCGAGCGGGCGAAGTAGTATTTCACATCAGAGCATCGTCTTAAGCTTTACAAGGCTCAGGTTCGTCCTCATGTTGAATACTGCTCCCACCCATGGGTAGGCGCCCCTCAGTATCAAGTAGTATTTCACATCAGAGCATCGTCTTAAGCTTTACAAGGCTCAGGTTCGTCCTCATGTTGAATACTGCTCCCACCCATGGGTAGGCGCCCCTCAGTATCAACTGCAACGTCTTGACTCTATTCAACGGCGGGCAATTCGAATTGTCGACGATCCCAAACTACTATACGGTTTACAACCCTTAAGTATACGGAGAAACGTTGATTCTCTTTCGGTGTTCTACCGTCTCTACTATGGGAAGTGGAATGATCTTACTCCTGAGGTGTTCCACGAGCGCTACGATCTAAGTGCTTTCAATCGTTGTATGTACAAACACCTTTACTCTAAAGGCCGGCAACGCACCTACAACTTCAGGATGTAGATGTTCATGGGCGAAGGTTTTGCTTACCATCAGGTGGACCTTCAGCTCGTTTCCCCCTCTTGAAATAATAAAAGCATTGATAAAGACAGTCGATAACACAACGTTTACAGAGATAGCTATGATCTATCACCTATCTTATAAATTTATAATTATTCAACGCTCCCACTTAGATTTATGAGGTAGCATAATAAAAGACTTAACTTTAATTTAACAATTTCCTTCACTTCAAGATCTCAGAAATAATACTTTGTTGATATCAAATATTTTTCATCATTTATCTCTAATTAAATAAAATTTGTTTACAGGCAACGCTTTAGTTAGGAAATCAGCTAAGTGACTTGAACTTTCAACATATTTAAGATCATCAATATTCTTCAAAACATTTTCTCTGATAAATTTATATTTTACATCTATATGTTTGCTTCTCCTATAAAACACGGGTTTTTTTTAAATTGCATTGCACTCTGATTGTCAACATTTAAAGTCTTGTGGTTCCTCCATATCGTCAAGAAATTGCCTCAGCCATAAGGTTTATCTGGCGGCTACAATAGAGCATGTACTCCGACCCTGTTGTGTATAATGCCACAGTATTTGTATGCGAATAGATCATATGACAAGACCACCATTCAATAAAAATATATAACAATAGTATTAGTATTATATAAAAATTAGTAATAACATAGTATTAGATAAAAATTTAGTATTAGATTTCCTAGTGTCTAAATCACCTGGAAAGTCAGAGTCACCAACTAATCCTACATTACCCTGATAAACAATAGACTTATCTTTAGAATTAATTAAAAAACGCAAGATTCTTTTCACAGCTGTAACGTGTGAAGGACCCGGGTTATTTACATATCTGCTAACAAAATTTACAACATATGCAATGGCAAAATTTACAACATATGCAATGTCACATGACAAGAATAGCAATGCTCCTACTGCTTCTCTATAAGGGAAATTTACTAACTTTGCATTATTTATATTTTTAAATAAATGTACATTTACATCAGCAGGGATATTACTACCTTTGGCATCTGATAAATTAAATTTATTTATTATTGTATCAATATAGCGTGTTTGACTAATACTAATATCATCATTTTCTCTATTTATTTCCACTCCAATAAATTAATCACAATTTAAAATCTCTAAATTCTGTTTAAGCTTTTCTGAAAATGGCAAATAAAATCTCTTTTTTTTAGCTAATAGTAATCCATCATCAATATAAAGAATTAACATTACTTTGACATCTTTAAAATATCCTGCGAATACACAATTATCAATTGGACATGGTTTGAAACCATATGTAGAAAAAAAGAACGAAATTTCTCATTCCAATATCTAGACGATTGTTTGAGACCATATGAATTTAACCAACTTACATACTTTCAGAGGATGGGTTTCCAATCCCTCTGGCATTTCCATGTAAATGTCCTCAGAGAGCTCGTCGTACTGGGAGGCTGTCTGCATGTCAAACTGCTCAATTTGCAATTCATCTCTGGCAGCAAGGCTCAGCAGCACCCTGATGGAATCGTACCTGCTAGTGGGAGTAAAGGTTTCATTGTAGTCTAAGTGTGTGTAAACCCTCGAGCACACAATCGTGCTTTGAATCGCACTATTTCCCCTTTTCTATTTTTTTATAGTGAACTCCCATTTACAAGAAACTGGCTTCATCTCTGTTCGATCAGTAAGTATCCAAGTTTGATTTTCTTTGTGTGAGTGAGGTTCTTCAACTACAGCTTTCTTCGAATCAGACTTACTTGGAGAAACGGTATTATTTAAATTTATTTTGAAAATATCCTTTTATTGTTTGTAGTTTGTAAAAATAAAAAGTTGTTATAATGAGTTAACTTTAGGAGATAGACAAATGCCGTCACGAACTTTTTTTGGAATTTACTAAAGGTGAGCAATTCCGGAATACACACAGAAGTCGCAAAGTTAAGTGTGCAGATTTTTACTTTTTTTATTACATAATGTAATGCAGCTTTTAATCGTCTTCAAATCGAACTAGTACTAATTAACCAAACAAACTCTTCCTCTTTGTAATAATAGTATAGTACTTTTCAATTGGTAATATTCTATCTGTTGATAAACCTTACTGTCACTATTCTTGCAAGTGAACAAATATACAATGTAAACAGTAAAATATTTCTTTAATTGTACTTGCTTGAAACAATATAAAGAAAGAAGTGGAGCGTAAATATTTTTATAAAAAATGTATCCACTTGGCAGAATAAATGTTGTAGTAACATAAGATTATTGTTGGGCGCGTTTGAAAAGTATAATTCGAAATTATCATGGATATTTTTACTATGTTTTGAAGTGTTATTCCACACTTAGGACAGAAAATTAAAATTTAAGTTTAGTATTATCATGGATATGCTGTTTAAATATTCATTAGAAATACTTCTTAGCTCTTTTTATGCCTAATAAGAGATAAAGAAATTTAAAAGCGTTTTATAATTTTTTGTAACTAAGTCTAGTTATAGCTGTATAGCTAATCGAACAATTCCTGAGATTAGCGTATCTCAGGAATTGTTCGATTTAAAAAAAACTTTTTGGGTTGGATTGTTTTCGAAATTTTAATATGTAGGTACAACACTATTAGCCTTTTAAGATTAGAGTAAAAATAGAAAACGTTGCTAAAATCGAAAATGTTGACAGCTTGATAGCATTATATTGGAATTCTTCCCCTTTATAAAGTCTGAAAAAAGTTACCAGCATATTGTAAGATTACCAAAAAGTTAGGGGATTTTTTCGCTACTAGCTATTTTAAATTAAATAAAGAAAAATATTTTACGAATATGTCGATCAAAATTGCTTCTGCATGCTATCAAGAAGGATATTTTCCAAGATATCTCAGTTTTCAAACATGGGATCAGAGCGGTCGTCACGCGTCGTATCCTATTCGTGTGACTCGGTGGCGTGAGTGGCACTCAGTGTGCCTGCGGTCATACTAAGAGTTACCGGCCACGTAGAATGTGTCATGTCATTATATAACTATTAGGTATTGCTATTTAACCATGCTAGCGGTGCCGTACGTAAAAACTAATTTCTGATATAATAAGCAAAAATCACATAACATTGAATTTATTCGTTTTAATTTTCGCTACAAAGTATCAGTTAAATTTTAAAGTTACTTTATATATATTTTTTTAAATTCTATTAAAAATAATAAATTTTAACAAATCGATCGAAAAACTTTTTATTTTGTAGGGTCATTATAGTACAAGATTCCTGGCATACTTTTCATCATTTATTACTAACAAGCATATTTTTCGTGAGCTTCCTTTTGACAAGACGCCCAACATTTTTCCAACATGCCATCATAAACAAGGTCACGAAAAATTATTACTAACCAGCAAGTTATCCAATATTTGGGGGTCTTGAAAATTGATCTATTAGTATGACTGGGTAAAGAAAGAATAGGGGCTAGAGGACAATTTAATGCTTTTCTATATCAATTTTATTTTTTTGTGACCCATAAAGTAGTTGACCAAAATCATCTCTTTGCATTTTAACTTCCCTTATTTTTCCATTAATTTAAATTGACTGTTCTCAAAATTGTACTCAAAATTTCTTATTTTATTTTTGCTAATGACTTTATCAAATCTATCTGGTATTTGTCGAGTAACAGCAATAAAATTCTGTCGTTGTTTTTCGCTTTTAACTTCAACACATGATAAAATCTTAATATTTCATCGTTAACCATCATTGGTGTACTGCTTATAGTTGCATCAGTGCGTCTAATTTTTTAGTAGATTTCTGAATTGTTACCTTTTTAAAGTCTTGCTTGATAACTGATGATTTAAGTCACAAAACTCCATCGTTTTTGATGTAACACTCGTACGTAATGAATGTGTAAAATAGACCATTTTTGTCTTGCTGAGAACGAGTTTGTTCAAGTGCTAAATGGACCGGAATTCTTGAAAATGGTTTCGTTTCTTCTAATACCCACGAAACTCTTCTGGCAGTCAGCAAGCAATCCAGGGTGTGTAGTTCCAATATTTGTCTATTTATCTAAATAAATAGACATATACCCTATTTAATTGTAATAGTTCATTGAAAAAAATAATAATAATACGGTCTTTCACAATGCTTGTAGGTGCTTGTAGTGCTCCTAAATTTAAGTAAATCTACTAATTAGTAGTAGGTATTTTACAATTTTTTAAGGTTAAATGTTAAAAACATGAAACGATTAATAATTTATCTTTTAATGATTTTAAAATATAGTGAGCGTGTAATAAAGAAGAATAATTACGAAAAGGGATGAAAGTTGAATATAAATTAATGTTAAAAAAAGCTAAAAAGCTGCTGTTTAAATTTAAAACTTACCGTCTTTATTTGGTATAAGATAAAATTTATCTAACCAGTATTCAAAAAATGAGGCCTGTCGTGGCGCAGCGGCACCGACAGATTCTGGGTTCGATCCCCGGTCGAGAAAATGAAATATTTAATATTTTCAATTTAAATATTTAATGTTTAATTTCTTCGCTCTGGTAATAAGGCAAAGTGCGGCGTTGAGTTCCGCCACTCAACACGCAATGCCTCAAATTCAGCGGAAAGTGGGGAACGGGAGTGGAACAGAGTGTCTTAAGAATAGGTTCCCGGGTTCCCTCTGCCTACCCTGCCTCCTGCGCGATACAGCGTGAAGCTAAAAAATAAGTTATTCAAAACCTAGTAATAGAATTTTCTTTTGATAGTGCAACATTATGATTTGACATTTAATAATAAAATTAAATACGTGTCACAACGCTATGCGCATGCGTTCGTGAGCAAGGATAGTAGTGTTCCTCAGCTGCAATAGCAAAAAAAAACAATATATATTTTTTTCATGAATTTCAACTATGTAACTGTCTGAAATAATGTACCTCGCAATTTGTAGGACAATGTGGGTGGTAAGCTATGTAAATTTTAGCTAAACAATAAAAAAAATCAACTGTTTAGTAATTATTTTTCATGACCTTTTTTATGATACATCTTGAAGATAGGAGGCCTCTCTGATAAAACCTTATATTTTGTAGGACAAATATATTTTCACAATATTTAGATATTTATTAATATAATTAACAAAAAAAAGTCGGTTAGTAATATTTTTTTATTTGTTAAATTAACATATTTTATCCCTATTATCTTAGTTATAAACCACGATCAAGAATTTTGGTACAAGAATTTGTTAGGCGTCTCTCGTCTCGTCTTTTTGAAACGAAGCTATTCTCGAACATTCAGCTTGATAGTAATTATTTTTACATTAAGTATTAGTAATATAACTTTTAGGCGAGACGACATACCATGTAATTGTTAGCCAGCCAATAAACAAAAAATCAGCTATTTATTATTTATTTTTCATGACCTTGTTTATGATACATGTAGGAGAGAGGGGACTCCCTAACGAAATTTTATATTTTGTAGGACAAATATATTTTCACGTTATTTAGATAATTATCTCGATAATAATTAACAAACAAAATTCGGTTAGTAATATTTTTTCAACATTCGTCCAATCAACATATTTTACGCTTGCTACCCCTATTTAGCAACCATTTGCAACATAAGACCAAACATAATACTATAAAGATAAATGATGGGCGTCTTATCAAAAGAAAGCTACTCACGAAAAATCAGCTTGTTAGTAATAAATGATTCATTTTCAGTTTTATTTAGATATATTTTTGATGGTGTTCCCAAATTTAAGTGACACCACTTTAAGTGTATACTAAACAAATCTCGCTACTTTCAGATTTTTATACGTATCCTAAAGAAGCATTTCCAACCTTTAGAAAACGTAAGAAATTCTTGAATCTACTTTGGATATTATTTAAACGGAAAACACGTAAGTAGCAAACAAAAAATGTACGTACATATGAGAGTTCCTCACAGTATAAAATCTGAATTTTGTATAATACTTTTGTTACTCGGGGGACTTTATCGTAGGTACGAGCGTGATGTGATATTTAAGCAGATGAGAGTAAGACGGTGAATTTGGTATACCGCGATCAATTTATTGCTTACTTTTTTATTTATAATGCAAAAGTTATTTCACCTAGGCACGTATAAAAAACACTTATTGAAATAAATCTCAGGATGCTTTGTTGAGATTTTCGTAGTATTTAGAGGAGATCAATTAATTTATATGGTACTTGGTACACTTGCTACGATACGAACTGGTGGAGACAAATAAAATCCAAATTTGCTTGTATTAATTTAGTAGGCGCTTTTCGTGAACATTTTCTTGTAAAAAAAAATATGCCTCTCGCTCATACTTGCTTCACAACAATATAAAACTTAAAATATTTATTGTATATAAGTTTGTTACCTATACTCATCTAAAAAGCTGCTGCTAAGTCTGCGTTTTTAAAATTGTGCATCAATATTTACTTAGTGCATTCTTAAAAGCATTAATCAAGTTAAGATTTTTTATGTGTAATGATATTTTATTATAATAGTTCGCTCCTTCATGAATGAATGTTTTAATGGCGTAATTAAAAGTTCGAGTTGTTGTTGGTAGAACCAAGAAACTTGCTCGACAACTGCGGTGATTAGAAATTTGTTTAAATTTAGATAATATGATGGTACTTTTTGTTAAGTATTTGGCAAATTTTGTATGGGTCTGCAATAAGTCAGCTTATGTTTGTAGTTAAAAGGGAGCGTAATTTGGTTTATTTTGAACTTTACTAACCTTATTAGTAATTTCCACATTTTTTCGACTTGGTTCTGAAAAGACAATAAGAATTCTTTATCTCTTCGATTCGTTTGGCTACTTCCTGTTCTTTGTGACAAATTCAGTAGTAGTTATTGTTTGTTTCGTATTGTATAGGCATGGCATCAAATTAAGCGCTCCAGCGCGCTTTAGTCTTTTTAAGTTCTACGTGACTTTGGTTATGATCGAGCAACCGAATTTTATCATGTGAAAAATATCTCTCAAATTGGTGGTAACGTGGTCTACTATTGATTTGCCCGTTTCACATACTCTTTAGCTGTATCTATATTATTATATTTTTATAGTCAGCTAGTTTTAGGACCTCCTTATATTGTCTAGTTTTTTGCTGTGCCACACAAATTATTGTTGAAATGGTTGAATACTACTATTGCACTTTTATGATGTTGTAATTGAAATTCAAAAGTTTCAAGAAATTGTTTCAAGTCGGTATTACCAGGCTTATATACTATCGCATATAAAATGCATATTTTTTCAATTCTATTTACAAATATCTATTGCCTCCCACGTATAGGATAGGAATTAGAGAAGCTGTTTTATACTATACCATCTGTTTTATTCGTTCTGTGTATATTTAGTTTTAGTTTTAAAGGCTGTTCCTCCTTAGTGACTATAACAGGGAGGATATACTATTAAAGTAAAATTCATTTGTTCATTGAGATTTACCCCTCACCCTCAAGCCCTTCCCGTCCTCAGATCGCCTTTCATTTTTTTATTATTTTCTTGCTTTTCTAAAAGTGTCATCATTTTATATATTTTTTCATTCTCAAAAAATATTGGCACTGGACAATGATATCTTAGAAATAGAGTGGAGCGAGCATTTTATTCACAAGGCGTGTCATCTTTTATAATATCACTAATTTGGTAGTAACCTTTAATACACTAACGATATTTCACATTTTTCTTAAATTGTGATATATACAATTTTCGAGGATCCCATTGCAAATAAAATTAAATTTTAATTAATAACAATTTAACACAATCAACGACATTATTGATATGTCCTTATATGCATATTTACAACAAGCCCAGCTTTCTTTAAATCCTACATGTATATAAATATAAATAACCTAAATATAAATATAAATAACCTAATATACGCCATAATTTACGTATTTACTACAATAAAAAATCAGATAAATATGAAAATAAATAAGTTCAAAATTCAAGATTCTTAACTTGAACTTACAATTCAATTATATTTTCTCGGCATAGCCAAAGCGCCAAAAAGTATTTATATTTTAAAATTATTAACATAATTTCTTCACTTTTAAAGAAATTAAAAACATTTTAATTCAAACAGCGTTATCTAGATGAGGGTCTCTGTAATCAATTTTGTAAAAGAATACTTCACCATCTAATTTATTGTTTAAGCAAAATACCGAAAAGAGGAGGATTATGAAAAAAATGTCGTTACTACTTTATTATATATATTGTAATTAAGACTAGAGTAATGAGTATTCTAAATCATGCTGTATTCTAAGTTAATAAGAAACTTAGTATATACAGTTTAATTTCAACACACTCACACTCACACTCCCTCTCGCACTCGCACTCGCACTCGCACTCGCACTCACACACACTCACACTCACACTCACACTCACACTCACACTCACACTCACACTCACACTCACACTCACACTCACACTCACACTCACACACACACACACTCACATACTGACACACAAGCATGCACAGTTTAATTTCAACACACGCACACGCACACACACATACACACACTCACACTAACACTCACACTCACACTCACACTCACACTCACACTCACACTCATACACACACTCACACTCACACGCACTCACATACTGACACACAAGCATACATGCACATATTTTTATTAATTATTTTTACTTTTGAATTTAATCCTATTTTGTTATTATATTTATAACAATTAGAATTGTATTAATATTAGTATCAACGCTGTGAGGTGGGCGTTAATAGCAGCAACACAGTTTTAAACTAATGCGGTTATTATTATACAAATGTTTCTGTATATACTATCTTAACGTTAGAAACAAATAAAAAAAATAATTCCGCGAATTATGTATATAGCAGGATAGGCATAGGGAGTTTGGGATCCTAGTGTTAAGATATTCCAATTCATTCTCCATATTTCGCCGAATTTGAGGCAGTGTGGCTGAACTCAACACCGCGATTTACTTTGTTGGTAGAGCGAAGAAATGAAAATAATAAATATCTCATTTTCTCTGCTGGGAATCGACCATGACGTGTTTAATTGTCGTATGCTTGTGCCACTGCGCCACAAGAGCCCTTAAGACTCAAGTTAGGTATTTTACAGAAAAAAATTATAAACTTATCTTTGTAGATTATTTCAAACAAAATTAGTGCTCCCCACCTGAAGAAATGAGATATTTTATATTTTGATTATTTCGCTCTGGTAACAAGACAAAACGCGGTACTGAGCTCAAGCACTCAACACGCATTGCCTAAAATTATTCAACGGAAAAAATGGAACGGAACGGAGTGTCTTAACACCAGGTTCGCAAATTCCCTATATCTACCCTGTTATGTGCCGGATAAAGCGGTAAGGTGAAAAAAAAGTTAGCGTTAGTTTATCTACTTGTTAGACGCTTTCACGAAGATGTAGAATTGCGTCTAATCGTGTCTGTCGATGGCTGACATTTTTATTTCTATTCTTGTTATATTTTGATTAATTTAATTTCCTCAATATTTGGTATGGTGATATTTTTAATAAAATTAACCTTGGAATAGGATATTCCGCTGTACACTTTCCTACCACAGTTAACGTTAAAAGGCGGCGAAATTTACTACTACTAATTACTTCAAAGAAAACACTTTGGAGTATAGATCATTTCAAAAGAAGTAGTTTGCATTCAGACAAGTACAGCCTGAATGTGCCGCAAAGCACTACATTAGTATATTTCGAGAACATTAAAGTTGAGTTCAACTAATATCTCTTTAATAGTAATTAGCGACGTTAATAGTGCTCATAAATTTTCATTGAATCGACTAAGTAAGTCGAAATAGACATTTCAGACGCTAAATACAAAATGAGTGTATTGAAAGGTAGCGCATTAAACCTGAACCGTAATGGTCAGTTGCACGCGAATTTGCAATTGTATTAGTTAAAAATGAGCATATTGTAAAATAGAAAGCATATTGTAAAATAAAAAATACAAGAAGATTCTTCACTTTTAACAAAACAAGACAATTTTATTCATCAAAAATACAGGTTCGCAGTAGGATGGAGATAATACGATATGGATCAGCATTAGCAGCAGGTCTACGATCTTCAAAATATCCACGTTTATCTTCTGACACCTGACGCGGTATACGTACGGAACATGAACGATTTGCCACACCTACAAGAAGATATTTTTTATTATTCACATTATTTTTCTTTACTAAGTTTACTACAAATCTTTGTCATATTGGTAAAGTTCCGGGTATTTTAACTACCTCTTACTCATCTGTAATCTAAACATATAATAAATTTGAAATCACTGTCTGTACGTGGAAGATATTTTTAAAAAAAAATACTGGACGTAATGTAACAGGTCCCTAAATAGTGGTATTTTGTCTGTTTATCTGTTTCTCTTTGTTTATGAGTGCTAATCGCATAAAACCAGATTTAAATGCAGTTTTCATTATTATAATTTGGCAATCAATAGCGTCTGTTCTGTTTAAATTTTCATTTAGAAATATTTAATATTTCACTTCCTCGAGTGGGAATCGAACCCTTAACCTACGCGCTTGTGGAATACAAGCGCGTGGGTTAAGCGTCATCGATGACCTCATTGTATAAATAAAATCCTTAATATAAATGTACCAAAACAACAAAATTGTAATTATCTATTTTTTTTGGTGTAGGTAACATAAAATATACTGTAATATCTAGTTAAACAGTACTGTAGTACCATCCTTTTCTTGAACCATTTTTGCGTATTTTTGTGACCCTATTTGATAACCTCTAGACATAGGCATTTTAAACTATTTTCTTTTTAAATTATAAGCACCAGAATCTTAAAAATTCAACTTTGTATTACAAAACCTATGTGGTACTGTTATTTTGATAAACAAGCATTTCGTATTTAAAAAACCCTAATAACTGAAATATCCCATGAGTGATGAGCCTCATCTGTTGATGTATGTATAAAATCTGTTAAACGTGTGAACTCTCATTAAAAATATTCTTTCCAGTCAAATCTCCATGAAGTTATTACTTTTTCTATAATATGACATCTCTAAAATCGTAAGCCAAGTCAAGTTTAATATACCTTACGGTTTTTTTTTTTTTTAATAATATATTTCAATTTTAGGTGACTTGGCTTGTTTATACCCAACATACGTAATTCTGTTTGAAGAATATTCAACAGTCGTTCACATAAAATTACTATTTATAAGCTTAAGATCCATTTAGTTCAATCATACCACTAGTAATTGGAATTTTGTCTAACAAAATAATTAAGTTTTTTTTACCATATAAAAATTTTAAACTTATTAAAAGCCATATTTATGTACTTACTAAGATCTTTGGCCTAAAATATTCTTACTTATATCTTTATCATAGGCACGTTATTTAAACGCGAACATCCAATCTATTAGATGGTTAAAGAAAATTAATGTATACCTCTGCTTGTATTATATTACGAAATTCCTGTATATCATTCCACTTCCACTCATTTTTCATTATTTTCTAGACATAATTTGTATTTAAAAATCCAATATGATTTATTTATTGTATAATACTTAAGCAAATAAGAATTACAGAAAATAAAACTTTCCGCGCAAAGACACCTGAGACTACAACTCGTCATTTCGACTTGAAAAATTAAAATTGGATTGTTACTGTATTATATTTGTCCTTCTCGGGGTGTTACAAAAATATTTAAATATTAAGACGTTAAACCATATGTGTCCTTTTTTGTCGCTTTGATCTTTTAGACAAAATATTAAGTTTTTTATTCATTTATTCATTCATTAAGAGAAATCACTTTTAGGAGTGTGTCGTAAAAAGTTATAGGGTCATGTTAATATTTTTGTAGAATAGAAAAAAAAATTGCCATGTGAGTCCGGTCTAGAACAGGATCACCGTGGTACTGATGGTGTCGTAAGAAGCGATTAAAGTACGTTTGGGAGAGTCACGTTGTCGACAATGACATCATTACCACCACTGGCATTTAAAACCGGCGTTAAGTAATAATTTTGGTCGTGATACTAGGCAATTTTAATGTGCATAGTTCCAGATGGCTCGGGTCTCACACCACCAACCACACGGAGAGGGCTTTATTTGACCTTGCTATGGTAAAGGAATTGTCTCAATTGGTTGAGTCGCCTACGCGAATCGGACGTGGACAACCACAACGCTTCCTTATTGCACTATCTGCTGACTTTACATCCGGAACAATACCAGGTTTTCGTCGCTGCCCCTTTAGGGTCTTCAGACCACTGCCTAGTACGGAGTATTGTGCCTATTAACCGTGGCAGTTGCAGAACTTCAGCGTCTAGTCGCGACTGGTACTACAAGTTAACAGATTGGGTTGGGATTCAAACATTTTACTCATTTTATCCCTGGGGACCGGTTTGCTTTTCTTCTGATAATCCTAGTGCTTATGGCGCTGCTGTCACTGACGTGGTTTTGCAGGGTTAAACTTTACATTTCTAGTTCTGTAGTGCCAATTGGTGACAAGTCACAGCCTGTGTTTGATACGCCTTGCAAACTTGCTACTCTGGCAAATTGCCAGAGCAAGGTCCGAGCATGTCGCTGAAATCGGCGAGAAGCCTGAGAGCTATCCATCCAGAACTCGCCAGTTTTGGGACCTTTCAAAAGCTGCGCTTGGCAATGTTAATCAGCCTTCGCTTCCGCCGCTACACATAAAAAATGATATCCCGATCCATACGGCAAAAGAGAAAGCCGATGTCGTGTGCCGAGTGTGGCACAGGGCGCTCCTTGCGAAACTTTCATCTTATGGGCTTCCCAAGAATTTATGTAACTGGATTGCTAGCTTACTCACGCTGTCGACGGTTTGCATGCCCGTGAACGCCGGCCTCCCCCAAGGCTGCGTGTTGATCCCTACGCTGTTTCTTCATGCATATCAATAATATGTTGGAGGACTCTAACATACATTGTTTTGCAGAGGATACCACTTTTCTTCCATGCGCCACACATCTGTGGAACAGCCTACCCACGGTAATATTTCCAGGATGATACAACATATATACCTTCAAAAAGCGAGTCTAACTCCACCTAACCTGGTGTTCCACAAAAAAAAAAAAGAAATATTACGTCTTTGTGAGTTCTATTTCATAGAACTCATATAAATATAAAATCGAAGTAATGGAGCATATCTCACAATAATAAAAACCATGAGTAGCGTAACCAATATTTATAAGTAATCGGAAAATTTTGGATAGCATTATTGAAGTTTTATTACTACATAAAAGACATTAAAACGCTCTCATGTTATTCCTTAGAATTATGTAGAACAGAACATAATCTACTACATTATTCAAACACAACTCGACATTAATCCGACAAATGGGACGGATTAGATTCACATTGCAAATGTGTTTCCGGCCTTAAAAGGTCGAATTTCACTTACGACTACGCATGTAGTGTAAATACTAATAGGCGTAGATAAAAAATCAGGAGAGAAACACCATTGAGGTTGACCGCCCACTTTCTAAAAATCCTGTTTACAAAAGTAAATATTACGAAAACGTTGTTTAAATACGTTCTACATGCGCAATGCGATAATAAATATCTATTAAGTATTTAATGGAATGAATGGAAGATTATGGCTTCCTAGCAAAGTGGAAGTGGAAAAACTGAATGCCGGGAAGTGTTTTTTCTACATTTTGGCACTGTATTGCATGATCTGGTTCCTCTGTTTGTAAATGAAAATTAAATTTTGAGTCTAAATTAATGATTACAGACCTAACTTGAACTACTTTATTCATGTAGACGTTAGTATGTTTACAGATTTCCATATGCGATAACGTCCACAACTATTCATTCAATCCTGAACTTCAAAGAATCTCTTTTCTGTCTGATCTATTAACCTTACTGCTCTTTGATTACAAATTAAGCCACGTTAAGGATTCATTTTCTAAAGACAATGTAAGGTAACTAAAAAAGCTGATGCAAATGATTGGTGATTGCACGGAAAAGTAGATAGAGCTTGTATCATCCATATGAACATATGACCGAAGAAATATCAATGCGATACAAATAATAAAAATATGAATAAAAACAGAAATTTGAAACATTTACCATTTAAATAACAATTTAAAAAAAATATCAAATACAATTACATTAAGCGCTTTCATGGATCGACTGTTAAATATATGAATATATGCACAAACAGATTAATGTTTATTATTTTACAGAGAGTCACGCATGAAAACTAAAAAAAGAAACTAGCAGTTTCTTGAGTTGTCTAAGCTGAAATAAAGCTGAAAAAAAATAGCAACTATATGATTTATAATTGGCACGTTTAATAAATTACATTTAATCTAATTCAATTTAATATAATATTGTGACATGAGCAAGGAAGCTTCATTAATGTCATTTTACACTCTACATTTCGGGGAGAACCAGGAGGAGTCCCCAGCCGACTAATGAGATAAAAAAATATAATTATAAATAAAATAAGCCATTATCAAAGTTGAACATCCACCTCCACTATAGAGTTTACTCTATACTTAATAAATTTTACAGTATCTATAAAAATCTAAAACGAAAAACAGAGTAACTAGACTTACTCTATATAAATATATTTGTGAAGGGTTAGATAGCTACATTAGTCATACGACACAATAGAGTAAAATTACTTCAGGCTTATTATATCCATATTAAATTAAATTAATAACAATATACCATACCTGCAGTAAAATCTCGAATGTGAGAAACGCCGTTGCCATTGAGACGACGCGCGTTGTCAGCGCCGTTATTTGCGTCGTACTCGTTTATGTGTACGCCGTGTCGTCGCGCCAATTTGTCTATGGCCCTCTCTATTACCCTGGACACAGTAATAATATTTATATACATAAATTAACAGAGCAACCATAATTAAAGTTAGCTTGGTTTGTTTAAATGTCAACTAAAGTATGCAATGGAAATTAAGCGGATGCTTCGGGAGTCATAAGTTCAGTATATTAGGGAGTCATTTATTTTTGTGTCGTATACATGATTTTTTACGCTTATTTAGCTTCTATTTGAAATATACTTGGCAACTACATTTTTTATACATATATTTTTTACTTACCACACTTTTTAGCACCGCCTAACGGTTATTTAGGTTATCGAGCACCTTTGTTGATAACCTAAATAACCGTTTTTCAAATCAAACTCAATTTTTTTGAGTTTGGGTCCTTCTCGAGGTAAATGTTAAGCATTTTTTATATCAATATAACAATAATAGTGTATCAAAGTCTAGATAAAAATTTATACTTTTTAATTCTTTAAAATAATGAAAGTAATTACTCATTTCAGATCTTGGAGCCAAAAAGTCGCTCGGAATTCGATTTTTTTAATATAAAGTGTTGTGAATGTTGTACCTATTTTAAAATAATAATTATAAATCACAACATAAAAAAATACTTTATATACAAACAACGGCTCCAAAACCATTAATGTATCCAGTTAATTGAAAAATCGCCTTACCCACGTATGACGTGATAATGCAGTAAGCATTATCACGTTATGATAATAACAGTTTATCGCTTATCTCTTGTTTCAGAAGTGAAGGGCAATAACATGTGGCAATATTTGACAATACTGTACGCAAAATTGAATACTATAATTTGCATATATTTCTGTGGTATAGTTACCCAAAAACTTTATAGCAACTGACTAAAGCTTAATTTTCAACTTAGCTTAGGGTAAAATTTTATATTTTTGGAAAACATCAATATTACAAAGTCTGCTATTTTTTTTTTTGGAGCTATATTATTTCTTAATGTTGAATTTTTTTAGACTCTTGAATTTTATAGAAATGCACTTTATACCCAAACACCAGTAACTTTCAAGCACTTATGTATAAGGATAGTAAGACAATGCACTGATAAATCTAATCGTTTGTAAGATAATACACAGAACAACAGGCCGCCAGTCGTAGAAATAATTAGGTTTAGACATTTCATTTCATTTAAAATCAAAAACAAAAGTAAAATTAAATTATATGTAAAAAGTTTACATGAAATACGAAATATCCACCACAATGCTGTGTTTATTTAATTTCTGACTGAGTCTGCGTTATCTAGATATATTAATCGAAAGCGGATTGCTGCCGGGAAATTACTACCAGTGAAATCAGTGAATATTTGGAATTTAAATCAACCACAAGATTGTTCCAATACATTATTATTCGTATTGATAGTAAAAATAGGCAAAAAAATGAACAATTTAAATATATCCTCGATGTAAAAAATCATTATTTCATCTTGGCAAAGAGCTAGTACCTTTAATGGCTTGTCAGATTTTCGGCTTTCCATTAAAAATACCGCACTCAAATCGTTTTATGCATTCGCGAGCTACGGTGCCACAGACAGATAGGTCAAACTTATAACACCAGAGTTAATTAGAATCGTTACATGGAGTATCTAGACAACGTTTAAATTGCCTTATAGTTTCCAATTACAAAATAATGATTACCAAATTATTACTCACAATATTCCATCTTCTTCTCTCATATCCTTTGAAGAAAAGTATACAAAAGTCCCATTGCCGGGCCAGTTGATAACTGGTTGAGGTTCAAAAGACGCGACAACACCGTATTCTTCTGCCAGTTTACACAGAATGTACCGTGCCATCCATAGATCATCAGCAGCTCTTATTCCAGGACTAGGTCCCACCTATTTAATTATGGTCAAACAATAAGGCTTAAGGTTTTTTTTTAAATCTCGTGTATACCCTTTAATACATTTCAAACACGTCTTGACCTGAATTATAATGTTATAAGCTTTCCGTTTCGCTAAACCGATATTTATCTAAAAAATATTAGAACTAACTCACTCGTTTACGATCTTAGCAAATGCCTATACGGGTATAATAAGAATTTTAATTTACTGGTATAATAGAAATTTTAATTAGTGTTGAGACACCCCGTTCTTATTAAGGCATTCCGTTTCAATTAAGACATTCCCGTTGCCCACTTTCCAATGTAAGCGAAAAAAACTTATAGGCGACAGTTAATGTAGTAGGGCATAAAATAGGCCAGCATTTTATATTAAGGGGCGAAAAGCGACGCCGCGTTTTGCTTCGTTACCAAAGGGAAGAAATGAAAATAGTAAATATTTCATTGTCTCAATTGGAAAAAGAACCTCCACTACCGTCACATTTATAATCTCACGGTTGTACATACGCGACGATTAGCGTCACGACTACGGCCTCTATGAGTACTATTTGCTGTTTGTAAATCTGTACTTATAATAAATCTGTAACCTATAAAAACTTATAGGAGACGTTTATAATAGTAATAGGACCCAAAATAATGATTTTTAATATTTTTCTGCTTGTCTGTGCGTTTAGAGATGCTAATCTCAGAAACGAACCAAATTTCAATTCAGTTTACTCTATTATATTTTGGCACAATCCCTTCAACATTTAGTGTTTACTTTATATATTGTATAAATTTTTAATTTTCAATGTAAATATATTGCCTTAAAAGTGAGATTGTTATTAGAACAACAAAGTAGTTTAAATTATTAAATAAAATAAAAAATACTACCGAGCGAAGCTGCGGGCGGGTCGTTAGTCTATTATAATAGTTTCCAAAAACTTTTAACTTTTTATAAAAACTGCACAGCCGTCGTTACACAATATTTAAAAAAAAAACTTTTAAAACGTGTATATGTGAAGTAATTTTATACGTGAATATTTCAAAGTTTTTAATGACCCGAACCAAACCAAATAAACTCGGTAAAGTTTAACCAAAACCCACAAGCATTCGTAATTAAAGCGACTATAAAGTGGATAGAGCAAAGTGGTACACTTACCTGAAAATTCCACTGGGAAGGAGTGGTCCCAGGGTTAATACCATTGATTTGCACGCCCGCATAAAGACAACACCTTTGAACGTAATTTTTTATGATTACTTTTACTTTTATATATGGGTACGGCAGCGGATTTATTGATTGATATAAATGGTATTTGTATCTATAAAACGTAATATATGGCCAAACAATTTATGTCTATATGAAATCTTTTTGTTGGTAAAATTTATTTCATTTTTTGTATCTATATCAATAATAACACGATATCATTTTACTCATATTAGATAATTTAAAGAAAAAAAACATTTAAGTTATATACAACTCAAGCCATAACTAAGGTTAATAAAAATTATATTTTAATGTCAAGTATTATGTTAAAATTATGACATTTTTATACTTTTCTTATAAAGCTTGGTCCAAAAAAGTAACAAGTAATAAAATAACGAACCTGCTTTACTGTAAATTCTATAAACATGAGACTGAAATTGTAGCGTGTATATAAAATAAATTTCGCTTTTTAGGCGCCATTATGACACAAACAACGTCGCTAATATACAAGAATATAATAATCGTTAGTTCACTATTCACTCAATACAACTCATTAAATAATTTAAATATTCATACATAAACATTCAACATTTAAACATACATATTATTGTTATATAATATAACAATAATATGTATGAATATTCAAATTACCCGTAGCACAGGATATTGTATTATTTTCTTGTAATTTAGCTAAGTGCTACTTAGTTAAATGATATCTACACTTTCATATACAGCTTTTAAAGTTATGTAGAAAGGGAAATAAATTAAATATTTATTTATTATTATAAATAAATTAAGCCCACACATAACATGGTACGCAAAGGAGACCTGGAACACTAGGAGTGTTGAAATATTCCACATTAACACACTTCCGTAGCCATTAATTATTAAGCTTCCATACGTCAAGTTTTGAAGGAGAATAGCGGAACTCACCGCCGCGGTTTGTCTCGCTGTACGATTATTTTCTTTATTGATATTATAAAATAAAGCTTGCTCGGATTACAAAATGAAGTCTGCTCGGATATACTATTAACTAATTAAATTAACACAACAAAACGTTAAATAAAGCAAGAGCACTTAAGTTAATGTTATAGGGAGGATTTTATCGGTGTATAAATTGTTGTGAATACGTAAAAAGTTAATAAAAAAAAATATATATCTTAAGATACATTAATTTAGTAGTAGTGTTATTATGTATAAAATATATGGATTTACGAATCTTCTACGTGCTTTTATAAAATTCCTGCAATAACATTAAACTCAACTCAGCTTCACGCTGTATCTCGCACATAGCAGGATAGGCAGGGGGAACATATGAACCTAGTGTTAAGACACTCTGTTCTCCACTTTCCGCCGAATTTGAGACATTGCATGTTGAGTGTTGAGACTCAACGCCGCGCTTAGTTTTGTTACCAGAGAGAAGAAATGAAAACACTAAATATTTTAATTGATAATATTATTTATAGTTTTATAATTGTATATCATTTCAAACCAAATGGCAATAAAGATCATTATCATAATATAAATGCGAGTTACGTTTTGCCTTCGATAAGTTAATAATTAGTGTATAAAAGAGAAAGAGTGAAAGAGAATTTTGGAATACTATTTTTACTACTTGAAAAATATATGATTAATGCTACCTATAGAATGCTTCCATAAGATCTCTTGCAACGATTTTGTGGGCTCCAATAGCACAATAGTAGGGACCTGGAGGTGCGGGAAAGCCGCCAGGAGGCCATCCTAGTGGCCTTCCATCCGTTGTCGTGAACAAAAACTCTTGATTGAAACCAAACCATGGCTCTTCGACCTCTCCTTTCTCACAAACCAAAGTGCAGTTCTTTCTGTGGTTCGTAGCTAAATAAAATATAAGGATATATTAGATTGGTAAGTTTGGCTAAGGTACCAAAATACATTTTTAAAGATGTTTATTATGTATTCATTTTGTTTTGTATGCTGGGAGCACTTTAAAACAGCGGTTGAGCAGTCACGATCTGAGATGCCATTAATTTATGAGTAGTTTAAGTTATTTTGTAAATGACTAAGATGTCTCTCGTGCTATTCAGGACGCCTGAGAAATAAACTGAGTGTATCTTGACATGACATGTACATAATATGGCATGGTAAGATACTGTCACCGACGTAAATAATACAGAGCATCCGATATGTAAATACATAATATAAACACTAACTTATGGAGTTTCCAATTCACTACAAGCTGTTTGTTAGATTTTAGTATGTTTTAATTGAGTAATAATATTGTGCTTTAGCATAACGGTGTAAGATATGATATAAGATAAAATTTAAAAAATGTAATGAATCATCAAAACAAAATGAATAAATTATTTAGTTTTATATTTAAAATACAATTACTCAGATTATCAATAACTTATTTATTACTGACATAATTTATTTAAAATATTCCTCTTTAAATTCTTTCGAAGCCTGTCGTGGTGTATTACAAGCTTATGACTGTAATCGATGAAATGATATATTTAATATTTTCAAATTAAATATTGAATGTTTTGATTTCTTCTCTCTATATCTCTCTCTCTCTCTCAGCTTTACGCTGTATCCCGCACATGGCAGGATAGGCAGAGGGAACTTGGGAACCTAGTGTTAAGACACTCCGATCCACTTCGGTTCCCAACTTTCCGCCGAATTTGAGGCATTGCGTGTTGAGTGGCGGAACTCAACGCCGCGCTTTGCCTTATTACCAGAGCGACGAAATGAAACATTAAATATTTAAATTGGAAATATTTAATATTTCATTTCTTCGACTAGAGATCGAACCAGAACCTGTCGGTTTCAGTCACACGCTTGTGCCGCTGCGCCATTACAGACCTCTTTTATTTCTTCGCTCTGGTAATATGGCAAAGGGAGGCGTAGTCTACCGCAATTCAACCCACAATGCCACAAATTCGGAGGAAAGTGGGAAACGGAATGGAATTTGTGTGAAGAGTGTCTTAAGAGTTAAGGTATAATATTGCACAAATTTGCGTATAATATTAGTTTCTTAACATTGTACAATACACATAACGCTAAAACAATGTTTCCTCATTCGTTGCCGAGCCCTACTTCAGCTGTGACGGGAAACGTAATTAACTGTTGTTACTGATACTCTTGTATACTAAAAATAACATTGTAGCAAATAAAATATAATGTTTGTAATAAATATGAGATAATAATTCTAAAAAAAAGATTATATATATCTACAAATAACTTTTCAATGGTAAATTGGATGTCTTTTCAGATTATCGAAGTTTTCTAAATGAACACAGACAGTTACAGTAAGTTCTAACCAGTTGGTTGATAATTATATTGATATGTGTCAGCTAAAACCAATATATGGTTTCCCCGTCGGAAGGGATCATGATAAATGACTTCTGGGAAGATGAATGTGTCAGCGTTGTCAGGAGTAGCTTGTGCTGTATTACTGCCATCAAAATACCAAATTGGTAAATCTGTCAAATCAATTCATAAAATTAATTAAAATAAAAGAAAATAATATTAAATAATATTTAATCTTTGCAAGACAAATGCTTTTATTTACAGCTCATACTTTGGAATAAGGATGATCATAAGACATAAAATAGACTTATGCTACGTCGCGTTTAGGCCTGTCGCGACGCAGGGGCGCAAGTGTGTGGCTATTAACGCGAAAGGTTGTGGGTCCCCACTCGAAGAAGTGCAATATTTAATATTTCAAAAACAAATATTTTATATTTTCATTTCTTCACTTTGGTAACTAGGAAAAGCGCGGCGTTGAGTTCCGCCACTCGCTCGCATTGCCTCAAAATCGATGGAAAGTAGAACACGGAACGGAGTGTAACTTAACACTAGGTTTCTAAATGTGATTTAACACTAGGTTTCCTAGTTCCCTTTGCTCTATTCTGCCATGGGCATGATACAACGCGAAGCTGAAAAAAATGCTACGTCACGTATGGACTGCTGCATACGTTTCCTACACAGACTTATGATGCCGCAAAATTATGTATTTTTCATGGAAATCATGACGAATTATAGCACGTCTAGTCAGCTAAAGTTTTATATAAAATTATTTTTGAAAAAATATGCTTCAGAAACAGAAACAAATATGCCCACAAATATCTAGCCTATATGTGTTTGTAAAATATAACTTTAACAGGCGTCCTCTCACTTTAATATATGCGGCTTATAGCTTGCTAACATCATACGTTTACGTTTACAATATATAGTAATACAACCTATTACTATATATTATTATCAAACCTAATGCTCAATTACTCGCAATATTATATTAAAGTACCTTTGTGTGTCTTGGGGACGAAGTCAAATGATCTATCCTTAGAACGTAAATTTATACCAGATCCATCTACCCAAACGTAGCCGGCTAGGACGAGTTCGCAGGGCACTTCAAGATCCTCATATTTACGCATCGCGGCTTTATTTAATGCAGTAGGCACCGTATTCATTTTGTCTACTTAAGAAGAAATGTGACTTTATACATACTTTGAACAAATTATACAAGAAAAAACGCCTGTCGTGGCGCGACTGTAATCTCAACAATTCGTTCTATTATAATAACAAGACAAAGCGCGGCGTTGAGTTCTGCCGTTCTGAATTTGAATTGAGTTGATTCAGTGGAAAATGGGAAACGAAAGTGTATTACTGAGAACAGAGTGCTTATCTCTAAGTTTACATGTTCCCAGTACCTACCCAGCCATGTGCTAGTATAGCGTGAAACTAAACTTAGTTTATACAGTTATTTCTAAGTTAAGTGAAACGTATGAAGAAAAGTAATAATTTCCCTGAATATTTGTCTTTGTACAGACACATTAATATCTGTCAGGACAATTGTAAAGAAGCAATTCTAGCCAAAGAAGAACAATCATAAAGTATGATATGTGTGAGGGATAAAATTAATTAACTTTAATTCTTGAAAACTTTCAATAATTCTTTATACCGACATGACGATCGCAATACCTTTTGATTCTAAAATGTACTTTGATTTCAAAATTGTACAATTTGTTCTAAGTCATTAAGCCTTAATTAAATTAAAAATTCATTTAGCCTTGACGTGCCCGACTCATAAATTGAGTTTACATTTAAATAATTCCATTACGGTTATTACGTTTGTAATTAAACCGGGATTAAAATTACTGTTTTTTTTATTTATTATAAATAAAAAACACCTGAAATCTTTTGTCTCGATAATAAAGAATTGAAAACAAAGTAGGTGTGTTATTTTAAATATACTAATATATAATTTACACGAAACTTAAACACAAACAAATGATATTTTTTTTTCTTTCTTTCTGTTTATACAGGTTAATCTCTGGAACAGCCAAAACGATTTCTATGGAATTTTCCCACGAAAACAGAGAATGTTGTGGAGCAACATATTTTTTGCCTGGAATATCTATAACCGTAATTATTCTCATACCTCTCGGATAGATGTGAAATAAATATACATTTTTTAGTTAACCCTAGACTCATAACGTTTCTAAATACCCCTAATGTAATAACATGGGATCAATCTAATTCACACTTAGTTTTACTTGATAACGCTATTTTTATTTAATATTATAATACATTGTGTTAAATTAGCTTCTTAAACGTCCTTCGTAAAGTATAAAAAAAAGATTAAATGTCAATTTGTATTATTTTAATTATAATAACCGTAGCGTTTGGCGCTCCGTTCTCTCTGCCTACCCCGCTAGAGATAAAGCGTGAAGATATGTATGTATGTTAATTATAATAAAAAACAAGCAATAATCAAAATTCATTACATAAATACAGTATCTCTTTTCCTTAGAGTAAAATGAATATAAAATAATAAATAAAATCAAGAATTGAAAAATATTTAAATTTCTATAAAATAAAGTCACGTATCAACAATAAAATACATAATCAATAATAATTGAATAAGACGCCTGTCGTGGCGAAGCGGCAAAAAAAAATGAATGATACAAGCGAGTAAAGCAGCGAGCTGATAATAAAAACAACTTTTCATGTAAATTAAATCTAATACAAGTCAATTATCACTTCTAATTCACGATAATAGTGAAAAGGCCAATGAAGATACGAATATTAATCGAAGTATTAGATTAATAATACAAATATTAATTAGAAAAATAAACAAAAGAAAAAGACGAAAGCTATGATATTTTCACTTCATTTAGTCTCATATGTGATTGTTCAATTTATACTTACATAATTATTATTCAGGTTCACCAGTAAATATAGAGAAACAATGTAAAAATATATATCCTGCAATTTTTCTTCCAAACCAAACATAAAATTTAAATTAAATCAACAAATATTCTACTTTAAAATAAAACTTTCATTGTTTTAACTGTGACATATCTGTCAATTTATTTGTTTTAGTTACATATAAATACTTTTTTATATATTTCAGGCTATAGATATGGAGAGCCCCCGTGTAAGAAAAAAAATCCATCAAAACAAGTAAAATAAACTACAATATTACAATATTTTAAAGAACACGTCATACGCAATCAGACTGTTTTTGAAAGAGAGTAATAATTCAATCAACTACATCGTTAAAAATATTAATGATCCAAACATTATTCACGTTTTCTATAATGGCAAATTTCATACCCTTTTTCAGCTAAAACCTCATATGCGACGATATTTTTCACCTCTATAATAGTTTTAGACTTAAAAAGAAATTGACATATTTTTGTTGTTTGATATTTTGAATAATAAATAATTTAGTTGATAAAAAAGTATGTATAAACTAATGAAAGAACGTTACCGTAAAGTCAGAAAATGACATAGGTGAATGTCAAAATATGACAAATTAAAACAAAGTTTTTTAAATGAATGTTTTTCATATATTTAGATAACTAAGTATAAATTTTATCAGTTTAAAAGTTTAAAAATTAAATCAATGGAGGTATTAATAATAAAAATGGCTAAAGTTTTAATACTCATTGCTTTTCTAAATAACAAAATTTTTGGTTTTGAAGTAATGAATATAACTGTGCCTCGTTTTAAAGTTCATAATTTGCATAGTAGTACTGACAAAGCCTCAGGAAAATGGCCAGAAGAAAAAGTTACCAATAAACAATATGAAGTTTTTAACATATTATGGCGAAAGACCAAATTATTAACCTCTTCCAAAGAAATACTCCCGAATGTTTCTGTAAAGGATATAGCGAAAAGAGTGTTATACAATAAAAATAGCAACCACAAATATATTAAACCACGGAGCCAAAATAAAAAATCTATTTTACAAACAAATTTGAAGCTAAATATGAAGCCACCTACTCCTAGTTATATTGAATTTGATTATCTAGATGATTTAAGTAACAAAATAAGTAGCAAATACACAGTAAAAACGAATAATAATCGTACTGGTGAATATAAATTTGCATTTTTACAAGCACCTTTTCATCTATTTCGAAGAAACGATGCAACCTGTAAGTCTTTATATAATGTCCGTACTTTTCAAGTAAAAAAATCTTTAAATGAACTAAAAAATAAGTTATCAATACTAAATGATATTAAGTGACATATATTATGTTCTCAACTTGTTATATATGTATAAAATATGATTGCAGCTCTTAAAGTAAAGATTAGCTCCTTTGCTCCAACTAAAACTATGTCGACAAAAAATGAAGCCATCTTACAATTAGATTATTCAAAAAATAAAATAAATAAGACAATAGTAAGAAAGATACATACAACAGCATATGATCGTATAAGATTTTTTGAAATGTACGACAGGGATACTCCTGAACCGTCTTTTCTGCAACAAAATAAAAAAAAATCTCCTCAGAAAGATTACGTAAAAAATAAAGAAATTTCATACTTAGATGAAAGCGATGGTGGATTTGAACTCCGACCCTTTAATTTAAAATTGAATAACACCAATGTCTCAGATAACGAACGCAAAACAGTAAGAAGATATATAGAGCGTGATAAATATTCTCCTACGCCTTCACCAAAAAGCTTGGGTTTATCAAGTCAGACTGTAGCTTGGACCGATTATCCATTTGTTGCTGTATACGTGTATGAATCAGAACAGGTACATATTATTATTCAAACATTTTTGTAGTCATACATCTCGCATATTTTAAAGTATGGGGCACATTTTGCCTAAATTTTGCGTTGGGTATAAATTACATAGCATTTGTAAAAAAAATACATATACTTTTTGGTAACCTGTGACGTATATTGAATTAAATATAATAAAAAGACATTTATAAGTTATTAATTTAAAAGAAATTCAATGTAAATGTATCGTTTCTTTTAGCTTTACTTATTACTTTCCACGACTAGGATAGAGCAGAAGAGAAGGTTATGATTTTGACTAGTATGTATATATTAATTTGGTTTCCCTGTCAGCTTCTAAATTAATTATATTTAATCTTATCTCATTTTTTCTCATCTCTCATATCTATTTTTTTTCAAATCATAGATATAATTAATTAAAATTAATTATATCTATGATTTGAAAAAAATGAGATATCGTTGTATTAAATATTTATTATATGTGTAGTTATATTAAATTGAATGTGGTGCTCTCCAGAGGTTAAAAATAGTCAACTAAAATATATTTTTATTATGTCATATTTTATGTCAAATAAAAGATAAGATTAATTGCAAATATGGTTGCCTAGAGCACAGAAAAACTTACAATACAAATAAAGAAAAAATACTTACTACTATATTTGTAGTTTATTTCATACAAAATGAGCCACCAAACTAAAATTTATCAAATTTGACAACTTTTATAAACTGTAACTTTCCGTTGACCTAAAATCCTGAAAATTGATGCGGAATGGTCTTTGGGAGCTGAAGGAATTAGAAAATATTCTTTATTCTAAGTTATTCTAACTCATCGTGGCGTAGTAGCAGAAGCAAGTAACTATTGAAAGGTCCTGGGTCAGATTTCAATTCGAGAAAATAAAATATTTATCCTCAGTCTGATTACAAAACAAAACGCAGAGTAGGTTTCCGCAACTCAACCCACTATGCCTTTAGAATGTGGCAGAGTGTGGCAGAGAGTGGGGAAAGGAGTGTCTTAACATACATTTCCCTCTACTTTCTCTAATGAAAAAAATAATAATAATCTAGGATGTGTATTGACAAGGTAAAAAAGAAATATATATTAATATAAGCTTTACGTAGTTACTAATATGCCGATATTAAAGCAGACGTAATAAATGGAAACACATTTTATGGAATAAGAAGATAAGTAGTAAAAACATCGTTTTATATATAAATATCAATTTATTGTTTTTTCTGTTGCATCTCATTGTTGATATAACCAAACTCATGAACACATGGTCAACTAGACAACACAGCCCTAAACATAAACGTAATGCATCACCGAGTCGCCTGAGCATCTGCTTCTTAATTGTGTATTAAAGTATGATTTCATGATCTGCTACACCTTTATCTTAACTGTCACATCGTAACCTGCACTTGGCAAAGTACACAGAGAACTTTAACCAAGTGTTAAGTTACCAAATTTGAACATAACCAAACCGGCATTGATGATCGAACCCACAACTTATAGCGCTTACAGTAACATGCCCGTGCTCGTGCCCCGTGTGCTATGACTTACTTTTTATCTACAATAATTCATACATAATTGCAACATTGTGTATAAAATGTAACAATATGGTTTGTTTGAATATAGACAACAAAATATATACGTACTTCAATACGTTGACCGCAATTTACTTCTGTTACTCTCTTTATTGTAATATGACCACGTAGCAAAGTATATCTGTATTAAACACAAACACGTTGTTACTGTAACAATTCAGAGAGCCTTTAATTAATAAAAAATGTATTTAAAAGTTGTTCGCCCTATTATTTATATTATTCTATTGTTTGCAGTAATTGATATTTTAACTTAAGATTATATTATATACAAGCGACCCGCTCGCGGCTTTGCAACAAATTTAATTAAAACAAACACAAAATATTGCATAAGGATTGTCAAGATATAATAGTTAAAATTGCATTCGAATGTCGTTAGACGTTTCTGAGATTAGCGCGTCCAAACTTAAAATAATAAAAGGACAAACATTTTAAAAATCACTATTTTTGGCCCTATTACATTAATAAACACATCCTATAAGATATATTTTAATATACCTTCCATGTACAGACATTATTCGGTTACAGATTTACTGTAAGTATAGATCTTTTACTGAAAATTCAACCACAAACCATTGTCTTGTTATACATACATATATTACAACTAAGACTGTTGATTTTGAACATAGATATATACATATATAGTACAACTATTCGTATTTAACCTTTGCGAGAGTAATTTTGATAATAAGAATATAAAAAGAATATTTAACGAAGTCTATTCACTATATAAGGGCAGGCTATGTAAATACGCAAGCAAGCACTTTGAAACTCGTAATAAATTTCAAACAAAATGCGTCACCACAACCTTTGACGTGTCGCGCGATGAAAAAAGAAATGAGATTTTTATGTACCCTTCTTCTATTCTCATAAAACGAGTTTACTCAGTAAATATGAACTATTTTCTGCAATTTCCAGACAATGGAAAATATTTGTTTCCTAACTGGTATACATACTCTACAGATTTTTTTAATAATATAACATTTTAGGTTCGTTGTGATTGTGCTTCCATAAGTCCTCACTGGCTAGTAGGTGCTGCGACATGTCTATATCGCTACAATAAAAAAAATCAAGAAGATAGTAGATCTGCATTCGTGACATACTGCAGTAATAATTGGAGGCTGCCTGGACGGATAACCTACGTCTCACAATGCATTCTTCATCCACTGTTTCATCCTAAAAATTATACTCGAAGACATCTTTATAATATTGGTAATATTTTAATTAGTAACACTTAAAACATACATTTTTGGTGGTGGTGGTTTTTTTTTGTTTTCTTATATTTAATTAAGCCATTCACAATTATATTTTTTATAAATAAAGTAATTTACAGGAGTTATAAAGGTAGTAAACTCAATGTCAAATACATGTAATGGATGGCGCCCTATCTCCTTAATGTCTCATCATTTTGTAGCTGAAAAAGGAGGTTCCCCTGTAACAGCATTGGGCTGGGGACTAGACAGGTAAAATGTAGTCTTAGGTTAAAGTACATCATATTATTTAAATAAAAATACGTAACTTTATTAAAAAAACCTTAGTTACTTCTTTCTTCTCTTCCTGCCTTAGTTATATATCTTTATTTAATTTTATATATTTTACAGATATGATACGAGATACACTGTAGGCAGAGTACCAGAACATTATCTCATGATGTACCAAGGATTTGTGTACTCAAATTTCTGCCCTGGTAATATTGGCTACAGGTGCGCTTTAAATAATACGTACTCAAGATAAATGGACTAAGCGTAGCGTTACGAGATTAACGTGGTATATTACTTTTAGCGAGGCTCAACAGTCAAATGAAGCAAGTGTTAAAAACGTTTACTGTTTATCATTACCACCATATATCACTGAAGAATATGATCCTGTCCATGGCAGCTTGCTTCTAATGGGTGGGAAACTAATGGCGTTGTACTCACAGGTAATAATGAATTTGGTTATTCTACTAATTTATAGCTCACATTAGTTTATGTACGTTTCAGAATAGAGCTCAAAGAAATTGAACAAAAAAATTGATTATCAACTATCGTAACTTATAAATTTTACGTGCTTGTAGATAATTGTTGATGAATTCATCCATATTTGTTGACTTTTTTTATTAGAATTGGAAGCCCATAGAAATTCACAAAGTTTTGAACTAAAGTTAGTTTTGGTTTCTTATAAAATTGTATTTTCAAGGACAATAAAACTAAATCGGTCGGGTTGTTACTATAAATTAAATATATTTATTATACCTCTTTACTAGTGCAAAGTGTTCGAAACGTCAGGTTTCCGAAAATGTGTAGAAAACAATAAACGCAATAAATCGTGTTAAAATAGTTTTATTACAAAAAGTGTAAATCGCGAAAATAAAGTATCTTATTACGTACTTTATATTATATTTTATAAATTTTTAAAAAACTTTATACATTTTTCATTTGAGTTGTATTTTCTACTTATTGATATGAAAATTCTACTTAATTACTTAGGGACATCAACTACAATACAATACCTAGGGTCGAGTCAAATAAAATGGTTACTTAAATACTTAAAATATAATAGCATTGTCCAATTCTAAACTTTAATATTGTTTTAACGTGTATCGTTAAAACAATATTAAAGTTAATTTGATTAGGTTGATCTAATCTAATTATCTAGAAGAATTTTTAAGGCTTAAACAGTTTTCATAGCCAACTTCAATTTTATCTTACACCGAAAACGCTTACCTGAACAAGCCGAATCGACTGCGCAAAATGTAATTACTTCTACGTTTCTACAAAATTCGTTTATTTGGAAACTCAATTATTTCTATGACAACATTTATATCAAATACCTACGTACTATTTTTACATTGCATCTATATTTATATAGCTATATATCGTTGGACAAATACTATAAATTTCAAAATAGTGCCATTTTCGAATTCAAAATACACACATTTTGAAATATTAATATAAATACAAAAAAGCGATATAATCTTCAGGATGGTATATATATTTTAAAAAGCAAAATATATGATTATAAATAAAGAAATATCTCTTAACATCTACTTCTTTTAGAAAAATACAACTATAGATAAAAAAGTAAAGTATAATAAATATTTATTATGTCTCAATTAGTTTTATTTTACCATTAAAAAAAATCCTATCCAGGAAAGCTGATACTTTCTTAAAATAACATTGTTGTTATTTTGTTTACTGATCAAAAGGGAGTCGGACTCGCCCACCGTGGGTTCCGTACCAATTTCAAATTTCGATGTCCACGGCAAGTACCCAATAATTAAAATTGACAAGTGTTGGTGCATAGTCATAAACCATAATTGTGCCACTTAACGCAACCGTACATTGTCACAGGCGCATTCTAGAAACATTTTTTCTCTCTCGCAGCTGTCAACGGGCGATCAGTTTGTTCATCTCTCTATCATAATTTTTAATAATCTTATTTACTAGAACAAGCTATACTTCGCCGGCTTACAATTGTACTTCATTTTATGCAAAATGAGGGCCATTTTAATATTTATTTAAACCTTTATTTGTTCTACAAGCCAAGCACTTCTAACCAAATTTCGTAATTATAGACTTACTATTATAAAATGTGTACTGGAATTACTCTGAAAGTTTTGATTATGCTGTGAATTTCATTTCAATGAAAAAATTAAAAAACTATGCATGAATGGTATATGTTGATACTAAATTTAAAAATTATATTTAATTTTAATAGTATATAAAAATTGAAACATAGCAGGATTTGAACGCGCCTCTTGGCAACCGTCCAAGAGCTCTGACGAACTAAGCCATACGTTCCTATCAAGCTACCTCGAAATTCTAATACGCTTGTTACAACTTATTTATGTTGTTTGCGTCTCTGTATGGAGATTCGTACAAATTTCCTCTATCCAAAGACAATACGAAAGAATTATCGTTCAAGAGACAATGTTATTTATTTAATATTATTATTATATATTTTTAAGTGTTATTCCATACTTAGGAAAGAAAATACTTAATTTAAATTAAAGACGTATAAAAATTTAAATGTAGCAGGATTTGAACCCGCGCATCTTGCTAACCGTCTTAGCCCTCTGACCAAGTAAGCCATGCGTTCTTATCAAGCTACGTCAAAATTCTTATACGCTTATAGCAACTTATTTATGTTGTTTATAGCAACTTATTTATATTGTTTTATGTTTAGCATCAGCAGTATTTTCTTTCAAAGTGTGGAATATCACTTTAAAAAAAATGTAAAATTTGTATCTGTTGATTGGATTTATATTTCTATGTTAATCCAATCAACAGATACCAGTCGCCCGGTCGCTCGATCTCTGCTCCAAGGGACTGTATATCTCAAAATAAATGGGCTAGACAGACCAGTGGACAGAAAAGAGATCGTATAAGAGTTTACGCTTTTAAGGTAGGGAACCCTAATGAACGTTGACTATGTTAGATTGACGTGTCGTCAAATAACTTTACACAATATCTTTCTACAGTACTCATTAAGATTAACTACAAAATTCCGAAACAACACTTGCGTCATCGAGTGCAGTACCTATAAAAGAATATTGATAGTAGTTAAATATATTACGTAATAGCAGCTCGTTTGAGCTAATAAGCTTAAATGTAAGAACAAGCAACTTAAAAAAAATGTAGAAGTGGGTTTGGATCAATAAAGCTTTAGTGTATTCACTTTAGCTCGTTTTAGAAACATATATAGAAAGAAGGTAGGAGAGAACTAGGTGTATATGACCTGTTCTTTTTGCGCCCGGCAGAAATAAAAAAAAAACGTTTATTCTTCCAGCGGAAAGCGAACCTACAATACCTGTGTTATAGTTTTTATTTTAGATATTGTTTATTAAAAAATATAAATTTAGCTGATGATATCATACAGTGTCGATTAACTTGACCTATTAATTGATAAATTGTTTTGTAAATTACAATTTAACTGTGATGTTATTAAGTACAAAAAATCCTCCAATATTATTAAGATATCTATGCTGAATGTTCTACAATTTAAACATTATGTGCTTAAATATAAAAACAATGCCATTAATAAATTTTGAGAATATTTTAATTTTATTATACGTTACTAAACCAATTTTTTTTTTGAAGTCAGCCATTACTGTTTCTCAGGAGGAACGACGTCGTTGGGGCGAGCAGTCTGCACTTTACACTGGCATTTGGCACCTTATTCCATGGTTAAACGACATAGCTAGAGAAGAGGATGATGTAGAACTATTAGATTCAGATATGTACAAATACTCTAATTAAAATTTACTCCATTTCAAAATATATTTATTATATATTTCTATACAATACATTATTTTTTGTCGTGAATATATTTTATTAAATAAATAATATTTTTATTACTTTATTTTGTATTTTGCTTTTAATGAATCACTCAATATCTTGCATATAGCAAAGTAGAAAGAACCTTTTGAGTAAAGGTAAGCCTCTTTTGTCCTTCTAACAGAAAGGGGAAATAAAAATAATTTATTCTCCCGAGTGGGAATCAAATCCCGCAGACGGACGATGTTCTGCAGCGCCACAATGGCCTCAACGTTTTAGAAAATTATGAACCACTTTTCCGTTTCTTTTGCTTATTTTCTTAAGGTAATTTATGTTTATATAATATTCTTAAAATTGTTTCGTACATTTCAATTTTTTTGGAGCATAGAGGCTTTAGCTGTGAATTAATAAAATAAATAGTAAAAAGAGAAACATATAATTATTACAATATATTTAGCAATAATACTAATCGATAAGTATTTTGACGTAAAAATATGTATATATAGTGTAATATGTATATATATGTATAAATGAAAACAAATATATGCAATAGCCATTAGATGGCTATTGCAAAATAAAAATTTTGGTCTACAATATAACATACATATTGGTTTCCGTTTTATGGAGCGTAAGAGGCTGCATGGCGGTACCCCTATTTTAATCATTCACCGCAACAGGGCGTAGTAGTACGTATCATATATCGATTATTGAACCTCTCTAATCTGTAGTATATGCTTTTAGTTTCTTTTTCAGTTACAATTGCAAATATGATTTTTAGTGATTTATATAATTTGTGTATAAAATATTGTAAGCGGTATCATTAATTATGAATTAAAAGCAAAAAGAGATGTTATTATGATTAATGAAACAGTGTTCAAATAAAAGGTGTTATGATATTGCTACTTGTAAATATACACTTGTAAATATACAATGTACTTGTTAAGTGAATATAAATAAAGAGACAGTATATTTGTAAAGAATATATTTGCAAAAAAATCTAACGTCACAAACACAATTGTGGCAACAATAGACCACCTGATTGGCTTTTTCATATCTTACATAAAATAGATCTTAAGGCGTTGACATTATATAGTACATACTGCTTATACAGTACCGTAGTATTTAAATATTTGGGTGATATATTTCTAAGTGAATGACAAAAATGAAACAATTAAAAAATGAAAGTTTTACAAAACCTATCTAATTACAATTGAAATTTTAAATAAGGCGTAAAAGAAATTTTAACAAATACTTTATTGTGAAAGTTAAATGACTATAAAACAACGCAGTTGTTAAACTTTTGCTCCATTAATCCTCTTCAAGTTACAGCAGTGGACAGCAGATTAATGTGATTCTTACTAAGGAAATAAAAGCTTAAAGTAATATTTTTTTCCAGAAATCGGATCTCATCATAGTAATTTAACATTAAATTCTGACAATGAATTATGAAATTGACTAAGAATTATCCTCCACAAAAGTTGTACAAATATAACAATTAAATTAAACGTTAATCGTCGAAATATTTGTTGTCCATAATGTTTCGCATCCAGTTAACGTACCCAGCAGTTCTTGTGTAAATACCGTATTTGCCTCGTTTCCCACATCCATCTCCAAAGCTCGTTATACCCTAAAATATTACAGTCTCCTTTTAATAAGTAGCGTTATATACACTGTTAATATATATTTATTACACAATTTCGTGAAATAAAGTTTTTGCGTTTTTATATACAAAAATATTGCTTTAACCGGTTGGTATTATATTAGAGAACACGCACACACGCTAATGACTTACATGATTTTATTTTGCGCTCATATATCGTACCTATTTCTTATATATATTTATTTTATAGTTATTATGTTAACTATACAAAAGTGTTTTAACATCTCATTTATGCATAATGTTGGCATCTAACCGTGCTACCAGATACGTTCATGTATATCGTTTAAATATATAATTTTTTGCAATTCTATATATATCACTCACTCAGCTGCACGCTGTATCCCGCACATGGCAGGGTAGGCAAAGGGAACTTGAAAACCTAATGACAGGACACTCCATCCCACTTCCGATCCCTACTTTCTGCCGAATTTGAGGCAATGGTTGTTAAGTGGCGGAGCTTAATGCTGCGCTTGGCATTGTTACCAGAGCAAAGAAATGAATACATTAAATATTTCATTTCAAAATATTAAATATTTCATTACCTAGAGTGGGGATCGAACCTGTCGTTTACAAACACACACTTGTGCCGCTGCGCCACGACAAGCCTCAAATATCCTATATATGCTGTAGCGTCATATACCTGATACAAAATTAATATGATGTAATTTCGATTAGATTCATAGCTAAGGTATCAGCCTTTTATATCGAATAACAATACCTTCAAAGACCTTCAATAAGGTAATCTACTGTGTATTTATCCTAAACAAATACTCTTTTACTTTGGACTGTAGCAACTCTGAGCAAAAATAAACTATAATTTACTCTAGTATTGAAAAAGAAATCTTATATTTACGGAGTGTGACATACAAATAAAAATTTAAGAGTTTCGCTATTAGAGAAAATAGTCCCTTAAGAAATAAAAATACAAATTTTCAAAAGCGTTTGTCGAACGTTGCTAGACTGTACTGAGTTATTGAACGTTTCAATAATCCAGCGGGAACAAAGCCTATTGTGTCGTCGTATTAAGTCTATTATACTAAATTATTAACACCAATATGACTTAATCCATACCTTTAGCGTAATTTAATCTAAAGATTATATAAAGGTATCGTAACACACAAACACATTATCACATACGCACAAAATTTATTAATGACCTACAGAAATTATTTCAATATTTTGTTAAACTAGTCTCTTAACTCGTAAGATTTCTCGTAAGGGTTCGTGTGCTTAAAAAGATTTTTTTACCATCTTCGTGTCAAATCTATTGTAATAATTAAAACACCTGCGCCTCGTGGCGCAGCGGCACAAGCGTGACTGTAAACGACAGGTTGTGGGTTCGATCCACACTCGAGGAAATGAAATATTTTCAATTTAAATATTTAATGTTTTCATTTCTTCGCTCTGGTAACAAGCCAAAGCGCGCCTTTGAGCTCCGCCACTCATCACGGAATGCCTCAATTTCGGCGTAAAGTAGGGAAGGGAGGTGAAACAGAGTGTCTTAATACTAGGTTCCCAAGTTGCCCCTATCCTAACTACCCTTTCATGTCCCAGGGACACAGTGTGAAGCTATGAAATAATTTATATATTTTGTTTTATTTTCTGCGTTTTTAAGATATATAGATATATACATTTATTTAAAAAAAAACGACAATATTAAATACAAAAAATGAGACTTAAACGAAGCATTTGTGCGTACCTGCAAAATATATCGACCAGTACGATCTTTGCATAAAAGTGGACCACCCGAGTCCCCCGCACATGAGTCCTTGTTGCCGCGACCCGCACACACCATGTTGTCTGTTATGGCATACTGCCAGTAAGATCGGCGACAAACCCCTTGTTGTATTGTGGATACCTAGGATCATTAAACACGAAAGATTAAGAAGAATCGTTTATGATACAAATATCCTTACATGTAATAGATTGGAATAAAGCTGTCCGGGAGAAAAAAGATAAGTACATAAAAACACTCTATACACTTTATATAAATATGTTATTTGTTTTTATTTACACAAATATAAGCAATCCCCTAAAGATTATGTATTCGTATATCACATTTTTTGGGTTAACATTTAAATAACGTTATAAACACATTCTCACGAGTATTCTTTTATTCTCGTATATTCGTATCATCTTCAAATACCGCTCTATTCACAATCGGGACGTCAATTGCAGGTTTTCTTACAACAACCTGGTCCTTATTTTTACGGTAAGTTCTCACTTTTTGACATTTTTTTTAATAGTAGCTCTATTGGAAATTAAATAAAATAAAGCTCAAGTTAGGCATCCTATAGGAAACGATCTACAAATAATATGTTATAATGCTTATAATGCTATTTTCTTTAAAATATTTATTAATTAGCCCATACCTGCGCCTACGGCTATGAATACCTATAACTTATAAAAAAAATCAAACAAATTGATATACTTATTCTTTAATTAATATAAGATAAAATATATACAAAGAAGATAGTAATATTACATAACTACATAATAACTTTTTATTAAGCACTTATTCAAGTATATTGTCACAATTAATTATTCAATTTGTATAATATTATCAAAATGATGATGAAATCTTAATTTACCTGAGCTTCGTGTAAAATTCTTGTTCCATGCACATCAGAAGGCCGTCTCTTTCCCCATCCCAGTATCATACAATTTGAATGTGGGGGTAGAATCTGTTGAGGTTTAGGTAGACACACTATACCATGGCCTAGATCTGGTCGTGCCCTCGCTGGTAATCTATAAATTAAATAATATAGCCTCTTCAAATGGTCAATCAAAAAGTGAAGTAAAAAAATACTAAGTGATAAAAGAGATTAGTATACAAATATATATTTATTACTTAACATTCTTACACTTGTTAAATATCTAATTGTAATCGTTGGTTTGACTCTCACAATTTTTAAATATGACGAGTGAAGTCAAAAAGCGTTAGAATAAAAATACCTTCAGTACAATAACCATAAAAAATATATCGAGGTCTGTCGGGACGCACAATCTATAGCATTTAAAGTATTTTGCCCCAGACTGTAAACGCTACACATTGTGGTTTGAACCCTACTTATTAACTGAAATATTTTAATATTTTTAAATGAAGTATTGAATATTTTTATTTCTTGGCTCTGTTTACAAGGCAAAGCACGGCGTTGAGTTACGACACTAACACACGCAATGCCTAAAATTTGGGGGAAAGTGGAGAATTGAATGAAGGTTCCTTACACTAGGTACCCAATTTCCCAGTGTCCACCTTGCCATGTGCGGGATACAGAGTGAAGCAGGCCAAAAAACTAGGTTACACAAAGGTTAGTTAGTAAGTAACTAACAGTGTTTACTAAGTAATCTTTGTCTAATGTTTAATACCGCAAAGACATAAATCGAACCAGGAAGGAAGGAAATATTATATTTTTTATAGCCATAATAAAACCTACAGCTTTAAATGATGAACTGAAAGCAAAATTTTATCTCTATTTTATGTATCTTTAATATTAACAAAAATCTTTTACTAAAATATATTTTCTTTTGCACTATACTTTACGTTTTATATACCAAAATCATAAATTTTAATTAAAAATAAATGTTGCTGCTATTTACATGTTAATTTTTTTTTAAATGTTAACGCTTTTGCTATTTTATTCTGTAAAAATGTTTTGACCTAAATAACATTTTTAAACATATTTCAAAGATAAACAAATCCAAATGTAATATTTTATAGACAACACTAGACAATAATAAATTTTATGTGTAGCGAAAGTTACCGGTATTGTTACTGTAGCTTTAAGCTTTGAAGCATGACGCCTATTGAATAGCCAACATTTTAAGCACGGGTATTCCATTTGGCGAGGGAATTAATTATATTGTATTTGCATATCATTACAAATTTAAACGTCAAGACAAACAAGTAAAGCTCTTAAGAACATTTGAAATATTTCATTTATTTATTACATAGTAATTACAACCAGGGTAGGGAATGAACCGTCGTTGCTTAATTACCCTACTTATCTTTGAAACTTACTTCAAATCTGAGATTCTTAATTGAAAATCGAAAGAAAAATAATTAAGCATACTGTAACCATAGTCCAAAATAAGACTAATACGAGTAGTCTAAAATTATGCTCAAATGACATACTTGAGAAAAAAAATTGTGTTTTATATTAAACAGCGAAACTAAATAAATGAATTCTCAATACAATAACAATATACAGGGATACATGTTCAATGGATCAACGGTGGTCTGTGGATAAAAAGAACCCCATTACCAATCCATTGCACAATTTAATATAATACACAAGTATCAAACCATCGTGGAGTTGTTTGTTTAGGGCTAAGGACAAAACGGAATCTTCATAGGATACTTTGTCCTTCTGCTTGTCTCTTATGAAAATCGTTCTTAAGATAACGTGGAATTATGAAGCTAAAATTTATATAAAATATTCAGGTACAACCCAGTAGAAATGAAAGTTCTAAGCTGAGAGACACGAGTATCCTGAGCTGCATGTTCTATTACATTTGTTATGTAATCAATAATGATCGTTTTCGTGAGCCAAAAAGTATAAATTTATAGATATTTCATAAAAAATCATCATTCATTTGTTGTAGGTACTACGCGTCGACCTACAATCTTGAAATTTGTACGGAGCTTACGGAAGGCGTGTCATACTCGCATTTTACAGCTTTTTCCAATACAACCCCGGATTCTTCGACGTAACCGAAGGCTTGTTATTTTTTTATTTTTATTACGATATATATATATATATATATATATATATATATATATATATATATATATATATATATATATATATATATATATATATATATATATAAATATATATATATATATAGATATATATATATATATATATATATATATATTTTTATTACGATATAGATGTATATTTAGATATATATGTGGAGTATCTTTTTATCACTATAAGTTACATAATATATTAATTTTGCCATTTATATAATTCTATAATTAATTAATTACAAGAATTAACATAATTAACTTTGGTCGGAAAGAATCGACGTACCACTATATAGTTTGTAATTCTAATCAATGAAATTTCCCAGTACTAGTAAAGCAACGTTTGATTCTGTCGCCACACACGCAATACTAGTATACAGTGAAGGCGGAGTATTAACACTAAATTCTCTCTGCTTATCTTGTTCAATACGTGAAAAGTTCATATATTTTATAAAAATAACATGATATTTCATACAATTATGTTTGCTTCTGCACTAAACCAGTTATAACTTAGGCGACATGTGTCGCCTCTTCTAATATAACAAATATGTATGTGAGAAATGAGTACTAATCTTGGATATATATACATATATGTACAAGATATATGTACATAGATTTATGTACATCTAGGATAAGCACTAATGAATAATACTTCTAAAATCATTATTAGTTCTTTTCATTTAAAATAAATATAGAAAAAGTTTGATTAGTAAAACCTATAAATACTTCAAGTGACAATTCGACTCTATCTGGTTTTCTTCAATTGAATTTATTCATATCGTTAAACTTGACCTTGATTTAGATTTTTAGTCTGAATTTACTAAATATAACCAGAATTACTAACACCAAGCCAGCAAACATAATGCAAAAATATTTTAGTAATATTTTATAAAGATATACGAGGCTATTATAGCGCAGTGAAACAATGACTGACTGTAAGCGCAGTAGTCGTGAGTTCAATTCCCTTATTTTTATAAATAATATCTATACCTACCTATATAAATACTATAATTATTACTCTCGTAAAGAGACCAACTGTAGTATAAAGAGCCATATCAGAAAATTAATAGCACTCTTCACGAAACGTTGCCTAAAAGATATATAAGCTATCCCTTCCTAAAACATAAAATTATTTGATGTCGATAATGAAATTACAGAGATTCGGATACCAATCAGAATTTCGTTGATAAAACGAGCCCATGTATTTTCTGTAGGAAACTTTATACATTTATAGTAATTATAATAAACAAGATTAGACCGATACAACATACCAAGGAGATGGTATTACGTACGTAGCGTTCTAAGGTAACAATAACACAGTCCACATATGTCTATGTATATCTATTATATAGGTGCTAATCAAAATAGTAACTGGATATATTATAATTTATTACTAATAGGTACAAGTATATTAAATTATTCAAATATAAATATAAATAATGCATTATATGTTATGTAAAAATATATATATAATACCAACACGCAATGCCTCGGCGGATAGTAGGGAATGGAACAAAGAGTCGTAACACTAGGTTCCCTTACTAGGTTAGATTATAAGACACGTTATAAATAAGTCTTTCAAAAACTATCAACTACCCTATTCACTGTGCTTACTCAAACACATTTTTATTGATATTCGATGGTATTATTATATTATATATTTTTATTTATTCAGCTCCACCCTGTATCCCGCACGTGACAAGGTTGACAGAGGGAACTTGGGAACTTAGTGTTAAGACACTCCGTTCCCCCACTTTCCACCGAATTTGAGGTATTGCATGTTGAGTGACGGAAAACAACGCCACGTTTTACCTTGATATCAGAGCGATGAAATAAAAACATTAAATATTTAAATTGAAATAGATATTAAATATTTCCCTTCTTCGAGTGGCAAAAATAATAAACTACAGTGTATATAAAGTAGACAAAATGTGGCACATATAATATTATATATTTAAAACTCAGAAGTAATTACAATTTACAGCCTATCATAATGAAATCAGGGAACCGATCTTGATAGAAAACGTAGTTTATATTCATGAACAGAACTTGAGAATGGTATAAGGGCAATTTTAGAACTTAAAATACAAAATCAAAAGTTTCACAGTGGTCCTTTAAAGAAAAGGAAACTAAAATTAAATGAATTTACAGGCCTGTCGTGGCGCAACGGCACAAGCGTGCGACTGTAAACGACAATTTATGGGTTCGTTCCCTACTCGAGGAAATGAAATATTTAATATTTTCAAATAAAATAGTATTTAAAGTATTCGTTTCATCGCTCTGGTAACAAGGCAAAGCACGGCGTTGAACTATGCCACTTAACGCGCAATGCCCCAAAATCGGCAGAAAGTTGGGTACGGAAGTGGAACGGAGTATCTTGACACTAGGTTCCCACTGCCTACCCTGCCTTGTGCGGGATACATCGTGAAGCTGAATGAGTGATAAATGAATTAAATCCTAAATTTAAAAGGTTGAAATCAAGCTAAACAATAAAATTAATAAAATTACTAATAGGTTATAATCCATTAGTTTCCTTTGTTTTTCGGTGGTATCCCACGCATCGTCACGGGCTATTAGGATTGCACAGACATTACACATTGTCTTGTTTGAGTGCTACTTAACATTATCGCAGTTTATTAATACATTGAGATAGTATCATGGTACCGAATAGGTTGGTTGATTTCGTGAATAAAAAAACTATGAATGCTAAGCCTAAAGTTATCGGTTCTTTTGTAGCCAAGGACGGATATTTGTATAATGAGTTTATTTTACTTTGCTCCTATAGCAAAGTGTCAATTTATGTATTTATTCTAATTTATGAAATCGCATTTTGTTCTACGAGAGGCTAGTAGCGTGCATGTTTAACATATTTACCTTAGCAGAGCGACGTCGTTGACTACAGTGTCCGGGTCATATTGAGGATGGATTACAGCTTCGGTCACTCTCATCTCGACCTCTCCATAGCCACGTATAAGTAAGTCGTGTTCCCCGAGACGCACATACAACTTTCTCCTTACACAATGTGCTGCAGTTACAACCCATCGAAGAGCTATTAATGTACCACCGCAGAAAGCTTCCTAAAGAAAAAATCAAATTTCGAGGCTATTATATACATTTTAACAAGTATTTCAATTTGGTTAGTGCTAAAAGTTTACAATATTTTTATTCAATCGGTAAATACATTTAATATATTTTCATATTTTACACCATGTTAAAGAAAATTATTTATACTATGCATGTTGTGTGAGTAAATATAAAATAAAATTTTGATTGTACAGTTGATAGTTAATTTATAAGACCGTATGGGGTTACATCACAAAAAAATTTTATCTGTAAATAATTTACTAAAAATAAAAGCACTGTTTATATTGCTTATGCTGGTTTTTCTCAGGTGAGGAAATTACTTTTGGCCTGAGGTAGTAAATCGTAACTTTTTTCTTTATAGAAAAGCCAAGGCATACGAGCGTACAGGTCATCTGATAGTGTGTGATTACCAACGCCCACGGTCCCACCTGACACGAGATGATCTAGTGCCTATTGTTTCGTGTATAAAATGATTATATTTTTTTAAAACTTTTTAAAGAATTTTAAAATTAATTTTATAATACTTTTTGGAAAACGTAAAAAAAAATAAAACGTAGTGGGGCTTAAGAAACCGCCCAAGCGCTCTGACCAACTAAGCCATATGTTCTCGGATAGCTTCGTCCAAAAATTATACGCTTATTACAACTTAATGTTGTAAGTATGCGTATATGTAGTAACTTTGTTAAATATCACTTTAAATATGTTAAAAGTATTTAATTTTATTATTTTAATAACTTAAGATAACTTAAGGTTGTACCAAATAATACCAAAAAAAATATTCATAACTCAACAGTTTTAGCTATTTTCATATAGTGCACCTACACGTACAATCACTTCTTTACTAGAGATTATCAAAGAATTTATGAACAGACAAATAATATGCATTACAAATAAAGTAATAGTTGTGCGAAAACCAATCCAGATTGAACAGTTATCTTGTTTTATTACTATGCGTTATTTTCCTAGTTTTTTTTATGTACTCGTATATACTAAAATCAATCTATCTATCAAACAAAAATGTATTATGTACAAAAACGTATTTTGCAGTTAAAATTTTTGATACACGATTTATGTTTTGATTTATTATATAAGTATTGCAAACTTTTTATTTTTGTGATATTTATGTTTTAAAACAATTTAAATAACTATAAATTCCCATTACTTCCTAAATTAAATACTTCTCCAGGCTTCTCTTTTGGTCTTAAATATTTTTTTACTTACTTAGCTTCACGCTGTATTCCAAACTTGGCAGGGTAGGCAGAGGGAATTTGGGAACCTACTGTTAAGACACTCCGTTCCACCTCTCTACTTTCCGGCGAAATTAAGGCATTGCGTGTTGAGTGGCGGATCTCAACGCCGCGCTTTGCCTTGTTACCAGAGCGATGAAATGATAATAGTAAATAGTTTATTTGAAAATATTAATCGAGTGGGGATCTAACCCACAAACTATTGTCTACAGTCACACGCTTGTGCCACTGCGCCATGACAGGCCTCATTTTTTTTAACTCATAATACTAAAAAAAAGATAAACATAAACGATTTTTGGAAATACACTCTCATCTATGTATTTATTTAATACACATTAAAAACAAAAAAAAACTGTGTATACGTATATATATATATACACATTTTTTTTGTACACATTTTTATGACAATGGACAACTTAATATACTTCTTACTCTATACACTACTATGAACAATGGTTACTTTAATAAACAACTCTGTTGAAATTTTGTTTTATACGTTCATATTCTCTAACCCACCTTATATCGATTAAGCACAGCGACTTGCCATACCCACTTCCCCGGCGGAGCGGGTCGGCCGCCAATGATGCGCACCATATCTTTCATTTTAGCTCGAAGTCTGGCATTCATAGAACGATATCGTCCCAATCTACCGCAAACGCCCACGTTGGATAGCGCCCGAGAGTCTTCCGGATGAATAGCCGGCACCGGCTGTGGCATTGTCTCAGATATTGTATAACCTAGAAGTTGATTAATATTTTTCAATTATATTTTTAGGTTTACACTATATCTCATCTATGGCAGGGCAGGCAAAGGTAATCTATGCTATACCTGAGGGAGACTATGTGTATTGAATGGCGAAAATCAGCGCCGAACTTCATCTTTTTAATAGAACGAAGTAATAAAAATAGTTTAATCCTCCGAGGGAAATCGAACACACAACCATCGCGGCTTACAATCAAAAGCACTCACACTGCGCTACGACGGTCTCGAGTTGATTAATGGAAGTAATTAATTTTCATATATATGTACCGATCTTACTCGATTTTAACTTTAGTATGAAGCTACATCAATAGTCAACTGATTTGTTATAAGAGCATTTCAAACATAGGTCTATCCTGAAAGGTTGTGGGTTCGTTCCCCACTCGACTAGTTACCAGAGCAAAGATATGAATTGGAGCGCGATGTTGAATTCCGGCACTCAACAAGCAATGCCTGAAATCGGCGGAAAATGATGAACGAAAGTCTCTTAACAGTAGTTTCTTTAGATCTCTCTATCTGTCCTGCCATGATATGGCGATAATCTGAAGAAAAAATAATTTATTTAGAGAGCTTTTGTTCATAAGACTTACAGGTAGTAAGTCTTATAAACAAATTCATTCATAAAATATATAATATATAATATCTTAAATAAATTATAATATCTTAAATAAATTCTGCTATGTTAATTTATATTAAGTTTATGAATTTATATTTTACACCTACTACGTTCAATTTTTAGTTTCAAAATAACTATAATTTTTACCTTTAATGCAATTACAAGATTTGGGATAACATTAACGGTAATAATGCTGTTAGTTTCTTTATATAAATACAATTAAAAAATAATACGTTTATTGACTATGAAGGTAGTATTTGTTTTTTTAGTAAATTATTTGGCAATAAAAAGCAATTTATTTTTAAGTACTAGGTTGTAAAATGAACTTTATTTAAGCACCAACGACCGTTAAGCCAATAATACAATGCCTTTCGTCTGCCAAATGCCATTCAGTGAATAAAATGATATTTCGTATTTGAAAATCAGGAAAATTGTTGATAAAATCAAAAATATTACCTAGAGTTTACGATCACAAAAATGAGGTAATCATAATACAGAAGGACGTTTCATGTGACGCGATATTGAATTCAAACCACATTAATTAATTATCTGTAAGTTATATGTAATTTATAAGTTAAGGATAAACATTTACTACTTACTGTCGCATCATCACATATACTATAAGTGAAATATTAATATATTTTTTTGTAAACAAATTTATGTAAATAAAATATTTTATAAATATTTATAACATATAATAATAAAATATTCTTTACATTACAGTAAGAATTTGAGGAGATTTCGCATAAAAAAAACAAAAAAAATCTGTTATATAAGATTGAAGCACATCATGCTTAAGAACTTGCATCATATTAATATAAACTCTCTAAGACTTGCTAACTAAGCGCTTTGATAATATGCTTTGAGGTTACATAATATGTGATTAATTTGTGAGTAGGTGTATGGTAAAGTTTATAATGAGGTCATTGTCATTATAGGTTAATATGTAAAAGTTGTTAGCTAGATACCTATGTGCAATTTCACCTGGATCCTTTCGCCGCTGCATTCTGCTACGAATCCAAAGTTGGCAATAACTGCCCTCCAAGTAGCAATAAGCAGACTGTCTAATTACTTTCCGTCCGCATAGCGACGTTTTGAGACAATATCTGTAATAAAAAGAAACAATTCCGTTATTCTGATTGTCTATATTAAGACGAAATTATTATTTTGTAGATCAAAAACGAGAAACTTTAGCAGGTACGTTATTTTTGTGTATAGGTAGTGTTTGTTAAAGTATGAAGCAAAAAAAAAAACAATATAACATTTTGTGTAACGCTATAAGCTGATACCTTTTTCTTACAGTTGTACATTTGCGGGAACAAGTATTCCAACTACTCCAAGGCGAAAAACCTCGAAATTTCTTTTGAACATCGTCGGCATCAAGCTGACGCAAATCAGGCTATAAAATAAAGTAATAAATTAAGAAATATCATTTAAATCTTCGGTATTTACTTAAGATATACCGTATGTAATCCTAATTATTTTTTCTCTGTAACAACAACAAAACGATATACATGGAATTTATATAATTATAGATGGCTTTAAAAAATAGTGCAAAAATCTTTATATACCTATTTATCAATACTTCACTTGACATAGTTCGTATATATTTCATTTTGACAATATAATGTAAGATTATTAAGACGAATCATCGAAATTGGTTATCTCGTTAGGTCAATATGTTACATAGAACCATTAAACGTAACAAACGCTACATGTGTACGTACATTTTGATTCTTGTAAGATTATTAAGACGAATCATCGAAATTAGTTATCTCGTTAGGTCAACATGTTACATAGGACCATTAAACGATACATGTCTTCGCAAGTACATAGTTCTACAATTCCACCCACTGCATCGGCAATTCAAGTAAAAGAAAATTAACCGCAAACAATCAAAGTTTTGCTTTTGATTTCAATTGAATTAATGTCGTTTCAATCGTCGCGCTTGCATATGTTTTAAGATGAGTAATATACTAAAGTAGAAATTGGATGTAAGCTAAATAACATACGTTTGATAATATTATATATTTGTAAACATTTTTCGTGTGTCCTAAGTCGTATTCTGGAGTATAATTTCCTCGGTGTACATCACGAAACTTGCCGCAACTGTGAACACAAACGCCTCATTAATCAAATTGAAATTTCCGTATTTATAAACATGAAATGTTTCAAGTACGATTGTCATTAATTAAACTCGAAAGTGGTTAACTCCATTGCATATACGTATTTAGATATGGATGATGAGAAAAATATTTTTAAATTGTCATATTATTTAAAACTTAGTCCTTAATATAATCACTATTAAACACTTGTTGTTATTTACAATAAAACTAAGTTACATTATTTATGAAGCATTATGAGAGATAACTTAATATATTGAAACGCAACATAAATACTACTTAAAAACTAACTTACCTAGCAACTTCAACTCGTAGGGCGTCCCCGCAAATATGACGATGCAAGCAATGTCGACGCCGAATTTTATGTCCGCCGAGGCATACACTCCAACATGACCATTCAGAATAAGAAGGTACTTTTATACCTATAATAGAATATTCACTATAGAAATATAAAGCACGCCATTTTCGTGCCGCAATCATTTTCGATCGAGAAAATTGCAAAGATGAAAATTTTATACTGCGGCGAATAGGTTCTTATGTAATAAGAGGTGCATTTATTTCATGAAATAAAATTTAATTTACCATTTTGAGCTCCGTATTGTGGTTCTACACTTAAACTATTAATTTTCCCATTTTCTTCGATATCAGATTCAATCTGCAATTACAATGGAATGTTTTTGAATAGATAAACGGTGATTGTATATACATAATAGGACACGTTTAACAATTCGGCTGTTTGGATAACTGGGTCAACGCTTTTCAATCCTGCATTTATCATACAATAGCTGCATTGGATCACATTCGGTAACACTTATATAGATTTATTCGAAGCTATTCAATTTTTGGTAAAATGCAATGCAGTTTGCTAAATCGACATTAGAGATATAAAACTATGACTTTTGTATGAACTTGATATTGAGAAGTAACAATAGGATATAAAAATAAAGTAGAGCAGACAAACAAGGTTAAACTTACGTGATGTCCTCGAGATAGCTCCATGCCTATGATCACTAACAATATTGTAGAGCTATAGGGCCACATCATATCCAATACTTACTTGAGCAGTTTTGAGGACTCAACATCTGTTTAAATAATAAATTATTGTAAATGAAAATGAAATACGGAGCATATTGTAAAATTTAAAATCAAACATTTAGAAGCGAATCTTTTCAAACTCAGGACAGTTCCAATACCAGAATAGTCACCTGGTAGTAATTAATAGTTACCACTAGTTGATTATCGTTAATATAATTAAAAAATGTGAAAATTAACTTGGGCCATATATTTTCATTACTCTTAATATTAACGACATGGAATAAAGACAATATTGAATGCAGAAAAGTTAAAATATATAACGTACACATACAAATAATGAATGTACCAGGACACATAATTTATTGCTTATAATACAAAAAATGCAGACAGCTTGTATCCAAACTGTAAGTATTTAAATAAAATTCATTAAATTACGTTTTATACATATACTTGCAGACAAGGTATTACAAATTATGCCATTTTATACTCGTAACAATACTATATTTTAATTAAATCTTATATTAGTTCTCAAATATTCCAATCCTCCTATCCAAAAAACTTGTTTGTTACCATGTATAATATACCCATGCAGAGAAATAGACTGTGCCACGACAGGCAAAATAAATGAAAATATAACATAAATATAAATTTAATGGAAATTTGACACTTTACATTAGTTATTATAAAATTGTATTCTTATAAAATATTATTTTTTTCCTTTCCAATACGGTTATCACGTTTTGCATATTGAAATTATGATGTTACTTTAACTATGAAATTTAACACAACATACTTAACATGTATGGAGTAATCTATTATTTTATTTTATATAGAAATAAACGCATTGACATAAATCAAACTAACACCTGTATCTAAAAAAAATATTAAAAATTCTAAATACATAATATTTTTTAATGTAAAATATAAATAATTTTACAATAAATTAAATATTGCTGAAATATAAATCAACAAATCATTAAAAATTTACGTGTAGCAACGTCTTTGTGAAGTGTTTATTGTATCTATCTATCCACAACGCCTACTTTCGTTGTGAAATTATTTAGAAGTCGAGGAACGTTCATCATGTAGCATCAAATTGATTTCATTAAACATTTTATTATGTTTAATATCTATATTCCGAGAAGCATAATGAAAATGCAATTTTGTAAAAAAATATGATTGCTTTAACGTTGTATAATAGAATTTCTGTAAATGTCCGTATGTTTGTTTCTTATAAAGGAATTTTATTGAAAACTGGACTGATTAACTCACAATAAAAAGCTATTTTAACACAGATTTTCTTTAAGTGTTGTAAACAGATCTATTACAAGTTTTTTCTTTATAACAAAGTGAAAATATTACAAAAGTAAAATTAAAACGAGGCTCATAGAAACATATGCTGAACAATAGAATGAGAACAATGCAATTAGTGGCTAGCTGTAACTTGTTGGCACCTTGTCACATCACACCATTTATAGGCACATCATATATAGGACAATGTCATAATAGTTTTGAAAATATGAAAACGTAAGCTGACAAATTACCAAAGCCTCTTATAGTGATGTGGGTCAAGAAGAAAATTGTTTAGACATGTCATAGGTACCATAAGTGTCCTGTTAGAGTGATCGTGTGGGTGGGTGGTGACTATTTTAGACGAATCTCTTTCTTCAGTTATCTACACGTCTATAAATGAATCCTAAAAAGTATTACACTCATAAATGCCTTATTTTTTAAGTACATAATGTTAGCATAAATTTATATTTATATATATTTGTACTTACAGTATCTACCTTACATAGAATGTCACTGTACTTAAAAGAAATTCATTTGATTTGGCTGTATTAAATAAACTCCAAAAAGATACGATTTTATGAGAAAAATATGGTATTATAAAAACAACTACGGTTCGGCTGGTATGAACAATCGTTTCCCCCATATTATTTATGTATTAAATAATATGAAAAAAATTGAACATTACTCGATATTCAAATGTGGTTTTGGCGAAGGGTGCTTTGAATGTGTAATTTGTATCTGCGTTTATATTTTTGTTTGTATAGGTTTGTCTGGCGATATTGTTACTAATTATTTCTTTATCTTTGACTTTGACTATATTTTTAATTTTGCATAATTTTATGTCACAGGTTGTGGGTTCGATCCCCACTCGTGGAAAAGAAACATTTAATATTTTCAATTAAAAATTGAATATTTTCATTACTTCGCTTTGGTACAAGACAAAACGCTGCGTTGAGTTTCGCCACGCAATACCTCAATTTGGTCGCCGCGCAATTCCTCAAATTCGGCGGAAAGTGGGAAACGGAAGTGGAACGGAGTGTCTTAACACTAGGTTCCCAATTTCCCCCTGCCTACCCTGCCATGTGCGGGATACAGCGTGTAGCTGGGTGTTTTTTTTATGTTAACAAAAATAACTCTTACAACAAAAAAAAATAGACATTCTTTCTTTTGTAATGACTTCTACGCATTAAGCAGCACAGCACAGCACAAAATTTCATCAATCATCAATTCGCACCGTTTGCACTGGTGCCTGATGATTCCAAACATTGCGATGCAGATTACATTTTTATAAACATCTGCTTACGAGAAATGTCTTAGATGGCCCATAAATTGATGAATAAAGTAAAGCTATATCTAAAATAGACAGATTCTACTCTCACCTCGATGATATTTGAAAATATTTCCAAAAGAATATGTCATTAAATTTGATTCAACATTAACTTGAGTGAAATTGTGATCAATCTGAATATTATATAAAGAACGATAAAGGACAAAACGTTATTTATTAGAATAATGAAAGTATTTTATTGTATTTACCCTGAAATGGTACATATCATATGAGATAGGTACCAGAACGTACTTAAATATCCGTTTGTCTCGCATATTTATAGTGTCCACGTACGAATACGTCTAAATTACGGTATAACAGACAAGGAGATGTTGAGTATTGAATGAAATTTTCTACGAAGAATATTGATATTTCTGAATAAAAGCATAGGATACACAGGCAGGTAATCTCAAAAGTTAGTTTCTAAATCCAACAAGACACAACCCACAATCACAGACTCTTTCGTGTGTATTAGTGTTAAGTATGCTAATATAACATTGCTTTCTTAAAACCATAATACTAAGTTAAATATTTTTTTACAAATCCGTAATAGCCACATTTGCAGACTCCAATAATCAAGATTAAAGGAAGGGGAATTAACGCTACTCCCATTTTCTCATTTAGGCTTTCGAATTTATCGCCCTAATCGCCAAATAATTATCGAATGTTTAATAAACGCTTTATTCTATTTGTCATTAATGCAAAAGTTTTACCAGATACATGAGAAACTTTCTTTTCTCATTAATAAAATATAAAACTATTTATAAAAAAATCAACAATAACTACAGAATCAAATTTATATGCAATGCAACTATGAATCAAAGTATATAAATACTTTTCTGTGCTATTTTAGATTAAACCTAAACACTGTTACGTGAAATTTTAAAGTTTACAACAGACGCCGCTAGTTTATTATTACACTGATAAACTTGAGTTAGTTTTTGTACAAAATATATTATGATATTTTGGTTAAAAATTAAATTAAGTCATAATTTTTAGTTGACGTACAGACGCTAAATATGATTATTGACTGTAAATTCTGTAAAATTCTATAAATATCTAGATAACGAATAGAAGCTTTACTTTTTTAAATTTGTTTGTCTGTTTACTCGTATACTCGCGTACACTTAATCTCTGGAATTGCTAGACCGATATGAAAGAAACATATTTTTTGTATACTAACGACCCGCTCACGGCTTTGCCCGTTTTAACTACAGTATATTATTTTAGGCGCGACAGGTTGTAGTTTTGTAAGGGGAAATATTTAGTATTCTTAAGTTAAATACTTCGCCTGTCGTGGCGCAGCGGCACAAGAGTGTGACCGTAACCGACAGGTTCTGGGTTCGATCCCCAGTCGAGGAAATGAAATATTTAATATTTTCAATTTAAATATGTAATGTTTCATTTCTTCGCTCTGGTATTAAGGCAAAGCGCGGCGTTGAGTTCCGCCACCCAACACGCAATGGCTCAAATTCGGCGTAAAGTGGGAACAGAAGTGGAACGGAGTGTCACACACTAGCGTGAAGCTGAGTAGAGAGTAGAGTAAATATTTTGTGTTTTCATTTCTTCGCTCTTGTACTAAGACAAAGCGTGACTTTTAGTTCCGTCACTAAACACACATTGCCTCGAATACAGCGAAAAGTGAGGAACGGAAGGGCATGTCTTAACTGTACTTTCCCAATTCCCTCCGCCTATACAGTCATGTGCAGTGCATGTATTCATAATGTTCACTTATTCATAAGATAAAAAAAACGAAAGCAATGCCGATTTTAAAATAAATTATACCGCAGTAAAAGCGGACGAAGCCGCAAGCGGTTCATAGTATTTTATAATATTTTTTAAAATTTCCATTAAAGAAATAATTTGTTTCTCTTTGGCTAAAATATATATGATTTTTATAACTCTCCCGCATAAATAATGGACGTTATTTATAAATACGAACAATTTATTTATTGGAATAGTCATTATCAAAATTTCGTTCTCCCATTGTTTTATAATACATCATAATCGTAATATTGACAACGATTCTGAAAACAAAATATTTTCATTTCGTCTTCTTTTTATTTACCATGGAATGTATCTGAAGTTATAGTTTAGTACAGAATGTAATATCGTATTCGTATAAAGGAAAATCATTGTCTATAATATGATATCAATTATTACGCACGAATTTGCCGGAAACATCAGATGGTTTATTGATTAAAATTTGATCGCGGATGGCTGAATGCGCTCATAAATCTACGCATCTCTGCCCAAACCCGGCTAGCCTTGGACAAAATACTAGTCACATCTTGCATAAATTACCTATTAATTATTTTATTGGCTACAAACATAAAAAGATGTGCCTAAAAATTAATTTATGACCGTGAAATTGTAGACTATCAATTGCTTTGTTAGTGGTGCTTTGATTATGCAATAAAGCAATGTTTCAAAATATTTTTTATACATACATACATACACGTTTAACACAATACATCTACTAAACCAAATAAATTTGTAATTATTTTAGACTTGGGCATATCAACTAAAGTATATCGAAATACAATTTTAAGCTACATCTTACAATTTTAAGTTAATAAAACGGTAAAAAATGCGTCTGAAAATGAAAAAAACACGTTAAACGAACGTCTTAAAACAGCTAATAGAACGTATGTACATCTATGATTTTAATTTTTTTTTGTCTTTATGTTTATCTATTTAAACACGCACATATTCTAATCAATTAAACAGATTTGAATGTTTTTTTTTTCAGTTTTATAGCTATTAGGGCTAATCATGATCTAGGCTACATTTTGTTTTGAAGACTTCCACACCTGATGCAGCCCACAAAGGTCCAGCTACACTATAAAACTATACTAAACTTAAAATTAAAAAGCGTATAAAATTTTTGAACGAAGCAGGATTTGAACCTGCTCCTCTAGAAAACCGTTCCAGCGCTCTGACCAACTAAGCCGTTCTCACCAAGCTCCGTCGAAATTCTTATACGCTTGTTACAACTTATTTTATGTTGTTAGCATCTCTGTAGATTTTTACATATTTCCGCTACCCAAAGACAACTCGTAAGAATTATCGTTTGGCAAGAGAGAATACTATTTATTTTAAAAAAATTATACGCTTTTTAATTTGAAGTTTAGTATTTTCTGTCCTAAGTGTGGACACTTTAAAACATAGTAAAAATACTATAAAACTAATTAGACGAATCTATAACATAAGTATTGAAGAGCAACGAGTATTTTATATTGAGTGAACAACCATAACGATCTTGATAAACTAAAAGGAACAATTAAATGCTACTTTTACAAGATTAATGGAGTGTGATAAGCATTTTGTATTAGCAGATAAATATTAAATATTTCGAATTATCATTTCTTTGGATGTAAACATCCGTTGAACAAACATAACGGTCCAACTAAACTATAAGAAATAACGAATAACCAAAATGATGAAATGCTATTTTTGTAACAAAACTTTCAAGACGTTAGGATTTTGTCATTGTGTGAAAAATTAAACATCTGTAGAATGTGATTGAGAACTACTAAATTATAAGGGACTAGTGATTTGGCCCTCTTAAACGTGATTATTTATTTTATACACTGATAATAAATATATAAAAACACAAACCTATTGGCGCTTTTATATTTAAATGTAGCACTTACTTAGAAGAAACTACTAACATATTTTTTTTATTACTTTAATTACAAACAAATATAAATGTACTTATAATTCCTTTTGTAATTTGCAACGGAAAAATAAGTAGTTTACGTAACACTAAAAGATAGACAGGCTGTTACGATCTCATATTTAGAACGTTTTAGAGAGAACATAATCATCTTTCTTTTTCTTTCTCAGCTTCACGCTGTATCCACACATGCACGCACATGGCAGGGTAGGCAGAGGGAACTTGAGAACTTTGAGTTAAAACACTCCGATCTAAGTCCGTTCCCCACTTTCCGCCGAATTTGTATAATAGAACTAGATTTGATTTATAGAATAATAGAACATAATTATCATACATAATTATTTTAGAACTTAACCGTTGACACAAAGCACGCAGATAAGCTCTAAAGTTCTCCCATTTTTGCAACTTTTATTATTGTTCTTGATGAGAGAATAATATTGAGATGAGAGAATAATATAGAATATAGACTTTTTCAATAATTATACTATATAACATCAAATAATTATTAAACCTATTCCATAGTTCCTGCGATTAGTTCAACCAAACATTCCTTATTCTTTATAATATCAAAATAATATATGAAGTATCTATACATATTAACAGCAATTTTGTTTTCAACTGCATATAGTTTAGTAAAAAAGCGAGCTAAGTTAAGCACTAATAAATATAAAAAAAAAAACAATTGATATCGTTTATAAATTTTTATACAGGTTGTTACAATTTTTCATCGTTTGGAATCGTGATCTCAAGCCCATATTCATTACCTTGTAGTAACTCAGCAAAAACATCAGATTATGTTAGGCGTATTTTTAGGTAGATGTAACATAAAGCTCAGTAACCGTCATTTATGATGGTTTATGCCTACAGTAATATTAGTACTGTGTACTTTTTTTCATAATGCTATTATTCATTAAAGAAAATGTATGAAAGATTGTTTGTACATTGTTATCGTCATTGGAAACATACTACAAAAACCGCACGCATAATAATTATGTTCTATGTTCTATATATTGTAAAACAAAACTTAAAGTTCCTCTATGGCTAAAATCATAAATAGGAAACATTAAATATATATTTAAAAGATTTCCGACATGATATAACACAAAAGCTTAAAAAAAGTAGATGTAATCTTTTTAACAGAAATATTCAAATAACGACGTATTTTTTATTCTCTTATCTTCTTTTTAATACAAGCAAATCAACCTTTTTATTCATTTTAGTTATTCGTCTTGACCAAAATAAAAACCTTTAAAAACATTTCTAAGCATAGATACCTTTCAGATGTCTTAATAAATTAATTAATAAATCGTAAAAAACACAGCTTATCTGTAAAACTTGATGATAAAATGTTTGCTTTTAAAATAAACCTTTTTAAATAACTGTAATTTATTTCGGTCGATTCAATGTCAATGTCACGCAGGGTACAGTGAGAAGTGTGTTGCAAGATATAAGAACGTAAATTCTAAGTGGGAAATGAAAGTATTTAAAATCAATTGTTCTACGACATCACAATAGTAGCTTTTTATATTAATGTTTAAGTGTAGGGCATACTTAAGAAGTTTTTTTTATAATATAATATGAACACAAAAACGTAATATAAAAATAATAAAATTGCTATATTTAAGTTTGTCCTGGCACAGGTGTGTGACTTAAAGGCGACAGGTTGTGGGTTCGTTGCCCAGTCGAGAAAATGAAATATTTAATATTTGCTCTAGTAAAAAGGCAAAGCGCGGCGTTGAGTTCCGCCACTCCTTACGCAATGCCTCATATTCGGCGGAAGATGGGTAACGGAACTGAGTATCTTAACACTGGTTTCCCAAGTTCCCTCTGCCTACCCTGCTATGTGCGTGATACAGCGTAAAGCTGAGAAAAGAAAAGAAAATAATTACATATTTATCATTCAGAAAAGAAATGTTCGCTCATAAATTTTAATAGCTCCTTTGAAATCGACTGATTAACATTAATACTCCACTTATGCCAGAAGATTTGGCGAAATACATTGAGTGATGTCTAATTAGACATAATATGGATAGATATACACTTGGGTTTTATTTAAACTGCTTATATTGTGTTATCGTTAAATGAGAAATACTAAATACTTCTCCTCTGTATCTCTTTCTTCTTTCGAGAAGTAAATAAATCGTTATTTCGGACAGAACCTATTATCAATTTAACAATAGCTTAAAAATAACTAAAAAATACTAATAAGACAATTAGTAACATTATTAATAAAACAGTTTCATTTTTTTTCATTTTGGGTTCGATCTCCGGGCGAGGAAATTAAATATTTAATATTTTCAATTTAAATAAATAATGTTTCATTTCTTCGCTCTGGTAATAAGGCAAAGCGCGGCGTTGAGTTCCGCCACTCAACACGCAACGACTCAAATTCGGCGAAAGTGGGGAACGGAGTGTCGTAACACTAGGTTCCCAGGTTCCCTCTCCCTATCCTGCCTCGTGCAGGATACAGCGTGAAGCTGATAAATTTTAGTTACATTTGTACCACAATTTGCTAACGATTTATTTTTGTATTGTTTCTATGTAGATTTTAGCATTTTTAGCTCTACGTCGATAGTAACTAGAAATTATTAAAAGTATTGTTTATATTATGACTGGGTTTGATGTATGGAATGTACTGTTCGAAATATGTTATTATATATATTATATAATAAAAATATTTATATTTTACTTTAATATTAATGGTAGTAAGTAATAAATTTAGTATGGATTCTATTGCGTCATTTGAAATAGGAGATGAAAAAGATCTTACAAAAGTTATTTACTTGCCTCGGTGCTGTTAAACTACAAAAAAACGTTAATTTGACGATGCTGCCGTGAATCTCTATTTCATTTCGTATGCATACAAAATAAGCTTTGTTCTATATTTATACTAAAATTAGGTAAGGTACCTACTATACATAAGGTAACAGGATTGTTTGGTTAATCACGATAAACAAAGGAACTGAAAACAATATTTTCCTTTCGTGCTGTTTTTTTGCCTTTTAATTCAAAGATCAATCAAATATCAATTAAAATTCAATAAGATCAAATTATGAATTCACGAATCTGTGTTATGCTGAAGTTATTTTCATAGTATATTTAATTTAAGTTCAAAACTTACAGTTATTTCTTTCTACAATAGCTTCTTGAAATTCCAACCAATTCTACTCCATAAGTTTTACATCATCACGATATCGTGTGTACGTGCGCCTAAATAAATACAATTGTTTTAGAAAGATACAAAAATAAACAAATATAAGAATAGGTAAAAACTATTGACGCCTTTTAGCGCATTTAGATTCTGTATTGTTATAGTTGTCATTTTAAATCCCATCATCATGCTTAAATTATAGTAATTAAAATATTATAGAGGACGTTTATTAATGTTATAAGGCTCAAACGAAATGATAGTGATTTTTAAAATGTTTGTCTGTTCATTTGTTTGTCTGTTCGTCCGTTTGTCCGTTCGTCCGTTCGTCTGTTCGTCTGTTCGCCTGTTCACCTGTGCGTCTTTTCTTCTGTTCGTCAGACGTCAAATTGTTACAATTTTGTTTATCTATTTAGGAATTTTTGTTCAAGTGTAGTCTATATTATTGTCTTAAAAGTCATGATTAAACGTAATTAAAATAAGAAAATAGATTAAATTAGTAAATAAATATATTCATTCGGTAATAAGGCAAAGCGCGGCGTTGAGTTCCGCCATTCAACACGCAATGCCTCAAATTCGGCGGAAAGTGGGGAACGGAAGTGGAACGGAGTATCATAACACTAGGTTTCACTTCCCTTCCCTCTGCTTACCCTGCCTAGCGCGGGATACAGCGTGAAGCTGAAAAAAAAAATATTCATAGAGTATATTCATTTGCTTCCTAAAGTATCCTGGTTAGGTGTAAGGTTGATCGGCTCATTACGCAATGCTCCAAGAATTCAGCAAAAAATGGGACAGCCAACAAGTGCCTTAGCACTAGATTCTTCTCTGCCTACCATGCTATGTTCTGGCTATAGCGTAAAGCTAAAATAATCTATACTTATAATAAATATGTAAATGATCACTGTCTGTACATGAAAAAAATATTGGTGACATTTATTATTGTATAAAAAATAAATAAAGAATGTCATGTCCCTTTAATATATTTAGTTTGACAAAATAGCTTAAAAAAATATTTATTCTATTTTTCAATGTATTGATAAAAAAAATATTTCCAATTAATATAATGTATTGATAAAAAAAATATTTTCAATTTTTCAATATTAATGAAAAATTGGTTGAAAAAGCACGCCTCTTAGTAACCATTTAATCGTTGTCCTCATGTTTCGTTCAAATTTCTACAAGCCTCCTAAAATATTGTTCAATGCTTGTTAGAAAATAACACAAGATATTGTTACACTCTAGGCACATTTTTAGCCAAATTACCTGTCACTCACGTGGCCAATTATTTACTACTACAAAGATAACTTAATCTTAGTTTAATGGAAGAAAGAATCCAATTTATTTATTAAGCTTCTTTCGTAAAGTTTTTCATTTTGACCGTGGCTTATGAAACTCCTAATACAGTTTTGGAGTTTTTTTTGCTAACAATAAAAAGTATAAGCTTACACGTGAATCTTATTAGCCTAGATATATATTAATTTAAAAGTATTCTCTAATAGAATAATGTTTAATTTTATAGTAATTTCTCGGACCCAGAAACGGAACTTAAAACATTTTGAAAATACTTCATCATAATTTAAGTTTGCTAAAGATTATTTATTTTTTTAAACTATATTACTTTTTTTTTCTAGATATTTTTTTTTTGAAAACTTTAAAACATACAAAATTTTTTGTTTTATTAAAAGATTATATTATGATAATCGCATTGGAATAATGTCCTACTGTAAGTTAGTGAATTTAATCCAAACAAGGGAAACTGAACTATTTTTATTTCTTCGTTCTTATTAAGAAAATGAATAAATTTTAGCCATTCAAAACGCAATGTTGTAAATTTGGATGTAAACATAGTGTAATGACACTAAGTTCACTCTGCCAACTCCGTTAAATTACCTAGTATACGCACTCAGTAGGAAAAAAAATCCTAATTAACTAAAAACAACCATAACTGGAAGCATGAAATACATAGTGTAGACAAAATTACTACTATTACACTATAATAACGAAAAATAATAACTCTAAAGTTGGTGTACAGACACAAAAAAATGATGTCTGAAAATACACATACTTTAGCTAATTATGTGGAGTTATAATTTATTTTTAAATTAATCTTACCAATGATAGTAGTTATTTCATAAATAATAAAACATCAATACATACACTTGATTCTAACGTTGCAAGTCAATCTAAGATACTATAAAAGCAAACGTGGACGCAACACGCTCCTAACAAGAGCAGTAGTAAACTGCGCGCGCGCTCGCTATTTACCATTCAAATTTCTATCTGGTCCTTATGAAAGATATCAATTCAACTAACGAAATAGCAAAATCTTCTTAGAAATTTATTTTGAACTTTCCATTTTATAAAAAGTTACATTAGTAATATTATTATTTAGGTTAATAGCAATCTGTAATAATAATGACAAATTATTATCTTAAAGTTTGGCAATTGCTTTACAAATTCCATTACACTTTGCCCTAATATCTATGTACATAGAAATTAACCCAGATTATTATTTCAAGCTTTAATGTTTGTGTATTTTATATAAAATTTGTTACTATTTTGTAGATACTTATATCAAATCTAACGTAAAGTTCTTTCATTGTATTTATTATACAGATAAGTACATGGAAAAAGTCTATTAAAAGTAATCATTTGTCTATATAAATAAGATAAATAAGAAAAACGATAACAAGAGTGTAATGACCGAATGATACATTTTTGCTTTTATCTCGTGCGCTATGAAGATGACAGTAATGGCTAATTGGATACCTAGGTGTAGATACAATACCGATGTGCAGCATATTTTATATCTATTTTTCTTTAAATATTTTTTTAATGGGCGTTGCTTATATTTTAACTTTATAAAGATATTTTGTTGTATACTGCATGACAATCCTCAATTATTTCCCATGAAATTTGATAAACTTCACGTATCAAAGTTAACAAGAGAGTTCAAGGTCCAATTAGATACCGTTACAAATTCTAGGCAGGTTCTATTGGATCTCATTTGTATACTGCCTCGGGTTAGTGCTGCAAATAATTCTTCACTTCGAGATTACTTACTTTTACTACGATCGCTAAAAAGATTTATTATTTTTGCAAATCATTTATTTTATCAAAGGTTGTGTAGATTTTTTGTATTTTATCTGTTAAGGATTTTTTTTTTTAGCTTCACGCTGTATCCCGCACGAGGCAGGGTAGGCAGAGCTTGCCTTAAAAAATATAAAATACAATTCTTAGGAGCTATTAAAAAAGAAAAGTAATATTATTGTGAGATCTATTTCATTTCGTAAAATAATATCTTAAAAATATAAAGATGAAAATAAAATATATAGAGACGATGTGACTCACCTAGTAAAATTATCTACAGTACAAGATCCCATTACAAAAATCTTCAAGTATATGTGTTTTAAGCAAACTTATTATGTATAGAGTAAAGCTAAAAATATATATTTTTTCAAAATTATACTTTTTGTGAATATTTTTTTTCTGAATATTTTTTTTAAAAAAGAGCACACAAGTATTCAATAGAGATTTCTTATCTTTACATAGATATCTGCGGTACAAACGTACCTATGACTGTAAACGACTGGTTGTGGGTTCGATCTCCACTCGAGGAAATAAAATACTTAATATCTTCAAATTCATTATTTAATGTGTTCATTTATTTTCTCTGGTTACAAGGCAAAGCGCGGCGTTAAGTTCTGCCACTGAACACGTAATGCTTCAAACTCGGCGGAAAGCAGAAGAAGCGAAAGTGGGACTGAGTGTCTTTACAATAGGTTCCGAAGTTCCCTCAGCCTACCCTGATGTGCAGGATACAGCCTAAAGCTGAGTGATAGATATCTGTACGTGTTCCTCATGCTTAAAATTGTCATTGCATTGATAAACAATTAGGATAACGATTGACTTTGCTTTAAAACATAAAGCGGTGAGCACATTTCGTCTCCTATATTAATTCAAATTTAAATTTTAAAAAATTGCATAAACCTCGACTCGAAGCATTTATTTTACCGACAGCTGTATGTTAGTATAAAGTATAGTAAGAAAAAAATGATATACAAGGCGAGGCAAGGCTAGTGCCAATTATTAACATTGAGTCACCTGCTTACACTGACACTCCAAGGGTTGTGGTTGATTGAGAGGTAATAACCATTTTTTTCAATTCCTTAATCAATAGAAACTAATTACCATAAATTTAACTTTATGTGATTGCAACACAATTTTTTTAGGCAACCACGGTATAATCTATTGTACGTAAGTTTCATTCCAAAACAGATACCTGGGGATTTTTGCAGCGGGATCTTAGTCTACCAGATAGATACTTTAGCCGGATTTATTAGGAATGGTAATGTAGTCTTATTTCATTATTAAAGTAGAACTAGGTAATTTATTTTCTCCAGTTTACTTTCTAATGACTAATGTGCCTACACAAGGAGCTAGAGCTACGTATGTTAATTTGTAAATATGGGCTGTTGCATTAATGTTATCATTATTAAAGATTTGAACTATATCTATTACATCACATTTAAACTAAGACAATTAATTAATAAGACGTACATTTTTATTATGCATATATTTTTAAAGAATCATAAAAGGATAAACGGATATCCCATAGGACCAATTTGTTATTTTGTAGTTAATTTCATGCAAAATAAGTGCAGATACCCGCAAATTTAAGTTTGTAAATTTTATTGATATACACGTTACGATAGCACGAACGAGCTTTATTATTTAATCTGAATTACTGGAAGTACATAGTACTGAAATGGTACTTTTAATAAAAATTAAACAGTTGACTTAGAGTAAATAGGTATATGAAATATTGAAATAATTCATATTGAATGGCTTTATTCTTCAATATATTAATTCTGTATTTTCATACTTATACTCTTTGATCAGCTATGGTGATAGTTACTAGCATTTTCACTTCAACTTAGAAAAGAAAATACTAAATTTAAAACCGTATAAAAAATTTGAACAAAGCTTTAAAATAGTTAAAATATGTGGATAGTTGATCAACGTTTATGCTCTATTTTATTTTAATATATTTTTTCTAGAAATGTTATGTACATACTTAGGAAAAATATAGTTTTATTGATAAAGCAAATATCTTTATAATATTTAGTATTGCTCTCTATAATATAAATAATCGTAAACAAACTATAAATAAACAAAAGTTCTACTCCATTTAACCCTTGTAGTTCTATTTAACTATCTACCTGTGCTAAAACTACTTAACAGGTACACGCTACGGAACTACCTATTAGTTGGTTAAATACTGATATATTTGCAGGAGTTTCTCATCGAGTAGATGAAAGTTACTGCGCTTGTTTATATCACTATCAAACTCAGGTGTATGTATGTTGTTTCAAACTAAGAAAATGAGATTTTTATTTGTTTATCCTAAAGAACTAAATATATCTTGCTAGAGAAAAAGAAACTTTCGGGTGGGAAAATTTTCCCACACGAAAATTTTGCTTTGTAACGTTAATTTTTACAATATAATCCTATATAATGCAATGAATAAATAAACTTTTTATATACGATCAAAATGTTATAATTTATTTCTAATACATTTGCTTAAAATAATTGGACATAAAAAGACAATAAATATAATTGGACTTGTACGACTACATTAACATAGTCTAAGTGTGATTTAGAAGAAGCTTCAAGCACGGGCTCTAGATTTTGTGTGTTTGATCCTGACTCGCGGGAGACGGTCGGGATGAAATATCTTAACATTAGTTTCCCAGGTTTCCTCTGTCATGTAGTGAATACAGTGTAAAGGTGATAAAAAATGTATTTTATTACATTAGGTAAGTCACTAGTCGGTATGTTTTTCTTATAGATACTTAATGCCTTTTTAAGTCACCCTAATCGGTAGGTATAAATAATTTATTCAAACTAATTTATTTTTTGTAGTTAATTGCTAAGTATTTTTTTTTATTTTAAAGACTAACTTTACGACATTAATAATGCTTTTGCTTAACAATGCACTTCACATGGTGTTGTTATTCGATTTTTACAAACCACTTTCAACTTTTACCTTTAAGCCAGTGGATATTTTACACAATAGCGTATCTTTTGTGCCTTTTTAATAGATTTTTATTATCAACAAAAATATTTACTTTTATTGGCATATGGGCACAAGCGTGTGACCGTAAAAGCTACGGATATGAGTTCGATCCTCACTCCAGAAAATAAAATATTTAGTATTTTCATTTATTTGCTTTGGTGACAAGATAAAGAGCGGCGTTGAGTTTCGGCATTCGGCGGAAAACGGAACGAAGTGTCTTACCACTAGGTTCCGAAGTTCCCCCTGCCTACCCTGCCATGTGCGAGAACAGAATGAAGCTTATTATCAATATTTTAAGTCACCAATATGTAAAGCATTTAAATGACGTTGTTTTGAATTATTAGATACATTTTTAAACCGTCTAAGCGCCCTAAGCCATATATTCCAATCAAGCTACGTCGCAATTCTTATATCGGGTGTTTTTTAACCTAGATAGAACTTTAAATTGTAAAAAGTAACACAAAAAATTAAATTGTAATTATTTTTTTTTTATTCGAAAGATCCGTGACATTAACAGATACGTGACATTAACATTTGAAAATGATTTCGGGCGTATGGGCACCGCGGCTGTTCTTGACGAAGCGCATTCTGGACGTCCAATTTTGAGCCACTTTTTCGAGCACTGCTGGCCGTATGTCACGAATAACACGAACAATGCTGGCCTCCAAGGCGTCAATTGTTGCTGGTTTATCAGCATAAACCAGTGACTTCATGTAGCCCCACAGGAAATAATCGAGAAGTGTCAAATCGCACGACCTTGGAGGCCAATTGTCATCCATATTTTCAAACAAAAAATCATTGATCATGGTGCGGTAACGATCTCCATTGACCGTAACGCGAGCTCCGGCCTCATTTTTGAAGAAATAAGGTCCGATGATGCCACCAGCGTGAAAACCGCACCAAACGGTGCATTTTTCTGGATGTAATGGAATCTGTAGGGTCTCTTGTGGATTGGTCTTACTCCATATGCGGCAATTTTGCTTATTAACAAACCCGTTAAGCCAAAAACAGAGCCCCAATTGCTGCGACCGACGACGAATCGATAAATTTGGATCTTCTTCCACACTTTCGTTTACAGCGCCGATATTCTCTTCACTACGCACATTCCTTCGACGTGTTGGTGTTATTGCATCCTCTAGAGAGTATGTGGTACGAAATCTATCCACAGTTCGACGAATGGCTTGTTCAGATGGACGATTATGTACGCCATAAAAATGACGAAGTCGTCTATAAGTTGAGCGAATCGACGACTGATTTTCAAAGTAAATTTGGATAATTTCGTAGCGTTGTTTAAGCGTGAGTCTATTCATGATGATTTGTCAGAGTATACTAAAACAAATAAAAAAAAATGTTTTATCAAAATTTAATTTTTTGTGTTACTTTTTACAATTTAAAGTTCTATCTAGGTTAAAAAAACACCCTTTACTACCTATAGGTACTTGTTCCAACTTATTTCTATTGCAACATCTTTGTATAATTTTACAAATTTTCGCTAGTCAGGGAGAGAGAAAAGGAGAGCAGAGCAAGAGAAAATATTTACGAAATATATTAATATTTTTCAAGTTTTATAAAGAGGATTCTTTTTTTAAGTGTGAAAATTATAAAGTTTTATCATATCATTAGTTATTGAAACGTTTTATTTACTTAACGTAATCAGTAACTTTAAAAACTAACGTCTTTTATAGCGTCTCTTAAAATTAAGATGCCGTCATTACCGCTTTAGTAAACTTGTTAAGTTTTAATATAAAAATGTTAAACAAGTGCCATAACTTTCACGCCTTACCCAGAAGAAATATGGCTCATTAACCAAACTGTTGATCTATTTTCTTAAAGCTTAACAGTTTTTTTGTATTTACATTGTCATTAGAGCAAAGACAGTTTAGTAGATTAAAAAAATGTGTATGCTTACGATACAAGCAAATGTTATATTTGTTACAAATTGAAACTTCAAATAAACAATAATTGTAATAAAATTAAAACCTCTTACATTAATACATTTTTCTATTGAACTTAAAGAATATTAATATATTTAATAATAAATAACACAAATGCATTAGTTTCCACGTGCTTTAGCTACTTTAAAGTGAAATTTGCCTGTGACCTACCTAGGTAGGTACACAATTTTCAAGTGCAAAGCGATAATCCTGCAGCAATCCTGAACAGTGTAGCAATTACTTCAGCTTAGCGAACTGTGCTTAGATCGAATTAGATTTCTAACTTTAATAAAATGTTACAGTTAGCCATTCTTTTATATTTTTTATGTTAAGTTAAAAAAACTAAGTAAATATCAATAAATATACTTGTATTTAGCAAAAATAAATATCAATTTATATTTTAGTTAAGTTTCGTATTGTGCTTAAGAGATTGATATACAACAACAGCCTTTCATGGAGTTTAAGAGAGTACTTTGATGTTTTATTGTTTTCTCGACATACCTCAGGAACCATACTAAAGTATGGAAAGCACGACTAAAAATGTTATTTATTCAACACTAGTGACACGTTCGCGGCTTCAGAAAAACACATTTTTATTTGCTTGTCTTAATTACTTTTGTTCTTATAGCATTAATACTTTTAAGACAATATCTTTACATTGCTACCTTAAATTTTAGCTAAATTAATAAAAATTGGATAAGAGCTTCTATTAAAACTATTTTCAAGCCTAACAAGAAAGTGAGCCAATTCTTGAGACCAGTGAAGAGTAATATTCCTTTGCAGTGTGCAGGTGTATACAAACTTGATTGTGACTGTGGCTTATCATATATAGGTCAAACAAAGAGAAGCATCGGTGTTAGGGTGAAGGAACACATCTCCGATGTCAAGAATGGGCATGTATCAAAATCAGCTGTGTGTGAGCATACATCGAACAAATCCAACCATTACATCAGGTTTGATAAACCCCACATACTCCCTAGAATGATCCGCGAGGCTATTGAAATACAAAAACATCCTAATTTCAATAGAGAAGATGGTTGGAAACTTTCCACCACCTGGGACCCACTCTTAAAAAAATTAAAGTCCTCAGCACACCACACTAGAGGACCAGATACAGTTAGGTCATTCTGCAAGATTCCAGGGCAGTACCCGAGGCAATTAAGGAATCGTTGGCGGCGATATAATAATTATATCAACTGACAGACAAATGCCACCTCAGTCTACCCGTGACCACGGACTACTGTAAAGTGTTTGAAACGCCGGGTTTCCCAAAAATGTTTACCATTCAATATACGCGATTAATCCGTTTAAAAGTGTTTCATTTAAAATGTGTAACAATCGCGAAAATCAAAGACATTATTACTATATAAGTATTTATACAGTATGTCAGTTTATGAGTAATTTCATTTATTAACCGTTTGAAATAAAATAAACTGTAAATCTTGAGGGAAATTTGCTGAAATGTAATAGTAAAAACTGCATTTAAATCTGGCATCCCATTTCTCAGATTAGCGAAAAACAGACAAATCGACAAACGGGTAATACTTTTGAAAAGGTATATTTTGGTCCCTCTTACACATAAACGTACCCTATAAGATTTTTTTATTAAATCATCCATGTACAGGCAGTGATCAGTTTTAGAATTAGAATAAATATAGATTAAATGTTGCGTACTGCATAATTTTTTATATAATACTCTTAATTAACTTAGTGAAAGGCATACTAATCCCTTAAATACGAAATGCATAGAAATACAATATATTCAAAATATTTTTACACATCCGTGATTTAACATTGAATGATGCCTATCGCTATTTGAGCTTATATTTTCATTAAAAGAAATATCTTTTAGTGAACGTTATGACATTCATACGATGTGAAAGTACCATACTTGTCTACTATGCCGAAATATTATGTGAGTTTTAAATGTTGCTTATTGAACAACAAGTAAAGCGTAATGCTATATGTACTCTTACTCTCACTGAACAGAATTTTGTCGTTATATGCGACGCGAGGTTATACTTAGATCCTTTCTATCCTCTGTCCTCTCTTTTCTTACCAGACGTGCCTATCCATCTGATATGATTTTACTTCCGCCGTGACGTACTAGTAAGGTTGCTTTCGTTACTCTTGGTATACAATGTAGAGTGAAATTTGGTAGTAAATGGGAGAAAATCTTCACAAACCGGCAATGTTACCTCTATAACTAAGTTTACTTTCTGGACGCTTATCATTCGCTCTACTGAATTGGATTTAATGCCAGTGCTTTTACCCAAGGGTTTTATAACGTACCCATATAATATAATTATATTACGTATGATTTATATTTTATAAATAATAATTATGTGGATCCTATCCGTACCTATCCGTTCCATCTTCATGTTTATGACTAGGGATTTTTAATGGTTCAGCAGATAATAGAGATTTTAGAATTTTAGGAAATATCTGATACCTGAAAGTAGGAAAATACAGACTAACTGTTGGGTTGGCACTAGTGTATATATGTATACTCAATACTGGAATTATATTAAAGAGTTTTGTGTCTTACGTCGTCACTATGTTAATTCTTAATTATAAAGACTAAAACTTTTCTTTACCTTCAAACAGTATTCAACGCATATCAGGGTAGGTAACGGGAACTTGAGAATCTAGTGTAACGACACTCCGTTCCCATTATGACACTAACTAACTAACTGCAGGAGTGCTGGTATCTGTTTACCGATTGGCTCAATAATTTCTAGCAACAAACAGTAATCAAACATAAACATTGGCTCTTTACACTTATGAATAAATAAACCGACGATGGAGAACAAATTACATTGTATTTTTTAATTATTGTTAAGCAAAAAAGTAAATATTTCATAATTGAGTCCTGTCGTGGCGCAGCGGCACAAGTGTGTGACTGTAACCGACAGGTTCTGGGTTCGATCCCCAGTAGAGGAAATGAAATATTTAATATTTTCAATTTAAATATTTAATGTTTCATTTCTTCGCTCTGGTAATAAGGTAAAGCGCGGCGTCAAGTTCCACCACTCAACACGCAATGCCTCAAATTTTGCGGAAAGTGAGGAACGGAAGTGGAACGGAGTTTTAGTAAAAGCTATATAATTATTCAACAAAATATTGAACTAGCTACAATAATAGAAACTATTAATGTAACGTTTATATTTTTGAAACTAAAAGGTTTCTCCAAAACGTGGGGCCCTCTATCTGGATTATACAAATTGATTCACTCAGCTATTCACGAATTGCGGTTAAAATTAAATTCTACGCAAATGAACAAAATAAATTGATTCAACTAAGTTTTTAAAATGTATTTGTTGCGCTAGAGCTAGACTAATGATTTTTTTAAAGGAAATTCTTCATGAATAACACTTACTAACTCAGCTTCATAAATATTCAAATTGAAAATATTAAATATTTCATTGCCACAAGTGGGGATCGAACCCAACCTGGCCGTTACAGTCACAAGCCCCTGCCGCTGCGCCACGACAGTGTAATTTGTGAATTACAAAAGTCATAAATTTATGGAAAATAACAATATTATTATATTACAATAAATATTTAATAATCACAGCCGCTTAAAAGTACCTATCACCTGCATTTCGGGTACTTAATAATTATACTAATAGTAAACATATTCCTATTAAATTTAAAATGACTCATTGTAGAAATAATTCTGAAGAGATAGACAAAATCACGGCATCAGATGTTATACTAGGAATTGTCTTGTCATAGGTAGGTAATAAAGTTCTAAAGACAATTTTTTTGTTATTATAATTCTATTAGTGAAAATAACCAAAAATATAACTAAACATGTGTTTAAAATTCATATTAATTTTATGAAAATTGGCTCCATACCTAGCACTCAACGTAAATTGTTTTATTATTATCAAAAGATATAAATTGGCGGGTACAAGTAGTAGTTAATAACAAAATATGTAAAATTAAAGAAATAATAATTATAGATACAAAAATCTAAAATGCTTGAGATCAATTCATAGCTCGATTTTAGAATAACTAAATTCAGCATTCCAAACAAATCGTTAGGAACACCTAAAATGTTTCGGAAAGTTTAAATGTTTCTTATAATCCAAATTATAAACTTCAATAAATATTTAATAATGGCTAAGTCATCTATTTCTGAAGCATCTTTATAATTTTTGAACGGCACGCTGTAGGCAGAGGGAATTTGGAAAACTAGTGCTAAGACACTCCATTCCCTTTCCCTCTTTCCGCCAAATTTTTAAGGCATTACGTGTTGAGTGGCGGAACACTTAGTCTTGCTACCAGTGCGAAGAAATTAAAATACGAAATTTCGCTTTCTCGTTGGGATCAAATCCACAACCAGTAGCATTTACAAACGCACGCTTGTGCTGCTGTGCCACGACAGGCCTCTGACATTTATTCAAACTGTCAATTCGTTTCTATAATTATAATAATTTATGTTCCTTACTAACCTTTCTACAAATAGAATAAGTTATGTCCGTCAAGTTGGTTAAACAACATCGAGTCTGAAGAAGATAATAGGTATGTCGTGTTTACCAAATCTGTCGGTGTTCTAGCTAATTATAAGATTATTTTTCTTTAATGATCACTCCGACTTTGCTCACTTGTCAAAGAGAAAATTCAGGACTATAAATTCTTGATTACGTAGCGAATTGTATTGACAAACTAAAGTTTGCGAGCGTCATCCATTATCCATTCATTTAAATTATTTTGTATAAAGTTAAAAAAAAATAGTTAGTATTATTTTTTCTCTATAAAATACATATATTTTGTTATTTTTCGGATTATTCTTTAATTTAATATTGCACGTTCTCACTTCCTGCTAAATTTTATAACTGTAAGGTTGTTATGTTTAGGGATACACTAAACGACGAGGTTGTGAGTGATTCGGCCATGCACACTTAATATAATAAAAATTAAAAAAAAATAACATACAGAATATTGATAATTTGTCCTGCTCTTCACCAAGCAAAATCACTGTAATATCTGACAAAGTAGGTTAAGGATTTAGGTCCTTACTCAATGTGTTTAATACATGCTCACATCACATGGAGCCACTTACCATTTTAATATTAACAAAATGAAAATGAATGTACTAATAATAGTATATTAAAATAAAAAATATGGTAATAATATGGGAATTATCCTATATATTTCGTTTACGCGACGAGTTATATACAAAATGTAACAATATCCATGCATGCATGCAATTAATTCTTGTATGTCTTGATTGCGTTGAGTTGGGCGTTTAATTTGTTATGTGCTCCAAGTGACCCGAGTTTTAAACGATTATCAAAATTATGACCTACTACCACTTCTTCATAAACATTTTTAAGAATTCCATAGCTCAATTAATTTTAAGACACTTTATCGATTTTTTTATTTCTCATACAAGATTTATGAATAATAAAAGTATTATAAGAAAATTACAGGCTTCTTCAGTCATGATACGTTGTAATTGAACAATATGACAGACTCATAAGAGTCCTTATCCTGTAGCATCCTACTAGATATACTTCACCTTTCTAATTTGCTAGCACTTATGTACATAACAAGTAATAAGTAATTAAGTACACAACATCGGTACTGTAGTAGTGTTGACTTACATATTGTATTGTTATTTGAGTATAAAGTGGTCCTCACTATGCCGGCGTGTAATCGATCCTACTTGAACAATAATTATTAATTGGAACGATGTCGCAACTTAATTATAACGTAGACTAGACGAAAATCAAGGAATATATCGTATTATATTTTCAATATAATAATAATTGTTACATAAGTATTCGACAATTTTGTACGCGTATAGTTTCATTTAGAAACTATTTCAATGGTGGTGATAGATAGTGTTAGGGATACCGGCCGGTTAAAAATTTTGACTATATTGAAGAATATTTTTTCTTTTATTTGGCGTAAGTACCTATTTTTTTTTAGTTTTAATAACAATGCGAATCAAAATAGTGCATTGATACGATACACAAGCGCGTGTTGCCTTTTGCGTAAAACCTGACTGAGTGATGACCGCTGCACCCGTCCTTGTTCCCCTTCTTACCTTTCACGTGTCATTGATATTGAGATGCAACTCAACATACTCCTCCAGTTAGAGTATCTGTAAAAGAAGTGACTACAAAAGGGCAAATTATATTAAAAGTATAAGCATTAAGCATATTCCGGACAGCGCGGGATAAAAATAAGCGTTCCTTTTTGTCAATAACCTGAAGACTGACTCTTTTTAGATTTTTCTTTAAGCTAACATATTCGTCGGCAAAGTGTTTCTTAAATGAGGAGTTGTGTGCATAAATATACTTGGCAGCAGTAGGTATATAAATTGCAATAATAAAATTCATAATAAAAATAATCGCAATCTCTCCGAGATAGTTGCAAATACCTAACGAACGTTTTTACATCCTTTATAATAAACGTTAATCATTTTTACGGGATTTTATTGATGTATTGTGTTCATAATATTTTTATAGGTTATATAGTTATCAAAAAACAATGTGTAATGGTTTAAAATGTTTCTATATTTAGTTTTTTTTAGCTTCCCGCTGTATCCCCCACATGGCAGGGTACGCAGAGGGAACTTGGGAACCTGATATAAAGACACTCCACTTCCGTTCCCTTTATTTTGAAAATCAAAATAAAAATTAATACAATTCTTATAATCTTTCATGCTCTTGCACAAAAGATCTTACTTAAATATCGATGTCTTTTGATAAATACAGTAAAAATTCCTTGTAACAGAACAATATCTAGCAGTCTACGTAGTGTTCGTAAGAAAAAGGCGATTAACGAAGTAAGGAAAACAATTCGAAAAAATTCTATCTGAAGGAAAGCAAAAGATTTTATCTAGGGAAATGAAGATAGAACATGTTTTTGAACATAACAATGTTTTTCTTTGGAAGAAGAAGTAGGCAAAAAGTACACTAAGTGTAAGTATATTTTCCTGAGAAAAAAGCGAGTCGTTGAACTCCGCTGCTAACGTACCGACAGTTAAAGGTTTATTCTATCTACAATGCGGAAAAAAAATAACTTAAACGACATGTTACGTTGTTGCATAACGTTATACGCTTATAATTTACATTTACATACAGATATCTTTTTTAAATTATATTTATGGAATAAATAAAATATAATATCAATTTAAGGACATATATTTATTTTAACTTAATTTACTTAAACACAATAATATTGTGTGATGTCGTAAATAAGTCTTTTCGTTGTTAATATGTATGTTTAATAATATACTTTTGTAAGTATAGGCTATATCAAGATTATCGTTATTATTAATTGTCATATACTGGACGGCTAACATACAGCAAATATAGTAATTATAATTTTAATATTTAACTTATAAAGTAAATGTCATTTTGGTTAACAATTAAGATATCACAATAAGAATTATATTTGTAACATAACTTTGTAAAGATTACTTTAATTTGTATAACATAAATCAAGATTACACAATAATTATATAGCAGAATTTAAATAAATGCCAGCTTGTCAAATAAGGAGTCATCACTCAAAATTGACCCAAAACGTTTTAGATATTCCCGGCTGCCGCAAACATTCGTTCCAACTATCAGTATAGGGTGACTTCTCATCAATATGCGCTTTCCCTAATATTTCTTTCTTTGCCATTTTAGTCTTGCATCCAAGACTTATATATATGCTTACTTTGTTCAAATTTGCTTTAAATACCATAAGCTTCACCGTCGCCGATTTGGGATCCCATCTGGCCGATATAGTTGGGACAAATCTGTCACTCTTCCAATAACATTCAGCTTTATTGGCTTCTAATATAGTTGCTTTCAAGTATAAAGGAGCTGAAATTAGAAAATATTTTTATTATTATAACTTAATTTTTATGGGCAAAATTCAAGAAAATAAAACACTACATATTTTAAATGCTTTTATATACTGTGTTCAACTTAATTTAATATTTTCTCACGAAACCACCAGCTTTCAGTTCAGTCTATTTAACTAACATGGGTCCATAAAGAAGCAAGAAAATTTCATTTTCAAAAGTAATTTGGATGTGGCTAACCGCACGCGATAGTTGAAGACTGCTTGTGAAAATGTTTATATTTTAAGATAACTGCGTCTAACTAATTCATTAGATAATATAGAAACAATGTATAAACATTGAATTCTGACTTTAAAAAATTAAAGATTGGAACCAGATATCACTATAGTCATCTATCTACCCTTGGAAATTAAAAAGATTTTGAAAAGTTTCCAAGAATAATTTTCATATTTTATTACCACAAGTAAAAAAGTATATATTAACTAATACTAGGAGTATTAGTTAATATATACTTTTTTACTATGTTTAGATCCACAAACACTTGTTAGTGGTTATATCACGTACATGGTTGAAATGTCTATCGATGGTGACACGTACCTTAGTCTGGACTAAGATATTGTTATTTTAATATCCTCGTTTCTTTACTTATTTTTATTTAATGTTATGATAAAAATCTTACAATTGAAACTTTTTTGGTCATGTGCAGCACCGATTTCCGCCCATTTCCGTTCGGGTAATGAATTTATTTTAATATTTTATTATGGCAAAAAGACAAAACGCGGCATTGAATTACGCCATGCATGGTTCGAAATGGAAAATAGGAAGAACAGAAAGAGGAAATCGAAGTCCTTGATACTAAAATCTCTCTTTCGCTTACCCTGCTATATCTACACGCTATAATAATGGTTATATTTTGTAATATTTTTCACATACTACATGGAAAAAACAAAGAACGGATATTAATAATATAAAACGGATTGCCATAAAAAAGACTGTATTCTTACCATTTTTAAAGTATACATTAATTAATATATATCTCTCTCTTTTTGAGAACGTATGGCTAAGTGGTCGGAGGGCTTCGGTGGATTGCATGAAGTGCGGTTGTATATCCCGATACGTTAAAATATTTCTACGTTTTCTAAATATAATGAATAATTTCTAGTGCGCTTTGGCTCACAAGATGTTTAATGTGAGTATTATCTTCTATATTATGTATAACTTGAAGTAGAAACAAGAAGCTGATGATGATAACCGTAAATTACTTTTCGTGACATCATTAACTATGTCGGGAACGGGAATGGAACGGAGGGTCTTAACACTAGGTTCCCAAGTTCCTTTTGCCTACCCTGCAATGTGCGGGATACAGCGTGAAGCTGAGTAATAACTATGTCTGTTTTTGCACACTAGGTACAGGTACAGGTACTCGTATGAATAAAATAAATCCTATAAATATATTATTCTTATTCTACATTGTTTCTGTATTGTAAACCGAGAATAAAATATAACATCACACATAATCGCTATTCCCACGTCAATTCTATTACAACTAGCAATACAGATGCACAATACGACTACAATTTCAATACATTATAAAGTATTACTGAATGTCGCAGACGATGTGTTTATGATTCACTGCGCAATCGTATGAGCTACTCTCTCCTCCTTAATAAGCAAACAGCATTACGCGGCCCACTGGCCCCTACTAGCAATCCATTCTTACGCATGTACACACACCCATAAACATGAAAGTTTACCACTTGTTTGTCTACAAACATATTGGCCGAAATATACCTTAGATATTGAGTATTTTCGTTTAAATCTCATATTATTTACGGACAAATTTAAACTTAAGATTAACAAACATAGTCTGTTTATTATTATCACGTCATTTTTACTACCACAAATTAGCCAGCTATTTAAGAAAACTAATGATGACATTATTTCGTAATGTTTGATCGTCTTTTACTTTCTGACCGGCTTAATCCCGGCGTTTGCCAAGGGCTGACTTTCTGTTCAACTGACTCCATTTTGCACAGTTTTTAACCAATAATCAGATTCGATGGTTTGATAATTACATTTCATACCCTACTCTGGACTACGATTACGACATCCAACCAGTGCTTCTTTGGGCGCCCGGGAAGCCTTACTCCAGGGGCAGACGTAGCAAGGCTATTATATCCGACATAGTTTAGGAACAATATCGTTGGTACGTTGCACGCCAGCGTAGTTTTAAGTAAGCGGTTAGACTACGGTACGCCACACTGCCACTTCAACATTTTTATTTTCGTAAAGCTACTGGGTGTGATCAGTATTAGATGGTCAGCATTTAAGAACATTTTCGGGTGATACTTTTGTATATTAGTCTCTTGATTCGATTGAAATATCGTCTGGTCCCACCGCTATTCTACCCTTCATAAATCGGAAGGCATGGATGCTGGGTGTTCAGCAGCTTCTGGAAGTAGTTTCTCAATCTCCCCTTAATAAAAGCATGACTACAGAGCCGAATGCCCTGAGAATCTCTGACAAAAAGATATTTCGCTATATCTTCCGTTGTTATATCCTGGGCACGTGCCAGTTTATTATTGTGTCCCTCCACAGTTTATAAGCTCACAATGTAGGCCCACGCTAAGGATATTTTGCTGGCACGTTTCTTTACTAAGTACTTAAATTTGTCTTCAGGATCTTGTTGCTGCCACTTGATCCGAGGCCAACGTTTCTCGACAATATTGACAAGAAAACTATGGCGAGGCTTTTACTAGGAATTACTTTACAGCTAGTTACTCTGTCTAAATGACACCGTCAGGTCAAAAAGTATTAATTTGAGTTCAGTATTAATTTGAGTTTAGGGGAACACATTCTTGAAGGTTCTTTTGGAAGAACGTATTCACCAAAGTTAGATCAGACGCAATACGAGTTTTTAGATATCTAACCTAACCCTTGGTTGTGATCGCTCTACGCCACACCATTGTTACCTAAAGGTGACCTAGCACATATATTTTAGTAAACATGTCGAATGTTACGAGTATTAATTATAATAAACAATATTATTACCAAATTAACGACTAAATAAATGATAACACGCCTTAGGAATAAAAAACATTTTGATTAAATAAAAAGACATGTCCCACTTAGTTTCTTTCACCGTTTCTTCTCAGGTCTGAGGCAGGAACTATAGTGAACTGGTGGTAAATTGTTTGAAGTTCAAAAAATAAAACTTGTAACTTCTTATTTTGAACAAAAAACAATTGAATTTGAATTTATTTAAGCAGTATAAGGATTAAACTTGTAAGTAAAGAGTATTTTAGGACAGAAATGTACACAAAAGTCAATATAGAAATTCTAGCATCCTCGAAAATGTTTCTTTTGTATTTAAATTTAAATCCACATATCACAATATTTCAGAAGTCTTGCAGCAGTATTAAATCGTAAGTTCTATGAATTATTTTTAATTGACATATTTTTTGTTTTATTCAGTACCCGCAATAAACATAATAATCAAACATAAGAACGTCAAAAGGGTTGGTATGGTATGGTTCTTTGATTGTGGCGTTCCGAGCGTGCCAGTTGAGCACATATCACTTCGCCAATGTCACGTTGAATGGAGAAGACACGAAGGAGGTTGTACGGTAGAAAAAAAAATATTACACAATAGGAGAATGCATATTAAAAAAAGGAGATCAAGTTAAAAATTGCCTTCACCTATAACAAAAAAAAAATACATATATTAAAATAAATATATACATTATCTATATACAGGGTTAGTAATAAGAAATATATAATACAAAGGTGTTAGTCTACAATTTAATATTATTATATCTAATATATTTACATAAAAATTTACATAATGGACTAAACACAAACATTAACAAACATTGAACATTAAGGGGACGGGGAACTTTGTGAGGAAGGACATCATATAAGGGATGGATTAAGTTGGGGCATGTAAAAAGAATGTGAGAAGGGGAACCATCGTCTAGACCACATTCACACAGTGAGTGGTCCCTGACCCTGATCTTAGCTAGATGTACCGGTGTGCTCGCATGTCCAAGGCGCAAGCGACATATGGTCGATATTATCCTCCGTTCAATAAATTTTTGAGAATAAAACCATGGCCGCCTGGGGATATTAGGTTGAATCGCAGCATAGAACTTACCTTTCTGGGATTTTGACATATTCCAAAATTCAGACCACGACACATCCAAATGAGTTAATGCAAGGGACAACAGATCCTGGGCCGAAATAGAAAAGTGATCCAAACTGCCACACTGGATGGCTAATTTTGCGCAAGAGTCTGCAGATTCATTCCCACTGATTCCAGAATGCCCTGGAATCCATGCCAAAGTAAAAACCAAACCCTTTAAATAACATGAGTACAGTTCTTCACGAATCCTTAAAATAATTGAAGACCTTAATTTACTATGAAAGGGATTTCCCTTTACAGCTAGTAAGCAGCTTAATGAGTCAGTACAAATAACAGTCTGTTTAAAGTCATGGGAGAGTGTGAACCGGATTGCTTCTAACAAAGCAACAGCCTCTCCAGTAAACACGGATGATTCGGGAGGACATTTAAATTGTAAAATAATTTTGAATTTTGGTATCCAGCACGCTGCACCAACACAGCTTTCGTTTGAAAGCTTTGACGCATCTGTAAAGATAAGGATATGATTTAACCAGTTTTCATTTACTATGGCTTGGAACTTTGTGTTGGTGTCAGCAGCTCCCTTGGTCAGGCCAAGATTTGTGATGATAGAGGGATGGTGTACTAAAGCTTTATAAGGCGTACAGAATAAAGGGTTAGCAGGATAGCGGGACAGAGGGTGAGGAAGGGAGGTAAATTTAATGAAGCTAGCAAGCAAGTAGGGAAGCGGCTTGCCACGAGGAATAAGGTCAGCTAACTCAGATAGCTTAGACCACAAGGGATGGGAAGAAAACTGTAGCATTTTACCAACAAATCGATCAGATAAAAATTGACGACGAATAGGAAAAGGTGGATCAACACACTCCACCTGTAATGCATTGGTAGGGGAAGACCTCATTGCACCTAAAACAATTCGAAGGCATTTGTACTGACTTCTGTTAAGTTTGTCAGTAGCAGCTTTATTAAAGGGGTCTAAAACAAATAATCCGTAGTCAATATGACTACGAATTATTGCATTGTACAGTAGTTTTTGAGTAAAAGGGTGTGCACCCCACCACACACCAGACACAGCTCTTAAAGCATTGATGCCTTTTTCACATTTTTTGCTGACATGTTCAGCATGAGCAATTCCGTTCAGTCTTTTATCAAGGACCATGCCTAAGAATTTAACACTATCTGCTAATTGTATGATATCATTACCACAGTAAATTTCAAAATTAGGTGTTACTCTCTTTTTGGAGAATACTACCGCCCGACATTTCGCTACTGATAATGCCAAGCCATGGCCAAGGAGCCACTGGTCTAGATAGTGTAAAGCAGTATTTAAACGATAAGTTATGTCCTCCACTGATTTTGAGCTATAGTAGAGGACGATGTCATCAGCGTATTGAAGGATATTACAAAAGCTACTGACAGACAATTGGAGGTCATGAGTATATAGGTTATACAACAGAGGACTAAGAGCTGAGCCTTGAGGTAATCCTTTCCAGACCAGTCTGGAAGGCACAGTAAGAAGCGGATGTTTCACAGATATCGATCTGCCGGTCAGCAGATTGCAAATGAAATGAGACAACTTCGGCGGGATACTCAGCTGTTGCAGTTTCTGCCTGAGTACCGGAAGAAGGACATTATCATAAGCAGAAGCGACATCTAAAAAAACCCCCACTAAATACTCTCCTTTGGCGAAAGCTCGTCGAATGTCTGTGGTAAAAACACTGAGACTATCTGTGGTACTTAACCCCTTTCTGAAGCCAAATTGAGAGGGTGCTAAGATATTTCTGCTTTCCACTATCCATTCCAGACGATTTTTTAAAAGCCGTTCCATAATTTTTGATAGAGCAGATGCTAGGGCAATGGGTCTGTAGGAATCGGAATCAGAAGGACATTTTCCAGGTTTAAGGATAGGAATGATAATTTGGGATTTCCAAGGTAGTGGGATATTGCCTGATTGAAATATTGCGTTGATTAAATTTAAGAAATATAGCTTAGACTTCTCATTTAGTCTAGCAATAAAAGAGTATGAGATACTATCCTCACCTGGGCTAGTGTCTCTTAAATCCGTTAAGACGTTTTTGAGTTCTTCAGACGAAAAACAAGCGTCCATTTCATCCGAAGATTCAATCAGTGGGAAAATAAATAAGTCATGAGATGGTACAAAAGGCGGAGCCAATTTGTTAGCAAAATCACACAGCCACAAAGAAGGATTATTGGAGTTAGGACTGGAATCATAGTTAAGGGAACGGCGAAATCTCCTAACATTTTTCCATATGAGTGAGGAAGGAGAGCGAGGGCTAAGGGATTCACAAAAATTGGCCCATCCAATTCTCTTCTTTTTCCTAATCAATTTTCTAAACTTCGCATCACTGCGTTTGTACTCAACAAATTTCTCCATAGTCATATAGACTGCATATGACTCCTCGGCAGCTGTTCGCCGATTGACAGAATCAGAGCATTCCTGATCCCACCAAGGATTGAAATGCATCCAATTCTGAATGGAGCGTTTTCTAGGGATGTGAAAGTCAGCCGCAGACAAGATGGTAGAGACAAAACGTTCATAGCAAAGAATGATATTCTCAAAATTAGCAGACTCAGGAAGATTGCCCAACATGCAATCCACAGAGTCGGCGTACTTATTCCAGTTGGCTTGTTTTAGGTTAAATTTAGATGTAGAATAAAGAGAGGAAGAAGGAGGAGGTCTATTACGCATTGAGATAAGTATAGGAAAATGGTCACTACCATGGGTAGAAGGTAGAACAGACCATGATAGCTGGGTAGCCAGAGATGGGGAGGATAGGGAAAGATCAACAGCAGTCCTAGGATTCTGATTTGGATTAACCCTACGAGTCGGAGAGCCATCATTGATAATGCAAAGAGATACATCATCAATCATGTCTACCAACAAAGGAGATAACCCATCACAGTAATAACACCCCCACAAAGAGTGATGAGTGTTAAAATCACCTAGGACCAAGACAGGACTAGGGAGCAAAGAGATAATAGACTTAAGCTCAAGGAAAACAGAGGAAGAAGGATGAGGGATATAAACAGATAGGAAGGAGATATTGAAAGCCCTCACAGCAACAGCATTAATCTGTTGGCTGTGAGGGGGGAGAGGGATACAGGAATAAGGAGAGGAGTGCTGGATGAGGATAGCACAACCTCCATACCCGTCATTTCTGTCCTCCCTTAAACAGGAGAAACCTGATACCCTAAAGCGGGAATCAGGCACCAGCCATGTTTCCGAGAGGGCAATAATGACAGGGTTGTACAAAGAAATAATATTAAGTAATTCGTGCTTTTTGGCACGAATACTTTTACTATTCCATTGTAGGAAGCTCAGTGCTGCCATTATTTAGTATTTTAAAAATTGTTAGTAAATTTTGGGCAACGTTGGACGGTATAGGAAGTTCATCAGCGGTTCTGAAGATACTCACAAGGGTTTCAGTAAGTGCAACCAATAGATCTTTTCTAGATTCTATTGGACTGTCAACACCTTGGTTTAGAGCGCAACCATTAGGAAGGGACGACGGACATGCGGCAGTTAGGGCTTGATGAGCTTGACTATTATATCCCTTTGCTAAAGGAGCTCGGGGACGAGGAGACTGAAAAACAGTCTTTTTATATGATCTGTTAGGGGAGGCAGGGGCTGGTAATTTAGAAGGAGAGGGAACTGCATAGGTGGGCGGGGAAAACATTTCCTTAGCCATATCCGCATAGGACTTGCGAACAGGAGGAAAACGAGCGGAAGCCTCTATATACGAAATACACTCTTGTGACATGGTAATTTTGATGGACTGTTGCCTTGCAAACTCAGGACAGTCTTTGTCAGTAGCAAAATGTTTGCTTTCACAATGTAAACAATAAGCATTTTCCCTATTAGTGTCACATGCTTCACCAGTGTGGGACTGAGAACACTTGTAACACCTTGGCTTCGATCTGCACTGTGATTTAATGTGACCAAAACGACAACAATTTAGGCACTGGATAGTGGGAAATTTGTATGGTTCTACTGGGAGAGAGGAATGGTATGAAAAGACCCTTTCAGGCAACTTTTGTCCACGGAATGTAACTACAACTGACTGGGTTGGAACCCATGTAGTCACACCCTCACTTACACACTTTCTATTAAGTCGTCTTGCTTTCATCACTTGTATACCATTTGAGGGAAATTCTAGAGAGCCTACAAACTCATCAAGTGAGAAGTCCACTGGGACATTTCTTACAATACCCATTCGAGTGATATTAAAAGTAGGGATAACTGCCACATACTTACATAGACCTAAAATGGGATTGGATAAAAATAAATTCGCTGCAGTAGCTGTTGAGAATTCCACGCTGATTTTGTTGCGACCAACATTTTTCACTCCATCACTGGTGATGTTATTTATTTTATTAATATGGAGAAATTGGCCAAACTTAATTGCTTTAATAGAGGTACCGGCAGCAGGATCTGGAGTTTCCCTCGACACATATACTATAAAAGGGCCTTTGTCTGAATCGATGTAGGATTTAGGACTTTCTGACAGGGAAGGGTGAATATATAAATTTTGAATTGACGGTGTAGCCGTAGCTGGGTCAATAATTGTTTTTTTTACAGACTCTGCAATATGTGAAGGTGGGTTATCACCTTGTCTTTTACGCGATGTAGCCTGAGAGTCGCATTTGCCACCACCAGGATCAGGGGGATCAGGCGGATGCGGATCAGCATCCATTTTAAAATAAACTAACCTAACTTACCTTATAATTAGCTAATCTAAAGGACAAAATACCACAAACACTCACAACAACAAACACCGATAATAAAACCGATCTCCTTTTTAAGAAATCGCACTTTTCACTAAAAATATATGTACAAATATCACTAAAATAAGAAATCCTCACAAACACGTGTGTTAACCAAAACAAACGTCAGCGAAACGGAGAAGACTCGTAATAACATCAAAAGGGTTATAAATATTTCAAAACAATTATGGATACAAATTCACACGATAAAATAAATAAACTTTAACGTTGGTGTATACCTAATACATAACGTTAATTTATACTTAATCGTTTGGATCGTCTTTGTTAATGGAATTATAATTATTGTCCTATTATTAAGAAGTATAATTATACACAACAAGCGACGTGGGCGTTATATTTGTGATCAATTACGATCAATCATGTAGCAGCGTGAAAAGGATTTTTTATATTATAGCCTCATGTTCACATAATCGCAGTACTTTTTTATTATAACTAGTACGTAAATTTGTACATTTACAGGTACTTCAAGCTCATCAGATTTGCTGCCTTATTTCCCTATGCTTATTTCCCTATGGCCTAATGTTTCATAAATTGTTATCACTCCTTCGAGAAGACTTGCCAAAGTTTTTGTAGCTTGTAACAGACTGAATAGGATGTTTTTTTAGGGTTATACATAGGTACAAATATTACAAAGTGAATTATTAATGCATACAGCCTTTAGTTAAATAAAATGCTCCTATAAAAATTGGTACCACAAAAGTGAATAAAATAAAAATTAAATAATACAAGATTTCTAGATTGTTTTTTCATTGTGTATTACAGTTTAAGCCTTATTATTCTATACTGTTACTTGAAAATTTGCAAAAAATGTGTCTTCCACGTTGTGGTGTACATTTGGATTAACAACAAAATTCATAACATGTAATTTCTTTGTTATCAGAATTGTTAGACAAATTCGGATTCAAAATTAAGTTACTGTATAACAATACGCCAAGCCAAATAAAAGATTATTGATATTATAGCTAATCGCATCAGACACTAATATTCCTTTTACTTTTCGTAAAGCTAACACAAAACACAAATTAAGAATTTAACATTGTCGAATCGTTGGTATAAGTACGAAATATGTAGGCCGATTGTACAGTAAGATCAACTGAATATTCAGACAAAAAGAAAATCTCAGCTTAGACCTCGCAGGCTGTATACATTTTTATTATATAATAATATCAATAACAATATAAACCACATCAATAGGAACACGTATCAGTTTCAAAGTCGTATCGACCTCTACTAACCACAACGTACCTTTGTATTGTTCCTGCTCCTGCATAGTTTGCACCGAACAGCGTAATCTGTTAACTGTCAGCTGTACTGTGTCATTCAAGCCGTCTTCACTTGCTGTGTAAAGTAGCGTTACTTCAAGTTGTCCCTTCTTGTTTTCTCTCTGTTAACGTAAAATATATCGTAAATTTCCAAAAACTTTTACTTTAAATTTTATACTTATAAAGAGATTTCCAGAAAGTCAATCTTTTTAAAAGATAGCCTAAAATATAAGTACCAATATAAACAAATAAATTAATTCTACCAAAAGCATACAGTGTAAGGCTTAAGTATCTATAGTCAAACGTTGTCAAAGACAATTTATCTTTGACTATATTTGACTTTCGATTAAATGTTTACAATTGAGGATATTCGTAAATTTCCGCCTTTCATCACGTAGTATCGTGGGGTACAATTCGTGATATGTTAATTGTATTTCGTATAATGTAAATAACGTTTATATTATTTACACGTACTTTTGTACACTAAAACTTAATCAATTACATAAACTCGTAAAGGTTATGTAAATACAAAGTATAAAGCCAGTAAATAGAGGTATAATCCTAAAATGAACGACATGTAAAAACCTTTAAAGCTTTGACATGTCGTTCATTTTAGGATTATACCTCTATTTACTTTGAGCACCAAAAAATCACAGATGACTTCAACAGGTCTATTGAATACTGAATATGCTGATTTAATGCATGCCATAAACGGGAGCGATAATGGATTTTAAATATCAGGTGTCTTTATATATATATATATATATATATATATATATATATATATATATATATATATATATATATATATATATATATGTATATATATATATATATACATATATATATATATATATATATATATATATATATATATATATATATATATATATATATATATATGTATAAGTATACCGTACGTATAAAATAAAAAGATACCTTCTTATCAGTGTTGATAAGCTTCTTATAAAAAAATTTATAAAAATAAATATTTTTTACTACGAACTAAACGTGACTTCACGTGCTCAAATTTAATTTATTTAATTCAAAAATAAATGGGAAATAAAAAACCTGAAATAATTATTTAAATTTAGCTACAACTCAAATTTTTAAATGTTTTAAAAACCGATGCTTCTAGGTCGACGCGACGTCTTACGTCAGCGCAATAATGATAGGGCACATACTCCAACTGGGATTGGTCGAGGTCGAAACGATTCTATTGTCAGAAGTTGAATCCTACATTTATGTGTTGAGAATATTGAGTCAATCAGCTTGGTGAATCATGCCATCACACATTAGGGAAATTTACGTTCTTATCAAAGATATTATATAATAAAATTATGTGTAGGTCGCTTATCACTCAGAGATAGTAGTCTAAAAACGTCCTAAAATTTTTTAACATAATTAGTAGTTTTAGTTGACCATAATTTTTCTCGATTTGTATGTTTCAAATAGAAATTATATTTATATAAAATTGATATTCATTTCAGTGATTAAACGTTGATAAGTTACATGTGTCTCTATATGAATCAAAAATAATAACACATTTTTTAAATTAATATATTTTAACCCCACTTGCTATCTCACTGTTTCATTATGTAAAAATGTAAAGTAGATAGAGCTTCTAGATTCAGTTTCTATTTCTAGTTTATACTTCGCAGTATTTTTTATATTAAGTACAAATAGAATTGAATTATCTGTCTGCAAATTCAATGTTTTCAAGTTCACATACAATTCAATTATTGTAAATCAATGTTTTAAGTAGATTTCCATGTTTTTGTGAATATTAATAAATAAATAAATATTTAATATATTTTCTATAATTTTAATAAAATTATTAGGGTATCATATCACTAGATAGTAGATATCATTAAAATTTTTTAATATATAGTTTTATTATTTATAAATCTAATAAATATTTTACTTTAAACGGTTATTTTATTTTTATTTTTTTTTAAACTAACTTTTAATTTTATTAAAATCAATCGTAAAATTTATATGCCAGATTTACACTAAGAGAACCACGGCCCCTGTGATAATATAAGTAACGCTTTGTAAGCAAAAATGTAAAAATAAAACGAAAGATACTAAAAAAGGAATATAAAGTCATAACATTAAAAATATTTCTTCAACAACTGACAATGACATCATTGAAAGTAAAAACATCGTTTAAGGGACCATTAAAAGTTAACTGCTGCGATAATCTTCAAATTTTAAGTTAGGTTTACGTTTAGGTTTATAACATTACGCAACATATTGTTTTACATTGCTGTATTATTTTTATTTTTTCTCGCTGTATCTATATAGCAGGGTAGGCAGAAGGAACTTAGGAACCTACTCTTAAGACACTTCATTCCCTTCCCCACTTTCCTCCGAAATTGAGTCATTGCGCGTTGATTGCAACGGAGAGAATAAATGAAAACAAAATATTTCGTTTGAAAATGTTAAATATTTCATGTCCTCGAGGGGTTCGAAGCCACAATCTTCACTTGCACGACAGGCCTCAATTATTCTTTTATTTGTAACCGTATTGTGTATAATACTTACTCGGGAATCCGTCGCTGACAGCCCACTAGCAATTGCATTTATAGGCCTCCAAATATCCGGCGTTCCAATTAAGCCATTCTTAAGATCATTTTGAAATAATTTCGAGTCGAAATTCCAAGTTGCTGCGCCAACTGTTCGTCTTTTTTCTAACATTGACTTCTGAATTAATGCCTCTGTTTTAGTTGACTTAAAACTATTTATCGTTTTTTCAAATAAACTACCAGTTTTTGACTTTTGACCTTCTTCGTTTAGTGACTTAAGTGTTTTAGAGTCCAACGATTTGGCGTTTTTTCTTTTGTCTATTTCTTGTTTTGGTGCTTCCAGTATAGCGTATATAGTCAGAGACAAAAAATGGCCAGCTACCAAACCCTGTAGGTCTACTTTATCAGTCGTTTTCCTGATATCCTTTTGCTTTAGTTGAAATTTAAAATCTTCATTCCATATTGGCCATGAACTTTCTTGTAACGTCGTTTCATATTTACTATCACCAGGAAATACTTTTACCTGGAATAAGCAATTCAACAATTATACATCAATTATATAAGGTTAAAAATTAAATATTTATTATAAACTTTATATCTTCCTTCTTTTATATGAGTAGGTTCCCGACAGTCAAACATAAATTATTTTTCAAGAACTGTAGCTCTTAGTATTCGCTATAGTTGCTGAATTCATGGAAAGTTAAGTATCTAGTCTATTTGAATATGAAGTAGTTGGCTTTTTCCAATGTAATTTATAAGCATACATCAAGCCTTCTTGTTGTATAAAACTTAAAATATCTAACTTAACATGTTCAATAATATAGGAGTATGTAGGTTTATAAACAATTTTGTGAAACAAGTGCTGAAAATGAAGATCTAACTGGCATATTATTTGACATTTAAATAAATAAAATATATAACTTATCATATTTAAGTTCAATAAAATATTTCAGTTAAAATGATTACCCCCATGTAATGGTTTCTATTCCTTAAGGTTAATACATGGATAGCTAATATCTGCTATTAACTTTTTCCTATCATAAAATAAGGTAAAATATGCTCTCTACTTTTTTATAGATTTATTTCAAATCAAATCAATCAATATATAGATATATGGATCAATGCTTGCTTAATCTAGCGAGACTACACACATTAAATTGCTAAGGTGTCCCTGCTTTAAGGTCCTTTTTATATAATATTAAATTATTTATAAGTAAACAACATCCTGAATGTTAAAAAAGAATGCCTACGTTAATATATATTTATCTTTAAAACGTAAATAGTAGTAACAGGCAGATACATTGTTTAACTATTGAAAAGTTTAATGATCACATTTTATTTAGTTAGGAGCATTACAAGTTATCTTTACAGTACACTGTAAAATATTATGTTTATAAAATATATGTACATTTAAATAAAAACATATATTTATTTCAAGAATTCCTTATTTTCACGTAGAATTACAATTATAGGACATTTTACGGTACAACGTCATATTTAATAAATACCGTGTTCATATAAGATATTATAAGAAATCTTATTGGTAGCATTTAATAACTAATAGAATCTAAAGCAATTATTTTTAATGTTTATCTGTGTTAGAAACTCAATTTTAATTATCGTATTATGGCAAGGTTTCTTTAAGTTAAATTATATTTCAATCTCTCTTTATAAATAAAAATTAATAATTGTTTTATTGAATTCACAGATTTTTTTACAAATAGGATACACAATGTGTACAAAATGGTATTGTTATTAAAAAATTGAAAGTACTGCAGATTAGTAAATTATTAATTGTAGTATATGCTGGTGAAGCCGAAGGCGGGTAGCTAGTTAGATATAAAAAATGTGAAAGTGAAGTCACATTTCAATGTCCATGTCCATGACTTCATAAGCGCATTCGACGATAACCGAATGATAACGAGTTGTAGTAGGGCTCTTGATAACGGATAGAGATAATCATTTATTATAATAAAACACAAGACACTGTAATAAAAAAATATTTTCGGAAAAACCTCTTAGCATGAAGAATAGCTAACGTGTATTATATTATATATATATAAAAAATGTTATAAGCGGTTATTTTAGGATTTAATTAAGTACTTTCTAAACATATAATCACTTGTATGAATTTTATAACTATATTTTTGTTTGCTTAACGCTGTGTCCCACATATAGTTGGATAAGCAGAGGTAACTTAATGTTAAGACATTTCGTTCTCATTAGGGCAGTTCCGTTTTTCATCTTTCCTCAAATTCTTAAGGCATTGCCTATCGAGTGACGGAATTCAACGCCGTAACTATATAACAATGATTTAAATACATCAAAAATATAATTCAAATAACGTGATTTATATAATTTGGTCACATTCCAGCATTCATGACATTCCCTATAATATTGTTTTTATCATTGTATGACCTATAACAAAACATTACTAAAAATAGGTATCATTAACTAAAGGATACATAAGTAATCACAATTCCGTATCTAATTACTCTAATAGCGTCGAGCAGAAAAATAAATAATTACCTAAAGTCACACCACACTAAGTCATGTCCGGCGAAAAACGAGCATGCTAAAGTAAACCATATAAATAATAGAACAAAGAAGTCTAACTAAACCTATTTTAAGTTTTGTGGTTTTCTCAAATTACTAAATTAACAGTTGCTTGGTAATGTTTGGGAGTATTCGGTGTTAATTAAATAGTCAGTAATATGGCTCTTGTGTAGATAAATTTTTGTACTAACCACAAAAATAGGATGTTCAATCTGATGAATTGTATAAATATATATATATATATATATATATATATATATATATATATATATATATATATATATATATATATATATATATATATATATATATATATATATATATATATATATATATATATATATATATATATATATATATATATATATATATATATATATATATATATATATATATATATATATATATATATATATATATATATATATATATATATATATATATATATATATATACATATATATATATATATATATATATATATATATATATATATATATATATATATATATATACATATATATATATATATATATATATATATATATATATATATATATATATATATATATATATATATATATATATATATATATATATATATATATATATATATATATATATATATATATATATATATATATATATTTTCATAGGTTTTTTTTTAATGTTAGTGTACACGAGTATAGTTTTAAAGTTGGCTTTCAACACATGTTATGTATTTTAATACATGTGTTCAATATACATTCTTAAATAAAGTTTTATTTTAAATTTTATTAGTTTACTGATCGCATAGAGCGATTACTACTGAAACGCCAACGTCAGAATAACGTGACGTCCTTATTCTTTTCTTCGAGTTGAGATCGAACCCGTTCGATTGGGCTACTACTCGTTTGTACTAAGAACACCGTTCTTAGTACAAACGAGTAGTAGCCCAATCGAAGTTGATGTATGCTAGTTTTAATTAATTTATAAAATTATGTACATTTAGTTACTTTTATAAGACGATGCGTAGAGATTGTTGAGATTGTTGATGACGTAGAGATTGTTCTCTACTATTTACAGTCATACGTTTGTATCCCTGCGCCACGACAAGCCCCTCGCCCCTGAACATACGACCCAAAAAGCGGTAATTGTTGTGAATACTATCTATATGTTAATATGTTCTAGTAATTAGCATCGTCTTATAAAAGTAACTAAATGTACATAATTTTATAAATTAATTAAAACTAGCATACATCAACTTCGATTGGGCTACTACTCGTTTGTACTAAGAACGGTGAGAACTTTAAGATTAGATATTTAAATAATATAACGAGACGACACGCGGCGTAAAGTACCACCACTCAAGCAATACCTCAAACTCAAGAATATGAAAAATGGAAAACAGAAGTCTTACAATGGGAACGGAGTGTTTTAATACTGGGTTACCAAGTTTCCTTTTCTAGTCTGCTCTATATGGAATATAAATAAAAATAAAGGCAACTTTAAAACTATACTCGTGTACACTAACATTAAAAACAACCTATGAAAACAAAAAAAATACAATAACTTCAAAGTAAAGAAAATTTGAAAATAAATTAAATTATTAACTTTAAAGTTATCAGAGACAAAACTAAGGAGGCGTTCTATTAATAATTTAATACAGATTCTATTTTTGATCTTAATACATGGATTAGTTTATGGTTAGTGAATTATATCAATAACTATAAACATATCTATATTACATTGCATATATATGAATTAATCGAGATATAAACAGATTAACAAATTTTTCTACAATTAATTCTCTTAGTTAATAATTCATTATTTCCCAATCAATTTCCCTTTCAGATATATAAAAACAATAAAGTCATATAGAATAGAATAATGCAGCCGGTGTTAAGTCAATCTTCTTGCAGAGGCGAGCTATTCGCGCAATCTATAACTTAAGCCCTAAAGAATCTTTAAGGGAAACGTTTAAGAAGATTAAAATGTTATATGTATGTCAAGAAAAATATTAATTACTAATATCAGTGGTGTACATGATATTAATACTAGAAATAGGCTTAAACTTAGTGTGCTTGTAACTCTATTTCATCGAGTCCGTTATTCTTTTATGAGACAGGGTGTACACTTTTACAATAGGATCCCAGAAAACGTCCGAGAATTTTCTATATCACATTTTTAAAAAGTTGTGAGAAGACGTTTGTGTGTTAAAGGTTATTACCATATTAACAATTTCATAAATGATAACTAACACGCCTTGGGAATAAAATGCTCGCTCCAGGCTATTTGAAATGTACCTATCATTGTCACATAATTATATGATATAAAGTTTTGATAAAATAAAGGTATGTGCCAATTCTTTTAAGGTCTGAGGCAGTAACTTTAGTGAACTGGTGGTAAATTGTTTGACGTTCAAAAAACTAAGCTTGTAGCTTCTTATTTTGAATAATTATCTATAAGTACATATAATAAAATTATAACAACCTCACGTCTACATTATAGATATTAAAGAAAAACTAAGATGGGGGATCTTCATAAGTCCAAAAGAAGTCAAAAATATGATTTCACGCAAAAACTACCGGACGAATTTTGATAAGACTTCTTTTGGTTTATAGCTTTTAGTCCTCGCTAAGATATAGGCTATCTGTTTTTTTGAAATTCGCTCTTTAAGGGGGTAAAGGGGAGTAGGTTTGTATGAAGCTCCGACAGTTATGAAACTATTTCTATTAAAATTAATATTTGGCTTAATTAATTTAATTATTCTGCCTTAAAAAAAGGGGGCTAAGTTTCTATGAAACTCCGTCAATTTGCGATGTTTAATACGGTGGGAGTAAAAAGTGTCCTGATCAACATCTATGAGAAGTGATTATTTTAAAGCTTTGGAGTCCGTCTGCCTACGTAACTGGCATGCAACACCAAGAGCACGGCTTCACTTTAAAAACATACGGAAATGACTCTACTATAATAGTTTTTTTATCTTCTGTTGGCGCGTAAGCATTCCTTGACGAAGTTCACGGGCACCAGCTAGTTTTGAATAAAAATATTTGAATTTGATATATTAATTGTACATTTAACGTATTATTCGCCATTTTTACTATTGACCGATATGCTGACACGAGAGTACTATTTTCGGATAATTGCGTTATTGCTTTTCTTGTATTTATTTAGCATGTATAATATAAGTGCTGCTACAATAAATAAATTACTAAATTTGTTTTGGTCTCCTCTACAAGGCAGTTAAGACAAACTTTGCATGTCTATGAGATTGTAAGCAAATAATTAAAAACTAAAAGTAAATACTAAAAGTTTCTTAAAGTGCGTGAAATAATATCTGAAAAGTGAAGCTATCTCTGTCGCGATCAGGACGATTAATTTTAGACTCGATAAAAATCGAATAAAATCGGGATGTCTGGTAACGCTGGTATAGCCAAATGAAATAGCGTAAATGATCTGACCTTATTGTCTAGTACCATGTACTATACATAAAAGTGTTATAATTGTGTTAAAAATTGTATATTGTAGTTGTAATCAAGAACAAAAGATCTTTTTGTTTAATTTAAGCAGTTTTCTGATTTACATCTGTAGGTATATGCATATAATAAAAACATAGAAAATTCAACCTATACATGAAAATATGAAACATATAATATTAATTTGGTCCGTTAATATACCGTCCGTTATATATGACCTGTATATAATATGGCCTGTCGTGGCGCAGGGGTACAAGCGTTTGGCTGTAACCGACAGGTTGTGGGTTCGATTCCCACTCAAGGAAATGAAATATTAATTATTTTCAATTTAAATATTTCATATTTTCATTTCTTACCTTGTAGGTAAGACGCAGCGTTGATAACCGCCAGTTAACACGCAGTGCCTCAAATTCGGTGAAAAGTTGGGAACGGAAGTGGATTGGAGTGTCTTAACACTAGGTTTCCAAGTTCCCTCCTATCTTGCCATGTGCGGGATACAGCGTGAAGCTGAGTGAGTGACTGAATATATTGATAATGGTGATGATGATATTTAGAGCTCCGAACTACTCATCAGAATTTTAGTTGTCTGTATGTCTGTTAGTTTGTTCATCACGCAAAAGTTACTAGACAGAAATTAATAAATTTTGGTAAGGTAATAGCTGGGTCTGGAGGTTTAGGAATATAAGGAATTGGTTGATTATTTTACTATGATTATCTATACTTTAAAACACTTAATGAATTGTGATTTTTATTTAATCTTTTGGGATTTCATTTTATTTTGTTCGAACAAAATATCGTATTTAGTTGAAAAGTTACGCTTATATATATGGTAGGCGGAATGTAAACGCGATACGTTCTGACGTTTGTTGCTGTGTCTGCAATAAAGATGGAGACAAACCAAAAAAAAATGTTTTTTTGTAGATTAGTATCGAGTAAATCTATAACAAACTATCTGCATTAAAAAACACTCTGTTATCATTAAACTACAAATAAATGTTGCAAATGTTGTGTTATTTTTTTTTTCAGCTTCACGCTGTATCCCGCACTAGGCAGGGTAAGCAGAGGGAAAGGAAGTGAAACCTAGTGTTATGACACTCCGTTCCACTTCCGTTTCCCACTTTCCGCCGAATTTGAGGCATTGCGTGATGAGTGGCGGAACTCAACGCCGCGCTTTGCCTTATTACCAGAGCGAAGAAATGAAACGTTAAATATTCAAATTGAAAATATTAAATATTTCATTTCCTCGACTGGGGATCGAACCCAGAACCTATCGGTTACAGTCACACGCTTGTGCCGCTGCGCCACGACAGGCCTCAATGCGCCACGACAGGCCTCAATGTGTTATACGTCAAACAAAATTTACTGAACCATTCGATGGTAAGGCTCAAAGCTGCATCAGTAATATTAATATTTTTTTATCAAAATAATAAATAAAAATTTTACATCAAATTTATTCGAAAGTTCATATTAGAAATCAGTAAGTATAATTAAACGCAATCCAGTGTTTCAAGTAAATTATCCCGTAGTTAAAGCAGGCGAAGGGGCAAGCTATTAGATAAATAATGTATACATACACTTGCTTCTTTCTATTCCAACGTGCGTATATTTATGTACTGACCAATATATAAGGTAGGGAATTAAATCAATAAGGTCAGCCTACAAGTATATCTTTACGACAAATTATAACGTTGGTTCAAAATTCAAGTGTGTAACAATAAAAAAAAATGTGTCAAAATTATAAATTGACAGATGATATCAATCGAATTTGTTTTTTGGAAAATAACAACTAGCGCCACTACCTGGCCAATTAACTATAGTTATGTTGGTAACGTTATTGGCCTTAATTAGAAAAATTATTATATGTATGAGAACATTGAAAGAGTCATCTTTTTAACCTTTCAATACTTTGATGTATATTCATTCTATTTTATTGTTTAACAAAAGTTTTATTTACTTAAAAGAGAAATTAGTCTTCTTAAATATAACAAAGTTTCAAATCTACATATCTAAAAATATATAATAAGTTTATCTTTTAATGAATAAAAATATTACAACCAAATTAAGTTATTAATACATTAGATAATGCCTGATGGGAAAAGAAAATTAAATCTCTTAAAACGGGTGTCAATATTTCTTATAATTTATAATTGTTGTTAAATTTTATTCAATATAAAAAATACTATTTACTAATGTAAATATTTATTTTCTAAATATTTTCTATCTTGCGTAAAATCTGCTACTGCCATACAAAGTTTTGAGTATAATATTTTACGTGATTGATCAATAATTTATACAATTGTGATAGCGAATAATAATATAAGACAAAATCCTATTTATTACTATGAAAACAAAAGTTACCTTTACAAGGTATCCATGAGCGCGAGTGAGTCCAAACAAGGACGGGAGATGCCGGGCACCGATAACAGTCACGTACAAATTTTTACTAACTGGATGCAATGATAATTTGAAACCTATTTCAGGGTCCAAACTACCACTTCCTGCTAACTGATTATCTTTATTATTATTTAAAATATTCTTAAGTTTATTTAAGGAAAACGCCATTGTAAACAAACTTAGAATGACTGCGTTATCTTACAGAAAACTTGTATTAAACCGGTTTTTCGTATAATTATCCATTAACTCTGCGAGGTCGTATCATTTTAACCGTTTATTTAAAACTACAAATATAATTTTCACACAGATCTTAAAATTATTCAAAACATTAACATCACGTTTGACACAACATACGAGAATGTTGTGAAATTAACTGTCCCGAACTCCAATTACAAATCACAACTAGAATGTATGAGCATACATACGGCTATAGTACACGATATTGTGATGCTACCATTAATAAAGGAGAGGGGGTTCTTATCGGGTTATTCGATGTCTCTGTCATACGCACATTTTATAATGTAAAAAATATGCAGTGTGAAAAGGCAATAGATTTGGTATGACTTTTTCACTGATAGTATTATACTTATTGCCATTAGCAGCGAGTGCCATCTGTCGATCGAATCGTAGATTGCGGTATTACTTAAGAGATGGCGTTACAAAATCAATATGTACGTGCTCTTTCAGCCTCACGCTGTATACTGCACACAGCAGGGTAGGCAGAGAGAACTTGGGAACCTAGTGTTAAGACACTCTGTTCCACTTTCGTTCCCCACTTTCCTCTGAATTTAAGGCATTGCGTGATGAGTGGCCGAACTCAACGCCGCGTTTCGCCTTGTTACCAAAGCGATGAAATAAAAACATTAAATATTTAATAGATAGTGGGGAACGGAAGTGAAACGGAGTGTCATAACACTAGGTTTCACTTTCGTGCCCTCTGCCTACCCTGCCTAGTGCGGGATACAGCGTGAAGCTGAAAAAAATAATATTAAAAAAATAATAGATATGAATGTACGTACCTAATTTTTGAGTTTATGCCGTTCCGAGCGTGCCAGTTGATCATGAGTACTAGTGACTTCACCAATGTCACAAGGTATGGAGAAAACACGACGTATGATAAAAAAGAGGTAATATTTCACAATAGGAGAATGCATGTTAAAATAAATATATAATTTATATAGAGTATTAAATACAAACTTTAACAAACATTAAATATAAGATGATGACCTTATTAAAGGCAAATTTATCTTATAGTAAATTAACATCTTCATTTATTTTAAGGATTGTTAAAGAACAGTACTTGTGCCGTTGAAAAGGGTTGGTTGATATGCTTTAATGGATTGTAGGTCATTCTGGTGCTATGGAAATGAAATGAGACTTGCCAGTGGACAAATAACAGTCGTTGAAAATTGTGAACTCTTGTTTACAATTTTAAGACAACATACTTAAGCAGTCCCCCATCAAGATTAAATGTCCGTAATCAATATTACTATAGCTTATAATAATATTTTAAAATAATTAGTAATGAGAACCAAAACTTGCTAAAGATGATAGATAAGTCAAGATCATTTCATATATAATAATATATAACAAATAACTGTAATAATTAATTATTTATTCACCATTGTGATACAAGGGCACTGGCGGCTATAAACATAACAGGTTATGGGTTTGATCCCTCCATTATTTCAGCCCCGCTAAAATAATATATATTTTCATTTCTTTGATTTAGTAACAATTTTAACTTGTTACAATATGCAATGCCTCAAATTTGGCGTAAAGTGGGGAACGCAATGGATTGCCTTAACACTTAGTTTCCTAAGTTCTCTCTGCCTACCCTGCCATGTGCTAACTGAAAAAAAAATAATAATAATTAAAAAAACAAAAATCAAACAGTTATATAAAAATAAATATTTATTTTCTGATAACTAAAATGCTAGGTGACTCAGCAATGTCTGTACAAAACAGGTGCCTTATGTAATCACATTTAACAAAAGGTTCAAATCTTTTACATCTTTAAAGGAGTATAATTAGAATTTCAAATAATTACAACATAAAATAAACATATTTTTGTCTTACTTTTCAGTATATAGTGTTAAACATTTAAAGCTTAAGAAGGTGATAGATATTGACTTATAAATTGTACAATTGCGTCGTAGTAATGTATAAAAATTGATACTATGAGTACGAACATAGCAAAGCAAATGCCTGTGATATACATAAACTGACTAGCTTCTTGTGGTGTTGCTAAAAGCTCTTCACTGCTTGCATCTCGGTCCAAAGCATCAAACTCGGAAGTATCTATATGAAAAAAATTAAACGTAAATTAACATGAAATAATTTCTCACTGGTTTTTAACTTTACAGTGTATCCCGCTTATAATTTTCTAGACATTACATATCGAGGGGTGGTGTCCAACACCGCGCTTGGTCATGTTAGAGAAAGAATTTTTATATTATATTAAAATAACAAAACTCAATCTAGTTGATGTTTAATTTTTAGTATGACATTTTCAGATAAGATTGATCATAGTAAAAAAAAAACTTTTTATAACTTACCTGCAGGTGTTTCAACGTCACAAACGACATCGGCCTCAGTAATTTTCAAGTCTAAAAGCTCTTTAACTGATAACAAAGCTTCAGCCGGAGCTTCTCCAGGAAAGAGATAGTCACATAGATAAAGTGGACCCACTGGCACTAGTACCCGCCGTGGTGGCTCATTGAAACAAACTTTTTCTGAAAAAGAAAATGCTCTCATATATTAAATGTATTGATAACTACAGGGAAGACGCAATTATCGAGACTACCAACTGAGATTTTTTTTCTTAATAGTTCTGTAATATATATGTTTTTTTCTTTAGTAGTTTTTTTTAGGTTCAGTTGATTAAATAACCTGTACTTATATTAAATCTGAAAACAAATATTAAATTCAGCACATCAAATATCAAAGTATGTACATGAAAGATATATTCATAATCGTAGGACCCAAAATAGTGATTATTAAAAATAGTAAAAATTATTTTGTCCGTTTGTACGCGGTAGTCTTAGACACGGCTAACCAGATTTAAACGTAGTTTTCACGATTATATTTCGACAACGTTCTTTCATCATTTAGCATATATTTTATTTAAATAAAAAAAATATATACATTTAGTTTACGAAATTACTATAATTTTTTTTAAATTAATTTAGCTGAAATTTTAAGATTTAATGTTTATATAATTTTATTAGAACAAGAAGGTAATTGAGATTGGAAAGAAAATGGCGTAATTCAAGCAGGTGAAGCCGCGGGCGGATAGATAGTCTCATTTACATATAATAGTCTCAATTTTAATTATAAAACATAATTAGGAACAAAAAAATTACCTTCCGGTAACAAATTGTCGTCAATAAGAGCATCACAGTGCATAGTAAACCGTGACGCCAGAGATCGGATTATGTCTTGCTTTACTGCAGTTATTGACTCGCTGATAGTGGCCTTAGGATACATAAATACACTTGAAGAGACCACACCACTGAAATGTATACTGCCATCGCATTCCAGGTATTCCACTGTTTCAGGTAAACTGTTTTCCTGTTTAAATAACGAAAATTATAAAAAAAAAATTATTTCATATAATAATATTAACTACCATATAATAAAGTATATATACATGTAGCGCTTCATCTGTTATTGTACATATACCAAAATTTATATGCAATATATAATTCATTATTGATTTCTCCATACAAGTATTGTATATGTTCAATAATTAACAAATATATTAAATATACTAATAGTTACTTATCACATAATTTTTTAATAAGGTATAAGTTTATTTTCCAAATAGGATTTTATTAAGTTAAAGGGTTGGTAAAGTATCACATTATCTCCTTTATCGTCATACAATCTCCTTTGTATTTTCCATCCATACAATAGGGCATTTTTAAAATGATTTTGTGGTCAAGTGAAATGCTCGAAACAAAATTATTGAAGAACTCAACTGAACTCAACACATCCTGTATTTATTATAGACTTTTATTATAGACTGATAAAAATCTTTTGAGTATTCTGAGGTATCTCTGTATGTTATAACATTAAAAAGTTAAATAATAAAAATAAAATGGTAATAATAAATATAACTTACAAATGGCACAAACAGAGAAACATGCATATTTTTAGGTGCTTCCTGGGTTGTTTTTGTACTACTGCCTTTAGGTTTCTTCTTTTTCACAAGTTGTTCTAAAGCTTCAGATCCCTCTTTCAACTCTCCATCAATAAACATGACACTCGACTGAATTGTTTTATGTGCAGATTCCAAAATTTGCTGATAACAATTAGTTTTCATTGAAATAAGTAATATAATTAATAATATCATTTATTAATAGATACATTGTAACCTCTTTATTAAGTTATCCTTTATAACACTCCCTACTGAGAAGTGAGCACAACTTGGTTGGTTCGTGATAAACCCACTCACTGTGTTAAAACTCACTTCATATAACAATAACTCTCTACAACAACAAAAAATGCTCAGTCTCTGAGTTTCGTTATGAAGATTTCACACTGTATATATTTTTTTAATTTCAAATAAACTTGCATGTGGTCTAAAAGTTAAGGATATTCAAGATATTTGTCTTATAAAAAACAAACGTAATTCATTATGGGTTCTATTCCCTCTTAAGCAAAATCAATTATTTTCAGTTTTCCTTTCTGGTAGACAGAAAGTAGAATTGATTGAATCATAAAACTCTATATTTATAGTAAAGAATAAGTCATAAAAGTATTAAAAAAAGCAATAGTTATTATTAGACTTACTTGAAATTGTTCCTTTACTGATATTCCGCTCTTTTTAACAATTACTGGATAAACTTCATCAAATTCATAATAACAATCTAGCCTTTGCCACTGTTGTGGTTTGGATAAAAATTTCCACTCAACAGGCTTAATTGAAGTTGTCTTTCCTGATCCTACTTCAATACTTTTACAATTTAATACTTTAGTATTGGTGGACATATGCAATACCAATTTTTCATCTGTATTTGGACAGTTTCCATACATATATTGGTTAACACTCAATGCTTTAAATGTGAAGCTTAATATAGATTTAACTTTGCTAAAAAGATTTGGATCTTCAAAAATATCTTCATCGCTAGTAATGAAAATTCCTAAAAAAATAATATTTTTCAATATTGTATGTTTTATTAGAATCCGAAGAACATTTTAAATAATTTTATTTACTTATGAATTAATTAATGCTATACCTTGCACAAATAAACCTCCCGGTAACATTCTCGTAACATGCTTAGCATGGTCGGCGACCCAAATCTCTGATACTCCTAACAAATTACGTACAGGTTCAAGTTTATCAGATACATAACTAGCTTCGGAAGCCGAATCACCTGCTTTTTCCTCAGGTGTACGGGCTAGATGAATAACATTCTCTCGTGCCTCTGTAATCTGTTGAGTATATTGTTAAATAAATGTACAAAAATAATAAATAACAAATTTTGAACAAAAATACATAAACAAATTAAAATACCTGGCCCAATATTAAGCCTAATACAAAACTTTCATTAGTAGCATACTGTTCTAAGTATTGAAGACAGTGTTCTGGAGAATAAACTGTTCTAACCATTTTGATCTTTTGGAAAGATTAAAATATGAATTTATGTAAAATCTAATATAAATTACATGTAGTTTATTTAATATTTATATTGTTATGTCGTGGCGACGTTCGATATGAAACACTTAGCAATTAGACATTGACAACTCGCTAATAATGACAAGTAAGTAAGACAAAATATTACAACCATAAACACGTGTTTAATTAAAAGTAATTTGCTATAATATCTAAATAAAAATGGTGATGGCTAAATTAACCTCTGTATATTATTAAAAAAGAAGAAATGTTTTGTAAAAAAATGTTTTTAATAGTAATTTAGATTTTAACAGTATCGAATGTAAATAATAGAATATGCTAAATGGAGCGCATAGCAATAATACTTTTGTTAACTAGACACAACTACATTTTTTTATTTTTCTTTCAAAATTTATGAACTCTGAATTCATACTAATATTTTAAATTCAAAACTCTGTTAGGTACCTGTATGTGACGATTGTGAGATGATTAAGGGTCTAGGGATGAATATAGGTTGTTTTTTTTTTTCATATTTTTTTCCAAAAGGGTGCACTAAATTGCTGTGAAAAGCCGGCAAGAAACTCAATAGTTGCTACTTTCAATATCGGGGTAACAATTTCATTGCTTAATACAATGGTGACTTCTCCTAAAAGTTTGCTTCACGCTGTATACCGCACGAGGCAGGATAGGCAGAGGGAACCTAGTGTTAAGACACTCCGTTTCCCACTTTCTGCAGAAATTGAGGCATTGTGTGTTGAGTAGCGGAACTCAACGCAGCGCTTTGCCTTATTACCAGAGCGAAGAAATGATACGTTAATCTTTAAATTGAAAATATGAAATTTTCATTTCCTCCACTGGGAATCGAACCCAGAAGCTGTCGGTTACAGTCACACGCTTGTATCGCTGCGCCACGACAGGCGACTAATCTTATTTAAGTACATTTTTATCCTTTATATATTCTTGGACAGTGTAGTGAGCGTGAGAGTTAACATAGTTTTAATAGTTAGGTACTTTAAATTTCTGCAGTGGCAAATTCAAAATACATTGCGGAATACTATTATAGATACGTATACTCAGACTGATAAATGATTTAATTACTTTTTGGAGGCTAGATAACTAGGCGTCACAAGTTTGTTTTGCTTTCTCGTCCCCATTGGATGACTGCCACTGTTTTTACTATAGCACTGAATATGTTGCTGGACAAACAGGATAGTGTAATATATAGGTATTTATTGAGAAGCAACCGTAAGATAACCTATATCTTCTGACTCCTGAGCCGCCGCCTCGGTCGCTGGTCGTCTAAGCTGGGCCTCCCTCGGGCAACCGAGGGTCTTACCCGGCTGGGCTGACCGCCCAGGCGGCACACACGCTCATCCCACCCCCGGTACCTACGTTTCAATAGCGTAGGTACTTTAATCCCCCGGGCATTGCCCACCCAAGACGCGCGCTTATACTAATAAGCGCCGCAAGATACCAAGGAAGGAGGGTCACAAGCCCTGATTCCATTTTACCGCTCTGCCCCTGACAGAGCCAGCGGATGGAAGAAGACACGAACACGATAACCTGTATCTTTAGAAACATCTCGCAGAGAGTACATTAAAGTTAACTTATATTTATATTGATTTGTTTGCTGTGTACGGATTATTTTTTTGTTTCATTCGCTTGTTAGAGTGAACTATGTGGCTGGCTGCTGCATACGTAAGCCGGAATGTGATTGAGGTTTCATAGATCCCTATCTTCGTGTGCAGTGGTAGTTCAGATTATAGCGTAGGACGCAGAAGTGCTCTCGGGATGTCTATTGTTTACTTGTCTTACTTCTACGGTAGGTAAGCCCAAGTTATCGAGCTGTGAATTGCAACGGTGACGGGAGCTTCCTGTGAAGGTTAACAGAACCCGCTGTCTTTTGGATACTGCTTGTATGCCTGATTGTGAGTGTGTGTGTTTGTATGTAGTAAAAAAAATGTAAATTAAAACCTTTCAATTTAGTTTTTAAAAGAAAGTGTATGTTAAAACAGAAGTCAATATGAGAGTACTATTTATTGGACAATAATGGTACCCGTGTTTTATGTGCCTATATCACATATATTATACTTATAGTATATGTATAGTATAGGCACATAAAACACGGGTATAGGAGCATTAATACTCAAACATGAAAGCAATACAAGTAAATTAACAATGCCCGATACAACATTAGGTATATAAGGTAGCTTTAACGTCAATAATTTGCGAAAATCACTTAGCGAAATGATATGGAATTGTTAACAGCTTTCCTCGTAGGTGGGTCTTTTTATTAAAAACTATCAGATCGAGATCCCCACAATCTTACCGCTTGCTTTCCATTTTATATATAAGACCTCATCCAACGAAATAAATCTTCTCGCGCTATATACCTACCATTATAGTGATGTTCCAAGGAGTTTTTTATTGCTATAATATAGTCTTAAATTATAGCAATTATACATTGGTCTAAGGCGCCATATGTTTTAAGAATTTAAAAATAAAACAGCATATTTATTATTAAATTTTATTTTATATTCTGGTACATGCCTACATAGTTTGAAATAAAAAAACGCAAACTTAATCGAATTGTATATTTAACAATTTAAAGTGCTTCACACTAATGAAATGAAAATTAAAAAAAAAAGATAAAAAAATTAACGTAGCGTTACTCAAGCCTGCGGCAAATAGAAACCATCCAAGCACACAAAAAGCGTTTCGGGTTCGAGTCCCGTTAAAGTCAAATTTGCATACATTTTTAATAACAACTCGATAAGTGCTGTTATTGACTAGAAGACAACCTCAAAGAGCAGAAAGTTGACAGTCCTACAATAAACAGTTTACATTGTATTAAAAATATCATCTGCAATTAAAAGGTCAATTATAACGTTGAGACATCTAACGGCTAGTTAGTTAAACCTTTTACTTAAAACTGATGTTGTAAACAGTCGACAATATTGCGTTTATAATAATCGGCTTAAACTATCTTTTAACGCCCATAACTGGTCGACATTGAAATATTTTTTTTTTGTTTTAATTAAATTTACACTTCGAGAAATCCATTTCCGGATGTTGTTCCATAAATCTGAAAAAAAAAAAAGAATGCATGTTTAAAGTATTTTTTATTTAAAAAACTTATTTCCTTAGATATTTGATCCGTAACCTTTTATTCAATATTTTTTTAGCTTTATACGTGTACGTACACGTATACGTACACGTACACTTATATGTACACGTACACGTACACATATACATATACATATACATATACATATACATATACATATACATATACATATACATATACATACACGTATACATATACAAGTCACTACTTTTCGTTGCCCACTTTCCGCCGCATTTGAGGCATTGCGTGTGGAGTGGCGCAAATCTCGACACCGCGTTTTGCGCTGTTTCAAAAGTGAATAAGCCAAAATATTAAAATTCTTGAAATATCCACTTTATAAGTCATAACGTTACAAAATCTTTCGTCATCTCACAAAGTTCTCACTTTTTACCAATTTTAATAAGTAACCTATACTTATATATATTTCGCCATATTTTGATTTTGGGGCAAACTTTATATAAAGCGCAGTATATGAAATTTGCCCATTCTTTTCCTTATTTTCCACTGAATTTGAGGCATTGATTGTTGAGTGTTGGATCTAGATGCCGCGCTTTGTATTGTTACCAAAGTGAAAAATTAAAATATTAAAATTCTTGGAATATATAATCAACTATACTGGTCATAACTTTACAAATCTTGCGGAATCCATGTCTAGACGGTTTAAACCAGTTTTACAGAATTATGGGGGTCATACAAAATATTTAATTCAGATATTAGCAAAAGACAATCATTTTATTAATATAATCTTTTTTAACAATTTAATGCAATTTAAATGTTTCTCCACATTATTTGTAATTTTAATAATTATCATGATTTTTTAAAAAAAACATGATTACAAACTGATTATTATATTTTAATAAGTTGTTGTTGAACCCATGTTTTTTACAATATTTTTCTCACATTTATAGCATTAAATTAACTTTTAGAGGGCACCCCGCATATTCAAGGCAACAAGCATTTATATTTATAATAATCATCGATTTATACGTTTGCTACGAGAACGTTTAACAATTATTGATTTTATAAAAATAACCAATTTTGTATAAGGTATGGTTTAAAAAAAACCGGTAAAGTGAGATTCTGTCTCGCCCACCGAGTGTTCCGCACTAGTTTTAAGATTATGCTACTGGAAGCACAGCCAATAAAAGATAACAAAATCAGTTTGCAGGCATTTGGTATGAAATGGACTATGATTATAAGTTTGTAATAGTTTTTGTGTGATATAAATGTCCATTTTCCGGACTTTTCTCTTTATTTGTTTTCTGTTTTTGCCAATTTTGAAAAATGTATGTGGGAAGTGCCTATTAGCATATTTGATTTCGGGGAAATTTCATATAAAATGCAATATAACAATGCATAAATTCTCGTATTTTTTGATTACGTTGACTTCAAAGCCTGTTTTTTTACTATACTGCAATATTTATGTTGAATATATTTTTTAGCTTCACGCTATGTCTCACACATAGCAGGGTAGACAGAGGGAACTTGGAGAGAACCCAGTGTCAAGAGACTCCGTTCCATTCCCCATTTTCCGCAGAATTTGAGGCATTGCATGTTGAGTGGCGGAATTCAAAGCCGCATCTGGTATGAAGGACCTTCTTACCAGAGCGAAGGAATAAAAACATTAAACATTTCATTAGAAAATTTTAATTTCCTCGAGTGGAAATCGAACCCATAACCTGTCGCGTTTACACGCTTGTCGCATTGCGCCACGACAACAATTATGTTCAATCTGTGTTGAATACATAAAAAAACTTCTATAAAAACATGCACGTTTTTTTGCATTTCATAAGTATTGTAAGTACTTTATAAATTTAAATAATTTAAAGGAATTGAGTTATAACCTTCTTAAGAACTAAAGTCACTTGCATCACAACTTGTCATCTATTTTTTACTTCCACTAAGAATCAGGAAGAGTATGATATATAATCATTTAAATCTTAATTTACTTAAGTATTTTATTGATTTTTAGTAATACGTTGACAATGTCCTTTAATTTATTGGGTATATTTCCGTTCGATATATATCTATATATAAAACTCTTCCTAGAGGCCGTCGTTGCGTACAAGCGGGTGATTGGAAACACGTAATGCTCCGAGAAATTTAGGGAAGTGTCTTAACCGTAATTTAACTTAGGTTCCCTCCGCCTACCCTGTTAATTACGGGATACATTGTGAAGCTAAAAAACATCGCTACCAAGAGACGGAATTTTCCATTTTAGCTCCGAAAGTTCACGCAAACGAAGTTGCGGACGACGATTAGTATCATACATATATTTGTAAGTTAAACAGCGGAAAGGAATAATAAACATGCCATATTGGAAGGTTATTATAGGGCTGTTGTCGATTTTACATTTTAATGTAGACAATTTTAAATTTTATGTAATTTTCATAAACACTTATTTTATTATTGTTACGTAAAATCCGGGAAGCAGTTTTATCTCATTGATTTCATAATAATTTTATAAGATACTCGCAAGTTACTATATATACCTATTACGTTTGAGTACAATAATATTGAATGTTGAGGATTTGAAGTAATTTTGTGAAAAAAAGAGCTCAAATTATTTTATATGGTCATACCATAACGTTTTTGACTAAATATTGAAACAAAAAGAGCAATTAAGAATATATTAATTGTGAAGGATTTTTCGTTCTTAGGTTTTTTATTAACGCGACCAAATAGTGTAAATGAAATAACAAAGTTTACTTACTTTTTAAGTACATCTTGTTTCTTTTGTTCTTCACTAGTTGGTAGTCCCATTTCTTTTTGCCTTTGATCATACATCATCTTTTCGACCAAGCCTCTAGTCTCCCCATCCAAGTCAGACAACTTAGAAGGCTCTGAAAATAAAAGCCTTTTTTACTTTTGCACTGCACACCCACAATTATAGAAATAAAGACGTACGTTCCATTTAATCATCGATACTTAAAACTAGATAGTTGTCTAGATGTCCTTGAATATATCTAAACTAGGACATATAATGTAGGAAATCCTCGCGGAAGGCCCTATCGGTGGCACATCTGGTATTTAATTGAAATTGATAATTGATTCATGTAATGTATAGCGATTCGCGAACGATTATTAAGATCACGTTGTTTAAATGATTCTGATTAAAGAAAATAAAACAGCTGATATTAAACCAAGTGTTATAAAATACTTATATATTTTGGGCCATCTCCTCGTATATTATGTATGATTGACAAAATTTAAATAACTAATATTTTTTAGCGTATTTGAATACACATAAATGAATTATGATTCAAAAAATGTTGTTTGATTTTTAATTTACCATTAATTAGCATTTTCGAATTTTAATGTGATTTTTTTCTGTAACCTCTGCTTGCAGCAGTGATTTTTGTCGTTAGCATACGATGATAGAGATAAAGTTAGTAAGAAATCAGTTATTATTATTATATTAAAAAAAAAAACACGTGACTGGCTAGATACAAAACAACCCTTGTGTGTAATGTAAGCATTTATAAAAAAGTAATTCTTAACTATATAATTCAAGTTTAATTTTACAAGATTTTTTTTATTTATTTTTTCTACATAATAAATATTGCAAGTGTTAATAGTTAAACAAATATATTTTCGTGTACAAATGTAGGATTGCACTCGCGAAGGTGCTCATAGCAGTTGTATTAAAATCATGAGCACGATTTACAAACGTTATTGGTTTTTCATGACAATAGAGTCAACAAGAATTATCACGTATTGGGTTTTTACATTGTATGCAAAAGTTTTACCACCGATATTTTGTAATTCAATTTAGTTGACATTCATGGGTTTTATTTCACATTTTAAATAAAAAAGGAACAGTTTTTAAGTTATAACAGCTTTCTCTTTCACCTATATATTTACATCGGAATATATATCAATATTATCAAATATATTAACGTGACAGAAATCTATGATATATATTTTTTTTACTATGTTTTAAAGTGTTATTCCACACTTAGGACAGAAAATACTAAACTTAAATTTAAAAAGCGTATAAAAATTTTGAACGCCATTCTTAAATTTAAAAAGCGTATAAAAATTTAAGCCATTCGTTCATGAACGAATGGCTTAGTTGGTCAGAGCGCTGGAACGGTATTCCAGAGGTTCAAATCCTGCTTCGTTCAAAATTTTTATACGCTTTTTAAATTTAAGTTTAGTATCTATGATATATTTTCAGAGATCTAATGAGCAATTGACACACATTCATCGTTATAGTCGTTGACCTGAAATGTACTTTATAAGTTCAAATAAAAGGATTTAACAATATGAATAATCTTTTCCAAAAACATATAAGTATATATTTACCTGGATTTATTTTCCTAGTCGATATTTCAGGATCCGTAGTAACAAGTCGGCTCCACCAATTCATTTTGTTTACCTGTGTACAAATGAATAATTACACGTGTTAAGGTGATTTATTGACACTCTTATGTAGGAGACTATAATTAACTTTTTGTTGAGTCAGTTTATGGTGGTTGTAAAATTATATAGAATTAGTAATTCTAAAAACAGGTTGTCTCGTACAATTTCACGAAGAACTGCAATTGTATTATAAAATATGATATATGTAAATAAGATTTCGATTACAAGATGTAGCTACAATTACATTGCATTTTTCGAAACGTTTTATAAAGAACAATAGAGAAAAAAAATAGTGTTGAGACCAGACTTTATTAGTTTTTGTTACAAACGACATGCTATAAAGTTAAAAGTGAATAAATCACTTGAGTTATAAGCTTACCTTTTCAAGATTTACGAGTAAATTACGTCCATCTTGTAGAACCCAGGTGGACTCCTCGATTTTGACGTCTGCATCTAGCTCACCATCAATGATGAGAGGTTGCCCTTTGATACCAACTTTCAGGTGGCGCTTGTTGATTATGACTGACAAATCCCTTGGTCGCAACACTTGGCGAAGAGGCACTCGTAACTATACAAAATGAACAAAACTTATATAATAGAAATTAAAATTTTATACGTTTGTTACTATAATCATTTGTAAAATGTATGTCGATCATATATGAAAACATATTTATTGTATTCAAATTTTAAAGTTACAAAAAGTATTTGGTCTTAAAATTACTAACCCTTATCTATATCAAATATGTTGGAGTTTCTTAAGGATTAGTCTTAGAAGTGACTCTTTTGTGTTGATCAAATAATTATTTTTATGTTATTATTTTGCGTTATTTATGTTGATGTCATGTGACCAAGATCCAAGACTGCAGAAACTACTAAGAAAAAATATTTATTATATTGTTAAGAAATTTGCTACTGAAGGAATAATTTGCACCAATCGTTCTACAGTTAGACCGAGGGCAACAACTTTGAATGAAATTTTGATCAGTATTACAAGCAAATGAAATAGGCGATTAACTGCGCCAGAAGTAATACCGTAGTTTAATTGGGGTCGTGGTAAATCTGTCAAACGACAAACTTCCTTGGCTAGGCCTCAACGAATGCATAACTGTCTAAAGCCTACGTCTTAAACTAATATACAAAAAAGACAATGGGGCTAAAGTACACATATATTGGACAACATATTCGTCTATCCAGAGCACCTTTTCCCATATTGAAAAAAACTTACAAAAGCATAAAATTTTAATGTATAAATAATGCAGTGCTCTCTAGAACGTTTAATTGGTTCTTTTGGTGAGGATCGAACCTACACCTGTCACGTGTACCGCTTGCTACACGTTTTGCTTCTGCGCCATGACACGCTTCCATATATCAAAAATATATATTAAGATAATTTATAGAATCAAATAATAATGTAGAAAATTTTATTGCTAAACGAATGTAATTATGAATATATGAATTAGTATTGAACAACTATTCAATATGTTATATAAATAGGTATTTACAAGATTAATATCGTATAATGAATCTTCCAGGAAAATTCACTGTAGAGGAGGAAAACAAGATGATGTATATACATCATCTCGAGATCGTCTGCAATTCAGATTAAATTCATAAGACGTTAACTACATAATAAATCAATATACGTACAATGTACATATATGTAGTCTATTTGCTTTGGATTCTTTAAATATTTAATTTTTGAATAAATATCTAGTTATAAAACAGATATTATACAACCAACGTATACAACAATAATATAGGCTGTAGCAAATAAGTATAATTTCAACAAATTAGTTTTCACGTGACGTAGAAGCTTTTAATAAATGTTGTACATATGCATAAATATTTACTTTATTAGTAGATCTCTGAAATTTGAACGTTACTTATAAAACAAGGTTGTCTTTGTGTAATGTTGTACATACATTTTAAAGGTTAAGTTTGAAATTATGTGTAAGAATTATAAAATTATGTACCATGATAATTGAGCGTAAGCTTACAATTGATCTGATTTGCTATTTATAAGTGACGTCAAATTATAACCTTTAAGCGTAAGTACCTACCGGCAAATCAACAGCTTATAACTGCATATTACAGTCAGTTCTCAGATAATCAAAATTATTAAAAAATATCACTTCGTGATATAGTTTGCTCCAAAGAATATTACAATGGCGTCACTGTAACGTAAACGAAGAGCTAACATAGTGTAAATTTACTTATATTAATGTAGTAGTAAATTTAGCTATTGCTATAGTGTATTTTTTCTTGCATTTTGTATCTTTTCTCGATGACTACCAAAATATTATCTAAATTAATTTATTACTTATTTAATATATAGTTGTATTCATGAAGATTACCTATAATACGATAACGGTTTTCGGAATTTCCATATTTTCAAAACTCGTTTCGGATTCTATACAGTATCTACTCGATGAGACTGAGAAGCTTCTACAGTAAAAACCGAGATTATACGTGACTAAGTAACATTGGTTTGAAAGTTACAACAATATAATTTTACTTTATCAGTAAGTTGTTAACTTACATTGTAAATGATCAAATGTCAACTTACAATTTCGCGAGCAGTAATTGGACTAATTATCCTATGACGTCAATATCAGAGCAAAAGCTTTCTAGAAACGTGATCTAAATAATAGTAGATAAGTATATACTACGGTTAATGTGATCTATTGCCTATGTCTATCTTCAAAGAACACTTCCGCGAATCACTGGGTAGTTTCATCATCATGTATTGCATACGTCAGCAGTGAAAAAAATAGTCGTTTGTAAGTAATAACGCGTCGATAAACTGACATTACTTATAAACACTAATTTCTAATCATGTTTCTTCCTACTACTCTTGGACTTTATCTCAGATTACTAACAAAACATTAAACTATATTTTGTTAAAAATAACAATTATTGTTTCGTACGAGAGGAGCGCCGCTAAGGAACGCGACCGACCACGAAGGCGTGATGACCTCGCATTCCTGACAAGGACGATGAACATATGAATTTAGAGACACCTGAACCGGACTAGGCTATTTTGTGTATTATTAAAATTAATTATGTATTGAATTCCGTAACACGTACTTACCTGTATCTCTTTTCGTTATACGTATTGTAACTTCGAAAACATTGTATAAAAGTTCGTTCTAAAATGTTACTAAATTATGAACGTAGGTACAACAGTAGATAATAGATATAATAGAATGCCTTAAATAATAAAATCGAGATAAAAAAATAATTTAATATTACATTAAACCTTTGAGCCTACTATATGCAAGACAGACCATGCGAAGGTGACATAATAAGGTTTTCCTTAAAACTACAACTTAAAGGTTAAATGAATGAATACATAAGAATTATATTAGACTTATGCATTCTTTAAGTGGAGGAGGATCAGGCGATGACAATAGTAACATATATTGCAATAATCACAAAAATTAAATTATAATAAAACATTTCCTGTGGAAAGTTAGGGCACCAGACGTAATAAACATTTTTTTATTTGCGTATCAAAATCTCAGGTACAACGGCCAGCATATTACCTTTCACGTAGGTACATACGATGGTTGTTTCAATCAAGTTGAAACAGCCTCGCCCTTTAATTATACTACTATCGCAATCTCCTTATTGCCTTAGTCTACCAAGTAAATTTATAATAAACGTTTATAAGTATTATCAAAACTTCTGGTATTAAAACAAAATCATCTAGTTAATATGAATTGGGTCATTTAAAATTTGGAATTACATTATTAGCGGGCTAAGACCCGAATTAAGGAAAACGACTTTTATACACGTCCGCCTTTGTGTAGGACGAGTACACCCTTTGGCATAAATATTGTTTATATAGAGATATATTATTTCGTGACATAATGTACCATAAATACTTTAAATTAATTTAAAAAAAAACTTACACCCACTACAATATTATGTTGAACAATATTATAAAATTTTGTATAAATTAATATGACGTAGCTAAAGGCGACGCATTTTGTACGCGTTGATACTTTTCTATTGATCTCTAATGATCTGATTATGTCCGAGTCGAGAACGATTTTTTTCGTAACCATGCGGGCATTTACTCGCAAGTCCATTCGCAAGAAAATTAACTTGAAACGAGAAAAAATGCCATTGTCTTATAGGACGAATTTCATAAATTATATTTATAATATATAATATGTCTCCTTTATCTACTGTTTCGTAATTTACAAGCGGGATTTTTTTTTTTAATTTACATATCTATGAAACGTGATTGTTGTATTTATGCTAAAATTAAACTTTCTCTCTGTCCTAAATTATAAAATCCACGATATTGATATTGTACAATATTGTACAAAGAACATAATAATTATCGAACATATAATTAATTAAAGGTTTAAAATATACGTAATTAAATCTAGATTAGAATGGCGTATCTGAAGAAATTGTCATTTTTATTGTATACTATTATTTCCGACATTCAACACGCAATGCTTTTGCAATTCGGCGGAAAGTGGGGGACCGAACAGATCTTAAAACTAGGTTCCCAGGTTCCCTCTGTCTACCTTGCAATGTGCGGAATACAGCGTGAATTGAATAAGAAATAGAAAAATATTGTGAAATAAGAAGAAAGTAATTTAATTCACTCTATTTTTGTATATAAATATGTAATTAAATAACATACATTCCAGCTATTATATTTTCTGCAATGGACAAAAATAAGTGGACACTTCAAAAAAGCAGTAATTAAAGGAATGAAAAAAATGACTAAGTGAAATGTTTGCTTCTGAAACATTTCACTTAGTCATTTTTAAATTTTGATCAAACTTTTTCCAGTTCAAGAAAAGATCTTAAAACGTATGAAAAATGTAATTGTTATTATATCCGTAAGTTTGCTATTGCGTTTATAATTGGAATTTAAAATACAATCGTTGATAAATAATATAAAATAAAAATTACTTTTTATATTGTGTTCCTTAATGAAAGAGACCAAGTATAGTAAGCTATATACATAAATTTTGTTTTTCACTCCTAGTTTTTTTTCTTAGATACAGGTCCACTGACTATGAAATCGAAGGCTAAATAATTAAAACCTAAACTGTTATAATTATTACACACATTTTAACTGAAAATGATACTGATGAGCAAAAAATCACTTAATTTAAAGCTGTGTCCTTAATATATAGTTTGCATAAAAACATACTTGTAATATAGTGCCGTAAGAGGGTTATATAATAGTAACAGATAAATTAACCTATACAAAATAATTTATTTTGCCGTAAACATTAAACATTCTATTTAGTTTTTTATATATATTACTAAAAGTAAGTAAAAAAACTGTTGTTATTGATTTTAACAGATAATTATTACTATAAAAAAATATTTATATCAAAATAGAATATTTTTTATTATTTCAATAAACGTTAAACGTGGAACTATAATATAATTAAATATTTCAATAATTTGAATATGTAAGTAAGTAACATAAAGATCATAAAATAATATTAAGCAATAACAAATTGATGTTATACGAGCATACAGTCTTAATTACAGAGAAGCTGAGCGTGCGACTGAGAAATTAAGCAAGCCTTCAATCTTTTGTTACTTTAACGAATTACTTTTTATAAAAACCTTGCAGTAACTGTGCTCAATAGCATCGTATTATGATACCTTCGCACGATTACAAGAACTACTGTTCTGGTACCCGAATAATGCTTAAAATTAATATTATATTGGTATAATAGCTAACTTAACCTATTATCACTAAAAGGCATAGTACAACGATTTGAACGAATCAATTACATGACCATCTTCAATTCGTTTATTATGTATTTTAATATGTGTTATCTTCGCTACAGTAGTTATACGATCCTTTAGGTGAAAACAACATTTTGTCCTAGTATCAATAATCTAAGCAACTTTAAAGTGACTCATGATATTTCATTCGATTATGAACATTAAATACAGTGTTATTTTATAATTTTAAAAACAAAATTATGAGGCCTGCTGCCGCTGCCTGGCATGTAAGTGCGGAAGGTTGTAGGATTGATCGCCATTTGAGGAAATGAAATATTTCATATTGGCATTTCTTCGCTCTGGTAACAAGGCGCACAGCGTTGTGATCATTGGATAATCATTTAACGCTAAATATTGCATAGAAACAAAGTTTTTAAAAATTAAATTATATGCCTTGCTAGATTTCTAAGTTATTTAATCAAACTTCAGAGAATGTAAACAATTCAGTACATATTTCCAATGTAGATAATTTCAAAATCATCTCGATACTTCGTGTAATTTAAAATTAAATTTGTAGCTTTAAATGTCACATTTAAACTTAAAGCTAAAGCCTTCAACTCATCTTTAAGGTAAATATCTTACAAATTACTTGATTATGCTTTGTCCAGTACGTTTAAACTATGTAGTTTTTAATAAGCATAAAATACAGTATAATAATGTATGAAAAAAAAATTAGAGGTTATTTAAACGTTAAACAAAACAAGTACTTACATGTATGTAATTATTAATAACTGATAACTTTTTTGGGTTTAATTATACGTAATATTGACTTATGTTAATAAATTACTTCTTACAAATATAAAGTACTAAAACCTACGGGCAACCATCACCGTAGCCACTAATTACACTGTCAATCCAAATTGCTAGCATTATATTGTTTTTTTGCTGTTGTGGCACGAATCTTTTTAGTCCTAATGGAGAGAACATCTGTCTGTTGATGATGTAATTAAATAAAGTAATTTATTACATACACAATGAATATATACCATTTTATCTTTTTTGTGGTGCGTACCTACGTGTTACTTGTATATTCGGTGGATAGATAATTTAATTAGTAAGCATATTTTATAGATGATAATGCAATCACATGTTGAATAAAACAATTGTTTTAATACATGTGTTAAAATTAAAATAATAAAAATAAACTACAACTATTGTTGTGATATATTAAACTTCGTTTTTCTTAACAATACACTAAAGAAAAACAAGCTGACCTATGCATGCCATTGAGAGGTAGTTCGTTATAACACTAAAATCATTGAACTTGGACGAAGCACGTACATCCTTTTAATCGACGCAACGTCTTGAATCTTAAATACTACCTTCCGAATCCCGTATGATTCAATACATGGGCAATATGTCCTCGGTTGATGTTGCACAACCACCAATGGAGTAAAGGGTGCGTCACGATTCCCCGTTCAGAAATATACAACGTGACTTAGGAGTTGTACTGATTACAGGACTTTATTTAATTACTGTCCCTCTGGTTTAAGTAGTGCACTTGGCCAACTGTAATTGCAATATGTCACAAAAATTATGCCAAATATTATGTAAGTTTAATAATGTTATGAAACGTTGAGTGCAAATATTCATTTTATTACGTATTTTAGTTACCATTTATTTAAGTTGCGTATTTAAAGTAACTGAAGAAATTCGGAACTGACCGATAACAGCGCACTTGTAGTGACCGATTTTTGTAAGATATTTAAATAAAAAAGACAACTAAAATTACAGAACATTCTTTAGAAAATTGTTAAAAATTCAATAATACTATAAGACAAATGGCGTGCAATCTCATATATAAGCCTTGGAGATTGTTGCAACACTCTCAGTACGACTCTAGTCGCTTTGCCGCTTGGAGCAGGCGCGTTTGACGTTGCCGGCCACACGGAGAGGGCGAGAGAGGCCTAAATAAGAATTGTTATAGAGACGAATGCAAATCCGGCAGCCATGTGGACCAAGTGAATGCAGTGTTCAGTGACATAACAAGTGCATCTTTTAGAAACATTCGTGCTGATGATACGAAAATCATGGATGCTAAAACCTCAGTAAGTAATATTGGATTAACCCATTATGTAAATATACGAATCTATTAAAAATACTTATATAAAGTATAATTTTAAAATTTATCGATTTAATAATTTAAAATCTCATTTAAAGTTCAAGTCAAGTCCAAGTTTTTAAATCATTTATAAAAAAGATGTTATTCATCTATTAAGTCGTATCTTAGAATATTCAGGTAGTATCTTTTGTAGACATAAATATACGTAGTGTAGTTTATAAAATGTATTGTTGTAATTATTTGTTTAGTTTTTACCCACGAATATCAGAAATAAGATCTACAATCATTTAATCTCTGCTGACCAATTAGCCAGCGGACCGAAGAGACATACAAAACGGGATTATTATATTTCATTTCTAAAGTTACAAACAAGTATAACCGATTAAATATATTAATATTCTATTTGCTATAAAAAAAACAAAGCATTCAACATACTTGATTGTAAATAGCTCGGGTCTTATTTTTATTTTTGTACATTCTACAACATTTTTCTGGTGTACTTGTGCAGCAATTACTAGTTATATTATATTTTGTTAATAATTATAAAAGGAATCCTTTAATTTTAATTTCAAATGTAAAATGTAAGTGAAATACTTGCGAGAACATTTAACACACACACACACACATATAAATTTGAACTCGTTAGGCGACTCAACTTGTTTAGGCAATAAGGGTGGCGATGAAATAATTGTATTTTGAAATCTTATGATTAATAGAAGAAAAATGGAAAGATGGTAAGTATTAGCGGCGCAGTGGGACACTGTCTGAATATAAACGCGACAGCTGTTGTCACTTGAGAGAATAAATCTTCTTAGGTTTCCTCTTATGGCATGCCAACGTGCAGCGTTGAGTCTCGCCACTCAATACCTTAACACGCTTAGCTTTAAATTTGGGCAGAGTCTATCCACTCTTGCTATATTTAAGACTTTTCTTGTGGGCTACTCAGCCCCAAGAACGGATTCCCACTTGGGAGAATACATTGTTTATTTTTATTTTTTCGCTCAATCAATTCAATACGCAATGTCTCAGGAAACGGAGTATTTTAACTAGGTTCACAGATTTTCTCTGCCTACTCCGCTGCGTCCGGACACAGAGTACAGAGTGAGGTTGAGAACAAATAAAAAATACGTCCTATTATTATGGAAACCTTAGTCACTCATTTTAAAATAATGTTTGATGTATGTTTGACTATATGTAATTAAAAATAAAACATTCTGTTATCATATGACTAATTCTATAGGTATGCGAAATCAAAATAAGCTCAAATTCTTTTTGCATTCGCTAACACATAATAATCGATCCTCAATCATCCGTTGATCTGTATCAAAATAGAATACAAATTTTGACCAAATTTGGTTAGATCCGCATTCGCTTAGATCGTTTCGAACGTTTATTATATTTATGGTAATAATAAGCAATATTAAAAAATATTATTTTATGATGTTAACACAAATAACGTAATGGCATTTAACAACATTGAATAGTAATAAGTAATAATCAAAATAAAAATAAAATATAAATGTCTGAATAAAGGCAAACGTAAATATAAAGTTTTAGTTTTAAATACAAATTACTACTTGAAAATGTAACGTTTTCAAATCAGCTAACTTTCGGCTCTAAAGAACAAATGAAAAGGGACTGCCAGCTAAGACGATTTGGACGGGTGACCTTCACATTTTACTACACCCGGATTTAACCGAACATCAAACCAGATCACTGGACAGTGCACTCCACCAATTTTTTCGTAAACAAAGCTTAGCAAAATATTAAGTGTTGTTTTATTTATAGCTTAGAGAAATCTCGACGAAGTAAAATAAAAATCCTGTTATCTACGTAAATTTCGAAATATCGTGTTAGCTCATTAAAATTCATGATCTATCGGTGTCAATAACATTGAATTTATTATTGTGGTGGTATTAGTTCAGGGTCGTACTTTATATTTGCAATAAAGTCACATTGTTGATACTTTTGAGTTGTAACACCAGGAACTAGTTCTCATTACAATTATTATAATTTGAAAATACGGTCAATTATTAAGATACGATTTAAATAGATTAAAAATATTTAACACATTTGATAGCAAAAGCACATAGCTCAAAAAGAGCAGCTGAGTGGTTATGAAATTCATGCAAATTTCAACAACACACTGAAGCCTGTCACAAACTATAATTGTTCAGAAACATATACATGCATGTTTATGAACAATGCATGTGCCAATGGCCCTATTGCGTATGACTTAGAGAGTTAGCAGTACTATTGGGTATTCCTATTTAGGTATTGTGAAATTAACGTTTATTTTAAGTAATAGATGAGTGCCAAATATATGAATAAAATTTTGAAATGTCAACTAGATTGTCATATCATTTGTAAAAGCTTCAAATCAAATCAAATTGATAAAGAACAGTATAAAATAATCATCGCTTTTATCTTACATTGACACATTATTAAGAGTAAAATAAAATGTTTAAAAATATGTATATTTAATATTTTTAAACTTTTTATTTTTGATAATAATAATAATAACAGAAATTATTGTTAAAAAATATACTAACTATTTGAAAACATGTCCTTAATTTTAATTCACAAGTTAGATGACGATTTATTATTTGTCAACTAGTTAACATGATAGCCAGGAAGTATCACATTTTACTAAAACTCTGAGTCTCCAAATCTGCCAAGGTTACGTTTCTCTTGATCGAAAACTATTCACGTACTGTATATTAATATCAAACGTGCAAAGAAGACTGTACGCTTATAAGTACCAAATAACAACATAATAAAAATTTCTTAAGTATTATTATATAACACAGAGCTTAAAAAACTGTCACGATTCAACCTAAGTAAGATATAACAGAAAATTCAAGACGTCAGTAAATGATGTCATGATAGTATCTACAGAAGAATCCGGATAAATATCCTATTTCATGGCCACTTTTTCTATCGTAACATCTCACTTAAGTTCGATGATAAATAATAAATAATGTTATAATAAGTATATGATTATTGTTGATTGTTTTTTTTATATATAATTTATCACAAATTACTAATGGATTTCAGAATATTTTATGTTTATAATGATCTGACTGATGAATATTTAAAATTTTGTTGTTTCGGTCAAGACCATATAAATCTACGTAAACCTTGAAATGGAGGCAAATGGTAATTATTGATATCTATATGTTATATACATCAATGAACAAAAAAGAATTAAAAATCATAAGACATCCTAAGCCGCAGCTAAGGTAGACCTTAGTCATAGTGAGGCCGTAGTCCGACAGATTCCATAGTAATTTGCATTGACACGATTCCTGATAGCTTCATAAATACAGCCAATTGAGTTCAAGGACGACAATAATCATCATAGCAGTGTTTGTGACCAGCATTAACAATGAGTTATGTTGCGTCCTCATGAAATCGTGTATAAAATATTATAATTGGGCGCACAAATGTACGTTGCATTTCTGTTAAGCTTGCATTAACAATGTATCACGTTGTATATTAAATGCAAGTAAGAGAGGTTCAGACAAGAAATTATTACTTATAATATTTAAATGGTGAACTAAATCCGTTATCCATTGTATCATTTGTATTAACGAAAGCATTCCAAGAAGAGACATGAAAAACACACTTTCTCTTCCAAAGGGGAACAGTCTAGATGGTCGTTAACTGATTATCATGGTAAGTGTAGCAGGTATTGTTCAAACGTCTGTCTCATTTCTCAAGTTAATGCCAAAGTCAATAAGCAATTCCATTAAATTAAAACACAAACTATGCGAGTGCATGCCACACATAATCACAAGATGTACATAAAATACCACAAAATTAAAAATAATACAATTTTATATCTTAATAACAATAAACCGTTATTGACGTATAGCGGGCTCTGTCAATTATATTTGTTAATATTACCGCCATTGCATAACCTGTGACTTGACGAGACGAACATGTTTCTCAACTATGCAACTGTCATTACACTATTAACTGGATCATCGCCCGTAACTATAACATTTATTTCTGTAAGAAATATTTAGAAAATCTAACAGTAATTAGTATAAAGGCATTTCAGTATGTAGAAACAATTTGTTTTAAATGTTATTTAAGAATTAAATAAAAGATATATTACCATACCAAATATTAATTTTGATTGTATTTAGTTTTAATACTACAAGTAAGTTGTATTAATTTAACAAAGATAAATATATGATTATAACAACAGTTTAATGACGTAAAATAGAATGCACCTAATCATGTGCCAACTCACATGTAACTAATAAGATAAATTGAATTTATTCACATGGGCTCTGCAATGCGTGTCTACATCACGTGCAATAAGCAATTAAAGGCTACTTCACATAGCACATCCTTTATAACCACGTGCTTTTCATTAAATGAATAGACACTTATTTGATATCTAATTATATATTAACGACATTAGATTTAATACTGTTGTACTAAATAAATAATATTATATAGATAGCCTCATAAAAAGCAAAAGTAATAGTGTAGGTGTACTGACTTTAGTAGCAGTATTAATGAATCTGCGGTACAACCGTATCCAACCAGAAATAAAACCGGTTCTTTGCACTTAGTACAATATTTAGCAATATGTTTCCTAATGTTTCTATTCGATTATATAGTTAAGGCAATCATTTTACTTTACATAAATATAATCTTAAAGTAAAAATAGTAGCAGGACACTTTGTAGTTATGATTCAACTAATACAAGGAGTAAAATAATTATAATCAAATAAAAATAACAAAGAGGACCATGAGGCCGAAAGCAAAACTGAGATTTATTGCGCCAGAGGTCGACGAAACAAGACCGCAAATAAAGAGAACGCGAACCTTGAACACCGTATCTGACAAAATCAATCGGACTCTGAACAAAACTTGACCTAAAAATGAAATTGATGAAACGTACCTACGAATAATACCTGGCTTAACTGAGAGCACAAATTAAAGTAACAAGCATTACAGGCTTTTTACTGTAATGCGGTTACCACAGACATATTGTCAGTCACCTTGCCATGAGCTGACATGTCATAAGTGGTAAATAAATTGTACTAGTAAATAAATACAATGTTTAATTTACACAACAGTAATGCGACTGTGAAAATAACTTGTTATGTAACATTTATTTTAAGTCCAAAATTAACACTTAAGAAACTTTGAAATACAAGATTTATGCAAACTTTTTCGAGCACGAATATTAAAATGGTAGCGTGACCATTTTTAATACAAATGTCAGTTAGCAATACAGATGAAATTTGCGACGATTTCCGCAAACATTCGACACACCTATACAATTAAGTTGCACAACAGTCACAGCGTCTGCAACGTGAACTTTTGTATTGGCATAAGCTTTTCTGGACGTACCTACATAAATTATAACTAACGATGTCATGCATTGCATCTTTTGCATATTTATATTTCATAAGTAAAGTTTTTACTTTCTTAGGTAATTTAAAATTAACCACTTTAAAAAGTTTCGATACTTTATTTATTCATTCTAGATAATAGCATAAATAAATATGTAAGATAATGAAATTCGTAAATGTAAAAGGTAATGATAATTTACAGATATCAAGACAAGAATGGCATATTCCACGGCCGTCGTTGGCAAGCAATAATGGAAGCAATAGCGACGCGCGCTCCCGTGGAGGCTCCGCCTCTAGTCAAGGCTCGTCGAGTAATCACAGCACACACGTAAGATACTACTTAAGCTTCATTACATCGCCCACAAATTACATGTACATCCGTATGAAACAAATATCAATGAGTTTTTGTAATCTTTTACTCATAATGCCTATTTAAGAATAATATATTTGAAGCTGAGTATAATCATATCCAACAAAAATTTAAAAAATAAATGATTAAATTTATAAAAACTATTCGTTCTTTGTTTAAAATATAAATTATATTATTTAAATAACATGCGTTACATGATATTTTTTTAATTACAAAAAATAATACCTTGACGGTATTATATATACAAGCGTTGTACAGGATACAACTAACAACGTGAACAATGATCCGGATGTTTAATTTTGCCATTAAACTAACGTACCTTTAGAATTTAATTTGTTTCGTTGATGAATCTAACCGGATCTGGGTAAAGATTATGTCACAAGTAGATAGATTGTCTAAACGTACATAACGATTTTAAATATAACTGGTAATTCCAAGTTTTTTAATAACATGACACTTTTTCTTGTCTAATAATAAAAATAAATGTATATAACCACACGAATCGCATGTTAAACTTCTATACTTTTTATAAATTATAATAAGTTCTATTATTTTCAGAGCGCATCTTCAGGATCACTGTTGTTAAGCGCAGCACATTTGGCCAGAGTGAACGGCAGAAATTCTCTGCCAGAAGAGTGTGAGTGCTACCAAACTCATCCTCGGTGTATGAACATCGAAGGAAAATCAACAACGGTCAATGCAGTAGTATCAATACCCGAAGAATCACATGAAAAAACAGACACGTTTTGGTCTGATGTCAAACGCGGATCTAACGCGGGGCCCGACGCCGGTTCTGTAGCCAGCTCAACCCATTTCACCGTCGTAAATGGATTTACGAAGCATCGCCCGAGTAAAGAACCAAAATCATGTTGTTGCGATCACTCACACCAAATAACAGTGCTCGTTATTTCGATGACGATTTTGTTCTCCGCCTGCATTCTGGCCGCAATATGCTTCGTTGAAAGTTGGTATCATATATTAAATTTTTATTTAGTTTAAAATGAATAATTAAGTACGCATAATGTTTTTTTTTTGGAGATTATTTAAATTAAATACATTTCAATGATAAAATTACCATTATTCGTTCACTAGATTAAATTTACATACTACAACAAATAAATTAGATGTAAAATCTGTAACAACTATATTATTTCAATTTAGCCATTTCCAATGTGTAAGTAATTAATAAATTCATATTTTGTTTACGATAGTTAAAATGAAAATAAAATGTATACCTAGACCATATATATTTATCGTTTTGAATTTTGAATATATAATATAATCGTAAAATTATTTTACAGTGAGGATGCGTAGGGAGACTGGTATGTACAAGTACTCGTAACGACATTGAAAAGAAATACTACAAAGAAGAACTCCATTGAAAAAAAATAAAGAAGAATAATAAAAAAAACAAAAAGCATAATAAATAAATTATTAAGATAATCTTGAATTGCTTGTAGATGTTTGGTAATGTGTCTTGTCTTCAATATGAAGCCTTACACCAAGACTAGCTAGTTTATCAATATATGAGTTATTTAGCCAATTATATTTATTAATATAAGTTAGAAATTATAGAAACATGTGAATTATCTGTGGCATTCCTAATGAAAAGACAAAAAATATTAGTTTTTGTGTCATAGTCTAATTTGTTGTATAATATAAAATAAACTATGGCATAGCAGACACTCAAATATCTGCTAACTGTTTAGTGCAATAATTGTATTTCATATCAATTTAGTATAATTATAGCCAGGAGTAGCATTAGTTGTACCGTATTTATTGTTAGTTAATAGAAATACATTTTTTATGTTAGTGTTATATGAAAGATTATATAAAAGCTTTTTAACATAACATTTTATCCTACAATTATGTTTATGTAAATAAATTTACTTAGCAAAATTAGCAAAATGGTGGATATGTAGTATATTTTAAAATAAGGTTATTTAATGATAAATAAATCAAATTATAACGTTCATACCATTAAAATAAGGCCTCTCATGACGCGGGGGCACAAGCGTGACTGTAAACGCAACAGGTTGTGCAGTCGATCCCCAATTGAAGAAATGAAATATTTAATAGTTTAATTTCTTTGCTCTGGTAACGAGACAAAGAGCAACGTTGAGTTCCACCACTCAATATGCAATATCTCAATTTCGGAAATTCGGCGGAATGTGGAGAACAGAACGGAGTGTCTTATCACTAGGTTCCTAAGTTCCCCTTGCCTACCCTGCCAAGTGCGGGACACAGCGTGAAGCTTAGAAAAAATACCAATATAACAAAGAAAAGTGTACTGTACATACAATATGGCTTCATTTTGAAAAACTGTGATAATTAAATGATTTAAAATTTGTTTGTTTCTTTGTTTCCCTAAAAATATCTCTTCATCAAACCTATGATTAGTTCATTTACGCAGCTTACTTAAGTGCATTAGGTTTTAACACTAGATTTCAAAGTTCCCTCTGCCTACCCTGCCGTGTTCGGGATACAGCGTAAAGCTGAATAAAAAAAAATCGAACAATTTAATAAGTATATTTTTTTATCGTAATCAGTCACTGAAAATATCAATATTATATGAGGTTAGATTTAAAAAATAAATAAAAAATTAATTGTATCGATAAATTTACTAAATATTTATAAGTGTATATGATAGTATGCTGCAGTGGGTAAGTTTACGGTACGGTCGACGAGTCCCGACCGCGACAAGGCTGCGCAGCCTAATACAGTGGCCACGCTTCGTCGACCATACTGTCGTTCGTTTTAATTTTCTCAAGATCAAATAGAAAAATATAATTAATAGCTGTGGGAAAAAATCTATATTGAATCAATGATAAAATAATATGGTGAGGTTAGTCGTGGCACAGGGGCAACAAGCAGGTGTCTTTAAGCGCGACAGTTGGTGGGTTCGATCCCCCTACTAGAAAGAATTAAATATTTGATAGTTATTTGATACTTAGTTCTGGTGGCAAAGTGCAGCCTCGAGTTCCGCCACTCAACACGAAATGCCTGAAATTCGGCGGAAAGTGGGGAACGGAACGGGATCAATAGGTTCCCAAGTTCCCTCTGTCTACCCTGCCATGAGCGGGATACAGCGTGAAGCGGAAACCTTACAAAACAATTAATTTAATTAAAGTATGTAATTTAATTATAAAAACAACAACCCCGTCTATTACTAATACTTCTAGTTATTGATATGGCTTTAAGTTTAAGCTCATGCCCAAAACATTTTTCGAATAATTTGATGCCAATATTACATAATAAATTTACAAGATTTGACAAAACAAACAAGTTTTTGCAAGTTAAATCTCTAATATAATCTATTATGACAAAGCTTGGACATGGACTTATTTAGTAACTGTCACCACAGATTTAATTATCAATATAAAATTGCCATTGATATTCATGATTATTACTCACTTAAAAATAAAATTCTTTAACCAGTAAAATTGCATAAATTCAAGACTAAAACTCTGTTAAATGTTTTAAAAAGGATGGAGGAGGAGGAAAGCCAAATTTCAAAAAGGATATAATACTAAATAAACAGGTAAAAAGCCTATAAAATTAAATTTAGAGGTAGAAAAAGGGAAAGCAAAAAATAATTACAAATTGAATATCATCAAAAAAAAAGTGGATTAGTACTTAACCTTGCTCTTTGAGTGGAAATCAAATACAAAACCACTCTGTTTATAATCAGATTTGGTGATACTCCGAGATTAATTAACTACATATAACACTCTGGTACTGTCATAGTTAATTCATACCAAAAATCATAAATTTTATAGAGGCAAACATTTTACAATAAATAATATTTTTTATCAAAATAGCAGTAAAGTACTATGATCAGATCAACATATTAACCTAAGATATAATTGTTTCTTTAAATTCCCATTTTTTACTATTATAAGGTTTAGTATACTCTACTAAAGTGTAAACACTTTCCATGATAATTCACAGCCAAAGTAGAAAATTTAATCATTTGTGTTGTAAGATTAATAGTCGAATAGCATCAGATTGTATACATACATTTGATTCAAACTTAGGGTAATAAATTATTTCCATGTCACTGGTCATACAAAGTGATGAATTGAGGTCGGCAAATAAATATATAATTTGCAACATATCAGTTACATGCTAAGCTCACTCACCTCAACTTCTTCCAAAGTTTGGGTCCACCTATAGTTTTCAAAATCGTAGCCATTACCAGAATTTGGTTTTAGTTTTCCTTTTTCTTTGGGATCATCTTCCTCTTCCATTTCCACATCATTGTTTGAATCACCACTAGCCTCTGCTTTATCTAAAGAATAATATTAAATATACTATCATAATGAAAATAAAAGCAACCTTAGGTTTTTTTTCACAAAGTAGGAAAGACAAAGCACCTTGTATCAAGATTTCATTTAAAGTCAATATTTGTTTAGTGACAGTAATAAAACTACACAACTATCAATTGTCCTACTAAACTATTTAATACATTGTAATAATGTGACTTTTATTCAAAATCTACTGAACATATTTAAATGAAACTTTTTACTACTGTAGATTATGCACCTGAACAACAAATAAATCATAAAATATTTATATACATTGTTTAATTTGCAGGAAATGCTGCATTTGGATTTGCTAGTTTCAAATATATTCCATGCAAGGAGGACAGGTAAAAATATCAACATTACTAATACATTAATAAATTATTTTTGTACTGTTATAATAATAATTTTTATCCATAGATGTTGGGTTTATAGTGTAAAGACATTTTCTTTTTGTTATTATTTATTATTATTATTGTGAATATAAAAATAAATTTAAAATACTGATACTTCAAGGAAAAAAATGTCATTATTGAACAAATCAAACCTATAGGGACAAATAAAAAAACAAAAAAGCTAAATCAAATAATATTTTTGTCTTAAAAAAAACCTTCACATTATAATATTCTTTTTGTATTGATAATTGTTTTAAATTCCTTTAAAAAACAATTGGATTGTTAAATAAAATTTTACTTAGAATTTAATTCTACATTTTGGGTGCCATAGATAATAAGCATTTGCTCAAGGCACTACATTTTGAGTAAGGCAGTCACAATCTACCATTATTACGCCTATTTCTTTTGGATGATTCAGAAACCTTTGGAAATAGAGCAAACTAGAGAATACACAGAGATGGGAGCATCAGTATCGTATACCTCATGAAATTGCACATACAACTCTCTTAGGTTGCAGATAAAATTTGGCATGTAACATTTTTGATCTTTAAAAACCAGTAAATAGTCAATTGAACATCCCCATTCATGTCATGTTTTAAAATCCAAGCCATGAAATTGCTAAGCGGTAAATACACCTTTTCTATACACACCATATGGGCTATTATATATGACATACTCAGCTTCAAGCTGTATCCCGCATATGGTAGGATAGGCAGAGGGAATTTGGGAATATAGTGTTAAGACACTCCGTTCCACTTCCATTTGCTACTTTCCACTGAATTTGAGGCATTGCATGTTGAGTGACAGAACTCAACACCCTGTTTTGCCTTGTACCAAAGCAAAAAAAATATACATTAAATATTTAAATTGAAAATATTAATTATTTGATTTCCTTGAGTGGAAATCGAACCCACAACCTGTCAGTTACAGTCACATCATTGTACTACTACTGCCATAACAGGCCTTAATATTGGTAAGTATATATAATATGTATGCAGTAATACAGATTTTTTGCTGAATTCAAAGGTTTGCCTATAAGCCTAAAAAACATACATAATCTGCCTCATATATTGACTGTTGTATTGACTTGACTTGTGTTTTTTTTTATCTAAGATTAAAAAATTGTAACTTTCTTAAACTAACCTTTTTCTTTGTCTTTTTCTATATCTTGTTGTAATACAGCAGCCTCCTCATCAGTAAGTTCTTTAACAGTAGCTGGTTCAAAATCTCTGGCTAGACGTTCTTGTTCCTTTTTCTGTTGGATCTCTTTTAACCTTTTGTCTGCATCTTCTTTTTCTTTTTTAATTTTATCAGCTTCTTCCCTTGCTTTTTTAGCATGTGCATAAAATGTGTCCTGAATAACCTGTAAAAGTAATAAGTAATCATAAATACATCTTCAAAATTGTCTTCCTTCAAATGCAATATAAAAGACTTCATCAGCGACTAAAAAGACTAATAAATAATACGTACTTTTTCCCATTCTCCATCTTTTCCTCCAGTAAAGAAATCAGTTTTTCTCGCTAAGAAGCTTACAATTGTAGCCAGTAACTGAAAATATAAATAAAAATGTTTCAAATTCTATTAGTTAAGGATATTTTACCTAAAAGACAGAAAGAAGACTTTAAACTTGAATTTGGAGACGTATTCTAGAAGATTCTTAGTAAATACAGAATAAGAACAACTTACATCTTTAACACCACCTTCATGTTGTTGTGCCATAGCAAGAAGCATAGAATCAAACCTTTCAGGATCGTTACTCATTTTCACAATAATTTACCACACTATATCTAAATTAAACGTTTATTACTATTAGTAACGAATGGTAGTTCACTTAAACCGCGCACGTTTCCTAGGATTACTATACAACACCAACAAAGCAAATTAACGCAATTGAACCGGGGCCGGCTACAAAAGACAATAAGTATTGCCATATTTCATATTGAATTGACCCCTGAGCACATCAATAATATCGGCGTTAAGTAAACCATATTTACAAAATAATGAAGTATAATAAATATAGTATTTACAACAAAAACTTTTACATTCTAAATATACGTCTTTCTTTAACATCACATTTATAAATCAATTGACCAATATTGTCTATCATGTTGCAAGGGCAGGAGTGGACGTGGATATCCCCACTTGAAATAATGTATTTAATACTTTCATCTCTTCGTCCTGATAACGAGGGTTACTGGAGTGCGAAGGATTAATTGGAAATGAGACAAGAGATATTTATTGTATAATTGTTAATTTTTATAATTTTTTTTGCAGATAAATAGGCAGAGTTTCACCAAGTGGCAACATAGCTGAGTGCTTAGTGATGTACATACACAAATAATTACCGATTAGAACTTTCTAGATGATAACAAATTAAAATAAAATTTTTGACTTAAGCATTTTATTACAAAAATTAAGTTAAAAAAAATAAAATGTCAACCATATCAAATTTTATGGTATTCAATGAAATTTTAAATAATATATTTATATAATTCGGGGGTTGTTATTGCCTATATATATAAAGAAATATTTCCAAGAAGTATCCGATTGTTTTGCAAAAGTGCATGCTTGCCGATTGCATTAAAAATATTTATATTGTCTATAGGTAAAAAAGTGAAAGAAGACTGTGTCATTGGAGGTCATGCACTTTATTTTTATTCGTACGAAATTGTCTTGTTAAACAAATCTGTTAGATAAAAAATCGTGAAAATAAATTTTAATAAAGATTTATATTTTGTGTAGTTATGTGTGAACTGGTACGTGAATCGAAAAGTATAAATTACCATTTAATATTTTGTTGTGATAGAAAATCGAAGTAACGAATGTAAATCTGTTTTTCAGACTTATCTTCTAGCAAAAACATAAGAATGGCAGACCAGTTTTGTTTACGTTGGAATAATTTCCAAACAAATATTGTGAGTGCATTGGATTCCTTGAAATGTTCTGAAGATTTAGTAGACGTTACGTTAACTTGTGAAGGTAGAAACATCAAGGCCCATAAAGTAATACTGTCAGCATGCAGCCCGTACTTTAGGAATGTGTTCAAGGTGAATGACTTGGGGCATTATAACCTTCACGTTTATAGTGACAACTGTTATAACTGGAAGATATTACCAAATTATTGTAGTATCTTATTTGTAAACAATTATAACATTTTATTTTAGGAGAATCCATGTCAACATCCAGTCATAATATTAAAAGATGTATCTGCAGATGATATCCTAAGTTTGTTATCTTATATGTATCAGGGGGAAGTTTTTATTGAGGAAAGTAAATTGTCATCATTTTTACACACTGCGGCTCTGTTACAAGTTAAGGGCTTAACAGGAGTAACACAACAGGTGCGATAGAAGTACTCTTACTAATATTTATTCTTACTTTTATTTTAACTATTTAGCTTTATTTTTTACCCTTATATCCAATCTATTTAACCATTTTATTTATAATGTATAATTATATTTTTAGAATGAAAATTTTTTTTCAACAAGTGCTACCAACAAATTATATACTCAGTTAACAATATCATCCAAGCCACAGTTTAGTGTTACTCATAAGGAAACTAAAATGCCAGCCCTGAAAAAAAGGAGAAGCAGTACTTCAGATAAACCTAACGATATGCCTTTTGGAGATTCTCAAAAGAAAACTAAAATTGTGGAGACCAGTGAGATAAATTCAAAAAATAATGGATCACAAGTAAAAGATAGCTCTTTATTGGCAGAAAATCATATTGAGAAGAGAAGTGAGTGTAAAACTGAGCAGTTGGTGACCGCCAATGGAAAAAATGTGAGTCAGGTTAATATAACACTATTATGATTAAAAATATTTTTAAGGTTTCACGCTAAAGTGAAACTAAATAGTTTGTCTTTTGTGACCTATATAAATGTATTAAGCTTATTTATTTGAGGCCATTTTGGTGTTTTACAGCATCTCATAAATTTGATGATTGTTATATTTCCATTTAATGTAGTTGTAAAATTCCTCCAGTGCACAAGCTATATGTCGAAAATTGTGCAGTAGAGAATGGAGTGATGTAACACTAAGATCTCTCTTAATAACATCTTACTATATTTGAGATAGTGCAAAGTTAAAAAAAAATATTTATATAACTGTATTTTTTTTTAGGTTAATGTGCAAGATGACATTCCAATTACAATTAAAACAGAATGGGAAGAAAATACTTCACCAGTGACCAATCAAACACTTAATTCTGAAAATGATGACAGTCTTCCAGATTATGAAAATAGTATGCTTGCCAGATCTTTAATCTCAGGTAAATTTTTAAAGCGATAAAAGTTAAAATCTAATATGTAATGTAATACTAGGCTGTCAGGCTATCCTGCTATATGCAGGACAAAGCATTAAGCTAAAAAAATATTTTCTACACAATGTTTCTTTTATTAAATACTAAAAAGCTTAAAATTCTTTAATCAAACTATATTAAGATTTTTCTGTTATGAATTTGCTATATGCAGTTTGTTTTAAGCAAATGTGATTTTTTTTTAATTTAAAGTATGACACTTTGGTTACATTTTTTGGTGTAACTTTAAGTTACAAGCCCAGCTGTAAGGTTGCACTTATCCAGTTCATCTATATATTATCTATTGTGTTCTTTTTTAATTTTATCTCAAATAGATATAAATAGATGTTCACATCTTAAAATTTCGTGGTTTTTCTTGTTGGCAACAAGTTACTTTCCTTTTATCATTGTTTGCAGTATGGAGTTTTATTCTATCTTATTGAGCTTATAGAGCCAAACAGGTAACTTTGTATATCAGAAGCTTATTATTGAGGCTCAGTTTACTGTTCCTTCTCAGTATGTAATTAAGGTTTTTGTATTGAATATTATGGTCCACTTCTTTGTTTTATTCTGTTTTCTTCACATCAAGCGATGACCAAGGTGGAGACCTAAATACATGAGGCTGTTATGGAGCAATAGTGTGGTTGTATGGCAGTCACAACAAAGTATGTCATTTAGACTCTTTTAGCCTATGAAGTATCTGATAAAGAAATGTGTACAGCAGTGTAGCAGTTCTAAAACTGACTCCTATGTTACATCATAGTCCTGCATCCTTTTTTTTTCCTGGAACTTGCTGTCTTGCAGGTAAGATTTTAGTAAGTTATAGTACTGTTGGGGCAAGTACCTTTGGAGGATCTTTTAAGCCTTATGTCAAACCTTGTCAGATGCATGTCTAGAAACAGAGGAGCTGTACTTGGTTACTGTTTTTCTTTAATGTTTTTTCAGGTTTTTCATACTCCACATACTTCTTCAGTGGTATAGAGCTCTTGCTTGAGAGCAAATTGTTAATTGAGATTGTTACCTTTTAATTGTTGAAAATGGGTAGTATTTGATGCACCAGTAACTTCCCCAAAAACTTTTAGAAAATGTGTAACAGATTTATAGGCTGATAAGCTGATACTTTCTAAGGATTTTCACCTTTCTTATAGATCTTAATGGTTTGGGAAATTTTTAAAAGCCAGAGGAAGATGCTATTGGTATTGATGCGATCTACAGTGCAATACAGCATTAAACAAAGATGGTATAAGTACATTACCTTTTCAGGGTAATTGTTTCAGTATTTCCTTTGTGATTAGATTATATACAGTTGCTCTTTTATCTTTAACTTTTAAGTTTGTAATTGTTCTCTATACTAAAACAATGTAACCTCTACCTTTTACTGGGATTTACGGGCCCATTCTGACTCGGTTATTGGTGGAAAATTGGTGCCTTGTGTAATTGGTGCAGTGGGTTGAAGCAGTGGTGATTTCAGTTGAAATTCCATTGTGTCACTGCCACTCTTTCAGTTGAAATTCCACCGTACATTGTGCCCTGTAACATCCCTTTCAGGATTAAGTAGGCTTAAGCTCTATTAAAGTTATTGTTGTCCTCCTCCGGTTTATTCTGATGCCAGGTCCTCCTTAGCCTACGTTTATTAGTAGCGCCCTTTTAATGGTCTTTAGGTAATTCGAATACCGTACGGGAAATGTCCGGGTTAGGTTCATAAATATTGTTTCAGCAAGCTTTTTGGATAAGTTTTTCAGAAGATACAACTAGGTATATTAATACCTAGTTGGATCATTTATTTATTTTAAAAAATCTCAGTCTGACGATTGATTTACGTTAGTTTATTGTTAAGAGTAGAGTACTAGCTATAGCTATAACATGACTCCGATTTCTGATAGTACAATAATATGTTAGATAGGTACTACTCTACTCAACTCAGTTTTACGCTGTATCCCGCACGTCGTGGGGTAGGCATTGGTAGGTAGTAGAGGAAACTTAAGAACCTATTGTTAAGAAGAAAGTTTGTCCACTTCCGTTCCCCACTTTCCGCACTCATCGCCGCGTTTTGCCTTGTACCAGAGCCAAATGAAAAGATTAAATATTTAAATAGAGAATATTAAATATCTTATTTCTCCGAGTGAGAATCAAACCCACAATATGTCGGTTACAGTCACGCGCTTGTGTCACTGCGCCACGAAAGATATTGATAAGTCTTTTGTAATATTAATTCGAGGAGGTTAGTTTTTCCTTTGGGATCTGTATGTGGACTCGTCACAAGAAATACCAGTTAGATATTTCTGTCTGCAGTTAATTAGGTCTTTAGTAGTGGTAAATCTAGAGCTCGGCTAGCGTGTTGAAAGTTGCAATCTCCACCTGCCACAAAACAATTTACAAAACAACTGAAGTAGTGTATCCCCAAACCCTAGTTTATGTTGTATCGGATAACTGAAATATTTAACTATTAAAATGACTGTGGCTTGTCTATGGGTCTATATTATAGGGCCAAATGGTCTTTAACTCTTTTTTTCAATGCTGCTGTAACATAGAGTCATAAAACGTTAGCATTTGCAGCCTTTCATTTTAATTTGTATTACTTTTGGCGACTTTTGTTTACAAGAAGTATGTGGATTTTGAGTTTCAGTATAGGTGGTTCAATCCATTAACCTTCCAGAAAGTTTTTAGTATCCCAAGTAATTTAAAAATAATTAATAAATAAATAAAATATTTCGAAAAAGTTATAAAAATTGCAACGCCTCGAACGCGAGCATCTTAGAAACTGTCAAAGATATTGTGGTTAATATGACAGTGTCCAAGAAACAGAGTTTTAAAGCTCTCTTCATTATTTTTATTATATTATGTCGTTACATATGAAATTGACAAATTAATACTCTTTGGTTGGAAATTCTAAATAAAATTGCATACAGCTATACATGCAGGAATGGCTCAAAAGGTTATTATTATGTATGACGGTCATGGCGCAAAAGAAAACACAATGCGTTTATTAGTTTCAAAGATTTTTCTGGAAATTTCGACCTCAGAATAAACCCCATGAGCGGCCGGAGACCCAAGATGATTGAGAGCCTCGAAATAATTATGAAGTGAAGCTTCTATGGAAGCAAATTCATTATAAACTACGTCTGAGTTAGCTGCAAGCTGTGGTGTTAGTGATGTAACTGGTTTACACTTGAAGCAAATTAAGATTTGAAAAGAAAAAGTTGGAAAGGTACCTCATGAATTGAATGAAGTAAAGCGTAGACTGCTGCTTTACATTACTTAACCGACACAATAATGAAGGGATTTTAAATCGAATCGAAACCAGTAATGAAAAATGAATTCTCTACGATAATCTGAAATGCTCATTGTAATAGCTCGACCCTTGTAAGCCAGCCAAATCCTACACCAAACAAAAATTATTTAAATAACAAGTTACTTGTAAGTGTTAGGTGTCGTTCATTAATTTTATTGAATCTGGTTACAGCAAACTTCTATTGCCAGTAATAACTAATCATAATGTAAAAACTAGCTGCAAAACAACCCAGGCTGGTCAATCGCTCTGCTTCCCGGTAACGGTCGACCACACTAACATCCACTGTACTCCGAGGAATTTACTCCAGCAAATTATCATTTTTTTTCCAAATAATCCCTTGCAAGGAAAATATCATCACCTCTCATGGAGCAGTTCCACCTACCTTCAGAGATTTTATTGGTTTCCGTCCGAATGGTTATTTTAGTAAAGGTATAAATAAACTACAAACAAGTGCATAGATAACAATGGTTCATACTTAAAATAAAAATTAATCATTAAATTAATATACCAAGTCTTTTTCCTCCCATACCAAACGCCAATTTTATACATATAGCCTATAAGCTAGAACGTTATACTCTCTGAGCTTAACGTTGTTATCCTACACTGCAGCAGGCAGGGTAGGCAAAAGGAAATTGGGAACTACTTCCGTTCCTCACGATTTTCGCTGAATTTGAGGCATTGCATGTTGAGTGGCAAAACTCAACGTTGCGTTTTGTCTTGAAATGAAAACCTTTAATATTTATATTGAAAATATTAAATATTTCATTTCCTCGAGTGGGAATCGAACCCACAACCTATTGTTTACAGCCCCGTGTGCCCCCACTCAGGGCAATAAAATAATTTTCATTTCTCTAGTATTTCGTAATCCAAGTCTTGTTTTAAGTTCTTAAAAACATGTTTTTTTGTCCTTTGTTTGATTAAAGAGCATAGAGTGCTGCACAAAGTTTGAAACTAAAAATAAAATAATAAAAATTAAAATCTTTGTAAATCAACTTAAGAAATAAAAAAATACAATGTATTCCAACTAAGTCAGGGTATAACAGTTATATAACAATTTTATTAAAATATTGTTTATTGTTTTTGCAGGGATCAATCCTTCAAAGAGCGATGTATGTGCCAATACAGTGAAAAAAGTGTCAAATATACCAGATATACAAACAGTCAACCGTCAAAAGGAATCTAGCATGGATTCAACAAATTTCTCAACTCTAATTAAAAGTCCAATCAAAACAAATGAAGATTCTCTAGTAAAATCAGAAAAACCCTCTCCAAAATCAGATGTTGAATATGAGCCAGAGATCTTACTATCGGAGCAACAAGATGGTGGAGACTCAGATTACAGTCAAGAGCAATCTCAAGCGTTATTATTGTTAGCTGGAATGTCAACAGTTCCAGTACTTGCCGGAACATCTCAAAGTGTTGGTCATCAGTCAAACCATGCCGCCATCTGTGGGGATTGCCCGCACTGCGGCATGAAATATTCTAACCAATCAGCTCTAAAGTACCATGTGAGGTTAATGCACTCGGATCTGACTAACAGACTCTGCTGCTACCTTTGTCCAAGGTCGTTCACAATGAGAGAAACATTTAAAGAACACATGTGGACTAGCCACGGTCAGCGCAATTAGCAAGTGCCTTAGATTAAACATATTGTGCCTTAATTTTTATATAAAATTTTATACCATTAGAATTAGCAAATTAAAAAATATTTTATCAAATATATCGAATCGAAATCGAAAATTGGGGCTGTAATAGTACGGCACAGACGCGATAGTAATCGGTTGGATATTCGGGGGCACGAATTATTGTTATTTTCTCGTTTTGCTTACAAGCAAGTAATATCTCGAAAATGTGGCAGGTGGGACATGAGTGCCTTCATAACAGGTTCCCTTTGTCTACCCTTCCTATATGTGAAGCTAAGAAAATATATATTTAATATATTAGATATTATACTAACAAAAACTATTTAAATACATTGTTTTATATTGCAAGATCTCTCCAAATAGATGTTATGTGTAATTAAAAATGCAAAATATGGAGCTATTATTAAGAAACAAAATGGTGCTCCTGATCTTAACGTAATATAGAACACAAATAATGAGAAATTTTAGTCTGCTATATTAGCAGAAACAGAAAATATTATTTACAAAGAATTATACATTTTATTTAACATTTTTTTTAATAATAATTGTTGTTATATTTGAGGAAATGTTGCCAGGATTTATTAAAGTTTCCATTTCATTATTAATTTTGTTCTGTATAAATATTAGCTATGTATGATTTTCAGCATTATAATAAATTCATTTTTGGTTTGATATATAACACAGCTCAACAAAATTTTTTTTTTTTTTGTTGCCCTGGATATTTCTGCAGATTTATATATTTTAAGTACACTGTTTGCGAATATATTGGGTAAAAATATTTCATTGGCTCTAGTTTTTTTTTAATTTGGTTTATCATAAATTTAAAACTCTTAACAGTTTACGTCGGTTGTTTAGAACACGAATTATTAAAAAAATGTTTTCTGCGAATGGTTTCGCGTATTCATGCGCAAAAAGCAAACTTCATACTACCACGCATGCTTTCCTGCATTTTTCTTTGTTATTCGAAAACATCGGAGGACGCATGGATCAAATTTCGTAAGTTGGTCAATGTATAAAATGAGCCACTGATATGTAGTGAAAAAAATCATACTCCCGCCATTACACATTAAGTTGATTTATAAATTGTATGATAAAACAGTTTGTCAAAGCGTTGGCCAAGGAAGGAGAATGTTTTAAATATATTTGTACAACATTTTCTAAGCTGAGTACGGAGAAGTTAAAAGCTGGAATATTCGACGGTCCTCAAATACGAACATTCATAAAAGACGAAAATTTCACAAAAGCTATGACTGATGCTGAATGTGAAGCATGGAAAGGTTTTGTGTTAGTAGTAACAAACTTTTAAGGTAACTATAAAGCACCAAATTATATAGAAATTGTGCAACAGATATTGGAAAGCTTTAAGAATTTAGACGCAAATATGAGAATAAAGCTACACTTCCTTCACAGCCATCTGGATAGATTTCCCAATAATCTGGGAGATTACAGTGAAAAAAGGGAGAATGCTTCCACCAAGACCTATAAGTGATGAAAGAAAAGTATCAGGGCAGATGGGATTGTCACATGATGGCAGATTACAGCTGGTCCTTAAAAAGAGATTGTTATCCCCAAATTACCTATAGACGCAAAGCTTATAAAAGGCGTTTCTTTAAATAATAAATAAAGTTTAAAAGTTTGTTCTCCCTTTTTATTTCTACGTTAATTAATTAAAAACTTAAACAAAAAATAGTGACACTTTGGTAATAAATAAATGAAATTAAAAATATAACTAACTGTTTCATTCTGTGTTTTGTAGTCAAATAGGAAAATAAAGATTAAAAAAAAACTAGAGCCAATATTCCAAAACCATTCACAGATTTATAAATTGTATGCATAAAATTATTCGAAACTACTTTCACATCAAGGGCAACAAAACCGTTGTTGACCAGTGTAATTGATAAGTAATTAATCTATAATTAAAGAACCTGACAACATCGTCCAATATTTTTATTCGAATATTCTAAAATAGAAATTTATTTTATTTATATCTATAAAAAGTAGGTTAAAGGCAAAAAATATTCCTTTAAAAGTTATTCTTATTTAAGATCTTCTACACAAAAAATGTTTATGTATGGCATTTCATTAAAATAGTTCATAATTTTTGAGATTCTATGAGTACAAGAAATAAATCTCAGTATTAACAAACACAGATTATTTATAAAATATTTTGAAGAGTGATCAAAATATAAAAAGGAAAGTTATAATATATTTTTAATATATGATCAGTATTTTAAATTCGACTTAGTGATGATATTTCATATTATGATATTACAATTTTGGTAAATTGTGCCAAAATTTTAATTAAGTGCTTACTTATGATTAGTTTATGGTTACCATTTTATATTATGTAGGTTAGCTGTTTGAAATTTTACTATATGACCATGGCAGATAAAGAAATAAAGGTTTTTTTATTTTGTGTCCAATTAAAGACAAATTTAAGTCTATTTGAAAAATTTATTCAATAAAACTAGTTTTGAAAGCTATTTTTCAATTATTAAATTTAAAAAAATAACAACGTTTATGTTAATTCGGCTAGATTTGTTACCTACCATTCTGGGTGCTGATTACATATATATATTTTTTTATTAATTCGCCTCTTAGAACTATTAATATACGAACACTTTTATATATAGTAAAATAAATTAAGTAATTTGTTTATTCTATTTTGTTACCAGCTATAGATAAATTTTATAATAAATTATGAAAATATATTTTGATTTATTTGAGTTTTTAATCTATTACACATGTACAATTTTGATACATTGTGTAATCTAGGACACATGTTAATGTGTACAAGCCATTAGTGAAATGAAACAATAAATTATTAAAAAATATTAGAGATTAAGCTAAAGTGAAATATAAATATAAAAATGATATATATTTAGTAGGTAATTTTATATGTACGTTAAAACATATTGTTGAATATTTTATTCGAAAATTTTACAAGGTTTATATTTTAAATTATGTTACAAATAAAAGATGCTTTTTAAATAAAAATTGTTTCAATTCTTCGTCCTAGGAATTATGTTTAAAAATGTTTTAATGTGGTGAAAATATGTTAATAAAATATCATCACCGTACAAATGGGTCGATAGAAACATTTTCAAGATTTTATCTCATCATCATCATTATATTTTTAGTTTACAAATCACAATATTTATTCCTAATTGTTTTTATATCACCATATTATTCTATAATGTATAAAGAGTAGCAAAAATATTGCTAGAACTATTTGGCACAAAGAACTTATGATTTCTGCTACTTTTACATTTTATATATGTATTATACAAAAACATAATGTCCCGCCTGCATCATATTTTGCCATGAAACAAAGATATATTGATATTTCCTGTTATATATATTGTTGTTGTATATGTATCAACAGTTTTTGTAATAATAGCATAACATAGTTTTTTTTATCGATTTCCACCCTTCACAACCTTCATAATAACAAGGATTTCTTCTAAAAAAGTCAGTAATAATAAAATTAATAAATATCAGGAATATTTTCTTTCAATATATATTATTTTAAGGTATCAATGATCATATTTTACACAAATACTTTTTACTAATTGTAGTGTATTAATCTTAAAACTTGGAATAAGAGACGCGTCTCATCACGCCACGTCCTCACGTTTCAGTACATTGATGTAACTATAATGTATTTGTATTTAACTCGTGTAAATATTGCTAACCTGTGATAATGTGTTAATGATTACATAGATTGCGGAGTAGGTCTTACAGGTCCGTTTTCTACATGCATTTTATTTTTTAAGTATCCTTAGAAAAAAATATTATACTGTATTGTTTTGATTACTTAATTAGAGCATTAAAAACGGCAAAATTATTCTCTTCTACTTGAATGTTCGGTATTATTAGTTAATTATCAACCAGAAAATGTTTTATAGATGGCATTTTCGTAGAGAAATAGATTATCCATAGGATTAAATAGGGACAAAATCTGAAGATAAAGATGATTCTTGATGATCAGAATTCGAAAGCGTAGTAAGCGGAATTTTATCATAATCAAACTTAGTTGTTTTTGTTGTCTATGCTTAGTCAAACGATTATCAATGTTGGTTTTATTTTTTATAAAACTCCAAAAGTTGAGGCCTGCCGTGGCGCAGCGGCACAAGAGTGTGACTGTAACCGACAGGTTCTGGGTTCGATCCCCAGTCGAGGAAATTAAATATTTAATATTTTCAATTTAAATATTTAATGTTTCATTTCTTCGCTCTGATAAAAAGGCAAAGCGCGGCGTTGAGTTCCGCCAGTCAACACGCAATGCCTCAAATTCGGCGGAAAGTGGGGAACGGAAGTGGAACGGAGTGTCATAAGTGAAACCTAGTGTAGGTTTCACTTCCATTCCCTCTGCCTACCCTGCCAAGTGCGGGATACAGCGTGAAGCTGAAAAAAAAAAAAAAACTACAACTAAAATACTTGGCTCTATAAATAAGCCACATCAATTACAAAAATGAACTAAAAAGTGCAATTTAAATAATTAAATTGCATTATCTGCGGAGATGAGTCCCCAAAATCTTTTTAAATTTACTACTTGTATATAATTTACATTGAACACATTGCATGATTTAAGTGTTATGGTGACTTGGATTTGCTAAGACAGCTCAATAGCTCCAGCTAATAAGAAGATCGGCGATGTTACGCATAAAATAACTGAACTATCTGCAAAGAAAATTGGCCGGTCTCACCAGAACCAACCCTGCGGTCGCTGCTTTAAAAATGTATGCATTATATATATTTTTAAACTCATATTACTATAAATGAATTTATATAGGAAATCTAAAATGGTTTTTGTGATATAATATAAAGGTAAAAAATTGTAAAATTATTCTACTTAAATAGTAAAGCGAGAGATCCCCTGAGAAAACATTTTAATTGCTACGCTTATTTTACGTTAATTACATAAAAGTACATATAAAAGTATATATAGTAATACGAATAATTAGCTTTTCCACGTAACTCGGCGTACGAGGTATCGTTACAAAGTTCTTTAAAAATTAAGTGGCGCTTTTATGCTTTGAGCTTCAAAGTTCTCCGCAATTTGTCCCTTGCTATTTCTGAACACGGTTGAAAAATAAATTCGTAAATTATCGTTGAAGTGGATTTTGGCAAAATAGTTTCAAGGAAGCAGCAAAACAAAGTGCATATAAAGTGATCTATATGTGACTATTAGCAAGAAAAATACTTCTTTCTAGAAAACATAAGCAAATTTTAAATAATAAAAGTTGTAAATAAAGTAATTTAAAAATAAAAGAAAAACTGACTTCAATACTATGGTTATTATATAATTACGGTAGGATGCACGGGTACATAGGTCTACCCGGGACTTTTGTAAAGTGTTTGAAATGTCGGGTTTCCAAAAATATATAGAAAACAATAAACGCGATTAATCCGGATAACATGATTTCAATGGAAATGTATAATAATTGCGAAAATCTTATTATGTAATGGTATTATCAAAAATGTTATGGTATTATTGATACATTTTTCTTAAAACCATGTTTTTGTTTTCTTAAGACCAACCATAAAATTGATACTATTTTTTTAAATTAGATTATACTTGATATCTTTTAAAATATTTTTTTTATTTTCATCCTGTTTTTGTTCGTTGATAAAAGAAGGCTTCGTAGTCACAGTCGTATACTGAAATGACAAGTATGATATATAATTATTAAATATAACGGTAGTCATAAAAAAAAGGTAGCAAATTTTACAAAAGTTATAAGTAGTAAACTAAAACTACTCGGCGTTAAGTTCCGCCATTCAAGCCACAATGCCAAAGTTCCCTTTGCCTTCCCTGCCATGTGCGGGTTAGAAGAGTGAAGTTTAATAAAATGAAAAGTACTGAATAACAGAGGTCATCCAACATATAATATGTACCATAGGAGACCATATATGGATTTGCTTCTAAATACAACATACAGGTTACATACTGTGATGTGGCCGTTATAGAATAAATTTGTAAGAGGAATTCTATTGTTGGACTTATAGTAGACCAAATTTTTTTACTGATTGCCTTGCGTGAAAATAAAAAAAATCTTTAACATATACTTATAGTGTTAAGAATATGATGGTTAACTTTGATAGAACCGCGTATGTATCAACCTAAAGCAGCTGAAAGTTTCAAGATATAGATTAATGAGGGGAACATGATATATTCGATACGTAAATTTGTTTGTATATCCGTGATGATAATAAAGACGTTAAGGGTATATATTTAAGTTACGGTTACATAATTATGATAGAAACGAGTGACTTCCACTAACGAGGCAAAAATTGCGCATTTAACTCCTGTCAAGACAATTTTTTTTAATAATATTTGTGTTCAAGGCCGGTCGCGGCGCAGGAGTACAAAAGTGTGACTGTAAGCGCGACATGTTGTTGGTTCGATTCCCACTTGAGGAATGATAAAATATTTGATATTTCGAAATGAAATATTTAATATTTTCATTTCTTCGCTCTGTTGGTTCGTAAGACGCGACTTTACGTTCTGCTACTTAACTTACAAAGCCTGAAATTCAGCCGAAAGTGGTAAAAAGAACCGAGTATCTTGACTCCTGCTTACCATTCCATATGTAAGATACAGCGTGAAGAAAAAAAAAAAAAACTATAAAATTTTAAGAATGTCGTATAAATGGAAATGTATGTAACATATATAATATACATACATATGCGTGATGTAAATAATAAACGTATGTATCATTATATAATGCTGAATTAATGTTAAGCATACTTATATGGGAGTCGGAGAGCAGTAGCTAAAAATATTATTTCTTTTATATTGTTACTTTAATATACATTCATTACGTAACAAACATTCAAATTGTTAACTTGTATCTTGTCACAATAATGTATTTGCTCACTATAATATTAAAGATGATGGTTTTGCTAAATCAAGTCTACGCTCAGACTTACCGCGTAGCAGCACTTGTTCAGAGTCACACTAGAAGGGCGTGAAAGTTACATCTGTCTACCCCGCAAGGGGAAACTGAGTAGATAAGAAGAAGTATATACGTCTCTAGACTAGAGAGTAAAATATGTATTTACCTGAGCGATAGACGACTCGATATGTAAATGATATACCTACCTAGGTTTATTGAATAGTTTATTTATATTGTTAAAAGTAATTGATTGATGTGCCATGAAAAATAATATAATTTATTGACATTTATTAGTTGTATTTAGTGCTCTTATTCTAACGTATATTGGTACATATTTGATTTAATTGATAATATTTTATATAGAAACGTAATTGTTTAATGTTGCACTTTTACGTTACAGTAAATTTACATACATCTGCTGCAGGCGGGTACTACAATTTACATCATAATATGATGAAAACTGAAAATGTGATGGCTAAAATATGCATATAAAATAAAATGGTAATTTATTAATATTTCAGATTTATTTTCAGATTATGGCTATGGACCTATACGTTTACAATTTGTATATTTAATATTTTATCCACGTAAAACTCATGTAGTGGTTTATCCATTTAACAATCAAAATAATTCGAAATAAAATATTTTTCATATAGAGAGAAAAAAATATTAAAAGCCCTTCGAGCATTATTTCTGATGACATTAAAATGACCTTCATTTTATTTTTTAAAACAGTTAATAACGTTGACTTTAAAACGACTTTATGTGTAACAATGATAGAAGTAACAATAATTCATAATAACCGACCATAGATAACCGCTGCCGATTTCATAAATAACAAACTTTCTCGCTTACATTTAATAATCAATATAAACCAACATAAATAATAACGTCATTAATGTATAATAAATATGAATATATGTAATATTATTGATTAATCCCACCCTATACGAAGACGTAAATAAGAAGCTCTTACGCTTGTGTGAAAGTAGAGTGATGTACGAAGTGTAGATAGCTTGTGGATATATGTGAAGGCGTTCGAGGAAGCCCCTTAATGCGGAGACAGCTCCGTTGGGACGCTATTGATCGTCATCCGCCGTCAGTGGCCGAGGCGCCCTATTGATTCGCCGCAATCTGCATGATAACCCGCGCCTGGCTTCTCCACGCCACAACATATCATTAGGATACTTATTTGTTCACTCTGTCATATATTTGAATTGTTAATTATAATTACAATTACATAATTTAACAACGAAAAAAAAAATCTAAATCGGAAAGTATTTATGATATTAGAAATATCACAATACTATTTGGTCACATGGTTGTATTTTTCTGTATAACTATTATCTTGTAAATATTATTATTAATATTCAAGAAACAACAAACTTTCCGACATACTTGATGAAATTTTAAAAGACGCGCGACAAGCGTTACTTTTGGTAGTGCACAGATGTTTGGCGCGAAATCAAATTTCAAATATGAAATAGGAAATGTGTGTATGAATGCAATATTCATTCTTAATTATCTGCAATGCTACCAAGCAAACACTGTTTGGTAATGCTAATAGCAGATTTTGCTTTAACTAGGTAACAAGAGAATCAATAGAAATGTTTATTGATCAACGACTGAAAGTGAGGCTGTGAACTATGTAGGTTGACAATGTGTGGATTATAGTTATATATGAATTTTGATGAAAATGTATTTGGAAATCTAGAGAAAGTTTCCACGAAGTCATTTAATGATTAATGGCGATTTTTAATTGAATCTTCCTTTGTTTAAAATATTCATTAAATAGATAACTATATAAATAACTATTTTTTTAATAATATATACCTATAGGTGTATATTTTAAATCAGTGACATTATATGTATTTCCTACTTGTAATAACCTTTTGTTAATTTGTTAATATCCAATGAAATTTAGCAATGACGAGGTCTTGTTGAAGGACGAAGGGTGGTGGCTGTTCCACCGCATAAATATATTTGCTATGTGGGTCACTGCCGCCTACGCGCAATTCGATAAAACTTTGCAACTTTGCGTGGTTACGTTACGTATGAGTACAACGCAAGTGCATTGTTAAACAATAACTGCAATTTTTTTCTTAACAATGTTTTAGATGGTACAAGTTATGTGAATTACAGAAGATATTTAATTTTTTTTGTTACAAACTAAAATATTATACCGGACTTTTATAAAATATCGTAAATAAAATCAACCTAATAGATAAAACAATTACTGGCACAAATTAATTTCTTATTTTTTAAAGTGAAATAGTTCATTAACCGTGTTTGAAATATTTCGTAACTGTTTTCTAAACTCGTAAAACTAATTTGAAGCAACAAAGGCGCAGTTGCGACAAAAGGTGACCACAGATGTGCCCTTCTAAAAGAATGGCGAAAGTGTGTACTAATTAATAGTGCAAAGTATTGATCAATTGTTTCACCATGGTTCTAAATATAAAATTTCGTGGAGGAAGACAAAGTTCGCGCGCAATACGGGCGCGGGCAGGTAGAGCGGGCGCGGGCACGCGGCGGCAGCGTATCGATTCCGCGACGCCTTCAGTCGGCGTCCGTCGAGCGCCGCGCTGCGCCGAGCCGCCGGCGAGCGGGCGTCGCCCCCCGCGCCCGCGCGCCGCATGCCCACCACCCCGGCCCGCCAGTCGCCGAGCCGGCAAACTCGACCGACCTCTTTTCGCTAGCTAACGTCGCACCCGCGTCCGCTTCCCGCCGCGAAACTGCACTCGACCTCTCTATATTGCCGAAACGATTAGAACTTTTTTTAACGGTTTCACTATTTGATTTTTTTTTATTTTGAAGAGAGTTTAGAGGTTGTCGACGTATAGCTTTTTGTGGGGGTGTTTATTTTTGTAATGCATTCAGACAGCAAAATAAGGTAGGATAAGAGAGCGCACGAGTGCGATGCGTGCGAGTGCGAGTGCGCGTGGTTGCGGACGAGCATGGCCGGACGCGCTGCCGGCTGCGTAGGCGCAGGCAGGGATGGACTGCTGCAACTACGGCGAGTACCGCGGGTACGGCGCGGGTGCGGGAGGGGGAGCAGGCGCTGGCGCGGCCACCGCCTGGGATGGCTACGGCTACGCGCCGCTGCCCTACGCGCCATACGCGCACGCCTACTACCCGCCGCACGCGCACGACCCCTACGCGCGCTACTACCGCTACGACTACCCGCACCACATGCACCACAATGACCATGCCATGCCTATGGGTTGGTAAACGTACATTTTGTATGTTATCGTAAATATATTTTGAAAAGTAGTAAGTTAAAATACTAAGTGAGTCATGCATATAAAAATATAGAATGTATAATTATTATAAATTTAAACGCAATTGTTATAAAATTTGATTTAAAGTTTTTTAAATCTTACTATTTGAATATTAAAATGTAAAACAATGAACATATTCTATATTTTTAATTCATCAACTTATAATAATTCTATTAATGTCATCCCGCGTAAACATTTTTACACTACAAACATGCCACTATTCACAGTGATTTTGTGATATTAAGTGAAGCGGTGTTTATTGTAACATCCAATAACTTAATAATACCTACTTTAATAAAGTACAATAACATTTATAAAATTAAAATAGATAAATAAATTTCCGTATTAATGTAATTTTTTACAGTAATTTAGAATATTTATTTCATTTAAATTTCTTTATAACTATCAAATTTGGATTATTTATTACAAAACAATTATGAAGTTATATGAAAATCATTGATAAAAATTGGGTAATTAGAGGAAGTTACAAACAATTTAAGTATGAAAACACACGTGTAAAATTACTGTAGAAGCTATATAATATATATAACTTAATTATCTGAAAATAATATTTTCTAAACTTTAAAGTCAAGTTAAATAAGTTTTATATTTCCATAGCATGCCCAAATTATGATGAGACTACTATGATATTAAAACAACTGTGATATTTAAATGACTAAATAAATGTATCAGACTTATGTTAGCGTAGCCGTCGAGTGCCAAAGTTTGTTTACCAATATACGGAAGATTGGAATCCGCACGCGTGGCGCGGCGACATTCTAACAATGAAGAATGAAGTAAGAATTAATGTTTACGTTGGGCGGATTTCTCGACGCGCGACGCCTGCCTCACGTGTCGATGGCGCAGGGCGGCGGAGGGCGGCGGGCGGTGGGGAGGGGTGGGCACGCTACAGGTGGTCCCCCGCAGCCCGCTCGGGATTGATTGCCCGCACGGCGCACAGCCACTCTACATATTGACCGGAGTGCTAACACCCGCGTCGTTTCTCGCTATGAACTTTACAGGCTACGCGAATGCGACTGCGTCCATGTCTAACTATGCAACACGAATACATATACGCTACTGAAACTTGAAACTTTACACTTTATACTTGTATCTCAAGTTACGTCACACATTTCGTTCCTTGACATATACGTCATTGTTGTTTCTCATTATGTGTACGTAATGAAAATGTAAATTATTTGTTTTATCAAAACATTCCAAATAAAAGATGCCTGTCGTGGGGCAGGAACAAAACACGCCAGATTGTGAGTTAGATTCCCGCTGGAGGAAATGAAATATTAGATATTTTTATTTCTTCGCTCTGGTAACGATGCAAAGCGCGGTGTTGAGCTACGCACGCTATGCTACAAACTCGGCGAAAAGTGGGGAAAAGATCGAAGTTTTTAACACTTTCCAATTTCCTTCTGCCTATGGCAGGGGCCATATGCGGGATAATACGTGAAATTGTATTTGAAATAAAAATATTTCTATTCAAATTTAATCATAAAATATGTCACTTGACTCAAATATTTAAGTTATACTAAGTAACGTCAGTCGCATAAATAAATGAATATGTAAATAGTATTCTAAGTCACGCGATTAAGCGCGAGCTTGGCAGTGAGCAATTTGTATTTAAATTTTTATCATTACATTAGGGATGTCGATGAAAAGAAAATGCGAATAGGGCATAAATAATATTAGATCAATGATGTGAGAATTATTATTTAAGTACAATGCTCGTCTGATAGTTACATATATACGCAGAATGAGTACAAAATTATGCTATGTAAATATTTTCTTGAATGTATTCGTATGACATGCGCAGATAACTTTATGAAATTCAATGAATGACTGGTTGTTATTCTCAAGATCACATTCTGCTTTATAAATTCCATAAATTATTGCTACTCTTTAGTTCAGTAATAACAAACTATTAGGATATGTTTAACATAGATTATTACAATTGAATATTTCAATAATCGTACTAAATAAATTAATGAAGTTAGTCGAGAGTTCTTTTTAATTTTTCTGGAAAAGTTTTTATTCAAACTACTTCTTCTTTTGTATAGAACTTTTTGTCGAGTAAAATTTCTTAAAACATATAGTTTTTTTCTGTATATTAAAGTTGGAGGACGCAACCTGGGAAATAGGTTTTAAGGCACTCCGTTCCCATTAAGACACTTACGTTATCTAATTTCCGCTGAATTCATGAAACATTGCGTGTTTAGTGGCGGTAAACAATGCCAATATTTGCCTCGATACCAGAACGTGAAAATGAAAAAAATAATAATTTAAAATATTACGCAATCGTAGGAGATTCGAAACCATAATCAGTTGCGTTTACAGTGGCATGCTTGTGCCCCTGTGCCACAATATAAATAATAACTATCTTTAATATAAAAACAGCATCAAATTGTAAATTTAGTCTAATTTACGAATATATTAAAACTATGGAAAATGTGGTTGTTCAATTACCTGCCTCGAGTATTAATAAAAATATAATATTAAAGCTTAGTAATACTATAAATTATGTATATGATATATGAAAGATAAGAAAATATTGAATAACGTAAAATATACATGAACATATAGTATATTAATAATTCGTCTACCGTAGACTATGGCGCCTACGCGTTGAAGGAGGCGCGCACTCGTAGAGCCTTGGCACGACGAGAGCTACGCACGCATCCTGCGCATCTTCCTTTACCACATACAGTAAGTTGCATTTTATATAGTATCTTAAGATCTTAAGATTTCTACAGACAATAAAATATTAAATATGTAATATCAGAAATGTAATTTACTTGTAATATATTTTAGTTTGTATATATTTGATGTTTTATACATATTTACTTCAATAATTTAACAAACATTATTAATTTAAAAGTAAATATTTAACTTAAAGTGAACATTTTTCTTTTCTTTCATTCCTTACTTCGCGGTTTGAAGGAAAAAAATAGGTAATTAAAAAAAAGACGACTAGGATTTAAAATTCTTTAATTCTTTAAATATTGGGAAACTTTTGCGTTTAGCTGCATTCAAATGCAGCTTTTCAAAATCCATGTGAACTAATTGCAGATGCAAATGCAAATAAATAGTTATAAAAATAATATTGTATAATACACTGAAATGCAAATACGAAATAAGCACCTTGTTTTAAAATAGCTAAAGCTAAAAAAAATATTCATCATGCTTTATTGGTAAGAAGTAAGAATATTCTAAAATTATTTAATTTATCTTTAAGTAGTTATTAATATGTATTTTATGTATAAACATTATGCATATAGGAATCATTGTTTGATATCAAAAAATATACAAAGTACTAGCTTAGCGCCTAGGTAATTATGGTTATACAATCGTAGAACGTACGTAGAGGGAGGCTTGTTGCGGTTTACTGTGCTATTTATAGCTGTGTCTATTTTATACCTTTATTATGTCTTTGTTAAATTTAAATATTTGATAGTATAGTTTAAATATTGGCAATATACATTGTATTTTTGAGAGCGCTATCTTCTTCGATAGAATTTTTTTAATTTGTAAAATCTAAGTTAACTAATTCCCAAGGTCCTTTTATGTAAAATTTACCTTAAACTATGAAATATATTCGTACCTTTTAAATACGTGACTCTATTACATAGATATATATAGCGGGTGTAATGTAGCTATATATGAGATAGCGTTTAGTGATGAAGGGGTGGGGCGGCGCGGTACGATCGATGTCCGTCACTCCCTGCACTTCTGCGTTGCAGCACTGCATCCGTCACATCTTGAAATTTCCACAACTTCTTAAGAACTCCTGGCATATACATAAATATTAAATAGATTTTACATATAAAATTTTATTTGAGTAAGTAATGACGTGAAAATGTTTTATTGAACGTATAAACAGAAACGTGCTAAAATGTCGTCGTTGCAATGTTTATATGTTAAATTTAATAGATAAAAATGTTTATATGTTTAATTTTATAGATAAAATAAATTTATATTAATTATATTAATCTTCAATTGTATCCAGTCCAAATAAAATCTAAAGTTGTATAGGTACTGTCATCATTGGATAAACTGGATGTAACGATCAAGCAAAACTTTTTATAATGCTAAGGGCGGTAAAAGTTTCGTGTATATGATGAATATTATAAGTTTTTATATTTATTATCATGATACTGCCAACTTTAACATTATCGTTATCAATATATTTATGCGTATAAATATATGTATTTAGAGTGATATATAAAAAATATAAACATTAGGCATACTAAAGATATTGGAAGGCAATATGTAAGTAATTATAGATTGCTTTGAACGCTAAAAACTAGTCATACGGTACATTAGAGTAGTGGCGGGAGATTTGCGGAGGCTAACTATCGAGCGGTAACCGGCGAGCGCGGCGCGAACCACGTGACTTATCGATCAGCGCGCCCACGACACTCGGAAAAATCAACCGCTGACAGCTTTCATGGGCCACCACCCCGCGCCGCCCGCCGCCCTCATTAGCGCCTTTGTGCCGTTCTTGTCTCATAATATAACACCGTTATAATAGTACTTACAAACTACTTCCATTTTCCAAAATTTTATTTTATAATGCCAAATGTTTCAATTTAATCTGTGTGTGATTTTTGGTCAGATGTTTAAAGCTAATTAAATGTACTTAATAAATGTGATATTAATAATTATGTAAACGGAAAGAACTCCACTCTCTCACTCTCCTTTACTAATTGAGTCTGAATGCTTGTCGATATTATTTAATTTTTTCAACGTCAAATATGTATTTATGTTTTCCATATACCAGTAAAAACTATACGTTGTTTATAGTATTGATATGTGCTGATAATCATTTAGTTAATTAACATCTGTTGGTTATAGATATAACGCCGCGAGTCAATGACCTGTCCGCGTTCAAACATAATTTAAAGTAAAGTTTTCTCAATACTTGCTACACATTCGCCCTTGTATAGCTAAAAGTGGAAACTAATTCATATTATCAAGTTTCGGACTTGAGACCAATTATTTGAAAGTGGACTTTAAAGAGCGACGCGTACGATTGATATCATACAGAGTGAAGTGTAAACGATTGTGGACATTATAGAAACGTAGACTGTCCTCTGACACTGACCTATATATTCAGGACTGGACGCTCTCACCGCAACTATGTTTCACACACGGTTACTGTTTAATTAACCGATTAATTTTACACATTTATACCTAACCTTTAATGTTATTATTATAATATATACAACACGAAATTGAAATTTGTTCCATGAGCTGGTCACTTATCGTAAATAACGTTATAATGATGTCAATAAACATCATAAAATAGAAATATTTCAAAGACTTAAACTAAAAATACTTAAATCAACATAACATAAACAAAATACATTTAAATGATTAGGTTATAAACTAAGTAACATGCATTGATTGTGCCAAGTGAATGTTATCGATTGCTCGTTTATCGTCATCAACCAGCTATGTAACGCGCCGTTTGCTTCACTCTACTAAATCGATACTCGCGAAACATTCTCTTCTTAGACTGCGCTCTTTAAATTATTATATATAGTTAATACACTCTTGACTTGTTAATATACAATATTATATATTATATATAATACAGGTGAGGTAAGTGTATAATAATAAAAAAAAAATGCAAATTAATGTTGAATTGATTTGAGAGGCACCTTGCATTAGCAATTATTATATATCGTTTTATAGATTGTCTTCGGTTATGCGTATAAAACAGAGAAGATTTATTAATATACCACTAATTTTACGTTTGTACATGTAACACCAGAGGAAATTATTAAATCTTTTAAAAGTCTTAATGTAAAAAAAACTGGTGATCTATGGGGTATATCTGTTAGATTACTAAGCTCTATTATACCAATCATTGCACCTCACTTATCATTGATATTTAATAAATGTGTTGACAAAGGCATTTTTCCCGACCTCATGAAAAACAGTAAAGTAGTACCATTGTTTAAGAACGGAGGGAATAGTGATCCTAGCAATTATAGACCTGTATCAGTATTGCCATCGTTGAGTAAAATTTTTGAAAAAATAATTTTTAATCAATTATCTTTGTATTTTAATAGAAATAGTATTTTAAATAAAGCACAGTATGGTTTTACTAGATGCAGATCTACAACAGATGCGGGAGTTGCCCTCCTTAATTGCATATATAGAGCTTGGGAAAACTCACAAAATGCGGTTGGAGTGTTTTGTGATCTGTCTAAGGCTTTTGACTGCGTAGACCACGATACGTTATTACGCAAACTTAGCCATTATGGAGTCAAAGGCAGTGCCCGTGATCTCATTGCTTCGTACCTTAGAAACAGGATTCAGCACGTTACCTTAAATAATGTTAAGTCTTCCGGTAGCGTTCTGCGGATGGGTGTCCCACAGGGATCGATTCTAGGGCCTCTTTTGTTTTTAATTTATATAAATGACCTCCCCTTTTGCATTAATAATTTATGCGATGTGGTATTATTTGCCGATGATACTTCATTAATTTTTAAAGTAGATCGATATAAAAAAAACTATGACGAAGTGAATAGTGCGCTGTCGCAAATACTTCACTGGTTTAATACTAATAATTTAGTATTAAACGCACAAAAAACAAAATGTATAGAATTTACTATGCCGAATGTTAGGAAAGAGAAGCTTAATTTAAGCGTGGATAACAAAATTCTCAATTTTTGTGATACCGCGGTATTCCTGGGAGTAACCCTAGATTCGAAACTACAATGGGGCCCCCATCTGTCTTCTCTTGCGGGCAGACTGAGCTCCGCTGCATATGCTGTTAGAAAAGTGAGGCAGCTTACGGACGTTGATACTGCACGCCTAGTCTACTTTAGCTATTTTCATAGCATATTGTCCTACGGAATATTACTATGGGGCAATGCTGCAGATATCGAATCTTTATTCGTAATTCAAAAAAGAGCAGTCCGAGCCATTTACGGCATGGGAGCTCGGGAATCCCTGAGAGATTTTTTTAAAGAAACGGGTATTCTTACGGTGGCATCACAGTACATATATGATAATATAATACTTGTTCGGAAAAATAGCCACAATTTATTAAAAAACAGTGACCGACATGATATTAATACAAGAAGTAAAAACAAGCTGATAACTCCTAGTTTTCGTCTTCAAAAAGTTAGTAAATCTTTTATGGGACATGGTACACGTATGTATAATAAAATTCCACAAATAATTTTAAATTTGCCACTTCAAAAATTTAAAGTGAATGTTAAAAATATATTGTTAGGCAAAGCATATTATTCTATTCAAGAATACTACAACGATAAGAGTGCGTGGGATTAAATGCTGTTGGTACTCACTCAGGAAGCTATGTTATATATTTACTTTAATTGATATTTTGAAAAGAGCAACTGTTGAGTTTCTTGCCGGCTCTTCTCAGCAGACCCGCCTTCCGAGCCGGTGGTAGCTTCCTGTAAGGACTGACACCACAGACACTTATATGTAACTTGACGATTCAAAAGTGCTTAAATGGCCTAATTGAATAAAGAATATTTTGATTGATTGATTGATTGATAATCTTACACGATGCATAAAATTTGTACTATTAAGTTAGGAAAACACAAAACTTATTTTTGAATCAAAAAGCGTTTTGAATACAAATTTAACTTGCAACTTTTACTTTTTGTATTCAAAAATACCATACTACTTATAGTATTTAGTTTTCTTCGGTTTAGTAGTTAGTTTTCTTCGGTAGCATGGCACAATACATACTTTTTTTAACTATGTATAAGTATGTTTGTTTCTACGCGGGGTTAAACTAGGAGTTAAACCCAGTCAAACCGTTGGGGCTCTAACCAACGATTTGACAGGATTTAACTCTTTTTACATCAATTAATTGAGCTTCGTGAGTGTCATGAAATACATGAACCAAATCACTGTCGTAGCCAGATTTTATAAAACCTGAAGATTTCTCTGCGTATATGTCCAACACTGGTGTACTGGTTACTGGTTACCGGGGATTATGAAATTTAGATTGTAGTTGATAGCCAAAGGGCAATTAAGACATGAATAAGGTGCATAAAATAGTACCTAACCTTCGTTAAATTATTAAGTTTTATTTTTATTTTTTCTGCATAATATTAGAAATGACCATTAAATGGTGAAATGGTGTTATCAAGTGCAAGCGTGCGACTGTCAATGCGATAGGTTGTGGGTCAGATTCCCACTTGAGGTAATGAAAAAAATAATATTTATATCTTTTGACGCTCAACAATGCTTCAAACAATGTTATGTGTGGGATGCACCGTTAAATTAAAAATGAAAAGTTTGACTATATTCAAAATTGATTTCAAAATACCGTCCGTAACTTTTTATTTTATTCTCGGTGCGTTTAGTTATCACGCAGTTAGCCAATAGCTAATAAGCTATTTTTGTAAGAAATCAAAACCTTTTCTTATTTTTTGGGAAGAAGAAAGAAGCAAAAATTTTGCATAATTATTTCGATTTTTAATTAATTTGTAAAAGACACAACATTTAAAGAGTATTATAAGTTCACGTAAAATTTATATAAGCTGTTATTCTTTTCAGCCACCCTTAGAATGTGGACTTAACGGCCGCAGTGCCGCATATTGTGAACCGCAGATGTGGTCTCCTTATCAGGTACTTCATACGCACAATTAACTAAATTTCTAAGTTCTTGGTAAATTAAAAAAATATATTCGCATACCTGTATATGTATTTATGTATATTACAGATGGGCATGACAGGAGGAGGTTGGAGCGGTCCTAACGCTATGAATGGCTCTTGGGCTTCTCGGAATATGAGCTCGCGAGATCGTTACCCATCTGACTGTCTAATGAAGGTTGGTTGTAGCCTAGAAAAAATAAACTTAAAAAGATTTTTTTTCAAAATATAATTTCTTTCAATATTATTATTGAATAATTCTAAAAAAATCTCTGATATATATTGACATAATAAACATTGTTCCTGATGTATTACAAAATATATTTATTTTAAGGGCTCAATATACCCACGACATCAAATATGTGTGCCAGATGGCAGGTCTACTCCGTATCCAATGTGTGAAGACTCACCTTATAGCGGAGACAATGGGCAAAAACATGTCAACACACCCGAGCTTCCGATCCGAAGTATAATCCCATCGGAAGCTGTAAGATCAGTTCGTGAGCAAGTATACACTGAGCAACGACGATCGCCTCCTCAAGAAAAACGACCTCCAGTAGTACCATTACCTGCGTTTCAGCAAGCTTTTGGTTCTACTGAGATTGGTAAGTTTGCCGAGGCGTTTAGTCGAGCTGAGGTCGTTCATGAAACCGAGGACTCTTCCGATAACTTTATATTTGAATCATTTCACGAATGGGATGGTCCTCCCGAGTTACAGTGGACTTCGCAGGGAACATCTCGCGAGATCAAATGTGAAGAAAATTTTTGAGGATTACTCTCCTCTTGTTAGTGCTAATTTTAGGCGATTTCGCCTTTTAGGTTATTAGATAATTTTTAGTTCCACCACCACGTTGCCAAAATGTAGTAGCGATGTCGAAGATATTTTAATATCTTAGAACTAGGATGTGATACGATTTTTTTACATGTACGATGTCAGCATTGACACAGTAAAGTGGGGTGACTTTTAATGGATATACATATGATATAATATTATATAATAGAGAAATTTAGTTATTCCCTTTGACTAGTTTTAGAAAGACCTTAAAAGACATTAATAAATACAATGGACACCAAATGGGGGTTAGAATGAGAACGAGTAGTAAAATAATAAAAAGAAATCACGTTTCAATGTGCCTTTAATTGGAGAGCCCGGCCGCAGCTCGCGTGGCGTCCCTCATCCCGAATCTGAGTATTGATATCGATATCATAATTACAATAGCAATTTTAGGGACCAACGTTTAGACAAATATACACGACCCTGTCGCGTTAACGATCTATACGCAATAAGCTCAATAAAAATGAATATTCAGTCAGGGAGTTAAACGAAATTTATAAGAACCCTAGTAGAATATTGTAACAACATAGCGGACAAAATAATAAGTTTATTGTTAATTTAAATAATATGTTAAACTTTCGTATGTTAAATTAAAATGTAAAATTATTAGAAAACCATAGCACAGCTACATTTAAGCGTTTGAGCTTCGAAATTACACTCGAACGAGTTTTATTTTGTTATAATAGTTTAGAGTTATTCATTATTTGTTGATGGGGCTAAAAAAGACGCCGCGCGGTAACATTAAAATTTTGAAATTATTAATAAATAATGAAAGTCGCGTAAGTATATTTAGGTAGATAAATTTTTAAAGAGATAAATAATTATAAATAAGACAGCTTTTTGAAAAAAAATGCTAGGGTCCAATAAACTTGAAATAAATGTGTATTTGCATGAAGAAATCGCAATTACAAACTTCTAAATATTCAACTACAATTAATTGGATTGGTCAAGCGTGTTGCTAAGATTCTTTGTGTTAAAAAGGACCTATTTATTTCAAATTTAAACTTTTTATATTGGTAATCGCAAAAGGTAAACATTTTATATTTTGACTTACAATTTTTTTATGTATGTTAAAAAATATGTAAAATTATGATATTTGACTTTTAATTATCTTTAAATAGGTATATATTGATTAATTTATATAGATATTACGAATAGTATTTCTATTTAACTGTTATTAGTGAAGTATGATTGATTAGAATTGATTTGAATGTATTTTGCAAGCGTCTTCTTAACAATTAACTTCCATTGGTCTTCGTTATTAGGAAAGGAATCTATAATCTACTTGTCTGTATGTGAAACTCTTTCGAAAAAATCTGCAAAATTAATGGAGTGCCTTATGTAATTAATATAATATGAAATTAGGTGGAAGAATTTTATTCTAGTCTAATTTGATGAAACACCATATAGTTAATAGCATAATGAAAACTCTTATAAACCGAGAATTTCATTACTGAGTAGATGTGATAATAAACTTATTTAAAAATTATTTAACATATACATACATATAATAACGTGCGTATTATTATATATTTAGAATATTATAAAATTTAGTCAAAATGTGGCTAACATAAATCACAATAGATATGTAAAAAGCCATTTGTTATTAATAAGAGTTTCATTTGTGTGAATTTATAGATTTATGAGAATACCTTAGAATTTTGTTGTACTAATTTATTTCTAAAATTTGTTGATTTCCTGGAAAGTTGAATAGTGACATAGACGTTGCGTTGGCATCTCGTATGTAGATAACAGTCAAAATTGAAGTTTAGTCAAGTCTCACCGTCTATTATTGTATCACACCTGACATCACTCTTTTACATCATATTCATCGGACGTCATAAACTACCTATTTTAAAATATTTTTTAACAGATAGTATTATTTGTTTAAGAGTGTATTATATATATTTTCTATATTATCGTACAATTTTATATTCCTTTGAGTTGATAATATCTATCATCAACTTAACGAAATATTAAACTAATGATATATCAATAATATTTACCCAAAGTAATATTATAGTATTCTTAAATGTCCGGCGGATTTGACTCCGATAACTGTTGTCATGTAAACAATTACTTTATTAATTGTTAAAAACATAAAACCTACTGTGAGTAACTTTAAAACCTAAACCTCTCAGGTTCAAATATAAGCTTGTGAGTTAAACTGATACATAAACAATGCAATATATCATCAGTAGTATTTGAGCCTGGGTGACACAGATCTTTAGTAGTTATATTTGTTTAATTACAATAAAAAAGTAGTCTGTGCCACATAATATAATGTATATACAATATACATCTTCTTAGATAGTCCTATTGTTATTTATTTAAGTTAGGAATTTATAATTTATACTGTAGAGAGTTGTACAGAACGTAATATAAAATATTTAAGTGTTTTACTTAATATAGAGCTTCCCGTTTGACTATCCTACAATTTTGTCTACCACCAGAGTTAGCTTTACCATTATTATAATTATTGTCATTATACTTTCGTACGAATTTATTATTCCTTCGAATTATATTAGTATTGAGCTAGACTTAGCTTACTAAATGCTAAGTTTTAATAATTGTTTGTGATCGTTCTGTATTTGTGACAGTAAATACGATGAATATATTGATAGTTCACGTTAACAGTACAAAGGATATAAAACATCATTCCACTATTTATTGACTAATTTTTATATCATAGTTTTAATATTTTTTTTGGAGAGTACTAAGAGGAATATACGATTAGTAATTTAAATTGACACAATCGACGCTAAAGGAGGATGCCTAAAATCATAGCTCATGTTCATCAGAAAACTTAAGTAGGGGTAAACATAATTTTATGTATTTTCATGTGGTCATCATTATTGTAAATATTAAATTATGTTTTCAATGTTTCATTCATATCAATTTAGAAATCCTGTTTTAATAGCAAATTGTAAGTTTATCATTCCAAAGACACTTACGAGTTTAATTTATTGACGTCGATGTACAATTAAAATAAAACATTTTACTAAACCTTAATGTTGCTTTATTGAAGTTACCATAAATTAGAATGAATCTACTTCCTCAGCTTCACATTGTATACTGCACGTGGCAAGGTAGGCTGAGGGAACTTGTGAATCTCGTGTTAAGACACTACGTTCCATTCTCTACTTCCTGTCGATATTGAGGCATTGCGTGTTGAGAAGCGGAACTTAACGCTGCGCTTTGTATTGTTATCAGAGTGGAGAGAGAGCATTAGAACATTAAATGTTTCATTTGTAAATATTAAATATTTAATTTTGTTTGAGTGGAAATCGAACCAATAATTTTCCGTTTACATGCTTGTGTCCCAGCACCACGACAGCCCCTAATCTACTTGTATATCATAATTACACCTACAAAATATTAAAAACGAAGCGAAAATTTACGTTAATTTTGGTTTTTGTAAAATCTTTTAAATATTATTAAAATATTTTTTTAAATAGAAATTTTACAACAGATTTTTTATTTTACTCAGATTTAACTGTTTCCTTCTCACAAATACAATGTTTTTTTTATCGTGTAAGTATATGATATTTTTAAAGTCATTTTATTTCAATATTTTATAATATTTTTATTTAATAAATATATTTATATGTAAGTATTTCATAATATTTTATAATATTATATTCAATAATATTTTTAAGGCAAAGCGCTGCGTTGAGTTCCGCCACTCAACACGCAATGCCTCAAATTCGGCGGAAAGTGGGGAACGGAGTGTCTTAATACTAGGTTCCCTAGTTCCGTCTGCCTACCCTGCCTCGTGCGGGATATAACGTGAAGCTGAGAGAGAAAATAATATATATATATTTTTTAAATATTTCTAATTTAAAGTCAGTATTTCTTTTTATCGTAAAGTTTTACTTAACTTGGAAAAGAACTTTAAATAAAAAAAATCTAAGTGAGACAAGTAAGAGTTTATGAGAACAGGTTTAAAAAGATCGGCTTTAAATTATTAAAAACAATTAAAATAGGAATTAAAACTTGAACTATTAAATTAATGGAAAAAATATTTCCTGTGTCATTATATTAAAGATATTCATAATAATTTCTAATACTTATACGACTAGAAAGGTAGATTTGAAGGAATGAGGGTAAAATAAAACACCAACCATATACATTTTATATTTATTCATAAGCAATAAAAGGAATTTCCATAATATGTGTCACAAAAAGAACTTATCGATACTTACAAAAACAACAGAAATGTATACATCAATGTATAATTAAATCGGAGAGTTACTAATAATACAAGAACGAAGAAAAAATGAACACAATTAATATTTTGACAAACCACTGTCCGATGGCACAAGACTGAATGCTAAAGTAATGTGCACTCGGCGTTCTCACAATACGTAAAGGCACTTTTAATTTAGGCATCTTAATAAAATGAACTTGTTAATTAATACATCAATCAAATCCTTTACTAGTATTTTCAACGCATTGATAGGAAATGTACAGCTCTCACATTTTTCAGTTAAATAATTGTGATATTGGATATTTTAGTTTCAGTGTGCAATCTGAAGTAGTTTGGCAAAATGAGGGGAAAGGTGATGGTAGAACTCAAGCAGCAAACTATATAAGGTTAAATTATAAAAGTATAATACTTACAATAACATTAGTTACATTCGTATTTTACTTCAATAAGTCTTTCTAAATATTCATTCATTTTCCTACGTTACTTTCAAATGTCATTGAAGTATGAAATACAATCGCAATTAATGAGTTCATTCTTCATTTCATTATTCACTCATATTTGTTTATTCATTTTATTAATTATATTTTCTTAGTATAACAATATCTATAAATTGATTGTATAAGTTCGTAATTATTAAATTCGAATATTTTAACATATGTATATTAATAAACAGGTTTTATTTTAATTAATCACAAAAACAATTTTGGAACTGATACATAAAATTTGAAATATAATAATTGCAATATGTGTAATGCGTGGTAATAATAATAAATAATTACATATCTACATAGTATCGATACATAATATACAATAAATTTCAAAATGACAGTAAACTTTAATATATCTTTAAAACCATAATAGAACTATTAACTGTACGTGACTGGAATTGCAATGATATGTACTAACATATAAGTGTTAAAATACATAATTATCAACCATTAGATATAAAAGAAAGCAAAAAATCTGCGTAATAATATAGACTGATGACATCAAGAAATATTTAAAATTTTAAAAATTTCCTTTTTCATAAAATTCAAAATTATCTTTACACTGTCTAAATTATAAGATATGAGACAAAAACACAGTGCAGTTGCTAGTTTATCATGGTTTTAAATAACTTCACAATTCAATAGCTATACATTAACCAAATAATTATTTCTATTTGTCATTCGGTAAATCAATCCAACCGAGTCATGGATACATGTTATATAATTCGCCTAACCTATGATAGAAATTTCGAATTTGTTCACGAAGAGAAATAATTATCAAAACTACCTAGTGTATTTGTCCATAAGGTAAAGTGCATTTCAACTATAGGGTAGTAAGTGATTGCAATGCCGATGTGACGAAATGAAACGCAAATAGATTACAGCTAACTACTTTCACGATATACCTATATTCAGTACTATGATAACAGTGAGTATTAAAAAGCACGGGCGGGTACAACGAATACCCAGTTTGGCACAAATACAGAGTAGAAACCTCATATTATAGTCATATTACGTAAACATGTAATACAAAGTAACTATATTTTATTTAATCGATCGGATGTTATACATTTATTAATTTATATTTAAAAGTGTAGCATCGAACAAACCGATAATCGATAATCTGACTCGATTCCATAACTACAATTTTAAATATTAACAATAATCAAACAAAAATCTTCCGAAATAAATCTAAATAAACGTTAAGTCTGTATTTTCAATTTCATTTGTTTTGATATTGTCATTTACTTTATGAGATTGGCTTAATTAAGTTTATTGTTAGATCTAACATGAATAAATAAAACTTAGAGACTATTAAAAAGTAGGTGTTGTTATTCGAATGAATGTTAACCTGATGTGAAACTGGTGCACCGTCGCACGCACGCGGTCAAGTTCGAATATCTGATAAAATACTATAGGTAAAAACCGCCATAAGTATATTCTACTAAATGTTCCTTTCCGATCTCGACACTTCACATGTCTATACCACATACGAACCTCACACAGTCTTATTTATATCAAATGTAAACATTTCGGAATATAAAAACTGTAAAATATTTGAGCATGAAACAAACTAAACTTAAAAATAACTAAACAAATATGTCATATTTGAGCTTCACGCCTCGATTCCTTTTTTTTTAAAGATATTAGTGTTCATGTAAATTAAACTTCATAATATATATGCAAACATATTTTCTTAATAAACAAAACGAGTGTCTGTTGTTGCAGAACGCATTTAACCTCCTTATTACCACCATTGTTCAGTCGCGTGTACTGTCCCAACCGTACATATATAATAGTATATATGTATGTAGTACTAATTATTTATACTTGTATCTATTAATAAGTATCCATGTGAATTAAATTATTTAATTTAAAGCACACTTTTTATCAGTGTGATAAAATGAATCATATTTATATTTTTTTGACAATATCGATATTCGATATAATTTAATAATATTTTTATGTAATGTTGATTGTAAATGTCCTGTAGAATGGTAGCTTTCAAATTATTTAAAGTATTATTGATTTAAATCAAAGTTATTAGGATAATTGTATATTGATCATCGTGATGACGTTTTTGGACCAAAAAAAGACAAATTATAACTTTACCAAACAGATTATGAACTACTTACGTCATACAGTCAAGTTAATGAAGTAATTCAATCGGTTACGAGAAATGTACTGATGCACATTTATTATAAAATATGTGAAACTACAAACAGCTAAACATGAGACAATTTATGTTATCATTGAAAGTGAAGAACAAAAGTTTGCAAAAGAGGAAGCGCGTTTTGGAAGTCCGAAGATATTATGATAGCATTTAATAAAATGATTTCTGTCCAAATGTTAAAAATTGAAACGTCCAGTGGTAGTAGCAGACGAAAGTTGAACGGTAGTTAGTCGATAGATCAGTGGGCTAGTGGCGGTGGTCCGGCGCGAGCGACTTGCGGCTGGCAGAGAGGTGCGGCGCGCGGGGCGCGGGGCGCTGCGAGCGCGGCAGCGTGGTGGGCGCGGGCGGCGCCTCGACCATCACGTCGCGCGGTTTCCACACGGGCGACCCTACAACACACCAAACACCGAACTCTTTATCACTCCCGTCTCTCGTCGCTACGTTCCGAATAATTTAGAGATACTAAGCGCCAGTACCGCGGCTCAAAGAGTTGAATGTTTGATGAATGTTGTCGACGTCGCCCCGTCTGCCAACGGCGAAGCGAAAAGAAATTGCAATTTCATTATAAACAATATAGGTATATGAAGTCGACAGAATGATTTGTGGGAAAAAACATATTATGTGACCGTAACTTTACTATTGCAATTTCATTTCAGCTGCGTTCAGTCGCACATGGGCCCGGTACGTAAGGAAACGTTGAAGATAAAGCATCTCACGCTGTGCCCTTCAAAGCGGCTAGTTACAGTTTCAGAGGTCAACATTGTCATCGAACATTTAAAACTTCGGCGGCGTTACAACTATTGTAATTTAACATTTATTTACTATTATATAGTGATATAGATTCACTGCTATGTCAAGATTAAATATTTTATTATATTAAACTAAGGTGCATCACGTACGTGAATAATATTCCAATGGGTAAGTAATCTTTTCACGACACTAGCTGTCAGAAGTTCGATTAGTGCAACATCTATAGGCCATCAAACGAATAGGGTGCTAATCTAGATGCTAAGAAATTTATTATTTATATTTTTTTCTTCTACTTTTATTATTAAGTTATGTCAATAGTAAAATTTTATAATTGTAGGTTATTTGTTTATGGCTATCCTATTATAAGATTTTATTACGTTAATTGAAAATTACATTTGTAATAGCATGCACATAGATTATATAATATCGATTATATTTTTATTATAGTAAGATATTTATATAATTGCGGAAAATAGCTTTGCATAATTCACTTATCATTGTTAACGTTCAATGATGTTGAAAGTAAAACGAACGAAGTTTCGACACAAATGATAACGACAG